>JAMJFZ010000484.1:4345000-4945000 GCA_026225945.1 Cricetomys ansorgei
CGTGTGGCCAGGGATAGCTACGAATGCCACACAGCCAAACAACGACAAGAAAGCTCACTAATTTGCTTAAAAGGTTACACTGTTTCTTGGGTGTTGATTTTGTAGATAACATCATTGTGTCAAAAGGTCCGATATGCCTGCATCTTCACATGCAGCTCCTGCAGCCTCTGCAGCCCCCTGTGACTGTTGAGGCCCTGTGTGTTTTCCCGATTACCTCCTAAGGAGTGTATTGTGGATCTCCGGCATGTCTGGAGATCCCTGTTCTGGTTCCATGGCCCCTGGAATCCTGTGTGCCACTATCCGGCTTGCTTTCTCATCTGTGTGGCTTTTCACATCTGGGCCCCTTTGGTGGCAGGAGTACTGGAGGCCTTGCAGGGAAGAGGCCAGTGTGGTTGTGCCCAGTCTCAGGGAAGCTGGTAGTGGGTGTGGCCTATGTGACCCGAGCCCAAGGGCATGACCTTAGGTTTAAGCCATGAGAATGTCCAGTCACCCCGCTGCTTCTTCCCTGTAAGAATCCATCTTCTCCTGTGTGGGATGAGCCAGGGCCTTACAAACATGCTGAGCACATGTTGGCCCACAGAGCTGCACCCCAGCCCCAGACATACCTGTCAGAGACAGGGTAGGCCCTGGCCACGATGCCAGGTGGTCTTCCGGGCACCTCGCCATTCTTCACACTGCTCTGGCCGTGCGTTCCCCTGCTTTGCTCTCTGTCTTTCCCATCTCCTGCGCGCGTCCCCTGACCGGCGATCTGTGACATTCCCTCTGCATCATTTTGCCGTGCACAAGGTCTCTGCCATTAGGAAAAGTTCTCTGGAATGTTCAATTTGTCATTTGAAGCCAGGGCCAAATACTCTCTCCTCTTCAGTGCCCATCTCCATACTTGTACTCTGAAGTCAGGGTGATCCATTGGCCAATACTTTGTACTGCAGTGAGGGATAGCTAAAGGATTAAAAATCATGTATCTACAGTCAGGCTGCTGGTGGCGCATGCCTTTAATCCCAGCACTCAGGAGGCAGAAGCAGGTGGATCTCTGTGAGTTCGAGGCCAGCCTGAGTTACAACAGAGAAACCCTATCTCAAAAAAACAAAAACAAAAATCATCTGTTTGTCTGTCTATCTGTTCATCTATCTATCTATCTATCCATCCATCTATCTATCTATCATGTATCTATCATCTATTCTGGATGTGGTTGTGGAGACAGGGCTCTTCTCCTACCATGTGGATCCTGGGCCTCAAACTCGGGTTGTCATACTTGGCAGCAAGCGCCGTCACCTGCTGAGCCGTCTCACCGGCTCACTAATGGATTTTTGAGCCATTTCTCAGGCTCTGGCAGCAACATGTATTACATAGCTTCCTGAAGTTTTGGGTCACGGGTCTCCTTCTTGATTCCTGCCACTGAATTGTGGTGTTTGCAAGACAGGACTCAGGACACAGGGCAAGAACGAAATTGCTATAGGTGAAGATTTAGTGCCTGCCTCTCCGGGTTACATTCAATTTGAGATGAACTCTTAGGGAACAAAGAAAGGGTTTTATGCGCTAATGAAAAACTATTGCTGGCACCTAGAGCGGTAGGGTCAGGAAGGCAGGAGGGGTTCTGAATTCTCTGAAATCCACTCACAGGGACACTGCCTCTGTCCCACCTTATCCTCCTGTCTGAGCACCCAGGGAGCTCCAAGCCCAGCTTTGGTCCTCAAATGGAGTGTTCGGTTTTAAGAGGTGGAGATGTCCTGTGTGACTTACATCCTCTCCCCTAGGGAGTGCCTCTACCCCTACATTAGGGCACCCATGAGGAGCGTTGAGCTAGGCTCAGGTGTTTACTTCTGCCCAACCTAAGTTCCTCTTCAAGTCAGCTTTCTAGTCTAATCGTTCTGAGGGAACTGACCATTCATCCATCCAACTGTCTGTCCATCCATCCATCCATCCACCCACCTATCCATCCACACACCCATCCATCCATCCATCCATCCACACATCCATCCACACACCCATCCATCCATCCATCCATCCACCCACCCATCTGTCCGTCCATCTGTCTATCCGTCCATCCATCCAGTGTTGACTGGGCTCCCCTGGTGTCCCAGGTACAGCATCCGGGGATACAGGAATGGATAAGGACCAGTGGATGATACAATAATACAATTAAGCAGAACCTACTCGCCAGATCAGTGTGGGCTCACTCACCCATCCGTGGATGTCTAAGGAAATACTTTTCAGAGAAAAGTAACAGGAACTGAGATCTAAGGAGGTAAAGGAATTATCCAGGCAAGAGGTGGGGATAGGGATAGTGATAGGGAGAGAGAGCGAGAGGGGGAGGGGGAGGGGGAGAGGGAGAGGCTACTTTTAGTAGAAAAGAATGCTGTAAAAACTAGGGAGAAGAGGCATCCTCGGGGAGAGGGGCCCGGGATGAGAAGGCCCACAGGACCAGAGTGTGGGGCTGGAAGAGCAGACCTAGGGGGCCTCCTGAGTCACCCCCTGGAGGAATCTGCACTCTGGCCCGAAGCATCATGTGTTGGTGGTGGTTCCAGTGGTGCCACTTCCCCACCCCTCACAGCTCTGAGGCAGCCCCCCCCCCTGCAGTCACAGAGGACAGCCTGATCGTTGCCAGGGCGTGTGGCCTGCTTGACCACGGTGCAGGTTTCTCTATGGTTTGTCCCTCTGTCCGCTCCCGAATCTGCTCCGCCATAGTCCTGTTAGGTCTGCTGACACTCACTGACCGAGTGGTGTTTAATTCTGAACTATGCAAACTCAAAAGATTAAATAATGGATTTTGCGATGGGCTGAACTCCTTCCTGGCTAGGATGATAAGATGTCAATGGGAAAAATTTAAATATTGATGAGTTTTAACTTTTGTATTGATTGGCCAGTGACATATTTTGAGTAATGATTCCCATTAAAAATACAAAGATTCGTATTGATCACCCAGTCATATCTCCTGTTTTAAACTGACTGTGTGTTCCTCAGACCTGGGGGAGGATTTAAAACTTCATTTCTTCCAAGAGCTGAAGATCCAACCAGCCTTTCACACATAGCACTGGGTTTGAAGTCCCTGCCTCAATCACCAGTGCTCTTGTCTCTCCTGCTCCCTGAGACCTCTGCTCCTTCCAAGGGTGGTGGTGGATCTGGGGAGAGAGGCATCTCAGCTGGCTGTTGTGGGGTGTCTCCAGGAGGAGTGTCTTCAGGAGGAGGTCTCTACTGTGCAGCCTTTCCTGGTGCTGGGGGCCTAGGGGAGAAGCAAAGGCTGGAGTTGGCTGGGAGCTGTCCTTAGGGTCTGAGAAAGGAGAATGTCTCTTTGTCTTCTCCCTTCTCTGGTGCTGCTGACCACAGCCGTGTGTGGAAGAACACTTGGAAGAAGTTTTGTTATTTTGGTTTCTTTAAAAACACAAAATGGCGTTTGGATTAGGGTTGTGTTCCCACCGCAGCTGTGGGAGAGTTGCTTATGAGTTGGGTTTGGAATGCTTGATGCAGGTGGGTATAATTTGGTCAGGAGCAGTTGCTCTGGCTTGTAGCTTGATTGGGGGGATTGTGTGCTGCACAGACTTATGGGAACTTTTGGCTTAGGGTATAAAAGGTCTGAAGCCCCGAGAGTCGGGGTGGGTGTTGGTTGGTGGTTCGTTGGTTGGGTTGCTGTCATTAGTGTGATAATTCCTAAAAGAACAAAGGTTGGAGAGAGTGAGTTTACAGACCGTGAGCTGAGACGCTAGTCTGACTCACTGTCAGCTAGTCCTCTTTAAGCTTAGGACAGCGAAAAAAGAGGTGTGAAGATTTCTACCTTTCTCTCATTCTATATCAAGGCCACTTGTAAAAGCGGTGAAGATTTCTTTCTATCTTTCCTTCCTCTTTCCCTAAGTCGAGGGTAAAAGATCGTGGCGTACTGCTACAGTCTTGTTCTAGGCTCCTCTGTTCAGTACTTCTTCACTCAGGGCTGCGGGGCGGGCATCTCCCCAGGGTCTCAGGAAGTCAGCTGACTAATCAGAATAGATCTGCCAGGCCCTGGCGTTCACTGTGTATCAGCCACTTCAGCAGACTTGTGCGTGTATTTACGTGTGCACGCAGCAGAATGTGTGTATGTATGTCTGGGTATGTGTGCACATGTGTGTGACAGTTACAGATGCCTTCCTTGGTTGCTTCCCAACCTTGTGTTTTTGAGACAAAGTCCCCCATTCAATTCTGCTGGATTGGCTGGCCAGCAAATTCCTGGGATCTACCTGTCACTCACCATCCCCTTGGTAGGGCTAGGATCATAGACAGCCCACAGTGCCTTTTTATGTGGGTGCCGGGGATTTGAACTTGGGTCTTCATGCTTACGAAACAAACTGTTTACTGACTGCACCGTCTCCTCAGACTGCCCCTTCGCTAAACTCTACATTTATTCTTCACTCATCATTCGTTCACTAACCACATATCTATGACACGCCACCTCATTGCCAAGCAGGCAACGTGGCCACCGTAGCAGCTGCTCAGATCTCAGCACAGCAGACAGGTGTTAACCCGGAGTCAGCACACGGCTCCATCCAGCCTGTGCAGCCAAGGCTAAGCAGGAGATGCACAGGGGACTCAGTATAGACTGTGGATGGCATGAAGACAAGATTTAACCTGTCAGGCCTGTCAGTGGCTCCCAGAAAGACCTTGAGGAACGTCTGTCTTGGGGAATAAGGCCTGCTTGCAAAGTTGCCCCCTGGCCAGAGTCTCGGACCTTGGCTGATGCGTACGTCTCTCTTCTGGCATGAACCTTTCTCACGGCAGAAGCGTGGTCCTCTGTGCTCTCACTCCACTGTCCTGGTGTGTGCTGAGAAGAGGCTAGTGTGATCTTCATGGACCCCTCCCCCAGCCATGCAGAAACACCCTGAATTCTGGTCTCTGGGGTGCTTCCTCCAGTCTACGCCCACATGCCCTTTCTCTTTACTGACTCTGCTGCGACGGTTCACTGTCGCCTCCCGGCAGAGCCTGGGACTGTGAACTGGGATCAGCAGACCTGGAGTCGAGGAGTCTCCCCACACAGGTGATTGGAGATGAGCTCACTGCTGGAGTTTATTGAGACAACTAAGTAAACTGAGGCAAACCACACAGTAACACGTCTGAGGTAAACCTGGGAGTGGCTGCAAAAGCCTGAGGCAGCGACAGGAAGAGGCTGCAGTGGTTGAGACCGAGTGGGCAGAGCAAGGCAGTCTTTCTATGAAGAAAGCCGGACAACTTCGGGCTTCTTACTCAGAGCGAAGGATATGGACTTCATTTCATTTTTTAAAAAATTACAAGAACTTTATACAACAGGAAAGGTTATTCTTGTTTTTAATCATGAAGGAAATAGCGTTCAGTTGCTTGGGCTCTAGGAGATAGTACTGGCCAAGGCTTGCCATGAATTTAGTCCACCTGGACAGTAGAAGGCCTGGGTATTGTTCACTCAGTTTTTAGTTCTTAGACTGAGTCCTGTGAAAGGCCCCGGAGAACGATGGAGCCCGCTCCGCCTGCCCGTCCTCTTCTGTCTGCTGCCTCCTGAGTCAGCCGCACTGGAAGAGCAGTGTGCTCAGTCGTCCCGAAAAGTGCCACGCAGAGCGCCACGAAAGTACTGTGTGTGGTCCCTGTGAAGGGTACCAAGTGCAGTCCCCATGAAGGATATTGTGCAAAGTCACCATGGAGAGAACTGAGCGCAGACACCGAGGGGAGTTCCGAGTGCAGTGTGGTCCCCACACTGTGAAGTCATAAAGAGCACTGTGTAGAGCTCCATGAAGAGCTTGTGCAGCCACCGCAAAAGGCCCTGTACACAGTTGCTCCTAAGCGTTCTGTGTGTGGTCGCTACAAACAGTACAGTGTACCGTCACTCCGAAGAGTACTGTGCATAGACACGGCCAAGAGTACTGTGCACAATCACCATGCAGAGTACTGTGAACAGTCACCATGCAGAGTATTGTCATAGTCACCATGAGGATGAAGAGCCTTGTAATTACTCCCGCTCTCGCCTTAGAACGTCTACGCCATATCCTAGCTGTGTGACGCTTCGCCTGAGGGTTTATGTCCCTTGCGTGTCCGTTTCTGTATTTGTAAGATGGGGTAATGACAGAGCTCAGTCAACAAGACTGTTGACTAGCAGCTTGGTTGGAGTGGGACTCGTGACTGTAAACTGCCCACACTTCAAGCACGCGGCACGCGGCCTGATAAGTTTGACGTATGCACACAGCCACGATGTAGGTGTCACTGCTAATGGAACAACAAACGAACACAAAGTCAAGGGTGTGGGTTCTCCTATCTTCCCTCATCCACCCGTCTTGCCCCTCTTACCTCTAAAGGACCAGTTGTTTTGTGTCTCAGCTAATGAGTTTGTAGTTTCCAAACGTTCTCCTCCATGTTAGCATGCAGTTTGTGCTCCTTTAACCTTGGGTCCCCTTGCTCATATGACCTTAGTCCCCTCTGCTCACATGACCTTGGTCCCCTCTGCTCACATGACCTTGGTCCCCTCCGCTCACATGACCTTGGTCCCCTCCGCTCACATGACCTTAGTCTCCTCTGTTCACATGACCTTGGTTCCCTCTGCTCACATGACCTTGGTCCCCTCCGTTCACATGACCTTGGTCTCCTCCGCTCACATGACCTTAGTCTCCTCTGCTCACATGACCTTGGTCCCCTCCGCTCACATGACCTTGGTCCCCTCCGCTCACATGACCTTAGTCTCCTCTGCTCACATGACCTTGGTCCCCTCCGCTGACATGACCTTGGTCCCCTCCGCTCACATGACTGTTTTTGAGATTCACCCCCATTCTCGCACATGTCAGAATCCCTAGCTTTTCATGGCCGAGTAGTCTTTCATCTCACGCTTGTTTCTTACCTACCCACCTGCTGATGCACACGTGTGCTAGTGACTTCCTATTATTATAAACAAAAGGCGTATGAACACGTGACTCTTACGGGGATGCGGACTCTTTTCTCCTGGGAACGTGCCCGGAAATGGCGTACCTGGGCTGGGTGTAATGGACCGCAGGCTGCTTTCCTAAGGGCGTGTGTGTTTCAGGTTCCCGAGAGCTCTGGTGTTGCTCAGACCCTTCCCACACCTTCCTCTACCCACTCCGCTTATTTCAAAATCATTGCTAGGCGAGGGTCACGTCAGCTGTGTTTCTAAAGGCAGGTGATGGTGGCGGTTTCCGCGCGCTTATGTGCTACTGTAATGAATTTTATTTTCGAACCTTTGCCTATTTAAAACTTGGTTTGTGTTTTTGTTATCAAATTGTAAGTCTCCAACCGCAGACGCGATGTTGACTCCAGGCATGTTTGTTTTGTTTTGCTTTTGGAGACAGGGTCTCACGACGTAGCTCCGGCTGGCCTGGAACTTGCTATCCGTGTAAACCAGGCTGGCCTCAGACTCAGCAGAGATATTTCTGCCTCTGCTGCCCAAGTGCTGGGATTAAAGGTGTGCGCCACCATGCTGGGCAACTAACTCTAGGTTTTTCATAAACGTCCCTTGTCAGACTGAGGAATTTCTCTTCTATTTAGAATTTGCCAAGGATGTTCAGGGGTTGGGTTAACTTTCAGTTTTTATATACTCACTGGCCCTCAAGAAGTACAAATAATGCAAAGAGGTTCTCTGCCCCCTTTATCCAAGTTCTCCCAATGAAAGCACAGTGCATCTCTATTGGACGTTATCAGTCCCGGAATACAGTGCCGTTCGTTCACTACAGATGTCAGTTGGAGCTCTGAGTTTTCACAATGGGCGGAGGCTGGATGCTGTCATGGACCGAGATGATCATGTTATTTCTCCTCTCAAGAGCATATTAGTTACCTTAATTAATTTTGGAATATGGAATCCATCTTTTACTCGAGTATGAAGCATTCTTATATATAACTGGGTTTGGTGTGCTTCTGTTTTGAGAAAGATTTTTAGCATACATGCTGGAAGAATATTGGCCGATAACTTCCTTTCCTTATATTGTCATTGCCTGGTTTTAGCATTAGAGAATGCTACATTCATTCATAAAGCCGGCGGGGACCATTCCGCCGTCTCCTGTGCTGGGGAACCAGCATTATTTCCTCTATAATGTTTGGTGGCATTCACGAGACACCTGGGCTGGCAAGTTTTTAAATACACATTTAATCTAGGTAAAAGTTTGTTTAGTGGTCCATATGGTTTTGCATGAGCTTGACACTTGTATTTTAAGGAATTGTCTGTTTCATCGGAGCTGTCACATTTTAATAATTACCATAAAATTATCCCCACCCTCCCTTGCCGCACACCAGCTGTCTGTAGGACACGCAGTGTTGTGTTCTTCGTCGTTCTTGGTGATTCCGTCTCCAGTCTTTTCTTCAGTTTGCCAAAGGGCTACCCATTTGATTTTTGTTCTCCAAGAGCCGCTGGTGTCTCTCTCGGGGTCACTGGGGATTGTTAGGAATCGCTACCATGCACTGTCTGCCACTAAGTCTTAGAAAATCTTCTTAGCCTGGAATGGTGGTGCGCACTTGTAATCCCGCGCACAAGCAGCTGAGGCTGGACTGCGGAGTTTGAGGACATCTTGGGCTACCTAAGGAATTCCAGTCTAGCCTTGGGAGTGCAGCACTGAGCCATAATCTCAAAACAAATACTGCAAAACATCACACAGCCACTCTGGAAATCGGTGTGGAGATTCCGCACAAAGCTAGGAAGAGATCTAGCACCACGAGCTCCAGCTAGCCCACTCCTGGGCACACACCCACAGGAGTCTCTGTCTCACCACAGAGACTCTCGCCCAGCCACGCTCTATTCACACAGCCGGGAAACGGAAGCAACCTAAATGTCCATCAGCTGGTGAACGGAAAATGAAAATATGGCATACACCCGGTGGAATAGTATTTGGCGGTTACGAGAAATGAAATTACAAAATTCGAAGGTGGATGGATGGAGCTGGAAATAATCATTCCGAGTCAGCTCCAGAAAGACAGACGTCATGTTTTCTCTCGCTTGTGGATACCATCTTTGAATCTTTAGATGTGTGCTTCACTTGGAAATACCCACAGAAGTCAGAAATTAGTCAGAGGACATGGCGACGGCTCTCCAGGAGAGGATACAATGCACGGCTGACGGCGGAGTTCTCCACGCTTCTCAGGGTGTGAAGGAGGTCCGGGGTGAGTGAGCTGAGGCCAGGGCCCTCGGGAAGCGCTGCTGCTTCCCAGCAGACCGCTCTGGCGGGAGCCATTTCTGCCTCATACTCTTGGTTCAGCTGCCGTGGGCAGTGTGGGGTGTTCCCAGTGCCTCATCCTTACGCCCAGACCCACAGTCACCCATTGTCACCCCCTCCTTTGAAGCCCCTCTTGCACCTCAGTCTCTGAGGCCCTCCCACAGGAGGGTGTGTCTCCTCTCATTAAAGTTTTACAGACCCCTGGAGTTGCTTCCTCAGAAGCTTCCTGGTTCTTGAGGCAGTGTCTGGCTGTGAAGCCCTGGCTGATTATGAAGTCAGAATCCTCCTGTCTCATCCTCCTATTGATTCAAGCACGCGCCACCACACCCAGCTCCCTTGCTGTTATTTACTCCCCGCAGAGTGATCCTTTCAAGACGCAGAACAACCCTGCCCGAATTTCCTAAGTGCAAGGTTTACACGTGTGTGCGACTGCTTAACGCAGTATATGCTGGTTTCTTGCGCACGTTGTGCCTTGACCACCCCGGTGGTACTCACTTGGCTAAGCCATCCTCCCGTTTAAATTCCATTCGGAACCCTCTGAGGCTGCAAGTTCAAGCTACCCAGTGTCACCAGAGCTGCTCTTTATTTCACAGAGAGCACAGAGAAGGTCAGAAGGGACTTCCCGTACGCTCCCAACTGTGCCTGGAAGCTCCCGTTCCCTTGCCCCGACTTGGAGTGCTGCTTGTAACTGAATTTCTGAGGCCTGTTCTCTTGTCCCAACTGCCCCTAACTTGTAGCAGATTCCCACTGTGTCCCCCTTTTTTTTAACCCTCTAGCTCTAAAAAGGTAGAAAGAAAGGAGAGAAATCTTCACCACTCTTGCAGGCGGCTTTAAAAGATAGAAAGAGAAAGAACAAGAACTCCACTGCCCTTTTTGGCTGTCCGTAGCTTAGAGACCAGCGGCTGCTAGCGCCTCTCAAGCCATCCCACCAACCGCCACCACCTCCTTTATAGCCTGAGCTGTTCCCAGAAGTCCAAGCAGCGTGTAACCATAAGGAGAACTGCACAGGACAGAAAACCTCTTGGCAAAGCGTCCTGCCACACCCAACAGCGAGTCCACTCTCTAGCCGGTCTGCCTGAGGAGCACGCCTTGCTCTGGGTCAGTGGGTAGCTGTCTGGATGACGGACACACTTCCCCCTCCTTGGTATTGGGTCCCATTTCTTTCCAGCTGCCTAGGGTGTTCTGAATACCGCTTGGCTGCCCATCAGACTCATTTCTCCTTCTCGACTGGATCGCTCTGCTCAACACAGAGCAGTCTCTGGTGGCGCCTATTAAAGAGGGAACCAAAGCCTCCCTAAGAACTCAGCAGTCTCTCCTGTGCCTTCAGTGGGTTGGTATCTGCGGCTGCCTTCATGTCAGCTCCCTTTGTTCCTCACCCCACCCCCAACTCACCCCACCCCCAAAACACATGCTCGGCTCACTAAATCGAAGGCTTGTATCTCTGTCCTCAATGTATCACCACCGTCAGCTTTTGGCATACCAGCCTCCTCTTCCTGTCACAGCAGCTGTCTCCTGGTCTCCGCTGTGGCCACCTCTCTGTGTCACCCCCTGTGTGGCTCCTGTTGTCCTGACCTTTTGAGGCAGAGGCGCCCAGGGTTCCCTCGGGGATGTCTCCCTAACTTCCTGGCCACCCCTCCAGTCTCTTCTTCTGATGCAGGTCCTGACCACAGAGTTCCAGCTCTAGCCCCAACTGTCCCTGAGCTTCGGACTCACCGACACCCTTGGATGTCAAGCCTGCATGGCAGACGCCTGCACTTGCTATGTCCCCTGCCTGCACTTGGACTCTTCCATGCTTCCTCCTGGGCTCTGTGCCTCCACCTGCTGAGCAGGTCCAGGTCCGGGCACGGGACCTCTGTGGTTCCCTGCTCTGGCCCTGTTCAACACTGGGATTCAGCGAGGATTTTCAGAACAGATAGATTTGGGCCCGTGCCCTTGACTCCCAAACATAAAAAACCTTTAATATTAATTTAGCTCCTTTAATATTAATTTAAAATCCAGAAATTAAATATGATGACTGGAAAGAAACAAATCACCATTGAAACGTGCATTTTTATGGTTAATAATTATTATAAAAAGAATTTATGTGGATTTTGAAAATTCACGCTGGACAGACATGATTAACAGAACGTGGGAGATCGCCGCCCTCCCGTCTCCTCGCTTCTAGTTCTTCCCTGACACCATCTGCAGCGTCTCTGCCGCCAATTTTATGTATGCATTTCTCTGCGTATATAAAATATGCATGTTGTATGTTTGTGCAGTCAAGAGGTAGGGAGGTAACTTAGTTGGTAAAGTGATTAACATACAGGCGTGAGGTTCTGAGTTCAGATCCCCAGCACTCATGTTAAAAGCCAGGCACGGCAGTGCAGACCCATGAACACCCTGTCCTGGGAGCTGAGACAGGATTCCTGAGACTTGCTGGCCAAAGAGCCTGGCAGAACCGGTGAGTTCCTGGTTTGGGGAGAGACCGTGTCTCAAAAAATAATGTTGGGAGTGATTGTGAAAGATACCTGACATCACTCCCTGGCTTCCGCATACACGCATGTACAGGCACATACACATGGGCGTGTGCACACACACACACACACACACACACACACACACACACAGTTAGTGTCAGGCTTGGAACCAAGCCCACCTGTCCCAGATTACAGCTTCTTCACCCCATGCTTGCACATCCTTGATGGGGAGCTGAGTTTGCAGGAAAGTTTTCTATAGGAGCTAGTAACCTGCCAGCCTCCTGCCCTCCTTCCTTCCCTCCCTCTCTCCCTCCCTCCCTCCCTTTTCTCTTCCTCTCTCTTTCTCTCTTTCTTTCCCCCTCTTTTTATCTTTCTTTTTCCTTCCTTCCTTCCTTCCTTCCTTCCTTCCTTCCTTCCTTCCTTCCTTCCTGCCTTCCTGCCTTCCTGCCTTCCTGCCTTCCTGCCTTCCTGCCTTCCTGCCTTCCTCACTCCCTCCCCCCTCCCTCCCTTCCTCCCTCCTCCAGTGCTGGGGAGGAGGCATAGGTCCTGTAAATCTCTGGATTCGTGTTCACCATTGAACTACCCCCTGAGCCAGGACTGCATTTTTAACCACAGAAGGCACCTGACTAATAAGTTACTAAGACAGGTCCCCCCTGAGGAAGGGGTGCTCTGACACAGACATAAACTTAACAGTGGATTGACTCTCTCCAGAGTCACACGCTCCCTGCCCTTTCTCTCACCCTTACCCAACTCCACAGGGTCACCCTGGCTCTCTGACACCCTCCTTTCTGTGGCTGTGTTTCTGCACTATTGAGGAGGAGGAGGGAGGGAGACCTGTCTCCTGAGCAGCACCCCGGAGAATAAGCGACAGGTCCCCGGTGGTTTGTTATGTACGCAGTAAACATTGCGGACAGCTTCATCAACTGTCTGTCAAACTCAACGCTGGCTTCTCTGAAACTGAATTTCAGTGGAAAGGGGGGAAAACACAACACAACAAAACAAAGCTATCTATGGAGATTCTCCTGACGTTCCACTTGGTTAGTGTGCTTGCGATGCACACTGTAGCAAAGCTTTAATATAATTAAATTTTAAATTCCATGTAGATTCTAGCGGGTAGGCAGATGTACCGGTGTGTTAAACTTTATGTCGCTTGAAAATGGTTTTCAAGTACATCAGAGGGAGACCATCCAGCTGTAAAATTATCTGCTTTATGACGCCACATCATGGCTCTGATCTTTTTCTTTTAATTAAAAATGTACCTTAAAGTTAAACCACCCCTGCTCTCAGCTACCTTTTCGTCTCGTTCTTAAAATTTACTGACAGAAGACGAAGGATCGCGCCTGTTTTCTAGACCCGGGGCAATGTTTGTCCAGGACACAACATCTCCCATGCCACGCTAATTGGAGGAGGGCCCTCGTCTGTCTGGTCCATCTGACATTGTCCAGGATGGAGGCTGTGGGTGGCCAAACCTTCTCCTAGTCATTCCAGAAATCAAAAGAGCCACAGAATTCTGCACAAGCAGGAGAGGGGGGTGGGGGTAGGGCCTGCCTGGTGTCTCCCGACTTGGCCGAGTGTGCAGGGCTTCGGCTGGCTGCCCTGTGTGCGGACACCAGGCCTTCTGCGGATTTTCTGCATATTCCTGCCAATGCCCTTCTCACTGAGCTTCCAGTGTCTGAGAGGGGAATGGCATTCCTTTAATCTGAGATCCCATCTTTTATTTTTGTTTTCCCCAAGTATAGACAGTTGTTGTCAGATGAGACTCACCAGACACAGACCATTATCACAGCCAGGATCCCAGCTTCTTCCTGGAGGGCTAGGAAGATGCTGGACCAGTGCTTCTCAACCTTCCTAATGCGGCAACCCTTTAATGCAGTTCCTCGTGTTGTGGCGACCTCTAGCCATAAAATTACTTTTGTTGTGACTTTATATTTGCTACTTTGTAAAAGCCACTTTTTGTTGCTACTTCATAATTTGCTACTGTTATAAACTGTAATTTAGACATCTGATATGCAGGTGGTCTTAGGTGACCCCTGTGGAAGGGTCGTTTGACTGCAAAAGGAGTCATGACCCACAGGTTGAGAACCACTGTACCAGTGCGTGGCATCCAGGATGTGGCCTTTGTAGAGGAGGGAAGGGATGTTTAATCAGGGGCGGGGGAGATGGCTGAGCCACTAACGTGTTTGCTACATGTTCAGGAAGAGCTCAGTTCATATCCCAACCGCCTATGTAAGAAGCTGGATGTGGCTCTGGAGAGAAGGCTCGGTGGTTAAGAACACTAGCCGTGCAATCTTGAGGACTGGGGTTCGGAACTGGGTGCGTTATATAAGAATCCAGGCACCCTAGAAACACCCATGACTGCAGCTTTCAGGGATGTGACACCCTTGTCTGGTAACCATACCCCCCCACATATATGTACACACAATCACACAGTCACACACACACATACAAATACATAAATAAAACAAAGTTTAAAAAATTAAGTGTGAGGATGTCTGCCTGTAATTGCAGTGGAGAGGAGATAGAGAAATGGAGATTCCAGCAGCTCACTGGCCAGCCAGGCCAGCTGAATCAGGGAGCTTCCAGTTCAGTGAGAGGCCTTGCTTCAATACATGAGATGGGGAATGATACAGGAAGATACCCAGCATAGACTGCTCCCCTTCACCATGCATGTACACATATGTGCACCACACACACATACAGGCATACACCACACCACACACACGCTAAAAAGAGGTATGTTTAACCTTATTTAAGCATGACACACTGTATGTATAAAAATGCCGTGTTACCTGGAACAGGTACGGAGGTACCACATGACCTCCTGAGGCACCCTGGGTACTGCTTCTCCCAGACCGACCCCGGCTGTGACCCTGTAACAGCTGTCAGCCAAGAAGTGTCACTGTGTTCTTGAGTTTGGGTCTCACCAGGTGTCTAGCAAGGAGCCTGGCTCAGTGAGCACGGGATACATCATTGGTGGTTAGTGAGAGGGCGAGTATGTGCTCGCCCTGGAAGACCTTCTCGAGGATGCTTCTGCAACCTCCCAACGGGAAAGGAAAGAAGCAGTACCTTACAAGCCCCAGAAGACCTGTCTGGCATCAGATCTATGACAACTCCATTTTTGCAAAACAGGGGAGCTCCTCCTGGAGAAGGGGGGTCTGCCGAGTCCCAGCAGGGAGTCTCCCTCCTACTTCTGTTCTTCCCAGGAGTCTGATTGCTTGCACCTCGCCTTCCTCTGCTGGGTTGGGCCCAGCCTTCACTGCATGGATGTGGCATGTCTTGGTGCCCGTGTCACTGTATCAGTTCCTTTGCTGCTGCTGTGATGAAACACCATGGCGGGGGCAGCTTATACCTAAAGAGTTTACTTGGGCTTACCATTCCAGCGGTTATATTCTGTCACGGTGCGGAAGTATGGCCATAAGCTGTAGGCACGGCGGTATGAGAGCTTGCATTTGACACCATCAAACACAAGCATGAAGTGGAGTGCGACTGTGAACACTCAAAGCCCAGTGATGAATTCCCTCTAACAAGGCTCCACTTCCCAAAGACTCCACAACCACACGAACAGCACCACCCACTGGTGACCAAGCAGTCAAATGCCCAAGACCATGGGGGACATTTATCACAGTCATGGTATGAGCGGACTGCCCAAATGGCCCCTGCAGTCTTAGAAAACCTTGTCCTACTGTCCCCCACCCCAGGGCCATGACCTCCATGGACACTAAAGAAACTTCCTGTCCCTGGTGCCTTCTGCTTTCTCGGAAGCGGACAGCGCCTGCACCATCCACACATATAGCAGGAAACGGCGCTGTCTGCCCTCATAAACGGCGTCATGCCGGTGTCCTTTGAAGACGGGGGGGGGGCACAGGACTGCAGCTCTCAGGGCTGCGGGACGCTTGGAGAGAGTTGGTTACCAAGGGATTGGGTGTGGAAGAAAGTTCCATCCAAGGATCAGGCTCGGGGTTTGCCCTGGAGTGCATTGCTCTGCGGTCTGAAGACAATCCAAGCTTCTCCTGCCACCCAGCAGTTGCTTTGGCGAGGGGTTGGTAAGCAACCTCCACGCATATGAACCTAGGGTGAGTTACATACGGCACCATCCATGGCCAGGCCATGCCTTGGGGACACATCAAATGGGGCAGGGGTTGTTTTTTCCCAAAGCAGCCAACTTCCGGGGGTAGGATTGAAGGCGAGCCCATGATGGCCACGGAGTAGGTGGGTGCACC
Organism: Cricetomys ansorgei; assembly: GCA_026225945.1. NCBI lineage: Eukaryota > Metazoa > Chordata > Mammalia > Rodentia > Nesomyidae > Cricetomys > Cricetomys ansorgei. The sequence continues at coordinate 4,360,811 of JAMJFZ010000484.1, forward strand.
AGTTTGCCGATGGTGCCACAGAATCACGCAGAATTTCTGTGGACCAGGCTGGGGCAGCCACCGTCTAGGTTGACAGAGCACAGTTCACATACACAGGTAAGCGTTTGTATCTCACTGGGCTTAGGCCTTGCTCTGAGTTAGGACCAGGGGGGCAGGCTGCTTCAAAGCTCTAGTCACGGACACCGCCATCTGAGTCGAGGAGCTGTGTGGCTTCCCTTGTTGCAAGGGGGTGTGGCACAGGGTGGAGGGCAGTGGCTTTGGGGGACTTGGGCAAAACAAGGCAGAGGTCTGCAGTGATGTGGAGGTCCCGCCCAGCTCGGCCTCCAGGTCTGTGATTGACAGTGGTTCTTTCCCTGGACAGTGAGGCTGGGCCAGCTGCTGCCCAGGTGCTTCCGAGACACACACTGCACTCTCCTCTGTTCCTCTGCTGGATCTGGCTTTCATATCTGCAGGTTGATAAAGGCCTACCTTGGAGACCCTGGGTACAGTCCTCTTTCTCTCTTGGAGACCTTCCTGGTGGCTTTGGGCTGCTGACTTGACAAGGTGCCATCCCTTCTAGGGTCAGCTATAGAAGTGGCAGACAGAGCTGTGTGCAGGGAAGGGGGAGAGAGGGGAGGTTCTCTGCAATAGGAGTGGCTCATGCCCGGCCATGTTCCAGAAGAGATCTGTACAAGAACCAAGCTCTGGACTCTGGGCTGACCATCTGGGGTACAGATGGCTTCAGTCTCAATGAGAGATTATACAATTTTTAATCTTAACTCCCATCCTTGAATATTAATCACTATAAGAAGCAAAAAAAAAAAAATCTTCCATGAGACACTTTAGAATGTTCCAGAATGAGCATCATTTGGAGCCACTTGAGATGTGTGAAACTAAAATTAATTACATTCTACACACCTAAACAAACTGTTAAGCGTCAATGGCGGGCTTCCTCCCACCCCTGTGTGCAGCAGGTTCTTCTCACTGTCTGTTCTAGACAACCTGGGTTCCCGTTGGCAGCATGTTCACCTGCAGCTCCCGTCCGGGCTGAGCAGCCGTGTTCGGGTGCTGCCTCGGTTACAGGTGAGCTCCCTTTCCAGAGGAGGGGCTGAAAAGGGGATCCTGGGCAGCTTGGGAAAAATGGCTGTAACGGATTCCGATAGTCAGAAGACACCTGTGTCCGTAGGTACCGAGTCTGAATTGACACCAAGGCTCGCCCTTCAACTCCGGTGCACAGAGATGCACGTGGCTTTTGTTCATCACAGGATGGTTTTCCTGTGCGCAGTCTTGTCCCCAGCCAGGTCCTCTGTCCCCGACTCCCACGTTGGGCGCTAGTTCTAGTGCTTTACTGCGAGAGTACCCGCCCGCCCTGGCGCCCACCGCACCGCACAGCACGCGCCCTAAAGTATCTAACGGAGGGCTTTTGTTTTGTTTGGTGGGAAGTGACAGAGGACAGTTTTTTTGTGGGGGGGTGACTAGGGGCATATACATTCTTTGTCCAGAGCCCTTCTCACAAAACCTCCTGACACCCCACCTCCCCTGAGCTGAGATGCCCTCCTCAGCTGACCTGCTCCATGGCCACCTTCCAGGCTCCCTCCCCCTGCTTCTCCTGGCCTTTCATCCTGCATTAAATAAGGGCTTTCGTGGGCTCCAGCCTATTCATCTATGGTATTTATGGAAACCACCGAAGGCTTCATGAGAGGGTTTAACTCAATGTGAGATGTGTCTTTGAAGAGCTGTGTTTAATAGCGCAGGGAGAATGGGCTTTTCCTGCCCGAGCCAAGCCAGCTCTGAGAGGGGAGAACGGGGTGGGAGTGCCGAGTCTCTCTGAAGAAGGTGATTTGGAGCAGATGGGCCTGGCAGCAGCCCAGTAAGGCTCCAGGATTGTGGCCACCTGGGAAGGTGAGGGTTCAGGGTGAGACTGAGCAGCCAGAGTGCAGAGCCAGGGTAATGCAAGGCATGGTGGGGCAGTGTCCGTACACTCTCAGAGCCCACACCATGCAATGCTCCACCCTTGGAGCTCCAGGGATCCAGCTCAGACCAGCTTCTGACTGGCTGTGGACAGGGAAAACTGGACTGGGTAGGAGGTAGGGTTACTCTTAAGGGAGGGGGAGGCAGTCATTAGGCTAGGGGGTGGGGGAGTTCTCGTGATGGAAGGGGTACTTTGGAAGTAACATGGTCCTGGGTTCCAGTCGCCTCACTACGTGCTTCGTGACCCTGGGCCAGCATCCTTGGCTCCCAGAGTTCAGTCTTTCTTGTCTGTGAGCAGAGGAAGTACACACTAGCTGTTCCCGTAAGTAGTGGCTCTGTGTAATGAACACTTCCTATTGCTGCAGAGCTATGTATATGTGCACACGTGTGTACTAGTAGCCGCTGCTGTGGTGGCTCAGCAAAGAAGACAAGGAGGCATATTCATGGTTGCAAACCCTGCCAGACCTCAGCAGGGGGAACCACCATCCTGGCCAGCGCCTAACTCCACAGTGGAACCCTGAGCGTCTCTGCTCAGGTGTTTTTATTCTTTCAGAACTCCTCAGGTGCACATCATTAGCAATCAAACATTTCTCTCCCCACCCCCACCCCCACCCCCACAGAAATCCAACAGCTGCAAGCAATACAGAACACTCTAGACTTAGGCTAGCCCCTCATCCAACAATGCATAAAAACATTTTCAAGCATAACTAAAAACAAACTTCCCCAACACACGTGTGCACATGTGGAGCCAGAAGTAAAACGCAGGGTGACTTCTCTTCTATCGCTCACATTATTCGTGTGAGAGTCTCTCATGGACCCCGAAGCTCATCAATTTGGCCTTCACAGCTGGCCAATGGGCTCCGAGGATACGCCTCAGCCCGCCCCCCCCCCCCCCCCCCCCCCGTGCTCGGCTTATACATAAGGATCCCCATGCCTGGCTTTGTATGTGGATCTGGGGATCCGAACTCTGGTCCTCAAGACTGCACATCGAGTACTTCACCGACTGAGCCACCTCCTTAGCGCTCTTAGTTAGGGTTGCTGTTGCTGCGACGGAACACCACGACCAAAAGCAAATCGGGGCGGAGAGGGTTTATTCGGCTCACACTTCCACACCACTGTTCATCACTGAAGGAAGTCAGGACAGGAACTGAAGCAGGGCAGGAACCCAGAGGCAGGAGCTGATGCAGGGGCCATGGACGGGTGCTGCTCACTGGCTTGCTCCCCATGGCTTGCTCAGCCTGCTTTCTTACAGAACCAGGACCACCAGCCCGGGGATGGCACCACCCACAGTGGGCTGGGCCCTCCTCAACAATCACTAACTAAGGAAACGCCCTACAGGCTTCCCGCACCCTGATCTTATGGAGGCATTTTCTCAATTGAGGTTCCCTTCTCTCAGCTGACTTTAGCTTGTGTCAAGTTGACATAAACCATCCAGCACACACCAGCCCTGAATTCTTTCCTTTCCTTTCCTTTCCTTTCCTTTCCTTTCCTTTCCTTTCCTTTCCTTTCCTTTCCTTTCTTTCCTCCCTTCCCTTCCCTTCCCTTCCCTTCCCTTCCCTTCCCTTCCCTTCCCTTCCCTTCCCTTCCCTTCCCTTCCCTTCCCTTCCCTTCCCTTCCCTTCCCTCCTCCTCCTCCTCCTCCTCCTCCTCCTCCTCCTCTTTTTCTTTTTTCAAGACAGGGTTTCTCTGTTGTAACTCTGACTGTCCTGGAACTCACTCTGTGGACCAGGCTCGCCCAAACTCACAGAGATCCCAGCACCTCCCAAGTGCTGGGATTGAAGGCATGTACAACCACTGCCCGGCTGAATGGTTTATTTTTAAGTGAGAAGTTTGAAAGGCTCAGTGGACTGTCTCCTGCTAGTGGCTTGGTAATAGCCACGCTCTATCTGCCACTCCTACCATAGGCAGCTGGCTATTCTAAAAGTCGGCTAGAGGTAACAATTCTGCTAGTCTTCTTGTGGGCAGTGTTCAAGGCCCCAGGCCAGGGCCACCCAGGGCAGCTATGGATCTTCTGGGACTCTGGGAGATAAAAGTTCAGGCCCACACTCTCCTAAGGAAATAAGCATGTTGGAAGGAGAGAGAGAGGGCATGTAGGAAGGGACTCTTTCCTCCCGCTGGGTCCCTGAGATATCCATTTCATAGTGTGCCAGAGTAGGGAGGGCCTTTGGTGTCTGCGAGGGCCTGTAAACATGGCTGTTGGGTGTCATGGGAGGCTACCTCCCTTGGCTTCATTCCCTGCCTACCAGCTCCTGGGGGGCTTCTGTGAGCAGAGCATAGAGCAGGGCTGGTCATTAGGTGTCATGAAGCTGAGACCTATGCAGGGCCTAGGGCTGGCTGCCAGGGAGGGAGACTTGGGGTTTGGGGGGTGGAGGGGACTCAGTGCCTGCCTGTACATGCACACTCCTTGCTGGGCTGTAGACAAGGATGTGGAGGGCTGTTCTTGCTCCCAGTGTCCATCTCCTGACTGGTTACTTTGGGTCTTTCCTATTAGAGTGCCAGGTAGAGCCAATCCCAGCCGTGGGACCTTTTCAGTGTGCACCCAGGGTCTCCTGCTCCTCTTGGAGCAGCCAGCCTGACTTGTTCTGTCCAGAAGCCCAGAGTCCCCCCAGGCCCTAGCTCCTCCCTTCCTCTTCCCCTCCCTCATGGGAGAGCCTGGAGGTGCGTGCGGGTGCCTCTGGGGGCTGACCAGAGGGACAGAGGCCTTCTGTCGCGTTTGTGTGGCTGCCGCTCTCGAGAGGCCTGGGAAGGTAGCTCTGCAGAGCAGGGACAGCCAGCACAATCTGCCCCACTCTTGGTCCGTCTGGTTTCTTACTTCTTCACCCAGCTTGACTGTGGTACCCAAGCCAGAGGCTGGGCTTGTTTGTCACAGGTCCCCAGTGTCTGCTCAGGGTCCGGCACCGAGAGGGTCACAGAAGAGTACCTTATATCAGCGGTTACCATGGATGGGCCCTTCCTTGCCTGTGAGTGCCTCCCTCCCTCCCTCCCTCCCTCCCTCCTTCTTTCCTTCTCCCTTCTTCCTCACTGGAGATCAAATCCAGAGCCTTGTACATTCTAGGCAAGTGCCCTTCCATGAGTTTTGTCATCAAAAGCATATGCCCTTCTGTAGGTGTAGTTCTGAGGCTAGGGTAGAGCAGAGGCTTTGCAGGGGGATGGGGGGTCCACATGATAGAGATTAGGACAGGTGGAGGTGGGCAGAGTCTCCGAGGGAAGGGGCATGGGTACTTCTTGCCATTGCTAGCAGAGCTTGCACTGGGTGGAGGTGGGCAGCCCCTCCCCACTGGGGAGCAGGGCGTTCTAGGCATCTCCTTTTAGACTGGAAAGAGGTGCTCCTCCTTTGGGTCAAGAGCTTTGCTTTTGAGCAGCAGGGCAGGCTGTGAGTCCCAGGCAGAGCCTAGGGGTGTGGGGTGGGGTCCGCAGGGCCTGCCTCCTGGGTGTTTGCTCTTGTCTAGAAAAGCTCCTGATCCGAGGCCTGAGTGCGGACATGCCAGCCTCTCAGGCTGAGACTGGCTCCCTGGCAGCTGAGCTGTCCCGGGGCCAGTTCTCTGACCTTCTGGGCCAGGATAATCAAGCAGACCTCTGGGGCTGTTGGGAGGAGCCAGTGAGCTCATTTTCACAAAGGCTATGTGCAGCGACGAGAGTACTTTCTTGTTTGGGTCTCAACAGCAGGGCTAGACTTCCCGGCTGGTCCCGGACATGCTGAGGACCGGAGTCAGGCCACTAGGGAATGAGCTCTCCAGAACCAACAGGGTGGGTCCAGCCGAATTCCAGGAAGATGTGGGGCTGGGTGGCAGCCAGAAGCTCAGTCTCAGGCCAAAGGCACTGGGGGTGCTGAGGCTGAGATGCCGGGAAGACTGCATGCTGCGTGCTTGTGCGGGAGCCCAGTCTTCACCACGGTCTGTGTCAAGATTGGCGGCCCTTCAGTCTGTGCTTTTCTGGGGGAGGTGGTAGTCCCAAGGCGGAGCTCAGATGTGGGTCTGGCTGTGGAGTGAAGCAACCCCCTGGAACACAAATGTTCTGACCCCGCAGCCAGTGCTGGCAGTAACCCATACCAGGTGGACTGCTACCTCTCGTCTGCCTCAGAGGAGAGCCTCGACACGCCCCTGTGCAGCATCTGAGCACGGGCAGCGTTACGAACGACTGAGGCAGGTGCAGGGGGAGCTGCTGGAGACTGGCTCTGGCCGGGACAGACCCTGGCCGGGCTCTGTATCACAGTCCACACAGGCAGGTCACACAGCTGAGCTGCGGCTGCTGGGTGTGGTTAGCGAACTGGTCACAGAAATGCCTCTCCAACTGGAGCCTGGGAATGGGAAGGCCAGAGGCCACGGGGCACAGTGGAGCCAGACTGGTGCTTCCTCCTTCCTAGGCTTCGTCAAATAGGGAGGGACGGTTCCACATTTTATCCTCAGAAATGCAGTCTCTGTACCCAGGCACTTCAGCACTGGTGTGACTGGGCATGGCACATCTGCAATCCCAGTACTGAGGAGGAAGAGGAAGCAGGAGGATCCGTGTGGATTTCTTCATTCCCTCTCCTTCCTGGGTGGTAGCTAAGCCATGGCCAGTGGCACAGCTCAGGAGAAGAAAAGGTCTCGGGTCCACATGGGTCTGGGCATGCCTTTGGTAGGAGGGCTGAGAGCCGAGGGAAACTGTTGTCAGTGGAACATCTCCGTTTATGAAGCAAGGGTGGTTACATTTATAGGATAAGGCAGGGAGGGTCTCTGGTACCCAGGGATGGGGGCCATTGGTTAAGACAGTGATACTGTTGTCTAAGGGTCAAAGTCCTGCAAGGGCACCTTCTGCATAAAGTGTGGTCCCACAGGGAAAAGAGGTCCCACAGAAAACTGGCTGAGCCTTAGGCCTCCAGCTACAGTGCAGATAAGCACCAACCAAGCCACATTCCTTTGCTAGTGACCTGCTGTGGAGCAGGCAGTATTTAGAATTTAGTTGGATTTTGCTAGGGCTAAGAAAGTGGGGAGCAGCCAAACTCCTGCAGCTCTCAGTGTGAGAATTCCGGGGTTCAAGGCCCACTTCAACCCACTCTTAGCTCTAGGACAGCCCTACAGGTCGGGGTTCAAGGTCATTCTCATCTACATATTAAGTTTTTGGTCAGCTTGGGATACTGGAGACACAGCCTCTAAATACAAACTCTCCCACTAGAGAGCTGTTTGCCATTGGTTTGTCCTGGGTATTTAACAGCAGCCCTGGCTGCTGCTCAGCCGATAACAACTGGGCAGTGGTTCTCTCCCTGTAGCTGTGACACCCAAAGAAGTTCATCCCCAGTGTCCAATGTCCCCTGGCGCTGCAAGTCACTTCCACTGAGAACCAGTGCTGTACACAGTGCAGACCGATTCTGAGAGTTTTCAGGATCAAACCTCTGCTGGGAGTGCTGTGTTCTTGGCACATGGCCTTTCCTTTTAGGTATCCTAGAAGAAGGGCCTGGGTCCTGGTCAGACCCAAGGGGAGGCGGTCTGTGTCCCACCAGGACTGGCACTGTTTGTTGGCGGTGCTGCACATGGGCCGAGAGAAGCCCCGTTTCGTTTTTCTGCCAGCATGAAGAAAGCAGGCAGAGAGCTGCTCCAAGTGACTGACTCATCCTATGATCCGCCACAGCTGCCCGCATTTGTTTACAGGGCGAAAATTAATGCCACAGATGTTTACTGTATAATAGGATTCAAAATCTGCTGGGGGGGGGGCAGGGAGCGCCGCTCGGAACCACTGGGCCAAGAAGGAGGGAACGCTTCTGCGTGAAGGCAGATTTGGTTGGCTAAGTAGCGCCCGGTGCTTGCTGTCAGCTGCTAACGAGAAGCACGGGCCTCTTCTCCCCTGCCCAGCTTTTGCGCCCGTCTCCTTGGCTTTGCTCTGCCCAGGGCTTTGGTGTGGTACCTTGTAAAGTGTTGCAGTTATGGAAAGATGTTTCCGAAGGGCTGTACCGTGAACTAATTCACACGCGTACAATTCACAACAGCACCGGGCCCAGCCCACCTGTTCCCTTTCCCACGCACGGCCCCGCGCCCTGGGTGGGCTGCAGCCCTGGGCTGATAGACGAGGTGGTGCCTGGACCTTGAGTATGATTGGGAGGTTCCCCTGGTGACCCCTTGGCTCAGACCATGTTGCTTGGAGACAGGTCCCAGGGCATGGCTGTACTCTGAGATGGTGTCAGAGCCTCTGAGCCTCATGTCACTGAGCCAGCTCCTGACCTACCTGAGCTCTTTCCTCAGGATCATGACAGATAGGAATCCTCAGTGCATCTCAGCAGAAAGCCGCAGAGAATATGGCTTCGGGTATGTGTTGTCGTTGCTTTTCTCTGGGACAAAAATAGTTGATTAAAAACGGCTGAAGGACAGAAGGATTCCTTTTGGCTCAGAGTTCAAGCCTATATCCCATCATGGCGGGGCAGTCAGAAGCAGAAGCTCGAGGCAGCTGGTCATTCTGCATCCACGGTCAGGGGGCAGAGATGGGTGTTGGTGCTCAGCACGCTGTCTCTGACCCCCACCTATGGCACGATGCTGCTCATACCCTAAGTGGTTCTTCCCAGTTAGTTAACCTAACCTAGACTATCCCTCACAGACATTCCCAGAGACTTGCCTCCCTGTGATCCCGGGCTGGCAAGGCTACCATAGGCTGCAGGCATGGTGCCTAGTGACCACAGGGACCCATGGATACCTCCTTCCCAGACAGCTTCCTGCCCGTGGACTCCTGTGCCCACTCTCTGGCTGTGTCCCTCCCCCCCCTCCTCTGCTTTTCTCTTTGTTCTGTTCTGATTGGATTCACCACAGATTAACATTCTCCATTATACATTGTAATGTGTGTGTGTGTGGTTTTTTTTAAAACCAAATCTCCCTTCACAGATTGCTGTCCTTATAATATAGGAATTATTCCTCAGTCACTTTAAAAGCCTTGCTTCATTAGCTTGGTGGCTGTTTGGTAATTTGCAAAGTCACTTTCACAGGTTTTAATATTGCCCGGTTGAGAATCACAGTAATAAATGTATTAGCTCTTAATAGTGTTATGATTCTGTCTGAAGTGGGAAAAATATGAGAATCAGTAATTACTTTTGACCTCAACATAAGCCTACATGGAGCAGGAGGCTCTGGTGATGGTGGGATCCCTGCACCCACCACTCAGCATCCTCCACGAGGCCCGGCAGCGCTCTGACCAGCTTCAGCACCGCTGCGTGTGCTCTCCCCGCCTGTGGTACCTGGCTCCTCCTTCCATCGGAAGCAGCCTCTCTGTGAATTCCTGCTCCAGAGAAGAACAGACAGAGCAGCACGGTTTCCACCCGAGGTGGTCAATCTCCATTGTAAACTTGACTAGATTTATTTTTTAATCTCCTGGGAGACACACCTCTAAGCCCATCTTTGAGGGAGTTTCCTGAGAGGTTTAAGTGTGTGTGCAGAGGGGACCCACTCTGAGTGTGGGTAGGTGCCTCCCATGAGCACCAGCATTCACTGGTCCATGTGCTTAGAGGTGGGCGTCTGCCGGTGCGGTGTGGTGCCTTCCCTACCGTGGTGGACTGTATCCCTTCAAACCAAGAGCCAAAGTCGCCCCTGCCCCCTTCAGTTCCCGTCAGGTGTCTGGTCACAGCTATGAGAAAAGTAACGAAAGCACCCTGGTTAGATGCTATTGTCAGCCAGACACAACCGAGGGTCACTCACTCGGCGAGAGGGAGACCCGCTGAGGGGCTGCCCACATCAGAGTGGTCTGTGGGAATTGTCTTGATTGTTGATTGATGTAGAAGGGCCCAGCCCACCGGCAACGGCACCACCCCGGGACAGGTGGTGCTGGTTGTAGAAGAAAGGAGACTGAGTTCCAGCCAGGAGGGTTGAGCACTAATAACTGCCTCTCCCAGGTTTCTGCTTCAAGTTCCTATCTGAGGTCCCCAGTGAGGGACCGTGACCTGGATGTGTAAGCCAGATAAGCCCTTTCCTCCCCTGAACCACAGCTACAGAGAGGCAAACGGGGATTCAGCTTTGCCTTACCTCTTGTTGGGAGAGTGGGAGCAGAGACTTATGGTTGGATCACCCCCTGACCCTTCTCACTTTTCTTTGCCTGTAACGAGACCACTTCTAAGCCACGTGGAGTTGCTAAGAACATCAATGGGATGGGAGGATGCTTTGTTTTTTGCTCATTGCCCAGCAGGCTCCCTCATCTTCCCCGGAGTCTCCTGGGGTCCCCTTCTGACTTCTCAGAAGAGAGGGCTGCTGACTCTGGAGCACCATGGCTTCACAGGCACACAGCCTTTCGGTGCCTTTTGTCCTGATGAACCTGGCAGCTGTATGCATGGGGGGGGGGTTGGCGCAGCACACCCCTAACCTTTCACAGATGTTGTCTGCCAAGGTTTCCTGGCCAAATCGATTTTGACATTTTGATAAGAACTCTCTCGCTGTGTTCTGTAGTTTGAATCTTTGACTCTAAGCTGCTCTGAAAACCAGCTGTGAAACTAAATCTTGTTTGCAGAATCTGCATACTGCATCAGCAGCAGAAACTGCCAAGCCTTGAGGTCATTTCCTAGACGCTGGAAGCAAGTCAGGAGGCGCACGGCAGTATTGAATCGCAGCAGTTTATCAGACCGCTGCTGTGGAGCCGCGCGAGAGGCAGAGAATGGATGTCTTGAACCCTTTGCTGCCTGTTGCAGTGTTTGGAATAAAAATGGGGGGAAAGGACCTGTAATAGAAAGATTTTGTATTCATGAGAAAGAAAAAGTCCCCGCTCCTTAGGAAACTTGGTTCTGATGCAAAACTGAACGCAGACAGCAGGAGCAGGGCGGTCTTCTGTCACTCGGTATAAGGGAAAAGAGGGAACCAGCAGACATTAAGTGCTTCGAGCCACTGAAAAGTGCACAGCTTCCGCCCTAATCGAGCTTCCTGTTGACAAGCGTTATTTTCAGGGAAAAGTGCAATCTCCTAGCTGTGTTGCCCCCAAAGGGATGGCCTGTCCGTTGGCAGGTCAACCTGCACCAGAGTGGGTGGCTGCACTCTGTCATCTCTCTGAAGACACAGGAGGAGATGTGGGGGAGACAGCTGCTGGGGACTCCTGGCTTCTCTTCTTCCTCAGAGACAGCATGAGACTCTGTGCTGTTGTCCCTGTGAGGTCCCCCAGGGTCTCAACACAATCCCCTCCCTCTGGGGTACTGGGGACACTTCAGGAACGTAATAGTCGTGGTATTAGAAGGCTGAATGAGGATGCAGTTCCTAAGGTCTGCTGTGACATGGGTGTGTGTGTGTGTGTGTGAGTGAGAGAGAGAGAGAGAGAGAGACTCTGTGTGTGTGAGTGTGTATGACTCTGTGTGTGTGAGTGTGTGACTGTGTGTGTGTCTGCATCTGTGTGTGTGAGAGAGAGACTCTGTGTGTGTGTGTTGGTGCATGTATGCACACGTGTGCCTGGATGCACGTGGAAGCCAGGGCTCGACCTTGGGTAGCGTTCCTCAGATGCAGCCCGCCTTGTGTTTTAAGTCAGTGTCTCCCACTAGCCTGGAGCTTGCCAAAACCTAGACCGGCTGTTAAGCGAGGCCCTGTGGTCCACCTGTTTCTGCCTTCTGAGTTCGGGGGTCATAAATGTGAGCAGCCACCATGCCCAGCTTTTTAAGCGGGGGTTCTGAAGACGGAAATCAGGGCCTCATGCCCCCAGCACCGTACAGACCAAGCCATCTCCCCAGCTCCTCGACAGAAATCCTTGACATGTCCCTCGAGAATCAGGTGTCAGGAAGAATCCAGATGCCTAAAAAGTATTTGATGGCATTCAGTAGAAGCATGAATGGTGAAAGCTTTTGGCAAATTGGAGGTCGTGTGACCAAAAGTAACCGCCAAACTAGACAGGAGACCTCAGTGAAAACCATAACGAGGCTCTCGACGCACCTGCCTACCACTCACAATTCAAAAGGCTGGGAGCAAAGGCTGGCCAGGGTATGAGAGAAACAGGAAGCCGCAGACGGGAGCGGCGGGAGCATGAGGGAAACGGATCAGGTGGATTCTTACAGCTGGAACAAACATATACCCCATGATCCGGTAGTTCCTCTTTTGGACACTTACCAGGAGAAATGAGAACACATGTTCACGAACAGCTCACATAAGGGTGCTCTTGGAATTCGATTCTTAATAACTAGAAACAGGAAGCAAGTCCAGAAGTTTCCAGCGGGTGAATGGGCAAACAGAAGTAGAGTCATACAATAGAATGGTACTCAGCAAAGAAAAAGAATAGATTCTCCATGTTTGCCACTGGTGTGTGAATCTCAGAAGCACCACACGTGTGTGAATCTCAGAAGCACCGTGCTAGGAGAGGGAGAGCTGGCTCAACAGGGAACAGTGCCTTCGATCTTGTAGAAGACTGGACTTGGTTCTCAGCTTCCACATCAGGCTGTACCTCCTGCTCCAGGTGATCAGATGACCTCTTCTGTTCTCTGTAGACACCTGCATGTGTGTGTGCGTGCATGCGCACACACACACACACACACGCACACACGCACACACGCACGCACACCATAGAACCCACCGTGCTGACTGGGAGGAAGCAGACACCCAGAGCACACCGCACATGTTTTATTTATCTGAACTGATCTATGGCAGAAAACAGTCTTAACAGTGATTGCTCGTGTTGTAGGCGACGGCGTCCGTAATTTACTGGAAAGGGACCTGCGAGGAACTCCTCGGGTTTTTGCAATACCTTGACAGAAGCCTGGTTTCCATAGGTACCAGCATCTGCCAGCATCCATCCCGTGACACATTCGAGCTCCTTGTGTTTGGTTCTCCATAAATTTTACCTAAAACAAACAAGCTGCAGGCATTGAACTCTCGTTAATGATGCGTCGGCAGAAGGGTACCGGTGCCTGCAATTGACTTCGGAATGCATCAAAAAATAAAGTGGATCGATGGAGAGGAGAAGGTGCCGGACAGACAGCTATGAGACAGAAATAACAAAATACTAGTTGTGGGATGTAGGCAGCGGGAACCGGGTTCTCTCTGTAAAAGTCAGCTTGTCCGTATGTTTGATGATTTTCGTGTTTTTTTAAACACTGGATGTAAAACTAAGCAGTGCACCTTTTTTTTTTTTGTGGATTTACACATATCTGGAGAATGTAGATTGAAAGAACTATGGGGATAATTCGTGTAAGAGTCAGAACAGTCATTGCCTTGGGTCAGGCTTGTGAGAAAAGGGGCTCAAAAAGTGTCCCTTGTGGTTGTAGGGCGTGTTCTGGCTTCTAAGTCTGGGAAGAAGCAGACATGGGCTAATGAGATTTATTTTATTTAAACTTTGTAATAAAATTGCGTGTGTATGTTTGAGGCAGGTTCTCATGTAGCCCAAGCTAGCTTTGAACTCGCTACGTAGCTGAGGCTAGCCTCGACCTCCTGATCTTCCAGCCTCTACTTCCCAAGTTGTGGGATCAGAGACATGTGTCGCCATTCCTGGCGCATAATAATTTAGAAAGGGCTGGGAAGATGGCCCAGGGGATAAAGTCTTCGCCACACAAATGTGAGATTGGGTCACCCAAACTCCAGATGTGGAATAAAGCCAGATGTGGTAGCATGCACCTGTGATCTGTGTTGCTATGGAAAGAAGGGAGACAGAGGCAGGAGGATGCCCAGAAGCCCACCGGTCAGCTAGGCCAGAGTATGCAGCAATGAACAAGGCTCTGTTTCAAAGAAAGAAGGTGAGGACTGAGAGCTGGGTCGTCTCTGACCTCCAGGAGCGTTCCGGGGTTCGTGGGCTCCCACACCCACACACATATCGGCACAACTCATCTTAAATATCATGGAGCCCTGGATGGGTTGTTTTGTTTTGTTTTTAAAGGAAACAATATATCCAAGAGATGGAGAAGTTCTGTTTTAAAGATATGTAGTTTAGGTCCAAGATACGGTTGCTCATAAGGTAGCGCTTGCGGGAGAGTTCCACAGGAATCCAGTGTGGGGTAGAAGGTCTACCCTGAGGTGCTCTGCTCTGGTTTTTCTACAAGTCCCTGGCCACCTTCTCTTTCCTTGTGAGCTCTTCCTGTGTTTATCCATAATGACCATGACCCTCTGGGTTCAGACCAGTTTAGGCCAGCCAGGGCTGGATAGGAAGCTCAAGGCCAGCCTGAGTTACACGGTAAAACCCTGTCTCAAAATTAAAACATCAGAAGGGCTGGTGGTGTAGCTCAGTGGTAGAGTCCGTGCTTAACATATGTAAGGACCGGGGAACCTTCGCTTCCTTTTATGGATTTGGTTTTCATAGTGACCCTAAGTCCTTCCGTCCCGGAGAGTTCTGCAGCATGGTGACCCCTCCGACTCCACACGCGCCCGTTTCCTCCTCCTAAGATTCATGGTGTCCTCCGAGCACACGGCCCATCGCTTCAGAGCTCCTGTCTCCAGGTCTCAGTGCATGGCCCCACCCATCCGTGTCTCTGCTCCCTGACACATCCACCCACCACTGGTGTGGGCTCTCTCCCAGACTGCACCTGGACTAAATCCCTCATCGCTGCCCTTCTGTGTGTGCCCGTGAGGCATCGTTCCATCCTCGTTCCAGGGTTTTTGGCAAAGGTCTCACCTCCCTCGCTCTTCTTTTCCTTTGATTTGTTCTCTCTATTGCGTTAATCTCTGAAACTCCCACTCTGGTCCTTTCTTTTCCCGAGTTAAGGTTTCCCAGTGCCTTTCTGCTCAACCAGGGTAAAGCCAGCGTCCTGGATCCCGTGTGGGGCCTGGTCTCCTCCCTCACTCTTGTCTCATGGGCCCTCTGACTGCTGTGTGCTCTCCCTGCAGCCTTTCTCACCCCTGCCTCTGCCTGCACCCCTCCTCCCTGCTTTCCTGAGGGTCCCAGGAAGGTCCCAGTGGAAGCCGTTGTGGTGGTTTTCGCTGTGGAGCATTGCAGTGAGCCACCTCCCCACAGTGGAGAGCGCTGAGCCCTGACCAGTGAGTTTTAGCGTGTTTTTATTGTGTAACTATTGACAGTCAATTTTAGAACCACAGTCGATCTCAACACCCCACAAAGACGTCCCGTACCCATCAGCTGTCATTTCCTGTTTCCCCCAACTCCTCCAGCCCAGGGCAATGCGAGTCTCTCTCTTCATAAAAATACATTGATTTATTTTATCTCGTGGATCTAGTGCGTGCCTGAGTATCTGTACATGCAGACATGGGTGCAGAGTCCTCAGCGGTCAGAGCACTGCATTTGGGCCCCTTGAATGAGAGTTACGGGTGGCCATGAGCCACCATGTAGGTGCTGAGAACCAAACCCCAGTCCTCTGTCAGAACAGCATGCTCTCAGCCTCTGAGCCATCTCTCCAGTCCCGAGTCTGCGTTCAGTCTCAGTCAGGTTTGCATGTTCTGGACATTTCACGGAGCCATGGTGTGTGTGGTCTCTTGTGATAGCCTTCCTTCTCTTACCACAGGGCTTCCATGTTTTGTCCACGTGGTTGTGCTGGTTGGCACTATGGGACCAGATCCCTTCCAAATCCCCAATAGTATTTTACATTTTATTTATCCCTTTGTCTACTGACGAGTGCTTAGGTTGCTTACCCGTGGCCAATTCTTGTTTGTTTTGAGACAGGGTCTCACTATGTAGTTCTGGCTGGTCTGGAACTCACCATATGGACCAGGCTGGCTTGGAACTCACAGAGATACATCTGCCTCTGCCTCTGCCTCTGCCTCTGCCTCTGCCTCTGCCTCTGCCTCTGCCTCTGCCTCTTCTGCCTCTCAAATGGCTGGGATTAAAGTTGTGTACCACCATGTCAGGCTTTCTTTGGTTGTTACGAATACTGCCATTGTAAAGATTTGTGAACATGTTTTTGCATGGACAAACGCTTCCATTTCTCTTAGGTGCGCAGAATTCTGGGCCACTTGGTAACCCTATGTTCAAACTTTCAAGGAGCCAACAGACTGTTGTCTTCCAAAATGGCTACCCCACTTTATTCGCGAAGCAGAGATTTAGTTTCAAAGGTTGAAGTTTTAGTTTTCTCTGCAGTGGAAGATGGATTTTATGAGCCAAGAAGACCTGCTTTCAGACTCCAGGGAGGAACTGGTGGTCCCCTGTGGAAGTGGGGCCGAGTGTGTCAGAGCGCACGGTGTCAGAGCTCAGAGTACCGGGCCATGGGGTGTAAACGAGCGGGAAATAAAGACCTGAGCCGCGGAGACTGCTTTCAGGATGGGAAGGCTGGGCTGTTCTGGTTCATGAAGCATGCGTGTAGGGGGTGCAGGGCAGGCTGTGGGTCTCAGGCCTGCTGGGTGTTCCAGGCACAGGTGAGAAGGTGGCTGGTGATGTTGAGTGGAGACGTCGGGGCCGAGTCAGGGCATCTGTGGGGTTGCCAGTGTGCGGATGTGCACAAAGTCAAGGAGCAGGACAGACGGATGGAGCAAGGCGGACAGTGGGTCCAACGCTGAGGAATGGGGTCCAGCCGCAGCTGGGGCTTAGGCAGAGAGCGTCCACCCAGGGGACCTACTGTGGCCTTCAGTGGAGAGGAGTAGGTCAGGGGACCATGGAGATGCCACGGAGACAGGGCTCAACGGGGGTGTCTCTGCCAGCGCTCTCTGCTACTAGCCGAGAAGCTGCCACTCCTCAGGAGGTCATGCTGATGTGACCTCAGGGCGGGAAGGTGAGAAATGGCTGGGAGCAGCCCGACTCCTGGACTCTGGGCCCTGAAGGCGGCAGAGAATCGATGGACCCTACGGGAGGTGGCATCAGCCGGGTTAGAGAATGGAGACCCAAGAGTATACTTAAAAATGGATGGAAAAGCAACCAGAGAGGTGGAACCAGATAGTTCAGATTGCTGGGGCAGGGAACCAGCTGGTCCAGGAGACCAGCGACCTTTAACAGACATGGAGGCCGGATGCTGCTTCTCCTGCGACAGGAAGAGAAGCAGAGGGGCAAGTAGGAAGTGTGGGCTACGAAGGGAGACAGTGTGGCCACGAATGTCTAGACCCAGCCCTTCCCTCTCAGTGTCTTCCCCTCCTCCTCTAGTCCGTTGTTGTTTGGGGGGAGGTCTGGTGTCAGGGGAGAAGGTAGCAGCAGGCTTCACACACAGGCAGGGGAAGGTGAGGCCGTGAAGGGGAAGGGGGCAGGGAGTGATGGAGGCTGAAGAAGCCGCGTAGCCAGAGTATACCTGTCCCCGTGAGACCGCCATCAGTACTAGCTCAGGGGAGAAGCGCCTGGCAGATGGAGGTCAAGGAAAGAAAGGTCTGCAGTGGGATTTCAGAGGCATCTGTTGTGCTGTGTGGGGCTGAATGGCCAGGGTTCGGTGTTGAGAAAAGTCAGGAGAGGCAGGACAGGGAGGCACTGAGAGGCTGGGTGGGGTGGGCAGGTCAGGGGGAGGCACAGAGGACAGAACGGGATGCCTAGTCCTCTCAGTTGATGGCGGGCTTGGGACTGGGACCTGGCACTGTCTCCTCAGCACTCAGTGCGGAACGCAAGCGGCTGAGGGAGACACCAGAGTACAGGTCAGTTCCATCCCAGCCACGTGTGGAGACTCCCAGAGGGCGGGGGCTCTTCTCAGCGCTGTGGCGAAAGGCATCCTTTGCAGGAACGTGAGTCCCTGGGCACATTGCATCAGCTGTTGGGAGCAGATAGGAAGCAGGGTCCAGGCTATAAATCTCAAGCCTCACCCCCAGTGACCCACTCCCCCGGCCAGGCTCCACCTGTTAAAGACTCCACCGTATCCCCCATGAGAGCCACCGGCTGGGCGTCAAACGTCCACACAAGAGCCTGTGAGGGACATTTCACATCCAAACCATAACAAGAGTGTATGAGACACTAGAAGCTCCACCCTCCCCCCTCCTTCTCCTGGCCCTGTGGGGGAGTCATGACCACCATCTTTCTACCTCAGTGCTTCTGGCAGATAGCAAGGCACGAGATACTGACTCCGGGCTCCCGGGATCCCACAGACACCGGCTGGCGCCATCATCAGCTATTTGGAAGTTGAGGCAGACAGATTGGATTGGCTTGTTGATGGCGTTTGCCAGTTTGTGGTGGGAATTGAGCTGAATTTATTATGGTTTTTGCCAAAAGCCCTCTGCCAGATATCTATGTAATCTGGGGGCTTCTTGAGTACACCACGGGTTTGACGGGCAGGCGGCTGGAAGCCAGCGGGGCCTTTCTTTGAGCTGGCATCCCTTGCTCTGACTGGCACCTCACTTATGACAGAACGGAGACAACCGTGATGTGTGACAGTTGGAGTCTGGGGGTCCGCGCCCGTGGCCAGCCCTGCTCTGAGCTGGCACGGACGGCGGTGAGCATCGAGCCAGGCGCCGCAGGAGAAATCAGGACAGGTTGTCTGAAGATTAGAGTTACTTAGCCCCCCCCCCGCCCCCCGGAATTTTATCCAGCAAGTTTTGATCTATCTGTATAAGGGCTGATTAATTAAACAGACCAGTGCCGTCAATCATGCGTAAGTAGTTTGAGGTGCTGTGTCCTTAGGGTGCCAAACAAACGAGGCAGACAAATACCTGTGCCTTTTGTCTCCTGTTTCCGTGGCAACGGCCTCTGTAATGGTATTGTTCTTTTTAGGAACATCTGTCTGTGTGTATAGGCGTGCTAATTGACATGTGTGAGTGGTTTGCCTGCATGTGTGTGTAGCACATACGTGCAGTACCCATGGAGGCTAAGGAGCGTGTTGGACTCACTGGAACTGGAGTTGTGGATGTTCGGGAACTGCCAAGCCGTGCGGCTGGGGAGAGCCGAGCCCCGACCCTCGGTAAGCGCATCCCAGTGCTCCTAACTGCTGAGCCATCCGCCAGCCCCCTCGGGAGTATCCTATCTCAAAAGAGAGTCTCTTCTGTCCCTTTGAGAACCGTTGATGTTCTTAGTGGAAATGTGTTTTAGAAAGCTTCTGGAATGGGAAAATGTTGCAAGTATGACATTGATAACAGACTTCACTGGCTTTTTTAAAGAGAAGCTAGACTAAGTCCAGGTTAGCCAAATCACCGAAATTGGTGAGGACTCTACAATAACCCTATCCCCAGCAGGGCCTGTAATTCCAGCACCAGGGAGGTGGAGACAGGGAGATTGGAAGGTCCAAGATCCTCTTTGGTTCCACAGTGAGGTTGGGGCTATCTTGGGCTACTTCAGGCCCTGTTGATTAATGAATGGATGAATAAAAGCCCCCTGGATGGACAGACTTCATCATCGTGAAGCAGTGGGGATGTTGATTTGGATAGGCCGTTGACTAGTTCATAGGGTGTACGCGTACAGGTTGGGAGGGACTTGGTATCTGTGCACCTGCCAACAACTTGGTCAGCTCTGCCCCTCTGCCCCTCTGCCCCACTGCCCCACTGGCCGTTTAGAAGAGAAGCAGAGTGTAGCACGCACGTGTCCTCCTTAGCGTCTCCCTCTGCTCCCGACGGTTTTCTCATTCTTGTAAGAATCTTTCTTCATTTTTCACGCCTTTCATGTTATTTCTGGGACCCTGAGCAGCACACAGCATCGTTTGTGGATTTCAAAACTTCACACAAACGAGACCCCTCGTTGTTCTCTGACGGTGCTGATTAAGTGTTATCTTTACTGAGAGTCACGGATGTGGGCACAACATGCAGCATCCTCCCACAGATGTGTGCACGCACCTAGGGAAGACATGTGCATACTGTGGCCCACAGGTGTGTGCGTGTGTGTGTGTATATGTGTGTGTGTGTGTGTGTGTATATGTGTGTGTGTATGTGTGTGCGCGCGTGTGTGTGTATATGTGTGTATGTGTGTGTGTGTGTATGTGTGTGTGTGTATGTGTGTGTGTATGTGTGTGTGTGTGTACATACATACAGATGCAAATACATGAGTGTATGAGTGTGTATATGTGTGCATGTATGCATGCACTATGATCGTATGTGAATATGTGTATATGTGAGTGTGTGTGCTGGTGTGTGTGCGGGCGCATTGTGTACTTATGCATGTGGAGGCTGGAGGATAGCCTTGATTGACTTTTCTCAGATGTCGTCTACCTTTGTCTTTGAGACAGAGTCTTTCACTGACCCGAGACTCGCCAGGTAGAGCAGGCTTGCTGGCCAGCGAGCCCCAGGGCTTTGCCTGTCCCGGGTTCTGTGTTACAAGTGCATTGCCACCGTGCCCAGCTTCTTAAACATTTTAAAATGTGGGTTCTGAAGAGGGAACCCCCGCTCTCATTCTTGCACAGCAAGCACTGTACCAACTAAGCCACCCCCTCCCCGAGGTAGTGTTCCTGCCGGTGTCTTCAGTGGACAGAAATTCTTAGTTTGGACCCAGCTTTGTTTTATGTTCTCAGTTTTTATGATCGGTACATTTTGTGCTATTGTTCAAGAGATCTTCACTGCAAACGTAAACATCACCCTCTATACGATCTTCTAAGAGTTACAGGACCCCTCTGGCTCCTACAATCTTTTCTTTACCTCTTCTGCAGCGTTCCATGAGCTCTGAAGGCAATAGAGACCTCCAGTTTAGACTCTGTCTCCACATAATGTCTGGTTGTGGTCTCTGCACCTGTTCCCATCTGCTTCCAGAGGAAGGGTCTCTGATGAGGATTGGGTCACTGATCCTAGGTCACCGGTCTATCCAGTCTCTGGTTCCTGGCCGTCCAGGCGGTATGGGGTATGGGCTCTCATGGCATGGGCCTCAAGTTAAGCCAGTCGTTGGTTGGCCACTCCCACAAATTCTGTGCCACGCCTCAGCACATCTTGCAGGCAGGACAGATTGTAGGTCAAAGGCTTTGTGCAGGTGTCCCAATGCCACCCCTGGAAGCCTTGCCTGGTTGCAGAAGGTGGCCAGCTAGGCTCCGTTTGCTCGTTACTAGGAGTCCTCGCAAGGGTCATCCTTGTAGATTCCAGGAAGCGTCCACTGCACTAGGTTTCCACATCGCTTCCCAAATGTACCCCCGCCCAGCCATCTATTCCCGAACTCTCTCTCCATCCCTCCCCCACCTGACCCCTCTCACTACTGTCCCCGCCCTTCCCCAGACCTGCAACATCCATTCTGTTTCTCCTTCACAGGGAGATCCATGTGTCTCCCCCTCGTCCCCTCCAGCCCTGCTTGTTACCCGGCCCCTCTGGGTCTGTGAGCTGTAGCATGACTGTCCTTTCCTTAACAGCTAATATCAACTTCTAAGTGAGTATACCCCACATTTGTCTTTCTGGGTCTGGGTTACCTCACCCAGGGTAATTTTTTCTAGTTCCATCTACTTGCCTTCAAATTTCGGGATGTCATTTTTTTAAATCGCAGAGTGATACACCATTGTGCAAATGTTCCACAATTTCTCTATCCATTCTTCAGTTGGGGGGCATCTGGGCTGTTCCCAGTTTCTGGCTATTGTGAGGAAGGCGCTGAACTCGGCTGAGCAAGCGTCCTGTGGTGGGATGGAGCGGCCTTTGGGTATAAGCCCCGGAGTGCTATGGCTGGGTGTTGAGGTAGATGGATTTCCAATTTTTGGAAGAACAGCCATATTGATTTCCACAGCGGCTTTGCACTCCCACCAGCAGTGGAGGAGTGTCCCCCCACTCCACATCCTCGCCAGCGTGAGCTGTCTCTTGTGTTATTGATCTTAGCCATTCTGACAGGTATAAGACGGAATCTCAAAGTGGTTTTGATTTGCATTCTCCTGATGGCTAAGGATGCTGAACATGCCCTTAAGTGTTTCTCAGCCGTTGGAGATCCCTCCATTAAGAATGCTCCGTTTAAAAAAAAACTTTTTTAAATTGGACGGTTTGGTTTGTTGATGTCTAGTTTCTTGAGTTCTTTATATATTTTGGATATTAGCTCTCTATCGGATGGCTGTGGAGTTG
This sequence comes from Cricetomys ansorgei, assembly GCA_026225945.1. Taxonomy (NCBI): domain Eukaryota; kingdom Metazoa; phylum Chordata; class Mammalia; order Rodentia; family Nesomyidae; genus Cricetomys; species Cricetomys ansorgei. Next base: position 4,382,454 of record JAMJFZ010000484.1, read on the forward strand.
GCGAAGATCTTTTCCCATTCTGTAGGCTGCAGCTTTGTACAATTGACAGTGCCCTTTGCCTTACAGAAGCTTTTGGATTCATGAGGTCCCATTTATCAGCTGCTGATCTAAGTGCCTGCGCTGTCAGTTCGGGAAGCTGTCTCCCGTGCTGATGCATCCAGGGCTACTCCCCACTTTCCCTTCTATCAGGGTCCCTGTATCTGGTTTTATGTTGAGGTCTTTGATCCACTTGGACTTGAGTTTTGTGCAGCGTGATGAGCATGGATCTGTTTGCAGTCTTCTCCATGCGGACATCCAGTTTGACCAGCTCTATTTTGAGAATCTCTTTTTGGAGACGCTGTTTCTGTGTAGCCCAAGCTGACCTTGACTTTGCAGCAATCCTTCTGCTCCAGCACCCATGTGCTGGGATTACAGACCTGTGCCACCAAAAAGCTTGATGTTTTATTCATAAATGCATTCTTAAGATAACCCCTGAGAAACTATTCTTAGAAAGATTAGATTGAAATTGCAACTATAATTGGCTTCTTTTAAATTATATTTTCTGTTTGTCACAGTTGTAACGATATTAATTAACTTTTCGTGTGCCGATTTTATGTCTAGCTGCTTCGGTAAAAGCTTTAACTTTGATGCATTACCACTGGAGTATGGTGGATTCTCTCTCGGTAGTCACATCATCTGTGCCTGTGGAGAACGGGCTCCTCCCTCTCCTGGGTTTACAGCCCTTGTCTCCTGCAGCACTATGCTGACTGGGACTTCTACTGTGGTGCTGACGACAGCTGGCAGTCACAGGGGCTCCTGTCTCACGTTCTGCGTTAGAAGAGACTCTTTGGGGGCTGGGGATGTGGTAGAGTGCTTACGTAGCATGCATGGAACCCTGGGTTAGGTCCTTAGCTCCATGTGGTGGTGCGCACCTGTGATCCCAGCGCTCGGGAGGTCGAGGCTGGAGGAGCAGAAATTCAAGGTCATCCTCAACTCCCTAGCAAATTTGAGGCCAGCCTGGGCTACATGATGCACTGTAAGGAGGGAGGAGGGGTGGAGGAATGGAGAAAGAGACACAGGCAGAGACAGAGAGAGAGAGAGAGACAGGCAGATCAGTGAGTTAGTTTCCCACGTCTCCTGATCACTAGTGGTGCTTGCCAAGGACTTGTTCTGTTTGTTTTGCTGCATAAAAATGAATATTTTATTTGGTAAGGACATTTTTCTTCTGATCCTACTTTCCTAAGATCTTTGTTCTTTAATCGCAAATGGATCTCCGATGGTAGTGAACACTTTTAAGGCAGCTGTTATGAGCAGCCTTGTTCAGGCTGGAGAGACGGCTCCACAGCTGAGAGCACTCGCTGCCCTTGGGGAGGACCCGAGCACCATTGTGCAGCTCGCTGCTGTCTGTAACCCCAGTTCCGGATCTGGTGCCCTCTTTTGGCCTCTGTGGGCATTACACACATGTGGTGCGCACAAATGCGTGAAGGCAAAATAGTCATATATAAAATAAAATTTTTTATAAAGAATAGCCTATATTTTTCTCTCATGATGTTGATGGCGTGAGTTGTATTTATTTATTTTATAATTTAGTCTAACGCTTCAGCCTTGGGGGTGGGGAACCAAGTGGCTCATGATGTCACTATTTTTGTATCTGGTAGTTTTGATTTGCTTAGGTTTATGGAGGAGTGCTGCCTCTCTGTCCCTGAGTCCTGCTGGCCTCCGGGCTACTTTTCCCATGGTGCTCTTGTCAGATCAGATGCCAGACATGCTTTTGGAAGCCACGGGATAATTATACTTTGGGAAAAAAAAATTGTGCAAGATCAGAATTATTTACTATTTGAATGTTAATAACCTGGTACTGGGGCCTGGTATTTTAATCTACTGCTTCGATTTCCGTGTTTATAAGAATATTAAGGTTTCTAAGCCATATTTTCTTAGGGCAGTTTTGATACATTTATTCTCTTGGAGTCTATCCATTTCATTTGTTCCCAATTTATGGCCACGAGATGGTCATATACCCTCCCGATAACTCCTTCGTCTCTGAAACTCGTCCAGTGATGCTCTCTTCACTCCTAATACTGTCCCGTTTCCCATCAAAATCTGCCATCTATATTCTTTCCAAAGAACTTCCGAGTTTGTCGCTAGCATCTGCTTCAGATTTTCTGCTGTGTGAACTTCTCGTATCTGTTTTCTACTTGCCGTGTCCTGAGAGCGTGTGCTGCCCCCGCCCCTAGTGTCGGAGGGCAGGCAATGATTTGCTCATTCTCAGCCTGTCCCCTTTTCTGTGAAACGTAAGTTAATGGGTGCATTACCCCACGTCTTCATGTGTGGAATCCCTGTATCTGAGTTCACAATCCTTTATGACTTGCGTTATGATTTCTGCACTGAATTGTCTAAAACCATGCCTTCGTTTCCATCTCCATTCTTCTAGAATCTATTTCTTACAGATTATTGATTTGATTTCTAGTTTGCCTGGTAAGTTGGAAAACATTACCTGTGTAGTGCAAGTGCTTCTGGGATTAAACTTGATGGAGTGGTGTAGGTGTGTGTGTGGACATGTGTGTGGACATGCCCGTGTGTGTGTGTGTGTGCACACGTGTGTGGACATGCCCATGTGTGTGTGTGGACACGTGTGAGGACATGTGTGTGGACATGCCCATGTGTGTGTGTGGACATGTGTGAGGACATGTGTGTGGACATGCCAATGTGTGTGTGTGGACATGTGTGTGTACATGTGTGTGTACATGCCCGTGTGTGTGTGTGTGTGTGGACACATGTGTGGACATGCCCGTGTGTGTGTGTGTAGACATGTGTGAGGACATGTGTGTGGACATGCCCGTGTGTGTGTGTGGACATGTGTGTGAACATGCCCATGTGTGTGTATGGACATGTGTGTGGACATGTGTGTGTACATGCCCGTGTGTGTGTGGACACGTGTGTGGACATACCCATGGGTGTGTGTGGACATGCCCATGTGTGTGTGGACATATGTGTGTGTGGACACGTGTGTGGACATGCCCGTGTGTATGTGTGGACATGTGTGTGTGGACATGTGTGAGGACATGTGTATATGGGCATGTGTGTGTGGGCATATGTGTGTGTGCACACGTGTGTGGACATGCCCATGTGTGTGTGTGGACACGTGTGAGGACATGTGTGTGGACATGCCCATGTGTGTGTGTGGACACGTGTGAGGACATGTGTGTGAACATGCCCATGTGTGTGTGTGGACATGTGTGTGTGTAGGCCCAGATCCTCACTCAGGCTCGGGGACAGTCATCTCACTGTGATGTGCTGTTTTATTGGTTGTATTGGTCGCTGTTCCATTGCTGTGAGGAGACACCATGACCAACAGGACTTATACGAGAAAGCATTTAGTTGGGGGCTCGCTTACAGTTTCAGAGTCCAGTATCATCATGTCTGGGGGTGCGGCACACGCAGGCATGGTGCTGGAGCAGTAGCCGAGAGCTCACATCGGATCTGCAAGTTGGAGAGAAAGTGACAGAGAGAGAGACAGAGAGACAGAGGCAGAGAGCAGAGAGAGAGGCAGAACCCAGACAGATATAGAGACAGAGACTGGTGTTGACTTCTGAAACCTCAAAGCCCACCCCTAGTGGCCTACCTCCTCCAACAGGGCCACGCCTCCTCCAACAGGGCCACGCCTCCTCCAACAGGGCCACGCCTCCTCCAACAGGGCCACGCCTCCTAATCCTTCCCAAGCAGTTCCACAACTGGGGCCCAAGTATTCACATATATGAGCCTATGGGGGCCGTTCTCACTCCAGCCACCACACTGGTCCAATCTACTTTGAGATTTTTGAGACCTGGTGCTGGTTCCAACAAACATGGACTGCAGACGACAGCGTGTGAGGGCGCCTGCATGGACAGAGTTTGTTAGTTGAGTCTCAGCTTTTCATCACCTCCCTGATTCAGTTTCTGTTCGCGCTGTTATTACTGAGAATGGAGCAATAAAAGCCATCGAAGTGCGTTTGTCCATCCCTCCTTGTCCCCGGCAGAGCCGCCGTTCATTGCCAGTCTCATGCTTGGTAAACTTCTCTCCTTTCCTCCTGGAATGGGAGGGAAGGCTGCTGTGTCCCTCAGTCCATCTGTTCAGCAGGAGCTGGGGGTGGGGAAGGCCGGGTGGACAATGTGCTTACTGTGTCATCGTAAACACCCCAGTTGGATCCCAAGGACTCATGTGGTGGCCTGTGCTGGGGCCTGCTTATAATCTCCTTGCTCAGGAGAGAGAGAGGGGCGGGGGGGGGGAAGGTGTCTCTGGGGCTTGCCAGCCAGCCTAGCTTAATTGAGTGATCTCTAGGCCAATGAAAGAGCTTGTCTCAAAAAATACGGTAGATGTCTCTGAAGGAACAATACCCAGGGTTAACACACATATATATGCCTCTCTCTCTCTCTCTCTCTCTCTCTCTCTCTCTCACACACACACACACATACACACACACACAGAGCAAGCTCTGAACTCCTCTCTATGGCACCAGTGGGCGTGCAGGAGCTCCTTGGGTGCGCCCTGCTGCATTCCCTGAGAAGTGTACCCTCCTCTGCTCTGTTCTGCTGCCTCCTCTCTGGCCCAGGCGAGCCTTTTCTCCTCGGCCTCCGTGCCCCACGATTGCTGTGTGTTCTCACCTCTGTTCCCCAGCGTCTCAGACCCTCACCCTGCTCCTTTTCTTGACCGATTCCCCCTGCTCAAAATTTTAATTTATATAAAATTCCCTTTATTCGGGATTAAACATCAAAATGTTTGCTTGTTTGTTTTTTGAGATGGGGTGTCACTGTGTAGCCCTGGCTGGCCTTGAAATCAGAAAGAGCAGCTTGCCCCTGCCCCGAGTGCTGAGATTAGTGTGTGCCTCCTGCCTGGCTATTTACGTATTTAGTGTATGCTTGGTCCAGTACATGCATGCCACTGCCCATGCAGAGGTCAGAGGACAACTTACAGGAATTGTCCTTTCTTTCCATCCTGTGGGTCCTGGGATATGAACTCCTATCTTAAGGCTTGGCAGCAAGTGCTTTACCCACCGAAACAACCAAGGATGTCCCAATCTGGACATACCTCAAGACAGAACAGCAGGTCCTGTGGACCTTTGTAACTCCCTTCCTTTACTCAGTATCCAGTTCAGCCACGTGGCGCTGGTTGGCATTCTGGTCCTTTTCGGGGGGGGGGGGGTAGTAATATTCCATGTGCAGACCGCCACATCCTCCTTTCCATTTGCCAGCTGAGGGACGCCTGGGCTGCTGCCCTCCCACCCCAGGCAGCCTCTCCCCTCACCCAGCCCCTCATCCACATGTTCTTCTCCCTGCTAAGGGGCAGGAAATGCAAATCACTTCCGGGATTCAGAGGCTCCTCTACGAGGGCCAACGTGTGGGAGGAGCATGTGAAAGCAGAGGGGCTGCGGGAGGCGGAAGCTGCTGGCCTTGGCATCACTAAGATGGTGGACAAGGAGGAGAGGGACGGAGAAGTGAAAGCACAGAGCTGGCTTTGCATCTAACAGCCCCGGCGAGGGAGCCTGCCTGGGGACTGGCCTTGATCTTTAAGCCGCTGCCTCCCTGCCAGCCCTGAACTTTCATTCTTGCCAGGCCTTCCCTAGGAAGACAGGGGACATTTGTACTTGGCAGCAGGAAGGACATTTGCTTCCTGGGATGGTACCCGGAGCTGTCGGCATCCCTGGGGTCTTGGGCAATGAGATGTGACGGTAGGCCTTTCCAGACCCTTGGCCTGTGATCCCTGAGGTCTGGGAACAGCCAGGCGTTGATTGATCTCCTGCGTGGACAGTTCTAGGCTCAGGAGCTAAGATTAGATCAGCTCCCTGGTACCTCAGGAGGATGAACTGGCCTTGTCCGTCCATCCTGTGCCAAAACCTGGCTGGTGACAGCCTGTGCAGGAGGCTGAGTCATGGGCTCCTGGACACGGTGTCCCTCTTATCCCCTTAAGCCGTGACTTCCTTAAAGGATGCAGGGGACATGTGACTGTCCTCTGTCCCCTGGAGGGCCAGCATGTCTACATGGCATCCCAGCTCCACCACCTGTCCTCACACCACAGATATGGTCCCCAAACTGGGAGTGATTGTCTTCACAGCGTTCGCTGATGAAGAAGCACAACGGGCTGAGCACACCCAGGGCCATTCATGGCAGAGGCTGGGGTGACGCCAGTGCTGTCTGGAGTCTCTGTGCCCCAGGTATGAGAGACAGCGCAATAGCAGCAGGGTGACTGAACCCAGAGCTTTGCACATCATGATTTTTTTCTTCATATGGTCTTTCGTCTTGAGGGAGGAAGATGCTGGAAGGAAGGTGGTAGATTTTCCTGTAAACCCCAGTAGAGTGCTGGGAGGAAGCTCAGTTAGTAAAGACCAGAGTCTGAACCCCCAGAGCCTGTGTGAAGAGCTGGCACGGTAACGCACAGCAGTAACCCCGTTCAGAGACGGGAGGCTGCCTGGGGCTCATGGCAGCCAGTGTAGCCTGCTTGGTCAGCTCCAGATCCCAGTGAGAGGATCAGTTTCAGGGGGAGTAGAGTCTGAAGCACAACACCCAAGTGTCGTCAGTCCTCCACATGCGTGTACACATGTGTGTACTCACACACATGAACATGCACACACAAACCAAGAGAACCCATTGTAGCCCAGTGGACCTATCAGAACTAAGAGGAACCTAGAAGGGACCAGTGCAAGCCAGAAAGATCCAGAAGGAACCAAAGGAGACCCAGCAGGACACGACAGGATTGATGGGCCAGCCTCCACTGTGAGGCCCCAGTGGTCACTGATGTCCTCCATGCTCCAGGGTGCCTGTGTCCTTCTGGCACCTTGTGCTGTCAGCCCTCCAACTGGGTAACGTGGAAGCTCTCGGTCCTTTCCTTGATTCCTGTCTGGAGGACAAATATCCCGGAAGGCTCAGCGCCCAGCGCTTTCCAGGTCCGTGGTCCCTGCAGGAGCGGCTCTGCCAGGCGGTGCAAACGGGTGCATTATTCTTCTATAGAACTTATTAGATTAGAAACTTAGTAAAAGCAGCCTCCTCTGCAAACGCTGTGCGTAGTCACTATCAACAAGGAAAATTTATGCTTTCAAAATAAAAGGAAACCCAAGTGTATCCGTCACGGTGAGGAAGTGTTCACGGAAAAGGTTTGTTCTCCAAGTAAATAGCCACAATGGAATTGTAATCAAATTTCTTAATTATTTCCATAAATCTTGGGTGCATAAAAACATACAAGGCCCTTTTTCAAAAAATCACTGTTTACAAGTGCCTTGGATGAAGGAAGAGGTAACCCATGCTGCCCCTGTGTGCTTGGAAGATTCCAGAAGAGAAGCCATGAGGTAGAGCTGAGTTCAGATCTCTCCTTCCCAGGCCAGGGTGTGAGGGTCACACCCCCTGCCCCCAGCAGCCTCCAGCATCAGACCAGCTTCTGAGAGGATGCAGGAGGAGAAAGGGATGCTGGGGGAGAGAGCCACATTCCTTCCAGGGCGAAGGGCCTGGCTGTGAGTGTGGGCAGGTGTCAGGAGCTGCCCTGGAGGCTCTGGAAAGGGAGTTGAGCTTTATCCTGGGAAGGCAGGAAGGACCAGAGACCTGTGTGGAGCTCAGGAGATGTGTGGCGTCTCCACCATCCAGGAGAAGCTGTGGACTTGGGGTCAGCTCCTTGCTGGGCCCTGAGCTGTTCCAGCAGGGCCTAAGCTCAGTAGACAACTTACTGTACCACGTGAGTCTCCCAGCTGGACCCTGGGCACCCCGCTTGGCCCTGCTGCAGGAGGAGACTCTTCCTGTGTGTGCGTGTCTACATGAAAGTGTGGGTTTGGGTATATGCACATGCGCACATGTGCACAGGTCAGAGGACAACCTAGGGTGTGCTGACCACCCTACTTTTGAGGCAGGGTCTCTCATCGGTCTGGCCAGTGAGCCCCAGCACTGGGATACTTATTACACCCCCAGCCTTTTGTTTTATACAGGTTCTGAGACTCAAACTCAGACCCTCATCCCTAGAGAGCAAAGAACTGAGCCATGGGAGCCACCTCTGCCGTGTCTCCCCCAACCCTGTCTTTGAGGTATGTGAGGGTCTCACACAGCCCAGGCAAGCTTTAGCTCACTGTCTAGCCCATGGCGATCCTCAGCTCTTGATCTCTCCTTCCAAGTCCTGGGACTATAACACAGAGGGTCAAAAATTTAGAAGAGGACTTTGTTGGTGCCCCATCGTGTAGATCTGTGTGTGCAAGCACGTGTGTGCATGTCTGTGTGTGCAAGCACACGTGTGAATGCGTGTGTGTGTGTGTGCGTGTTTGTGCACGTGCTGTCATATGCCAGTATGCTTTAGAGAGAGGAAGGAGGCCCGAGTAGTGAGTGACAGGCATTCAGGCCTAAGCCAGGCACACACACCAACATACTGACACTTTGCGACCTCCAGGGCAGCCTCTCACGACCCTGGGTGCTCTGCAAGGGACAGTGGACAGGGCCCAGCGCGTATGGCCGTGGTGCTTGGGACAGTTCAATGCCACGGAACACATGCCGCAAACAGCCACGTGTCAAAGTTGTCGTGAATCCCCCCCCACACACACACAAGCATCTGAGAGCAGGATACTGTTCTGGTTTCTGTTCTCCGTGAGCCTGCTTAGCTCTTCAAGAAAGCTGGAGCGAGTATCTTATTTGAACAGTTGGCCGCACATTCCCATGATAACACAATTCCATTAAAACATTCCCACGTTCAGCAGAGAGGCGCCACGCCACAAGCTCTTCGTGTTGGATTAAGCCGCGATCAGAATTAAAATGCGGAATCCCGACCTTCCCCGGAAGTGTTTTCCTCCCTGTGGCTAGGGGATAAAGATGGCCCAGGGTGGCAGGCTGGCTGAGGGGCTGAAGTGGCCACACTGCCAGCAGGAAGTTTGGCAGGGCCTGCCTTGAGCCTGGAGCTAGCCACCTCTCCCCACCAAAAATGTGGTGTCCCTGGAGCCTGCCCTGGGCTTCCAGTGATACCTTGTGTGGCTCAAAGGCTGCAGCTGCGGGATCCTTCCCCCTCCTGCCTACTGGCTGTTGTCCAGGCCGTGGAGGAGGGGAGTGGGAATTGTCCCGCGAGTGAGTCCTGGACAGTTTCAGAAACTCAGGTGTGGGGCTAGGCTTTCTGGGCCATGCACATCTTGTGCATGCGTGTGTGTGTGTGTGTGTGTGTGTGTGTGTGTGTGTGTTGTGTGTTGCACGTGTGTGTGTGTGTGTGTACATCCATTTGTCCCTTCAGATCTCAGTTTCCTCTTCTTTGGGATGGGTGTACAGGGTTTTACGTCTCTGTCAGACACTCCTGCTGTGGTTTGCAGAGCCATGGATTGCAGCGCAGTCACCGAGGCTGTCTCCCCGAGGAGGGGAGGCAGGGGGACAGCTGTAAAGGAAATGTGGAACCCCAGCTTCTTCATGGCACTTGGAGCTGCGGAAGTTTGGGGGCACAGCTGGGAGTGTCAAGGCCGTGGACAGGTGTCTGCAGGCCTCAGAGTCAAGGGCTGCTGTGAGCAGGATGTCAAAGTTCTCTGGCTCCAGCTGCTCCAGCTGCTCCCCACTCCCTAGCTTCTTTGCACTCTTCTCACAGGTCTGGGGAGGGGATAGAGAAGTCCTGGGCGTGGCAGTGATCATCACACCACATTCTGCTGGCCAGATATTGATCACGGACCCACCTGACCTCAAAGGGATGAAAAACAGTGTGGGGACATTCTCACGAAGAATAGAAAACACAGTGGTGGATGTGTTCATAAAGGGGTGCCCGACACCAGGCAGGCACCAGGCTTGGCCCTGCCAAACTAGGCTTCCTCTCACTCCTGAGAACCCTCCCACACACCAGAGCCTCCCAATTAGAAGCCCCGCCCACTCGCAAAAGCTCCTCCTACTTTCAAAAGCTCCTCCTACCCAGTGAGGCTTCTGCCTGACTTTAGCAAGCTTTTCTTCCTAAGAAGTCCCCCTTGGAGTAAAGGGGTGAACATTGGAAAAGCACACGGTCTACGTGTGTGTGTGCGTGTTCGTGTGTGCACGTGTGTGGAGAGAGGCTGGCTCTGGGTATCCTTCTTAACTGCTCTCCACTTTACTCTTTTTTAATTCTTAAATTTTAATTTAATTCTTAAACTTTACTTATTATCATGTCTCTCTGCGTGTTCTAGTTTGCTTTTCTGTTGCTTCGATAAACACCGTGACCAAAACCAACTCTGGAGGAAAGGCTTACACCTCCAGGTCACAATCCGTCCTTGAGGGAAGTCGAGGCAGGAGCCGAAAGGCAAGAACACGGAGCATAAATCATGGAGGAAGGCGGCTCACTGGCTTGCTCTCGGGCTCTTTCCCACCAGCTCTCTCATACAGCCCAGGACCACCCGCGGAGGGATGGCGCTGTCCACCGTGGGCCGGGCCCTCCTGCATCATTAGTAATGAAGACAGTCTTTCACAGACACGCCCACAGGGCAGCCTGATCTAAGCAGCTCCTCAGCAGAGTTCTCTCTTCCTAGGTGACGCCAGGTGACTTGACCCAGGTGTGTCAGGTTGACAGACACTAACCACACTCGCAGGCACACACAGGCCAGGGTGCATGTGGAGGTCAGAGGTCAGCACTCCGGAGTCGGTTCTCTCCATCCACTGTGGCTCACTCAGGTCAGGTCGTCAGCCTTCCATCGTGAGCATTTTTTCCCATCTCCCAAGCTAGTCATCTTTTTTATTTTTTTGAGGCAGGATCTTTCATTGAACCTGGAGCTTACTGATTTTGTCAGTGAGCCCCAGGGATCCCCCTGTCTCTGCCTTTCCAGCCCTGGGGTCACAGACCACTGTGCTCAGCCTTCACATGGGTGCTGGGGCCCAAACTTGGGTCTTCATGTAGCAACCCTCTGCTGACGGAGCATCTCCCCACCACCCTCCTCTTCTTTCTGCCCAGAGCCACCAGAGCTGGTGCAGTGTGGGGTTCACAGCCAAAGTCGCCCCCAACCCTGCCCTGCCAGGCTGCACCACTGTTGTCATTTTAAAAAAAGATGTTTGGACAGTTGGCTCCTGCTCGTGTTTCTGCCTTTCTGGTGATGTTGACTGTCCACCAAACGAAGGCTCTGCATTTGTAGTTAGGGTAGAAAGTTCCAGGTGGCATTCCGACTGTGCGGCTTGCATTGCTGGCCTTGAGGTAGACTGCATTCGTTCCTCTAGCCTTCGGATTAACCCTGGGTTCACTTGGGGCCTCTTCTGCTCTGCTAATCAATTCGGTCTAACTGGTTCTCTGCATTTACACCTGATTTGACGCTTAGCCAAGGACCGCAGGCTTTGGATTTCAGAATGCTTTCTGTATATAGAGAGGGCGACTCTCTGCCTCACTGTTCCTGTGGGAGGAGCTTACCTCTGACCTAAGAAAAGGGAAGTTCCAGGAAAGCAGCCAGGCTGCAGAGAGCTCGGTCTGTGCAGGAGCACCCAGAGCGAAGCCCTCCTCAGGCTCCTTCCCAAGGGAGTCCATGAAAGTCCGTCCCAACCCAACCTCGTGTCAATAAGCTGTTTCCTCAGAGGTACCCTGTGTGCGCTCATTGGTGGGAAACATGATTGGACTCCAGGCAGCTCTTCTCAGCAACAAGATGTTGCTCAGAGGTGGCCATGAAGAGCTTTCTAGAAAGATGGCTCAGAGAACGTCGGGAGCAGCCCAAGATCAAGAACGCTTTCTGGAAGAATTGGGGCTTCAGGTGAGCCATGCCTGGCTCAGGGTTCCAGGGTGTCTCCACGGCCAGGCGTAGGGTTTCTGGGCCTCTCTGTGGCTGCCACTCGCAGACACACGGCAAAGACGAATGACAGCATGGATCATACCTCACCTGCGGGTCCTCACTTCATGTATCCAGGAGCAAAAGGTGAAGAAGTTAAGATAATTACATAGATGTGAGGATCTACCCGTGAAGTAAAGGAGGAACTGCCTTTAAGGGGCAGAAACTGCGGAGGGAATCACACACACACATACACACACACGGGGGGAGACTAATAATGGGGTTATTTTTAATTACATTTATCCATGTATGGGCACATATGTGGACTATTCCCCCCACTCCACCTTGTGGGTCCTGGGGAGCAGACTCAGATCATAAGCCTCGGCAGTGAGCACCTTTGACTGCTGAGCCATCTCGACCCAACATATTTTTTTTTTTAACATACTCCATACAGCGCAAGGTGGATCAGCTGGGCAAAAGCACACGACATAATTGCCCAGGAAGCAATCGAGGAAACACCCATAATGCTCACATCTGTATTTATTCTGTCATGTAGAATGAGACTTCTTCTTGAATGTATATAATTTTAAAATTTGTGACTTGTAAAATCCACCCTATAGAATGTAACGAAACCTCTGTGAGTTCCGTGAGGTGGGCAGACCGTGAACAGTCACTCTGAGCAGAACGCGCCACACCTGGACAGTGTTAGCAAAGCTTAAAAGACCCTGCCACGTGGAACTGTAAAAGAAAATCCCTCTAACACACGACTCAACTGAAAATGAGGAACAAATAAATTAAAATGAAGAAATGGCTATGAAAACACATCCTGTTGTAATCTGGGAGTGCGCTCAAAGCTGTGATCGGAGGATTCACTCCCCTGGGCGCTTTTATTAACAACAACAGCAAAGCAAACGGGGGAACGAGACTGCAGTCTCTGGGAAAAGAATAAACCGAAAGAAAGAATGGGATGAAAGGGAAAAAAAAAAGCCAGTAAGGCCGAGAGCAGAACACGCGAGCTGATGAACGTCCTCCATGCTCAGTAAACGTTAGCAAAGTGGGCAAAATGCTGCTAACAGCTGGAGTAATGGCCCAGCAGGTGAGAGCACTGGCTGTTCTTCCTGAGGACCAGTTCCAGTGCCTGCATGCCGTCACAGCTGCCTGTAACCCCAGTCCCGGGGCACTGACGCCCTCACACAGACACAGGCGAGACATCAGTGGGCATAACATAGAAATAGACACAACATTTAAAGAAACTGAAAGATCGACAGAAGGTACAAATGTACGAGAGCAGAGTGGCGAGGGAGACACAGCCATCCAAACAGAAGAAATCAAAACAGAACCAGGGCCAGGAGGGTGGTGCAGTCTGTAAAACCTGAGGACTTGACTTAGATTCCCAGCACCCAGAAGCCACTGGCTCGGGCCTGGATGGCTGACACGTGATCTAACAGTGTTCTAGAAACTTCTAGAGCGTCATTGGTAAAGGTACAGTACATAATACAAGAACTCATGAAAATACTTTTAGTATATTTTATTAAGCCTTTGAGAATTTAATACAACGCATCTTGATTATATTCACACCCCCTCCCCCCACACGCACACTACCTCATAACCCCTCCTGGATCTAACCACCACCTCCCAATTTCATTCCCTCTTTGCTGTTGTTTAATAACCTCCCGAGTCCGATTCATGCTAATTGTATGGTCTTAGGTGTGGGGCTGTCTACTGGCGTCTGGCTGATCTGCCAGGCCCCTCAGTTAGGAGCCACTCTGCGCTCCATGCTGGGGTGAGGACCGGCTTCATCTTGTGCAGGTCTTGTCCAGGCTGCCACAGCTGATGTGAGTTCATGAGTGCAGCATCCTGCCTTGCCTGAAATGGACTGTTTCCCTCTGGTCCTCATAGACTCTGGTTCTTGCAGTATTTCTGCCCCTTCTCCCAAGATGGCCCTTGAATGTTGCGGCGGGGTGTGTGTTTATGTGTGTGTATGTGTGTGTATATATATGTATGTGTGTATGTGTGTGTGTATGTGTGTCTCTGTGTGTGTGTATATATGTATGTGTATATGTGTGTGTGTATGTATGTGTATGTGTGTATGTGTGTGTATGTGTGTGTATGTGTGTGTGTATATATGTATGTGTGTATGTGTGTGTGTATGTGTGTGTTTATGTGTGTGTGTGTATATATGTATGTGTGTATGTGTGTGTGTATGTGTGTGTGTGTGTGTATATATGTATGTGTATATGTGTGTGTGTATGTATGTGTATGTGTGTATGTGTGTGTATGTGTGTGTGTATGTGTGTGTGTGTATGTGTGTGTGTGTATGTGTGTGTGTATGTGTGTGTGTATGTGTGTGTATATATGTATGTGCGTATGTGTGTGTGTATGTGTGTGTGTGTATGTGTATGTATGTGTGTGTGTATGTGTGTGTATGTGTGTGTGTATATATGTATGTGTGTATGTGTGTGTGTATGTGTGTGTGTGTATGTGTGTGTATGTGTGTGTGTATGTGTGTGTGTATGTGTGTGTGTATATATGTATGTGTGTATGTGTGTGTGTATGGGTGTGTGTGTGTGTGTATGTATGTGTGTATGTGACATAGATGTCTCATTTGAGCACTCTGCTGACATTTATTGTCTGTATTTTGTTCAATTATGATTAATTTTAAAAACCTATGATATTCACAACAACTTTATTTTAAAATGCTTTCATTGCTATTATGTGAATGTGTGGTGTGTGTGCCTAAGTATCGCCAGGATGTATGTGAGTGCAGGCAGGAGGTCAGAGTTCTTGCCTTGCCCCTTTCTGGGGCTTCTGGGGACTGAGCTCGGGCATCTGGCTCGCATGGCAAGTGCTTTATGCTGAGCCATCGCTCCAGCCCGCAGTGGTTTTCTTATATTAAATGTGAAATGGCTGTAAGATACAACAGCAGCAAAGAGCATGTTTAATTATGAACCTAGTGACACTGGCAGGGCCCAAACCATGAGAACTTTCCATGTGTCTAGGACACATAAAAGTGGTTCTGGACACACAGGCATCTGTTGGTCTTGGTGAACTGACTGGCACAAATCTGTGAGAGAGTACCCATAAGCCTTTCTCAGAGACAACTGGAACCTTAGTTCGTGTGAAAAAATAAACATGCATTAACCACGAAAGCCCTGAAAAAATGAGTCATTATGGAGGGCTGCCTCCACCAGACACAGAAGCCAGCTATGAGGTCCCTGCAGTTAATACTGCGTGGTGCCAGTGCGTAAGAGGACCAAGCAGCAGTAGACTTGAATAGGAAGTACACCTGAGTGCGTGACGAAGTTTTGTATCTGAGTTCATAAGAAGTCAGGATCTGAGCTGGAAAAGTGGCTCAGTGGTTACGAGCACAGAATACTGTTTCAGAGAATCTGAGTTTGATTCCCAGCACTTACATGGCAGCTCACAACTGCCTGCAACTCCAGCTCCGTGGGATTTGATGCCCTCTTGAGGCCTCAACAGGCAATGCAGTATATGTGCACACACCCACACACATACACATTATTATTATTATTACGTTTAATTTAAGAAGGGGATTAGGGAAAGAGATCTCAGATAGCTGGAGCAGACATTCACTTCTCAGCTCATTCTGCTGAGATGTCTAGAAGATCTTCAGAAAAAGATCTCACATGGGTCTCACACCATCCTTAAGACTGAAACTCTGAACACGTCTGAGATCTGAATATAAAAACTGACATCGTAAAATACTAGAAGAAAAAAATGGGTGATTTCCCTCAGCGCAGCTGTAGGATTGGCTTCCTCAACTGGATCCAAAACCTAGACATAGGGTAAGGTTGATGGAGTGGCTGCGTAAAATAACTTTGTATCACTTCTGGGCCTTCTGGCTGAGATCAAGTGCATAAAACAATTTTGACGTGAGAAACAAAACAAAGTATCATAAGCCCAGGCAGGGTGCTGCTGGCTGGGAGAATATCTATAAAATACCTCGGGTATAAAGAGTGTGTTTGATACACAGAGAGCTGCTCTGGGGGAGGGGAGGCTGGCAGAAGATGTGAAAGGTAAATTGTCTGAAGAGTGCACGGGTTGCCTTTCAGCCCACGGAGTGATGTTCATCTTCACTTGAGATTAGAGACATGCAGATGGAGAGAGCTCTGAGATGCTGTTCTCACCTGTCGTGTGGCAAAGATTGAAAGGCTCAGTAGCACATCTGTTGGTGAGTCTCTAAGGAGACAAACACATTGCAGACGCATGGGGGGAGGGGATGTAACTGCTGTGACACCCCCAGCCCACCCCCGTAAAAAGGAATTTGGCTACCGCACATTTATATTTGGCCCAGAAATTCCATTTTTAGGAATTATGCTGAAATACATTAGAGGAATGAAAACACACACACACACACACACATACACACACACACAGAGGAAGAGAACAGAGACACAGAGAGACAGACAGACAGACACATACACACACATACACACACACAGGTGGAGGGGGAGAACAGACACACACACACACACACACGGAGGGAGAGAACAGAGACACATAGAGACACACATACACAAACACACACACACACACACACAGAGACAGACAGCACGCACTCACGTGCACACATGCAGACAAACACACATGCTGTATCTTAGAATACAAGCCCTGGGAAGAAATGAAAATGCAGAATTTGCAATGTATCTACTGAGTGCACACCGCTTTTGCACCCATTATGAAGTTGGGTTATTGCCAGGCAAGGGCAAGCTGTATTGGAATCGCACTGAGACCCAGACACTATAGAGCGGTCGAATGTCTGTTAATTCACAGTGAAGAGTTCACATACTACAGAGTACTGGGCCACAGGAAAGCAAAGGGGAAGGTCTCATGGACTAACTCGGGGTGTCTCCCAGGGCTGGCGAGTGGCTGTGTGAAGTGTGGAGAATCTCCGGGGGGGGTGTCTTGATGGGGCAGGGTTGGGGGGCACAATCAGTGTGGTGGTGATGGTTGTACATTGGGTGCCCTTGTCAAAACTCAGCAGACTCTGTTCTTACAACTAGTGTATTTTTTTGTAGTTGGATTTAGTTCCTAAAGGAACTAGAAAGATGGCTCAGTTGGTAGAGTTGCAAGCCCAAAGACCTGAGTTCGATCTCTAGGACCCACGTGAAAAAAGCCAGGCGTGGTGGTTTGTTACGTAATCCCAGTGCTGGAGAGACAGAAACAGATAGATCCCTGGGCTCTCTGTCTGACCAGCCTCACCTGCTTGGTGAGTTCCAGGCCAGAGAGAGAACCTGCCTCAGATAAACAAGGTGGATGGCTCCCGAGGAAAGATATGTACATCTTATGTATATGCGTGTGTATGCATGTGTGTGTGTATGTGTGTATATGTGTGTATATGTGTGTGTATGTGTGTGCGTGCATGTGTGTATGTATATGTGTATATGTGTGCATGTGTGTGTTCACGTGTGTATGTATGTGCCTGAAATTTGCCCTTTGGCCTCTAGATGAATATATACTTGCAAGTGCACACATATGCAGACACACACACACACACACACACACACACACGCAGACACACACGTTCTCCAACATGCATGAGAAAATTGTACCTAAATAAAACTGCTGAAAGAAATTATTTAGGAACCAGGCTTTTGGCATATACTTACTATCCCAGTACCTGAGGCTGAGGCAGGAGGATTCTGTGAGTTTGAAGATAGCCTGGACTACAGAATGAGACCCTGTCTTTAAAACAAAGAAAGCAGGCCAGGAATATAGAGCCCTTACCAAAGCATGAACAAAGCCCTGGGTTCCGTCCAACACTGTCTAAACTGGGCCCACACCTGTAACCCCAGCCCTGGCATGTGGGGACAGGAAGACCGGAAGTTCAAGGTTACTCTTGGTTACACAGTAAGTTGGAGGCCAAGCGGGGCTCCATCCAAAATGAAAAGAGTGAGAGCGAGAGAGGGGGGGGGGTCGTTCAGCTGCTACCACCGTGTGATAGAGAAAGCAAAGCTGAGGCTGCGCATTTCTGTGTTTTAGTGAGGAAGTTCACAGAAAGGGGAGACCAGAGCCGAACGAGGTCAGTGACCGGTGGGGGTGGGGACCCAGCGGAGCGGGCATGGGAAGGGCTGGAAGGGACAGACTGCGATTTCTGAATCGCCTCTGTATACCGTGACATTAATAATCATGTCAATATTTCATAACTCTAAGAAAGCATCGAGGCTCAAGGCAAAGCCCCATGTGGGATAAAGACAGAAGCAAGGTAATAAACCACACTGAGAAGCGGGGGCGGGGGGAGTGTTCTCCAAGTAACAGAGTAACCGAGACTCTGTGTGTTCCCACATGCCCTAAGGCTGGTATCAAAACATAGCTGTAAAACACTCACATGGTTGCCAGAGTTAGTGCAGCTGTATTCTAGAGAGACATGGATCAAGGAACATGTGTGTGTGTGCATGTGTATATGTGTATGTGTACATGTGTGTGCATGTGTGTGCGTGCGTGTGTGCCTGTGTGTATGTGTGTGCATGTGTATATGTGTATGTGTGCATGTGTGTGCATGTGTGTGCGTGTGTGTGTGCATGTGTGTGTGTATGTGTGCGTGTATGTGCATATGTATGTATGTGTGTGTGTATGTCTCTGTGTGTGTGTGTATGTGTGTGCATGTGTGTGTGTGTGCATGTGTGTGTATGTGTGTGCATGTGTGTGTTCATGTTTATGTGTGTGTGTATGTATGTGTGTATGTCTCTGCATGTGTGTGTATGTGTGTGCATGTGTGTGCATGTGTGTGTATGTATGTGTGTGCATGTGTGTGTGTATGTATGTGTGTGTATGTATGTGTGTATGTCTCTGTGCATGTGTGTGTATGTATGTGTGTGCGTGTGTGTGTGTGTGCATGTGTGTGTATGTGTGTGCATGTGTGTGCATGTGTGTGTATGTATGTGTGTGTATGTGTGTGCATGTGTGTGTGTGCATGTGTGTGTGCATGTGTGTGCATGTGTGTGTGTGCATGTGTGTGCATGTGTGTGTGTGCATGTGTGTGCATGTGTGTGTGCATGTGTGTGTGTGCATGTGTGTATGTCTCTGTGCATGTGTGTGTGTATGTATGTGTGTGTATGTGTGTGCATGTGTGTGTATGTGTGTGCATGTATGTGTGTGCATGTGTGTGTTTGTGTGTGCAATGTGTGTGCATGTGTGTGCATGTGTGTGCATGTGTGTGCTATTCTTGCAAATTTTCTATGTCTCCAAGTGTTTCAAACTAAAATCTCTCTAAGAAGGACCAGTGTCCCCTCTTCCTAGTAGAAGTTAGGCTCGTGCCTGGACACGTTAGCCGCTATGGGAACGTCTCTTCGATCACCCTCCTTGTGATAGTTTGAGGGCACCTGTGATGTCGACTCTGTTTCTGGGGTGCAGGAGGCAGCCTTGTGTACAGCAGGAGCACTGCTCTGGGAATCAGGGGCGCAGGGTTCTCATCACTCCGACGCCGCCTGCTGGGTAACCGCAGAGTGGTAGTCATCTGGGAGGTCTTCCTGACAGACGTCCTTTAAGGAGTTTCGTTCATTCATGTTTAATTTATTTACTCATTAACACGATGTCATAGAAACGACGTGCCAGGTTCTGGTCCTTACAAGGAGCCTGTGCCTTGAAGGATGAGTATTGTGGGAGAGAATTGTGGGCAAGATCAGGGTGGGGAGACATGAAGAACCAGGCAGATAGCTCCTGCGGGCTCCATTCAGCATTTCCCTCAGCGGTGGTACACTACGGGGCTCCATGGAGAGACATGCTATCTTCCATGTGATGCGTGTAGTACAGTCTTCACAGAGGAGTGCCCTGTAGTCTCCATGGAGGGATATGATGCAGTTGCTTTGGTGGGGTGTCATTCAGAATCTTACTGGTGGGTGTAATTCAGTTTCCTTGGGGCACCATTCAATATCTTCCTGGGGGTGTAATCCAGACTGGTGGGTGGATCACTGCAGACATTCCAGTGACTTTAATCAGCTTTCCTGGTGGGTTCTATTTGTAGTTTCCCCTGCAGGTATAAGTCACAGCCTCCCTAGTGGGGCGCAATTTGGACTCTTCTTTGAAGGGTTATATAGTCTCCTGGCTGGTGTAATCCAGGTATCTTCTGGTGAAACATGTCTCTCTAGGCAAGGTGTCCTTCAGAACCTTCCCTGAAGTGCAATTCCATCTCCTGATTGTGTTTAGAATCTCCCTGTGGGGAGGGGCCGATGCTCATGCGGTCTGGGAGGAGGGCTGGGATGCTCAGTGATAAACAGTTCTCGGGAGGGGAGCGGCTTTGTGAGCCACTGTCTCCAGCAGCTCGGCGGAGGCGTGGGAACCAGGGCAGGGGCTGTGGCATCCGAGACACGTTGAAGATGACACCCCCCAGGTTCCAGAGCTCGACCTGCTAGCCTTGGCAGAATGTGGGAATGAGGGCAGTACCCCCCGGACTTTCAGAGGGGGTGCCAGCGCTCCTTGTTGGGTAAGACTCTTTTATGTTGTGGTTGCTATTTCAACACAAAATGCACCCTCTTTTATGAACAATTTTGAAAACAGATGGCTTTTAAAAACATCCTTACTTAGAGAAATAAAAAGTTGTTAATCCTGCGTTTGTCTCTCCATTAAAAATTTAAAAACTAGATCGTAAAAATCTATGCAACTGGGGACCCAGACCTTGGAGATTTCTTGAATACAGTTTGATGGCACTTTCTCGTTTGAAAGATGTGTTCTTAAAACAGTGGCGCCATTTTAAACAGACAGATGACAGGATAAGAGAAGCACCAGTTTGCCTGTCCAGAGACGTCGGGACCCGGCATACCTTCCCCATTTCTCCTATGTTTCCCTGTGACCCTTGTGGTAAGGTGTTTCCAGCTCTCCCCACCCCAGACCCGGACAGTGAGTGGGCTACAGCCCCGGCCAGTCCTTTGCTTATATCCGCATGTGTGTGTACGTGCACCACTGTGTGCAGTACCCCAGACAGCCAGAAGGGGGTGTCTCTGGATCTGGAGTTACAGACAGTTGTGAGCTGCCATGTGGGTGCTGGGAACTGAACTCAGGTCCTCTGCAAGAGCAACAAGTGCTTACCGCACATATATAAAAAATAAAATAAAATAATAAAGATCGCTCACTCTCCCAGCCGTTATCAGTTCCCAGCAGCCCCGTGGCTAAGGCTGGGACTTTGTGACCTCCCTCTCCATGCTGGGGTTTGGTCTAGCTTGAGCAGGCACAGGTCCTGTGAGTTCATATGTGCAGCTGCCCGGCTGTGTTAAAGACACCGTGAAGTCAGGCGTGGTCTCTGTGTCTTGTGTTTCTTCCCCCTCATCCACAACGATCCCTAAGCCTTGGGTGGAGGGTGTGTGGCATCATGTCCTGTCAGCCTTGGGTGGAGGGTGAACCCAAGGTATGTTAGTAAGTGAGAAAGCAACACATGTATGTGTGTGTGTGTGTGTGTGTGTGTGTGTGTGTGTGTGTACTGGATGGACAAGCATGGCCTACATGTAAGTTAAGCCAGAGCTATGTAATCATTTTTTATTTCATTTTACTTTTTGCTCATGACCCCTTTTCAGTGGAGACGTTTTTACCTGAGCCCTAGTCTGCAGGTATATAATCAAAATCAAACATTTACTGATAATAAGACATAATGAACTTTGTTTTAATTGAAAACATTAAATTATCTGTATATGCATTTGTCTGTGTTGGAGTATGTGTGTCAGAGGCCAGAAGAGGGTGTTGGGTCCCCTGGAGCTGGTGTTACAGGTGATTGTGAGCGACCCAACATGGGTGCTGGGAAACAAGTTCAGGTCCTCTGCCGGAGCAGCCAGTGCCCTGAACCACCGAGCTAACTCTCTAACCCCTGTACAATTTCTTTCTTTCAAGTTATTTTTATGAGCTTTATTTTAAAGCGAGTATTTGATATACATATAATTTTATCATTTATTAAAAATGGAAACCACTTTGCATACGGAGATGGGTGTGATTGTTTATTCTTACATAAAGAACTAAATCTTGGCTGAATGTTTGCTGCTGTAGATTTAGGACGTCTTCAGTGTTCTTGAGAGTGGACTGATATTTTGATTTTATAACCCTCGGTGCTGTAAACACTGCTTTGCATAAACACAGTACAACATGGCAGAAGTATATTTAGGGCTGTTTTAGAAGCTGTTGGAAATTTCATCCTAACCCCAAGCCAAAATTCCCTTAGTGATTTTATGAATCTCGAACTAGCAACTCAAACATTTTAACACAAGCTAATCCAGAGATGTTCTAATCTCGTGCTTATATGCTGAGGAATGACAGGAGGAAATTCTGGAAGCCTTTGTCTTCTGTAGTTAAGTCACGTGTGAAGATATTATTATTATTACCGTTGTTGTTGTTTTGTTTTCCAGACAGGGTCTCTCTGCTGTAGCTCTGGCTGTCACAGAACTCATTTTCTAGACCAGGCTGGCCTCGAACTCACAGAGATCCGCCTGCCTCTGCCTCCCAAGTGCTGGGATTAAAGGCGTGCGCCGCCGCCACCCTGCTTAATATTTATTTTTAATTACATATGTGTGCCTGTGTGTGTGCCTGTGTGTATGTGCGTGCGTGCGTGTGTGTGTGTGTGTGCGCGTGCGCACGTGCGTGTGCTTGTGCATGTGTGAGTATGCACATAAGTGCAGTGCCTACTGAGGCTGGAGGTGTTAGACCTTCTGGAGTTGGAATTAAAAGCGATTGTGAGCCGAGAGTTCAGGTCATCTGCAGGAGCAGCGTGTGCTCTTTGGCTGCTGAGGCGTCTCTGCCGATTACCAGCTTGCTTCTATAAGAACAGACAGCTCCATTCACAGGGGAAGCATGGTGATTGCAGTCTTGAATATGAGGGTGTTCCGGTGTTCGCTGGCATTGCATGGCCTGAAATACCCGGTGCAGCACGGGAGAGTGCTCCCAGCAAGCCCTCAGATTCATTACCTGTGAGGTTTGGGATTCGTGTAGGACACTGTACATTGAGGAACCTTTCACTGTTGCCAGACTTTTCCTGACTCCAGCATTCAGTCATGTGACCTCCATATGCATGCTTATGCCTTTATTTTTAGCTTTATTTATCTTATTTTATGTGTACGAGTGTTTTGCCTGTGTGTAAGTCTGCGTACTATGTGAGAGCCTGGTTCCCACGTAGGCCAGAAGAAGGTGTTGGATTTTTTGGAACTGGAGTTAAAGATAGTTCCGAGCCACCATGTGGGTGCTGGAAACTCGACCCAGGTTCCCTACAATAGCAGCCAGCGCTCTTAACCACTGAGCCGTCTCTCATATTTTTTTAATCACATACACAGGGCTGGAGAGATGGCTCGGAAGTTAAGGGAACTGTCTGCTCTTGCAGAGGACCTGAGTTTGGTTTCCAGCACCTACATGGAGTCTCTAACTACCTGTCCCTCCAGCTGCATGGGACTGGACACCCTCTGCTGGCCTCTTTGGGCACTGCACTGGCGTGTACAGACACATACGAAGACAAATTGACAAAGCTAATAAGCCACACGCATGGAATGCTCTGGAAAAAGGGACACGAAGTTGTTGGCTGTGGTGGCCTTTGAGAAAGAGGCCAAAGTTAGCTAGGGAGGGGAACTTCCAGGTTTTACTAACTGTTTTGCTTCCGATTGTTTGAGTGGTTTTTCTTACAGGAAAATAAACACACGTTGTGTTTTGCAATTCAAAAATAGAGCTACAGCAAGCCTCACGAGCAAGTCATAAAACACAAGCTCCCAGTCACGGTGCCGCATTTATCCCGCGTACACGTAATGGCTGCAGTTAATATTATCCACGCACTCACCGGGAGGCAGGGTCTACTGTAAGCATTTTAAGCAACTCATTTCCCCCTGCAAATCACACTGTGAAGGAAGATACCCATGCTTCACACGTGAGGAAAATAAGCTCAGAGGGGTGAAGTCATGTCCTTAAAGTCACACAGCTGGTGGGTAGAAGATATTTATTTCTGTAATGACCCAACCTTTTCGTAGATAGGAACACTAGTAAATTCTTTTAAATATGAATTTTAAGCTCTGACTCAGCTTTAAAAATAACGAGACACTACACTCCGCGCTTGCAAGATTCCGAGATCATTAGCGGACGGCTGACGTGTTGTTTGCTTGGCTTCATTTGAACACAGCTCTCCTTGGAAGAGTCCTTGGACACGGGGGAGACGCCGGGACCCCGTCAGCGGTCTCGACCTGAAATAAAGCTTTATTCCTGTTTGAAATAAGAATCACTAGGTAGGACACGCGGTAGCTTTGCCCTGCGGTTTGGCTGTGAACGGAGCCTCAGCAGATTCAGGCTTTTGGAGAATGTTCTAATTCTGGTTGGAAGTGTCATTCATTTACCCTCTGCCTCAGAACCAGGTGTCAATCGCCCCCGACAGAATGGAAGGGGGTGCTCTCTCGTCGTGCACTGGGCTATCAGCACCAATGCCTTTCCGGAAGCCTCTGTGGGTGTCTTTACAGAGTCCTTGACTCTGCAGTGGGCTCTTCGGGTCACACGCCATCCCTTCCACACCTCGGTGAACCAGTTCCACCGCAGAGATCTCCAAATGCGTCGTTTCGTGAAGCCCTTAAAACCGTTAAATTAATAAAAGCAACTTAACAGAACCCTGATTAGTTGGAAATTGCTTTAAATTTGGTCATTAAGTTTTAGGGAACATGTAATTTTCTCTACATCTGGCACAGCTGCGAGGCACACAGAATGAGAGCTGGAGTGGGGGGTAATGGGTGGGGGGAGATATCCCGGATCCTTTGCCATTGACGGTTTCTGCACCACTGGCCCGCACCCCCAGGAACCCGAGTCTTGCTGAGGTATTATCTCATCCCGTCATGCTTCAAGAAAGCACTCTCTTCCTGGGTCAGGCAGGAAGGCACAGAGCAGCTGGGTGTCCAGGGAGCCGGGGTCCCTCCCCGAGAGCCCGGGAATGTGCTGAGTTACCTGGGCACAGTCGCTGCCTCTGTGTGCTGACGTGCCCATCTGTGACACAGCTATGTCCGCCTCTTACTGTTTGCTGGGCAGGGCAGGGACGCCGTGTCTTGGTAGAAGCTAACTGGAAAACCTCGCGTGTGCTATTTGGATAACCCCGCGTGGGAAGGTTACGTGACCACCTCCATCTCCGTTAAGCGGCTTGTGGCTCACTGGTGATATGGATACAGCTTGTGAGGGCTGATATTGATTATCAGTTTGGAAGGATCAAGAATCCCTAGGAGAGTAGCCTCTGAGCATGCCAAGAAACTGTTTGTAGATGACGTAACTGAGGCGGGAAAACCCTCCTGCATGTGGGAGGCACCGTCCCGTGGGATGGAGTCCCAGACTGAGTATTTAGGAGAAAGAGAGCTGAGCGCCAGCAACCCTTCTCTCTCTGCTTCCTGGGGGTGGGTGGGATTGGATCTCCCATACCTTCCTGGCCGTGATGGATAGTTCTCCTTCATCAGCCATGAGCCCAAATAAATCCTTCCTTCCTTGAGTCCCTTTTGTCAAGCAGCCAGCGTAGGACCTAGAACCCAGACTTGGATCTCCAAGACACCCATACTCAACCCTGCGAGGGTGTTTGCAGCCAGCCTCTTCCTGGCAACGCTTGCTAAGGTTTAACAAGCTTGGATGCCGATTCTCAGCAGTGTGGTTGACCGATGTTTCTTGGTGCTCGGCCATGGGCTGGTGACACCACCTGATTTCCACTGGCTCTGTGATGCCTTCGTGTTTTCACCCCAAGGAACTTGCCAGGTTTTTATAGGCAAAACCCCAAGCCGAGAGGGATGAAGTAACATGCCCTGGCTGGGGATTGCTTGGACATTATGGAGAGGAACGCCTGGGGTGTCTAATGTGTACATTGTTGAGTGAGAGCTACAGCCTAGGGCTAGGAGAGACTCAGATGGGACCATCTGTGTCCTTGGCCACAGCTAGCCGCTGAGCCAAGTCCCACACGCCAGTGGCCATAGCTGTGAGGACCAGACGCCGTAGTCTTCCCCTAGACGCCCCAGTCTTCCCCAGGCTGTCAATCACTTTCACAACTGTGAGGCCTGTGCCTCCCACTTTACAGAGGAAGAAGTGGGCCTAGTGTGTTTACAGGACTTTCCCAAAGGCATCCTGTTAGTTGTGGCAGCTCAGTGCTTTGAACCCAGAGGCATGGAGCAAAGAAGGAATTCCTGAGGGACTGAGGAAGAGGCAGGCAGGGACTGGGGCGAGGGATGGGGGGAGAATGTTCACTCAGGAAAATGCTGGTCTCGCTCCCGTGAAGACCCATCCCTAGAAATTATATTTAAAATGTGAAGCAGAGTGGCATATGCTTGTAACCTCGGCAATGGGGACACAGAGACAGGCCTGTCCCTGGGGGCTCATTGGTCAGCCAGATTGTCCTACTTGGTGTGTTCCAGGTCAGTGAGAAACCCTGTCTCAAAAATCAAGGTGGGTCATTCCTGGGAATGATGCCTGAGGTTGTCTTCTGGCCTTCATATACATGTGTACACACACACACACCCACACACACACACACCCACACACACACACACACATGGTGGGGGCTCTGGGTAGACTACTCTTGACTAGCTTCTCCTTGACCTTCCACAGAGAGCTCGGATTTGGTAGCAGCCAGGGGTTTGGTGCCCTGTTTCTCATGGGCATCAGAACTCTCTGAGGACTCTGGCATCTTTTGTAATAAACACTTTTTTATTAAATTCCTTCCCTGTACAATCCCCTTCTCTGTCCTTTAAAAAGAGGTCTTTGCTCTCCAGAGAGTGTGCCATTTTTCAAGCCACACATCTCCCGGGAGAGCCAAGTGCTGCCTGGAATTTATGGCCATTACGTGAGCGGCTGTGGTCACAAACCTGCTGGTGCTCAGGTAGGATCTGGTGAACTTACTCTGTGGCTGAAGGAGGAAGAAGATGATAGAACTTTATGAACAATGAAGGACAGACCCGGAGACAGAATCGTTCTGCCGGTGTGGACCCACCCGAGGGGAGAAGGCACAGACACGGGTCACACACGCTTTGATGGCTGGTCCCCAGTGCAGAGTCCAGGTGGCAGGTTTCCGGTTTATGACAGAAGTGGACACACTTCGAGCCCTGCAGGTGCCCTGAGCCCCCTGGGAACTGCTGGCTGGAGGAGATCAGAGCAGCCGCTTGGAAAGACGATCTCTATGTACCAACAGGGTGTGGAGGGAGATTTCACGGAGCTGTCACCAGCTGCAGGCTCCTCTTGATGTCAGCTATCGTCTCTGAGGCCGTGATGACCGGGCATTTGAAGAGGCCCGGGAACGTGGTACACGACATTTACTTTAGTGTCCTCCATCCTTCCGTTCCTCCAGTGTCCTTCTCGTCGATGCGTATAAAGGCTCACACCCGTGGAAGCCTATATCCATGAACACAAGCCCATGTGGGACCTGAGCTAAAAGAATCTTTGGTGTTTTGTCTTGTCTTGTTTGAAACAGGGTGTGTCCTACTTATCTATGTGTTGTTCTTGTAATCACAGTGACCAAAAATAACTTGGAAAAGGAAAGGATTTATTCGGCTCACAGATCACGGTTCATCAAGGAAAAGCCAGGGCATGAACATAGAGGCAAGAACTGAAGCAGAGAGCCCAGGGCAATGCTGCTTATTGGCTTACTTCCAGGCTCACGTTCAGCTATCTTTCTTACATAGCCAGGGTTCGTCTGCCTAGGGAAGGTGCCGCCAACAGTAGGCTGTGCCCTCCTGTCTCTAATTAGCAATTTAAAAAAATCCCTATAGATATGCCCATAAGGCAATCTGACGGAGGCAGTTTCTCAGTTGAAGTTCCCTCGTCTCAGGTACGTGAAGCTGACAACTGAAGCTAACTACGACAGGGTCTCGTGTAGCCCAGGCTGCCCCGGAACTCACTACTTAGCTGAGGCTGACCTTGAACTTCTGATCTTCTTGCCTCCACCTCCCAGGGGCTGGTTTCGCAGGCATGTGCCAACACACCCAGTTTACAAGGGTAGCCAGAGTTTGGAGCATGCCAGGCCGGTAGTCTAGTAACTGAGGTGCTTCCTCAGCCTCCAAAGGATGTGTTCTCAAAACAACACTGTATTTAATAACATGAGATATTTCGGGCTTGTGGAGTGATGTTTTCAGGAGCAGAACCTGAAAACAAGTAATAAACACTTCCTCTGAATTCCCGCCGTCCACAGTCCCCTTTCTCTTGTCAATATCTGGTCAAAACACAATCGTTCTTATTCCCTGTTAGTTAAAAAAAAAAAAAAAATCAGCTCTATCTTTCCAAAAGTCTGGAGAAGTTTCCCTTGTGGGTTTCAATGATTCTTGGAGTCTAGGGCTTTGAGTGCAACTGGAGAAAGATCTATAGAGAGGGTATGTTTGGACAGGTATTGAATATAATAAACCATATTTAAATATTTATATGCAGAATTACTCTTTTTATGGTGCTGTTCTTTAAATCGTTGAAAAAGGTCCCATCATTTCTCCGAAAGATACACGAGCACTGTCTGTCCCCACATAGATCATTCTGGTCCACGAAGGGTGTCCTCAGCCTGGAAATGACTTGTACACACCGCCCTTTACATGTAGGTTGCCGTGCCTAGCATCTCATCCTGCTGTCTCACGGCGATGCTTGCAAGGTTTCTTCTGAAAATAGGACTTTATCTGCAGGAGTCTGGGAGAGGAAGGAGCAAGGAGGAAAAGCCGCCAGCTCGGTCCAGAGCGCCCGTGGGTCCAGCTGTCCTTTGTCCGACCCCACCTTCACTGAGCCCCTGAGAGGGCTTGGGGCTAAGAGAAATGTCTGGTTCTTCTCTTCTGCTGTGAGTGTTTGAGTTGTGTGATTTTTAGTTTCCACTTGTGCCCTCGAGGCTTCTTTTCTTTGTCAATTTGAAGAGCCCTGTCTATTCCTGGGAGTTATCCTGATAATAACCGTTTGTTTTTTTAGATTGATTCCTGTGAAGTGCATTAGGCATCTCACTCGCTACCGTGGGAGAGCTGTCACACTTCGCCGAGTAAGGGTCCTGAGCACTGGCCTGGAGGAAGGTTCTAGATGCATGGTTTCTTTGCTAGATGTATGTTCCTAGATGAAGGTTTCTAGATGGTTGTTCTACCAAACAAACACAGGCATGCGCACGCGCACACACAATAGAGACAGAAACAGTCACAGACACAGATACACATACACACACACACAGGCACACAGACACAGACACAGGCACAGACACACATGCACACACAGGCACACACACACAGGCACAGACACACATACACACACACAGGCACACACAGAGGCATAGACACAGACACACATACACACACACAGGCACACACAGAGGCATAGACACAGACACACATACACACACACAGGCACACACACACACAGGCACACACAGAGGCATAGACACAGACACACATACACACACACAGGCACACACACAGGCATAGACACAGACACACATACACACACACAGGCACACACACACAGGCACAGACACACATACACACACACAGGCACACACACACAGGCATAGACACAGACACACATACACACACACAGGCACACACACACAGGCACAGACACACATACACACACACAGGCACACACACACAGGCATAGACACAGACACACATACACACACACAGGCATACACACACAGGCACAGACACACATACACACACACACAGGCACACACACACACAGGCGCACACACACAGGCATACACAGACACACATACACACACACACAGGCATACACACGCAGACACAGGCACAGGCACAGGCACAGACACACCCCAGCCACCTGAGCCACCACAGGGGAGAAGGGCTGGGCGGCCAGCTGGCCATTGCTTTGGTTCTGTCCACCCTCTGAACATGGGAAGACTTCCCCTCCTTCCAACCTTATGATGTTGGGGGACTGACCCCCTTGGGTTAGCCATGACAGATGAGTGGAGCGACAGGAACACTGCCTGGATTGTGGAAGCTGGAGTCTCATGCCCCACCACGTTCCTTTCTCTGCCCTGACCGTTTGGGAGTGTGCAGCCAAGCTTCCGTCCCCACAGCCCCGAGAGAAGACCATGAGTCCCAGACTCCCCAGCAGAGCTCCAGGGGCCATACGGTCTGAGCAGTAAATAAACCCTCTTGTTACTACAACCTAGCCGAACCTGTCCTGACAGATGGAGGCAGACACAGGCCGGTGGTCACGGGAAATGTGACATTCTCCACCACAGACAGCTCATTCACATTGTCCTGGGTGTCCTGATGGGACAGGCTTGCCGGTATCTAATATGTAGGTAATCGCCGTTCACAAATAGAAGATGAAAGTGGGAAAGGAGAGGGAAAGGAGAGAGAGAGAGAGAGAGAGAGAGAGAGAGGCTGAGTCTGGTGTCCTCTGCTCCCAGAGCAGTCTCACTGGGAATGTTTGAGCCTGTTGGCAAGACAGAGGGTGTGGCTGAGCTCAGTATTACTGGAAGAGATCCTTCTAGCCCGACTCCAGTGCTCTCTCGGATTTTAGAGTGATTTATATGAAAACAGTTTAAAGCATTTACTAGCTGTGAGAACTAATTTCCAATAAATCAGACAGGATTCCCCCGGGAACCAGAAATAAATGAGGGCAAAAGAAATTGCTAAGGGTTGTTGGGCAATAAAGAGATGGGTTCTAGATATCGGAAAATGATATTTAAATGGACAAAGTTGATTTAACTGTCCTTTTTCATGTCTGGGGTAAGATTTAAATGTACAGCATGCCGTTATAAGCAGGAATTATTTACCAGGATGCATCCTGGCATCTCGCACGCATGCCGCCAAACTGCAATGTTAATATTTTTATTCCAGTTCTGAGTCGTGATGAAAAGACATCAACCACAAAGTCCATTCAGAAGACTTTCCTTGAGAAAGTTCAAACTTGGTACACAAGGCAGACCTTTCATTATCTCATTTTAGTACTTTTCTTTCTAATGACACTTCGGTGAATATTTTATTATCTCGAAGCTCACAAGCATGTGTTAAACACAGGCTAGCTGCCCAGCATTGTGTTGTGAGCTTTGGAGAACAAAAAGGAAAGAGAGTGGATTATCCATCTGTCTGTCTGTCTGTCTGTCTATCTGTCATCTATCTATCTTCCACAACTAGCCATCTATCGCCTATGATCTATCTATCATCTCTCTATCTCCATCTATCTGTAATCGACTATTTCTATCTGTATTTCCGTTCACCCATCCACCCACCCTGGTCTGCAGAAATGTACATTTCCTGGCAGGTTAAACAGGACACCACCTGGGTGGTGAGCTAGATGTGACCCCAGCAAGTGGAGGGGAAGTTTGGTTTTTTTTTTCCCCTTTAGGTGGGGACCGGCAGGGTCAGAGGTGGGTCCTGAAAGGCATCATGGGAATTTCCAAAGACAAGGCCCCAGACATAAGCAGTTGGGGGAAGCCTGCTTCATGGATGCATCCATCTCTCCTGGCTGGAATGGTAGGACTAGCTGGTCTGTGATTAGATCTACCCACTTGAATAGAGCAGAAGGAAGGCAAGTTTACTATAGTCGTGGGGTGCAGTAAGTAGGTAGTAGCTAGTGTCTACCAGCATCTGGCCAGGGACTGGTAGGGGTTTGGGAGATGGACATACCCACTTTGGAGGAGTCCTTAAAAGGTTAGGGTGAGCTACATCACATGTAACTTCCCATCATGCAATCGCCACCATGCCAATTAGGGCAGCCCTGTGGAACTGGGTTCACTGTTCAGGTGGATCTGAGGACTCTATGGATCTGTATTGCTCTGAGAACAGGTTCCCTTCCTCATCTGTCAGTTACGGCTTTTCCTTCGCAGCTGTATCATATCCTGAAAGCTGATGGCTTCTTGGGTCCTGAGGAGCTAGCACTCAGTGTGGTCTCGGGGTAGGTGAGGACAGAGAGGAAGGAGAGGCTGTGCAGGACTGCGTCTGTGGTCAGCTTGCCCCCTGACTGTCTCAATGACACCGTTGGGCAGACGGAGCAGAAGGTGGCAATCTTGCTCAATCCCCCTCAGCAGAAATCATCAGGGCGGCCGAAAATCTGTCGAAGGCATTGCCACCAGCAACAGAGAAGGCTGTCCTCCCGGCACTAAGCCCCAGGACAGGGATGTGTCCTGGACGCAGGAACGCAGTGTGTGAGCAGAACCAAGTGTGCGGCTGACCCTGAACAAGAGCGCATGAGGCTCATGCCTAAGGCACTCCACTTGGTGAGGCTCTCAGATCTGATTCTGGCTCTCTGAGGAATCACCTTTCAATGGGAGCTGCAGAGCCTGCCTGCAGCCTTATACTGTCCCCCTGGAGAAGATTCTGGAACCTGCTCCTTCCTCAGCATTCCTTGTTCAACAGCCTGGGGTGCTCCCTGCACCACCATGGAGTCACCTCCAGAGTGGCTGGGTTGCTTGTCACTCCCAGCTCTCTGGCCAAGCTGGCTTCTTCCGAGATCTCCCAGGGAACAGGTAGCAGTGGGCTTCTCACCCAGACATCTCTGTGCTGTTGGTTCTGCTTGGTGCCATCTCTCCCAACACCCACAGCTTCCCTCTTTCCCTCCGGTGTCTGCTCAGCCTCCCTTGCTGACCACTGTATTAGAGTTGGAAGCCCTTTTCATCCTCACCTTTGACCTTCTGTCCTCCAAAGTGCTGAGTTCCGGTTGACACACATTTCCGTTTGTTAATCTTCCTCATTGACTTCCCAACCCACCCCTTCCCACAAAGAGAGGTCTTCGTTTCTTCTTCCTCTCCCGAACTGGGTACAGGCTCCCCCTCCACCCGAGATTCTTGCCCCACAGTGTTGCTATGGGGCAGGCGGGAGCTGCGTCTCTCAGACTGGTCTCAGCCCCCAGGGCGACACTCCAACAATTCTCCGTTAGCGTTCTTCGCAGCAGACAAAGGAGGTCACTGTCCTGGATTTGGGTCCAGCCAGGGTGACATGCATCTTCATGGAGTCATCGCATTCCTTTGATCTCATAAGCCAGAATGGCTCTGTGGTCTTCGTTTCTCTGCCTCGGGTCTAACCTTTGGAGGATAATTTGCAGAATGCCCTGTAGCTTCTGGTTTGTTCCATGTTTTCTCCTGGTTGGGTCCAGTCACATAGCGTTGCTCAGAGCCCCACAGAGGTGGTGTAAGCCGTTTCCAGTCCGTCTTACCTGGAGGTTCCTGATGTCTACCTGCCCTCTTCCTCCTTGATGTTAACTGATCCCTTGACTAAGGCGACCTGACAGGCTTCTGCACTTTCTGCGGTTTCTGGCTTTTAAAAAAAACAACCGATAAATATCTTATGAAGTGATACTTGGGGGCTTTATGATTATCGTGCTTCTTGTCAAACTGGAAACAGTTTTATGGGCGATTTTATTGTAATATAACTTATCTGCTGTATAATGCACCCATTAGATTATTTATTTTGTTTTATGTGCATGAGTGTTTCGCCTGCATGTATGTCTGTGTGCCATGTGTGTGCCTGGTGCCCTGCAGAGGCCGGAAGAGGGTGTCAGATGTCCTGGAACTAGAGTTACAGACGGCTGTGAGCCGCCGTGTGGATCCTGGGAACTGAACCTGGGTCCTCTGAAGCCAGCACCCTTAAGCGCTGCGCCGTCTCCCCATTCCCTAATTCACGTGTCAAAAGTGCGTACGTCAGGTGGGTTTCAGCATAGTCACAGACAAGGCCTGCTAGTAACGTTTTCGTCACTTCAAAAGGACACCTTCCGTCATTAGCATTAGCCCACAGGCTCCTCTTCCTCGGTCTAACCCCAGCCCTGTGCAACCGCGCACCCACCTTCAGAGTTTAATTTAATGTAAATGCACAGTTCCTTATAGTGCAGGTAACATTTTTTGAGTGTGTTGTGTATGTGTGTGTGTATCTGTATGTGCATATGTGTGTGGTATGTATGTGTGTGTGTTGTGGTGTGTGAGTGTGTTGTGTATGTGTGTGTGCATCTGTGTGTGCATATGTGTGTGGTATGTATGTGTGTGTGTTGTGGTGTGTGAGTGTGTGTGTATGTGTGTGTCTATGTTTATGTGTGTATATGTGTGTGTGTTTGTGTGTGTGCATGTGTGTGTGTGTCTACGTGTGTGTGTGTGTATTTGTGTGTACATGCGTGTGTGTATGTGTGTATACGTGTGTGTGTGTGTGTGTGTGTGTGAGAAGTCAGCCTTAGATGTCATTCTTCAGGCACTATCTACCCTACTCTTGAGACAGAGTTTCTCACTGGGTCCTGAAACTAACTGGCCAAGGGACAGGCTGGTGGCCAGCAAGCTCCAGGGTCGACCTGTCTCAGCCTCCCCAAGCTCTGGGATTACAAGCGTGAGCCTGCGTGCCTGGCTCCTTACACCGGTGCTGGGGACCACAACGGGGTCTTCGTGCTTCCGTGACAGGCACCTTACCAACCACGCCATGTCCCCAGCCCAGTTAGTTCCTCAATATGGCCCACTACAGTTCCATTGTCCAGATCCAGTGGGCACCACTTACCCACTCCTCAGCTGATGGACATCTGTATGGTTCTCCTTTGTACCCGGGGGCGAGGAGGCTGGGGCACACGGTAGCTCAGTGGTTACGTGTGAGGAGCGGCCAGGCTGCTTTCCAAGTGGAAGTCTCCCATTCACACATCCATTGGTGACAGTGAAAGGCCCGTTCTTCAGGCAGCGCTGCTGATTGACACTTCATTCTGTCACAGAGAGCACTGTGACATCCCACGTTTGATGGCCTATCCCTGGGGTCTGTTGATTCTGAGTGCCTTTTGTGAGTATTTGCGTATATTCCTTGAAGAAAGACTCATTCGAATCCCATGTCAATTCTTTCTTCTTTCTCAGCTTCTTATGATTGAATTGTTGCAGCTCTTTGTGAAGTCGAGACTAAGTTCATTACTTGCCACATGATTTGACAATGTTTCTCCTGTCTCTTGGGTTGCTTTTTCTCCTCCTCCTCTTCTTCCTCCCCATTCTTTGTTATGGTTTCCTTTGAAGCACAAAGGAGTCCAGCTGCATCTAGTTTTAATTTTGTTTTCTGTGCTTTGGTATCACAGATGTTTTGGTGTTTAAAATGCTTTGCCGAGTGCAGGTCCTGAAGATTTATGTCTCCGTCGTTGGCTTGGCTCTTGCAGTTAGCCATTGAGCCATCGGTGCAGTCAGCTTTGGCATGCAGTGGGTGTGAAGTCAGTGGCTAAGGCTTTTCTCCCGCAGGTGTCTGTCTGTCCCAGTCCATTGCTGAAAAAGAGAAAGACTCTTCTTTGTGGGTTGATTGGTGTTGGCAGCTTGTTGAAAGTCAGCTTGGCAGACAGGGGTTTGTCTCTGGCCTCTTAGCTCCGTGTGTCTGTCCTGGTGCACGCTTTGCATGACCCTGAATAGCACTGTTCAGTAGTAGGTTTTGAACTTAGGAATAACATATCTTCCCAATCAGTTCATTCTCTCTTCCTCGCCTTCTCCCTCCTTCTCGCTCTCTCTCCCTCTTTCGCCCCTTCCCCCCTCTTTGGCGGTGGCGTACATATGTATGCAGTATGCAGATGACCTGTGTGTGGGGCCCGAGGTTGATGTGTGGGGTGTTTTAGTTACTCTCCACCTTTTGAGGCAGGGGTTCTCACTGAGCCTGGAGCTCACAGATTGCGGGGCTGGCTGGCCAGGGAGCACAGGGATCTGCGTGTCTCTTTGCGTGGGTCCTGGGGATCCGAACTCAGGTCCTCGTGCTTCTTACCTTTTAAAATATTGCTTGTGCCGCTCTGTGTGCCTTGCAATCACGGTTACATAAGCCTCGCAGTTCCTAAGAACCTTGGAACCAGCTTGGCTGTGTCTGCGGAGAGGTCGGAAGGCACTCATCTGGGGTTGCACAGAGCAGTTTGGAGTGTGGCCCTCTCAGCCTGAGCCCTTTGATCCGACAGTATCACTTCTTCATTTGCTTATGTGTTGAACTTCTTGCAACAGTGTTTCAAGTTTCCACAGTGTTTTGTACGTTTTCATCGGCTTCATTCCCAAGCGTTCTGTGTTTTTGATGCATTTATGAATGGAGTTTTTTTTTTTATGGATTTCATTTTCAGGTGGTTCATTGAAGTTATCTAAAAATACAATTGCGTTCTGTCTTGAACTTAGCACCTTGCACCTTGGGGAATTCATTAGTTGGTTTTAATAGGTTTTAGTAGATTTCTTAGGATTTTCTCCTGGAAAAGGTCATCGTATCTGTAAATAGAACTAGTTTTTTTCTTGTCTTACACTTTGAGTGTCCGCTGTTTCTCTGACTGAAGCCTCCGGTGCTTTGCTGAATAGGTGGTAACAGCTGATGCCCTTTGTAGTAGCATACTGTTGCTGGGGTGGCTCAGCAGGAGCCATTTTCATAGATGCAAACCCTGCCAGACCTCAGCAAAGGGAACCACCGTCCTGGCAAGCACCAATTTGATCGACAGTGGAACCCTGAGCATCTGAGCTCAGGTGTTTTTATTGTTCTAGAATTCCTTAGGTGTTCTACTGATAGCACATGCAGATCATAAGCAATTAAACATCCCCACAGAAATCCAGCACCTGCAGACATTTCAAAACGCCAAGACCTAGGGTAGCCCCTCACCTAACAGTGCACGAAACAATTTCAAACATAACTAAAAAAGAAAAGAAAAAAAGCTTCCACAGCAGCCCTTGTCTTGCTCCTGGCCTAGAGGGAAACCCTCAGATATCTCACTACTTAGGACAACATGAGCCATGGAGGTTTTCTAGGTGCCCCTTGGGCTAAGGAAGTGATCTTCTAGCGGAAGCTTTTTTCTCATGAAAGCATATCAGGTTTCTAAAATGCTTCTTCTGTGCCTATTCAGATGGTCACACACCTTCAGTGCTTAGTCTATTAGCTGATGTTACGTATGACTTAAGTCAATTTTTAGGTACTTAACCAACCTGGAGTTCCTGGGATAAATATCACTTATTCACGGTTATATTTCCTTTTTACATCTCTTTATTTGTGTGTGCGTGCTTCTGCAGTTTCCTCTTTAAAAATTTGCATCTTTGACCCCCTTGGGGTTCACGCGTGAGTTTAATGTGAGGTGTGGATCTAATCTTATCTTTTTCTAAATTGCTAACTAGGTGTCCCAGCAACAGTTATTAAGAAAACCAAACCAAACCAAACCAAAGCAAACAAAACAAAACACCCCTCCTCTCCACAGTGGCCAAGAGCGACGTCTGTCCTACACTGAATTTCCAGCCGCGGTTGGAAATCCAACCCATCCTTTGTCTCCTGCTTCACACATCAACAGGGGAGCTGCTGTTTTAATCACGGCTGCAAATCATGGCGGTGTCTGGGACGAGTTGTGTCTCTGAGACACCAGAGTGAGACTTCTCCTCATTGTTTTCCAAGCTATTCTTAATTTTATCTTCCTGCATGAACACTTAGTATTGATTTGTGGAGCTCCAGGGTGTGGGATTCAGTCTGAACGTCAGCCCAGGAACAAGTGGCCTTTTTTACGACATCGAGTCACCCGTCTAAGAGCAACCACTGCCTTCCCGCGTCTTCGAGAGCACGCTCACGCTTCGTGTTGGTGTGCAGACCTTCTTTTCTTAGGCATCTCACGCATGCCACCATAAGTTTATTCCTGAATATTTTATCTTCGTTGTTACTCTACCTGGGACTTCTGTATAATGCTGGCTTCTGAACATCAGTCTTTATGCCCCTCCCCCGACCTTACCGACATTGTTCACGTTTGCTCTCCGAACGTGGGGTTTGCCAGCGTTTTGCTCTGTTTCGTTTTTACCAATATTAATTGCTGTCAGCCTTCATATTCTGTCGTTGATCTGAAGGGCAGCAGATGGTGGAGAAGCTCGTGTGTGTGTGTGTGTGTGTGTGTGTGTGTGTGTGTGTGTGTGTGTTGAAGACTCATCTTGAGTTCTTGAGTTCTAAATTCCAGCCCGAACAGCCCCTCTGTGGATGTGGTTTCTGCGAATTGTGTACTACTACAGCCTGGTTCTCTGGCTGCTCCTGCCACGCGGATTGGAACTGACTCCTCTTCCATGACCCGAAGAGGTGCTTCTACAGAACCTGGGTGCACGCTGTGTGAAACAAGAACGTTAGCCGCGGGTCAGGCCTGGCAGGAAGCTCTGGGGTGATTGTTCTCGTTCGTAACCGGAGGGTAATTATCCACGTTCGCAGTCACTGTGCAGGCAGCTCCTGGCGCCTTACTGGGCACTGTGCAGGGTTTAGCGATGGACAATTCCCAGTTCCCGCCCCGAAGGGGCTTTCACTCTGACTGGAGAGAGGACATGTTTGCAGTGGATGATGCCTCTGCATGACACCAGGGCTGCCCAGCAAGTGTCTGAGGTGCCCTGTGGCTGATGTCAACAGCCATGAGTTCCTACGCTCATGTGAAATGAAAGAAGAGCTAGGTGTGCCGCTCTGCCATCCTAGCCGTTAGACCTGAGAGAAAGCTGCACACTCCGCCACCCTCCGTGTCTCCAGCAGGTGGACTTCATGCCAACACAACCGCGCGCATGCTCTGAAGGCCCCGCCCCACTGTTGTCCAACCCTGCTCCTAAGTGTGGTGAGGCGGGGGGCTGACTCTGTAATACCTAACTCTGGATGCCCTCCCTCCCCTGACCAAATCCCCCCCTTCTCTCTTCTCCCCCTCTCCCCCTCTCTCTCTAGCTCTCTTTTCCTGTCTCTCCCTCTCCTTTCCCTCCCTCTCCCTCTCTCCCTTTCCCTCTCTCTCTTTCTCCCTCCCCCTCTCTCCCTATCCATCTCCCTCTCTCTCTATCTCTCTCTCCTCCCTCTCTCTCTCTAGCTCTTTCCCTCTCTCTCCCTCCTCTCTCTTCTCTCTTCTCCCTATCTCCCTCTCTTTCTCTCTTTCCCTCTCTCCCCCTCTCTCTCCTTCCCTCTCCCTCTCTCTATCTCCATCTCCTCTCCCTTTCCCTCCTCTTTCTTCTCTCTTCTCCCTCTCTCCCCCTCTCTCTCTAGCTCTCTCCAATTCTCCTTCTGGATTTCAGACCCTCTTACAGCTCTCTCCACCTTCATGAGATCTGAGCCCATCCCACCCTTTGGTGAAGGCCTTCTCAAAGCACCTGTCCATCTCTCCAGCCCCAGGCACCCTGCCCCCACTCAGCTTCCAGTTCCCACATTCTGCTGCTAGCCCCAAACCAGGGTGTTTAAGGCTTGGTAACAACCAGGGGGTGAGAAGCTTCCGTGCTCAGTTAAGTGCACCTCATCTGTGGTACCCAGGGCAGCACATCCCTTCAGAGAGAGAAACCCCTCTCTCGTGCTTGGTCCCTCTGCAGCTAAGAGCACATGGCAGTGGGCGGCGTCACAGGCACACAGACTAGGCCAGCTCCCCTTGCTTCTCTGAGGAGCACACTAGTGCAGGCTGGTCATGGCCGGTTTGCTCTAGTGTTTTGTTCATACGTACATTTGTTTATTCATTTTCCCTGAGTTCATTCATTAACAAAGATGTATCCCAGACTTCACTGTAAGTTCTACAGCCACCTGGTCAGCCAAGACGTGCCCAGTGGGAAGCCTGTCTCCTCCTTCACCCTCACAGTGCTGGGTCACGAGCATCAGAGAGCCCGGGAAGTTGTTGCAGGAACTTTCCCGCCCGTCTCCTCCTGTACTGAGCGACATGAGGCTGCGTCATGAACTCTGTGAGTCCTGGTTGTTTTCTGCCAACTGGACACATACTAGAGTCACCCAGGAAGAGGGGACTCGTCTGGGCAAACGCCTCCATCAGCCTGGCCCGTGGGCAACCCTGTGATCGCTGTGGGAGGGCCTAGCCCACTTGGCACCATCCCCGGGCCATGGTCCTGGGTACAGAAGAAAGCCTGCGGTGGTGGTCTGGATGAAAATGGTCCCAGTTGGCCTGTAGGGAGGGGCGCTATTAGGAGGTGTGGCCTTGTTGGAGGAAGTGTGTCACTGGGCCACCTGCTTTGAGGTTTCCGAAGTTCAAGCCAGGCCCAGCGACTCACTCTTGCCGCTGCCTGCCGATCCAGGCGTAAAGATCTCGGCTGCTTCTCCAGCACCGTGCCTGCCTGCTGCTGTGCTTCCCGCCATGCTGACAATGGACCAAACCTCTGAACTACAAGCAGCCCTAGTGAAATGCTTTCCTTTATAAGAATTGCTGTGGCCATGGTGTCTCTTCACAGCCATAAAACCCTAAGACACAGGCTGAAGAAGGCACAGGAAGTCAGCCGGTAAGCAGCATTTCTCCACGGCCCTCTTCAGTCCGGCCTCCAGCTTCCTGCCCGACTTCCCCTCCCACCCCCTCCCCAGCCAGCCATGGATTGTACCTTGCTGGGCGAATAAAGCCAAGTATTGGTCGTGATGTTCATCAAGCATTTTGGAACACGTGGTTCCACGGAGGGCGCCAGCCTGCGGGAAGCGGAGTCAGCGACCGCCCCTCCGAGTCTACTACTGTGGGCTCTCTGCGCTCCCAGGGCTTGATGGACAGGAGGGATGCCAGCAGATCTGGGAGGAACACCCACTCGGAGGAAGTAACTGGATTAAGTGTGCTGACAGTAAGCCAGCAGGGCTCCAGCCACACCGTCCGGCCCATCCACAGGCTGCACGGCGTGGCTTACACGTTGTGCTCTCAGCTCTCCTCCCTGGGTGGATCAGCATTGGGATCTTTGCAGAGGAAGCTGCTGGTGTTGACCCTCGGTCCTGAGTGGGGTCACAGAGGTGGAGGTTCCGTAACCTACCTGTCCTGGCTGTGACATGAGGAGCTTCCCCCGTGATCCAAGCCCACCCTTGCACATGCCTGCTGTGTACATACTCTCTGCTGTTCTTGTTGCTCCTGTTGTTGTTGCTCCTGTTGCTGCTGCTGCTGTTGTTGCCGCTGGAGGGTAATTACCCCTGTCCTTAATAATTGCATTTGTTTCCTTGATGAGCAGAGAGGCTCTGGAGTCTACACTGTTAAAAAGAGGTTAGGATTAAGTTTCTCGACCTGCTGCCGGTGTGAGGGGGATCTCCACGCCAATTACTGTCTCCTTGATGGGATTAGTCACTGTGTTAATTGCTCCTCAGAAAAGCTGCCAAGTTTGTTGTTTTAGACTTGAGCTTTTAAAATATTGCAGATGTCATCTCAAATGCAAATCGTATTTGGTGGTAGAGATAGCGGGTGATCTATTAACACTTCGGGGTTGATTCATATCTGCGGCCGGCCGTGTGAGAAAGAGAAGTCTCGCCCTTGGCTTATTAACTGCATCTTTGATGGTAGTTCCAGGGTGGGGTGGAGGAGGCAGCTGTCAGGCCTGTTCCTTGGCGCTCTCTGAGAGAAGCCCTTCCTCTGTCAGCGACAATCTGTTAGGACTGGCTGGAGCAGAGCGGTGAGAAGCCCCACATCTCAGCTCAAGAGCACCGCCTGTCTGCTGCACACACCACAACCGTTACTCTTCAGGGTGGTCGGGTGGTCGCGGAGGTTCTTAGTCTTCTGGGATTCTGAGTCAGAGGTGCCTCCCTGTTTTGGATCAGGAAGGATTGGTCAGAGAATTCTGACAGTCTGTGGCCCTTTGATCTTTTAGAAACTTTAATTTTACGTAATTTAAAATTTTTAGTAAGTCGGGCGGTGGTGGCGCACACCTTCAATCCCAAGAATCGGGAGGCAGAGGCAGGTGGATCTCTGTGAGTTCAAGGCCAGCCTGGTCTACAGAGTGACTTCCAGGACAGCCAGAATCACAACAGAGGAACCCTGTCTGGAAAAACAGCAACAACAAAAAATTTAGAAAAGTTCTAGAAACAAAACAAGCAATTCTTGTATGCACTGCACTCAGATTCCCTACCTGAGTGGGATGTGTGTGTGTTTGTGCATGAAGGTGTGCATGTGTATGCATGTTTATGTATGTACAGGTACATCTGTATGCATGTATGTGTGTTTGTGTGTGTGCAAATGCATGTATGTGTTTATGTGCATGAAGGTATATGTGTATTCATGTTTGTATATATGCGGGCACACGCGTGTGTATACATGTTTGTGTGTTCTTGTGTGTGCAGGTACATGAGTATGCATGTGTGCGTGCATGTGTGTGTGTGTGTGTGTGCAGGTGCGTTGTGTGTATGAAGTTGCATGTCTGGGTGTGCCTGCACATGAGAGTGTCATTGTCAGGAGCTATTTTTTTAAGACAGGGTCTCTCACTGGGACATGGAGTTTATTAATTGCACCAGGCTGGCTGGCCAGCAAGGCCCGGGGATCCGCCTGACTGCCTCCCCGTGCTGTAATGATGAGTGCACACCGCCACTCCCAGGGTTCCTTTTTGACGTGATATCTGGGTCTCAAACTCAGCTCCTCGAGCTTACATGGCAAGCACATTACATACAGAGTTATTGTTCCTTATTATTCCCTAAGCTTCGCTTCCACCCTTTCATATATGTGTATGCGTGTTTACATATGTGGTGTGTATATATGTAATATGCGTGTCTCTGTGTGTGAACGCACCTGAACAACTGGACAGAAAGGCTCAAACATGACACCCAGTGACCCTGAAGGCTTCAGTGTCAGTGTGTGCGTCTTAAGCATTGGAGCAGCCTTGAGTGCAACCCAGGGCAACGGTCAAAATCAGAAAAATGGGCACGAGGCAGTATAATTACCCCAAACCTCACTCCTGCACCCTTTATAGCAGAATGCAATCATGGCAGTATTTACTAATGCTTACCACCTGTTCCGGGACCCGGCCCAGTATCTCTCTGCCATGCCCATTCATCTGGAAAATGTCCTGTGCCTTTTGAGACACTGGCGCTTTGAAAAAGATTTGTTTATTTCTATCTTATGTGTATCAACGTTTGCCAACATGGGTGTCTGTGCACTGCGTGTGTCCAGTGCCCGCAGAGGCCTAGCCAGGGCATTGAATCCACTGGGACTGGAGTTATAGGCAGTTGTGAGCCACTGTGTGAGTGCCGGGAACCGAACCTGTGTCCTGGGAGGAGCAGCACGTGCTCCTGACCACTGAGCCATCTCTCCAGCCCCACAGTGGCGTGTTTAGTGCATTCTCTCCCAAGCACCCACTTGGCTGCGGGTCCCCAGGGGCTTCTGCATGCCTGCATACGGGACATGCCCCTCTAGTAGGACCCGCAAAGCTGACTTAGGGTTCCTCTGTGTGTGTTGGGCTCACAAGTGTCGAGTTCACTGTCCACTCTGCAACCTGGCCAAGATGGCGTCTGCTCATGGTCTTCAGCATAAACTCAGCAGTTCCCCCCTTGGTAATTAATTCACATTTCGAGGGAGGACAGTTTGGGTCTATATAAACACCGTATTTTTCACTAAACTTTTGCCCACTTATCTTCGCCTCCATTGATGATTCTTATTGAATCAATTATTCTAATGTCTGCCAGATGGTTATTTTTGCTAAATCTGCTTGTTGTTTCGTGTGCCCTGCCATATTGAAGGGCTTGTGCTGTCTTGCATTGCTTATTTCTCCACTCGTTTATTTATGTCCATCTGGACTCCTGGATTGCTGTCTCTGTCAGTTCTGTCTGCTTCCCCCTTCTGATAGATCTCCAGTAGTTCTGGGACATTTTTACGTGGTCTTTTTAATGTTTATTTTTAATCTCTCTGTGTGTGTGTGTGTGTGTGTGTGTGTGTGTGTGTGTGTGTTCGCGCACAGGAACACAGTACCTAAGGGTCCAGAAGAGGGCCCTAGATGCTCTGAAGCTGGAGTTATGGGCATTTGTGAGCTGCCCAAAGTCAGTGCTGGAACTGAACTCAGTTTCTCTACGAGATCAGCAAGCGTTCTTAAGTGTGGAGCCATCTCCCCAGCCCCCATCACAACATACATACATGCATGCATGCATGTATACATTCATCCATACATACATACACACATGATGTTAAGAGGGCTTGCTTTATCACAGGTCTACCCATTTTTTTTTAAAACATTCAGCTGTCATGATTGTGCCTGGAGTTGTTTGCAGTTCTTCCGTTAGACAGACTTTAAATACGGCAGCGATGCAGATATCGCTGGTCTCAGGTCAGCACATGAGTAATTGAAACCCCATCAGGGTTCAGAATGCTGTGGTCAACACCCACGGAATTTCTGCCCCTTCCTGGTCATGGAGTCCTCTCCAGCAGCAGCTGCTGCTGTTCTGCTCTTGTTCCCAGAGTGCCCTCTGCTGGGCTCCAAAGGCACTGCACTCATTTACACACACACACACACACACACACACACACACACACACACACACACACACACACATCCTTGAAAATAAAATACATTTTCAGGGGAAAAAAAAAGAAATAAGGAAATAGCTTTATTGCAAACTGCTATATAATTTCTTATGGGTTACTTGGTATCATGGTGTCTCTTGTCTTCCAAGCACAGTAACGGTGTAAGGTTAGTGTGGTTTGATTTGTTCCCGTTAGTCTGTGTGGTTCTGGAGAATGAGTTAGAAGATGAGGGGTTTTGTGACCATCATTACCTTGGCTATTGAAGAGCCTCTTCCAGCCTTTTGAGAGACTTCCTGCAGTGCCAGCAGTTTCAAACACAACAGTGATACAGGTCTGTTATTAACAAAGCCTTTCGAGCTAATTGTACACAGATGAGTCTTAAGGACATGCTTGAAAGGGTTGCTCTCTTGCACGGGTTGAGTGTCTCCCCTGTGAGCTGCTTGACACCGCGAGGGCGCTCTGTTAGCTGCCCTTCCTTACGGACACTCAGCCGAATGTTGCGGTCTTTCCAGTGTCTGCATTTGTAAGGTTGTAGCGTGTTGTGGGGAGAGCATTGCGGTTCAGTTGTGTGACATGAATGTGACCTAGTGGCTATGTCTGTGTGTTTGTGTGTGTCTGTGTGTTTGTATATGAGTGTATTTGTGAGCCTGTGAGTCTGTATGGGTCTCTGTGTAAGGGTCTATGTGTGTGAGTCTCTGTGTGTATTTATGTGTTTGTATATGTGTGTATTTGTGAGCCTGTGAGTCTGCGTATTAGTCTCTGTATGAGTATCTGTGTTTTTATATGTGTGTGTTTGTGAGTCTGTGTGAATGTCTCTGTGTGTGAGTCTGTGTGTTTGTGTGTGTGTTTGTATATATATGTGTATGTGTGTGTGTGTGTGTGTGTTTGTGTTTGTGTGTGATCTGTGTATGGGTCTCTGTGTGAGTGTCTCTGTGTGTGGGTCTGTGTGTGTTTGTATATATGTGTATGTGTGTATGTGTGTGTGTGATCCGTGTATGGGTCTCTGGGTGAGTCCGTGTGGAGGTCTTTGTGATGGAGACTCAATGAATGTGGTGGCCTGAGT
The DNA here is from genome assembly GCA_026225945.1 of Cricetomys ansorgei. Lineage (NCBI taxonomy): Eukaryota > Metazoa > Chordata > Mammalia > Rodentia > Nesomyidae > Cricetomys > Cricetomys ansorgei. The sequence continues at coordinate 4,427,180 of JAMJFZ010000484.1, forward strand.
CTTTGAGTGCCCCTGGTCCTGTGACGGCAGCGTGAGGTGATCAGTTTAGGTGAGGCTGTGAAGCAGAGCCCCACTGATGGGTCAGTGTCCTTGTGAGAAGAGGAAGGGACGGAGTACGTGGCTCTTTCCCACTCTCCCTTCCTCCTTGTGAGGGCACAGTGAAATGAGGTGGCCATATATAGCCAGAAAGAGGCCTCATCACGAAAAAAAATCTACCAGGGGCTGGAGATATGGCTCAGAGGTTAAGAGCAGTGGGTGCACTTGCCCAAGATCCAAGTTCAGTTCCCATCACTCACATTGGGCAGCTCACAAACACCTGGAACTCAATTCTGGGGAATCTGACGCCCTCTTCTGGGCTTTGCTGGTACTGCATGCTCATGCCTGTACACAGGTGCATGTATGTAATGCTAGAATCTGAAGGGAGTGGGGAGGAGAAGGAGGGGGAGGGGAAGGGGAGGAGGATGGGGAGGAGGAGGAGAAGAGGAGGAAGAGGAGGAGGACGATGAGGAGGAGGAGGGGGAGGCAGAGGAGGGGGAGAAAGAGGGGGAGACAGAGGAGGGGGAGGAGGGGGAGGCAGAGGAGGAGAAGGAGGAAGAGGAGGAGAAGGAGGAGGAAGAGGAGGAGGAAGAGGAGGAGGAGGAGGAAGGACCTATCAGCCCCTTGACCTCTGACTTCCACCCTCCAGAGCTGTGAAAATGTGTGATTATCCTGTGGTCCTTTGTTGTGGCAGCCTGAGCTGCCTCAGACCCTGTCCAGTCATAATAGTTCAAGAGATATCGCCAAGAGTCCAAGTCTGAGAAAGACTCACCCGTGCATGGCTGGAGGTAGGGTACGGTGCACCTGACACCCCAAAGTGGCGTAGGAATTGTGTGGGGTGAGTGACTGAGGAACCTTTGGTTTGAAATAATCCACTTCCGAGTTGCCGAGGCAGAAACTCCAGGCCCTTCAAAGGATAGAAGACAGCCTGTAAAGGGCCCTATGCTTTGGGTCTAAAGGGGGTAGCTGGGCACGCTGAGAAGATTCTCATCCTACTGGTCTCCCTCCTTGGGCTCATAGATCCTGGCCCAGCCATCTGCCCTCTGGCTGGTATCCCATTTACAGGGGCATCCTGACTACTGAAGACAGCCGCTTCCTCCCTGGAGGCCACTGAGAGGCCTTACTGACTGTCTTTGTGGTACCACCCATGCTCTGTTGTTCTCTGTAAGTCCAGGAAGAGCAAGGTTGTGTGACTTTTCCTAGGGTGATGTGAACAAATGTCTATTCGCCCCAGATAGGGCGCCAACCACAGACCAAAGAAATTCAGCCAACTCTTGCTTGTTGAATCACTGAGTTTACAGGAATGGGGGCAACTTACACGAACATGTCCGACTTAGGCAGCAGCGTCACCAAAAAGCATGGCAGACGGGTGACGGCTCATGAAAGCTACACTCCCAGAGCTCACTGCACAGCTTGTAGGCAGCTCCACCCACGAGAGGCTCCCCCAAGCCAACAGCTGTTTACTGCTTATGTAAGTTCAGGAAGAGCCTTGTAAGTTTCATTAGCTTTCTTAGCCTGGGAAGTTTTGTAAGATTCCCAAGTCATGTGTGTCTTCACCCTCCCAAAAGGAAATGCTTGCACTTAGAGGACAGCTGCACAACACTCCACCTCTTCTGCCTTGTACATTCTTCCCCCTCTCCTTCTGCAGTTCTTTCCTCAGCCTTGGATAAGGCGCTATTGATGTCTGATTATTTCTTCTGTTTCTGGACTGGGCCTCTAACCTTCAGCGACAGTTATTCCTGCCAAGTGGTCATGAGTCTCAACAGTAACCGTCGCCCAGTGAAGAAAGTAAACCCGAGACTGGCAGCAGCGGTCTGTGGGTGTGAATGCACGTGTTTGGAATGTGATTTGGCAGGCACACCACATCCCTTTAACAAAAAAGTAGCAGTGGGCCTCCTCACTAGGTAGGGCCTGCGATCTCTGTAGCCACAGACTCTTGCCTTGATTTAAAATACCACCCGTAAGTTCCCTCTGTGGAGTAGGCTTTAAATTCAGTTGGGAAACAGCTGGTTTCACCCACCCCAGTTGCACCACTATTGCGCCAGCGGGCACACCTTGCCTGACATGTTGGCAGCATAGCATGCAGGGCCTATAACCAAGAGGGACGTTTAGTCCAGTTCTCCTGCATCATACCTTCCCACACGCTAAAGCCAGTGAGCGGGGACGGGGGGGGGGTGGCGGGCCAGCTCATCCTCGCCTTTATCCCCCTGCCCCAAATGTGTCCTTCGTACAAAGCTTCTCTTTGACTTCTCCGTGTCATCTGTAGAGACTTACTGCTCACTTCTGATGCTGTAAGTAGCCTTTATGGTTTGTAGAGCCCCGGAGGTCTTTGTGGCCAATAACCCCATCCCCAGCACTGGGATTTCCATTTAATAACTTCATGGCTTATATAACCGAGAGAGTCTTTTCCCAGCTATGCAGGGTGCGTTTGTTCAGATTCTTTAACTGCTGCTTCTCCTGTCCTTTCAAATGCTTTACCAATATCTGTAAGATCCTTAAGGGTTAGCGGTATATAGTGAGACCATTTTATAGAGAGCAGGCAGGATCTCAAATGCCAGTCACATGCCAGGCAAGTGCCAACTGGTCTTGGGATTCAATAGCTAGGGGGATATTTTTAAAAAATCTGTGAAGTCCACTACAGCCCAAAAAAGATGCCATCGTTTATTTTAGTCACACCATCAAAAAAGCAGCATCAGGCCCGCTGCTGTGAATGAGAGACACTGTTACTAACGCTCTATAATCCCGTCACTCCCCACGAGCCATCTGCTCCCTGGTCCCGAGCTACTGCCATAGGATCACTGCGCATCTACTCCCGAGGGACCTATGCTGCTCAGCCTGGCTTGGGACAAACGGGGAACAGGGCCACACTCTTGCCTGCTGCACCAACTCCCCAGTCCTGACAGTCTCTGGGGAGACACCCCGGCCATGGCTGTTGCTTCTCCATTGGCTGTAATTGGCTCCCGACAGGGTCCTGGGTTGGGTGAGCCATCATCACTCTTAGAAATGTGCCCAGGATACCTGGAGAGAGGATCTTTCCACCTCTGTACCCCTGACACCCTCTGGTTGCCTGTTGCTTAGGCTTCAGTGTCTTCCGAATGTGCTTAGTGTTTTCCCTGGGAACCTGGGCTTCACAGAGATCTCGCCACCGTTGTCTTTGAGTAAGCCGGATGGCGCCCTCGTCCGGTTTGTCCATCGTTCTTCCCCCTTGATCGCCTTGGTATTTGATTGCACGCTGGTATGTCTGAGACTCTTCCATCTCATAAAAAGCATGCTCTACCATAGGGATCAGCAAAGCCACTAAAACTCAGGGTAGTTCTAAGGTCCTGATGATGTCGTCACCCTGCCATGGTCCCCACTCCTGAGAAAAACCGGACCCTCCTCAGCAGCCATCTCTCAGTCACTCCTCAGTGAGGGGCGGAGGTTCCTGAGCCCGTCCCCATCCAGGTAGGGTTGACTGGCTTGATCTTGTGCAGTCTTGTGACTGCACCCACAGCTGCCAGGGGTTCATGCATGCAAAGTCTTGACATGCCCAGAAGACACTGCTTTACTCTGCCCTCCCTGACCCCAGGATTTTACAGTCTTCCCGCCCTCTCTTCCGTGCCGTTAACTTCCTCGTTAACTTTCCTATGTACAGGGCCTATCCAGTGAATTTCCCGACTCCTCGTTTCCCTCAGTGATATCTGTCCTCCCCTGAGGTCTGGTCCCTGACAGTAGTCATGTGACCCACAATCGGTGATACCCGAGTACCCCTAACGGCTCCTATGAACCTGTCTATGAAGGACCGAGTTCCTTTGTGTTGTCTCAGATTCCCCAGCTCTGTCTGAAGTAAGGATGAATACAATACTGTCCTATAGACACACGGACCAGCCTGTGAGAAGCCCTCAGTTCTTCTTGGTTGTGAGCATTTAAAGGCTGAACCATCTCTCCAGCCCTCTCGTTTCTCTTAAAAGCCTTCTCCAACTCAAGCAGCTCAGACGGAAGCCAGTCCCGGGTCTCCATCCTTCCCTGTTAAAGCTTCCTCACACACACTGTGTTTAAAGGTCATGCGCGAGGGACAGCTTCCGCCAGTCCTGTCTCACACTCTTCCCTGATCTGGGTCCTGTTTCTCCTGTGGGCTGCAAGACCCTGAATCCCAGGAAGGGCTCTTTCACATGGAGCCACTTAAAACTCTTCTCCTCAGCAGGAAGGAGCGGCAGGCTGCCACCTAGGCCTCCAACACACACTTTTCTTCCTGCTTTTCCTGCCAAATCAGAGTCTACTGTGGAGCCAGCATCTGCAAGTGTCTTCTCACCCTGCCTCCCTTCTGTGGCTCTGTGGGCAAGTCCTTTCTGGGCAGACAGCTGAGCCCCAGTTGCACAACTTATATTGCCTATGGTCAGGGTCACACAGCGATTACCATAATCTGTTTGAGATTCTGTTCCATATGTCTAATTCCAGTTAGGGGGTGCCTCTGTACTTTCTTGATGAACCCCATTCATGAAGAAAGCATGCCACCCAGCCGCATGGAGGAAGGTGGCTGGCTACCCTGGGATTGCCCCCCTCAGCACTGGTAACATTTCTTCTCACCCACAGCAGAGAGCACATAACAGGCCCTTCAATTAGTAGGCAAACCTGTAGGTACACTGCTGCGGGGCGGTTCAGCAAGAGAGACAAGGGGGCACTTTTACATGTGGAAGCCCTTGCCAGACCTCAGCAGAGGGAACCACCATCCTGGCCAGCGCCAGACTCAATCGACAGTGGAGCCCCAAGAGTCTCAGCTCAGGCGTTTTTAGTCTTTCAGAACTCCTCAGGTGTTTTACTGATAGCACATGCAGATCATTAGCAATCAAACATCCAACACCTGCAGACAATACAAAACACCCTAGACGGGCCCTCACCCGACAGTGCATAGAACAATTTCAAACATAACTAAAAATAAACTTCCTAACACACACCTTCTTCGAACCAGATGGGAACAGGTTCCACATCAGGATTGCCCCTGTGGGTGGTCCACTCTCAGACAGACCAGCCTCAGCTGCATGTCTCACCGTGACCTACACTGGGGGCCATGCAACTGCTCCTCCCAGATGGTCTTTGGTTCTGATGGTCTCTGTTCAGGCGTCAGCTGTGCTGTACGACATATCCTGGGGAGATGTAAACAAATCACCCGAGGTAGGGCACTGACCACAGGCCAAGAAACGACTCTACCCAAGTCTGGCTCGGTGATCCAGTGGGTTTATTTGGAGAACTTCCAGAAGCATGGATGCAGCAGGCTGCTGTGGTACTAAAAGCCCACTCCAACGTGGATGAGGACTTGCAGATGCTGGATCTCTAGAAACCCCCTCCCAAATCGTAGACAGCTCCTCTGAAGAGTCTCTCTCCTACAGCAAGGGTTGACTACCTCCCGAGTCTGGTAGGTTTTATGAGCTTCCTGAGGCTAGTGAGTTTCCTGAGGCTTGTGAGTTTCTCTGCTCTCTTTAGGGGATGATGTAATTCAAATAGCCGCACAGGGACTGCCTCCGCCCTGTGGCTCTGATCCTTCCAGAGGACCAGGAACCTCACTAGTCACCAGAGAAGGACATGACTGGGGTCTGAGCTGCCTTTTGAAAATGAGTTCTAACCTGAAGCTGAGCAGGACAGGTGGAGAGGAATTCTTTTCTATGCCACAAACCCAGCATGTCTACCAATAGCTGTTACCCTACTGGATGCTTCCATAACTCACATGCCTGAGTCCACGGGGTTGGAGACATGGCTCTGAGGTTAAGAGCACTGGCTGCCGTTGCAGAGGACTCAAGTTTGGTTCTCGGCACCCTCATGGTTCCTCACAACCGTCTGTAGCATCCAGTGATGCCCTCTTCTGGCTTCTGCAGGCATTGCACACATGTGGTATGCAGACATACGTGCAAGCAAAACACGCATACACATAAAATAAAAATAAACCTTAAGAAAAAGAACTTATTGCCAAGGGCCAGGCACAATTTCTAATCTTTTCAGACTAAATGCCATAGCCCAGCTTTGACTTTTAACTTCCCCCAAACCCCAGCTGCAGTCAGGAAGCGTCCAACAGCAAGGAGAATGAGCAAGGGGCAGGGATGGTGTCTGAGGAGAGACCCCTGCAGTCATTAAAGCCACACCGCCTCTTCCTGCAGGCTCCTCACACCCTCCGAGAGGGCACACTGCCTCCCTTTCGTCTGGTCTGTGGTCGCTAAGAAGGTGAGAGCACGAGAGTGTGACCTGGTGCAGAATTCCCCTCGGAGTCTGCCAGGCGAGGACGGGAGCAGGAAGCCAGCGTGGCTCCAGCACAAATTGATGGCATGGTTTTCTCAGAAGCCGTCATGCAGAACATTAGAGGCAGCTCAGGAAGGACTGGATTCTGTGAAGGGAGCCGCAGTGATGGGAAATCCCCCGTGACAGGGGAGACACGGCAGCTTCCCCCACAGCCGCAGGCGACGGCGTTCATGCAGGCGTGGCATTTGTTCACCGGCTCATTCCTTCATTCACTCGATGGTTCATTTGCACGTTCGATGAATCCTCTGTCCTCCGGCGCGTGTCACAGGGAACGCTGACACACGAGATGGACTCAGAGAGAGACAGGCCCCTTGGGTCTTGGGAAGGGTGCTTGGTTCATTCTCACGGAAGGTCTGCGGGTACCTTGGGTTGTGAGACTTAAGTTCTTCCTAACACCTCCCCAGGCGGAGTGCAGGGCGTGGCCTCTGAATTCACAGATCAAGGGTGGGAATCCCTCAGTTTGCTGCTCACTGGTTGTGGAATCGAGACCACAGTCCTTGCACTGGCGTTCCTAGGAATGATTTGGCGGTAACAAATCCTGGCCCAGTGAGGGGATTAAGTCCAGTAAGAGAATGGGAGAGTTTGACAGGATAGCCGGGAGCCTGGGGACGATTTGGTGGATGTGATAAACTGTTTTCCAAAATATGTACACACGGGTACACACACACACAGACACACATGCACATGTGCACACACACACACACAGACACACATGCACGTGCACACACGCACACACACAGACACACATGCACATGTGTACACACACACATATACACACGCATGCACATACACGCACGTGCACACACACACATGCACATGGGCACACACACACACACACACACACACAGAGGCTTGCTAGGAGCCCATCCTAGCAGGAAGCAGCAATTCTGCTCTAGAAGTCATCTGCGCCCTGCGCTCCCACATGAGGTGGTGGGACCCTGACTGCAAGTGATGGGTTATTGAGCCTCTTTGCTGCAGATGTGTCACACGGCCTTCTCATAATGTCAGCTAGCTCTGGAAAATGGGCCAGGCGTGATTTCCAGCTAAATGAAATACTTCAGGGCCATCAGCCAAACGGATGATACTGTCGGGAAAATCCCCTGCGTGTTGTGTCAGACAGGCCATGGGACCGGCGGAGCTGATGTTTTCTGTCCCCATCCGGGTGATGATTCATTGCCTGGCCCAGCTCCTTGGACCCTCTGGCTACCAGGATCCAAGCTTTATGTCGGAAATGTGCTTGCCAGAGAGGCAGAGACTTGATTGTGTATGGAACACCGAATCCCTCCCTGCATCTCATGGTCTTCCTTCCTTCCTCCTCCCCCTCTCGTTTCTGTTGGCCTGTCAACTGCGGAAAAAGGTGCTTTTTAGGACAGTGTCCTTGCCTGCAGAGCCCACTTCATGCCCCCCCTTTGAAATAGCATCTGGGTGGGGGTGAACTTGTGCCCTGTGGGCTAAAGGCGATTGTGGATGCTGGTGCTCCCTGAAGAGCCCCTCCCCTGTGCTCCAAGGGGCCAAGATGCCCCGTGGGACACGTCCTCACACCTTGCACGGTACTCTCCCTGTTGCCTTGGGGGTCATCCCATCCATGTGTTGATTTTCCTGCCTCGTGGAAGGCTGGCAGGGTCTCCAGTCCTGCTTCCTACGTGCTGGCTCTGAGTGCAGCTCACCCCGCTAAGCCCAGCCTCTCCCTCCGCTGGGCGAGTCACCTGCCTCGGTGCAGCTGTGAAGACCCAGCACAAGGCCCGGACAGGACACCTCTGCAGCACTCTCGGTAACATCAGAACCCTTTCCCTCTGGATCTTCTTCCCTTGCTGGTGAGGGCACGTCCTTTACCCCTGCAAGCCACCCCTCGGTACATCCTATCACGAGCCACAGCCTGGGGCTCTGCAGCCTCTCCACTCACCGTCCAGTGACTTGAATGTTTTCCTCATGCATATGCCACGCTGTCATGGCGCAGGAGAGCCACACTGACCTCATAGGCTTACAGCCCAGGAAAGGAAGAGGGTTGCAACAGTGTGTGTGTGTGTGTGTGTGTGTGTGTGTGTGTGTACCCGTGCTTGTGGGCATTCCTGTGCATGTGTGTGCCTTTGTGTGTGTGTGCATGTGTATGTGCATGCATGTGCCTTATGCGTGTGTATGTTTGTTGTACATGCATGTGTGGAGTGTGTGTGTGAGCATGTGCGCATTGTCCCTGTGTGTGTGTGTGTGTGTGTGTGTGTGTAGGGGGCTGCATTAGCCTAGTACACATGTAGAGGTCAGAGGTCAACGTCACGTGTTTTTCTCTATTGCACTTACACCTGCGCCTACTCACGCGTGTGATATGCGTGTGCGCGCACACGCACATGTGCTTATGTCTGTGTGTGTGAGTCTTTGTGCTTTAGGGGTGGGTGCTAGGCAGGGAGAGCAAGGGCTCTTAGCAGGCCCTCACTGGGGTCAAGAAGACCCCATGGAGGAAGTAACACTCACCTTCTTGATGTAAGGAATCCGTGGCCTATCCATCGGGCTGACAGGCCGTCCGCGGATTCTGGCTCATCCCCGTCACTGCCCCACACTCAGAGGAGGTCGCTGGGGTCTCAGAGAAGAGAGTACGCAGAATAAATGCTGATGAAGAGCGCTGGTGATAAACACTCTGATTCCTGGGTGCTTAGGCCTCTGCCTTGCTAAGAACCCTTCCCAGCATGCAGTACTCCTGGCTCCCCAAGAATAAGGAGATTAGAAGTGCTGTCTTGGCATTCACGCGGCTCATGAATATGCAAGACAGCTTCCTTTTAATCTCAAATTTTATTTTATTAGATGCATTTAACTTTATTAGACCGCAGGTTTTTTGCTCACATCCGCGGGAGATTTAATGAAGGCACCATCCCATCTTCTGGGCTGCGTTAAAGAGTTGGGTGGAAGACTGCCCAATGACTTGGTCAGCCCCGAGGGTCAGAGAGTGTCTGGGCCCGTGATGATTACAGAGCAGTTATAACCAGTCACTCCCTCAGACCGTCAGACAGATGTGTGGCTGTGTGTGCCTTCCCAGGAGCCTCTTCTGACCGCGCTGGAGACAGGGGACTGGAGAGGCTGTAAGCTTATCTGGAAATGGAGCGGCTATTCAAGGTCAGGCTGTGAAGCAGCAGCCAGGAAACTTGGCAAACCTCGAATAGCTAGCCAGGATGTGTGTGCCCTGCCTGGTCCCAGCCGGCACCTTCATCTACCCAAAGAGGAGGCGGCAGAATTAGGAACTGTTCAAATCAGAGTGGGTCGTCTTCACACACAGACAGAGATCCAAGATAGAAACAGATTTCTAAAACTATTTTCACTTGCTAAAATTAAGGATTTTTACAGGAAATCTGCTGTGTACTTGCTTTATTTTTAAACACCGTCGTTTCGGAGACGCACACCAGATCCGAGACTTTTCTGTGCCTGTAGCCTCTCTCCTGGGGTCAGTTGACGTCAAGGGCAAGGCTAGAAGATTGGCACACCCCCTCGTCATGGGAGTGTCTGGTGGGTGTCCTTGCCCCGCCCTTCTCCAGGGCCCTGTATGACAGCTCTTGTGCCTCCTGGATGGACCGGTGGCGCCCTGCCCACCCGTACCACAGTGCCACTTTCCTGCCACTCCGCGCAGCTGCTCTGCTGAGACTCGGTTCACAGGGAGGCACGTCGCACTGCTGCAGCCTCCGGCTGGCAGAATTGAGCATTACAACCTGGCCCCGACTCCTCGGCTGAGGCAGGAGGTTGGAAGCCAGTCTGTTGAACTGTAAGGAGCCAGAGAGAGCTGACTGGACAGGGCAGCACACGGAGGCAGACCCATAGTCACATGTCTCACGGTCTCCCACAGGAGACCTCCTCTGTCACCCCTTTCCCACATCGATAGCATCACAAGATTGGAGAGCTGGAGAGTTAGGTCACTGGGTGACGTGCCTTCTGTGCGAGCATAAGGACCCGAGCTCGATCCCCACAACCACATCAAAGCCGGGCATGATAGTGCGCACATGAAACCTGGTTCTGGGGAGGTGGGGCAAGAAGACCCCCGAGACCAGCAAATCTAGATGAAACGGTAACTTCAGGTTCAGTGAGAGACTCTTGTCTCAAAAAATAAGGTAGAGAGTAATAGACACCCGACATTGAGCTCTGACCTCCACAGTCTCCTACACACACACACACACACACACACACATACACACATACATGCACATACATACATGCACACACACACACAGACACACACACACAGACACACAGACACACATGCACAGACACACACACACATACATGCACACACACACACACATACACACACACATACATGCACACACACACACACATACACACACACATACATGCACACACACACACACATACACACACACATACGTGCACACACACACACAGACACACACAGACACACACAGACACACAGACACACATATACACAGACACACACACATGCGCACACACACATACACAGACAGACACACATATATGCACGTATACACATACACACACACAGATACATACATACACACACACATACATGCACATACATACATGCACACACACACACACAGACACACACACACAGACACACATACACACATGCACAGACACACACACATATACATGCACATACACACACACATACACACACACATACATGCACACACACACATACACACACACATACATGCACACACACACACATACACACACACATACATGCACACACACACACATACACACACACATACATGCACACACACACACACATACACACACACTATACATGCACACACACACATACACACACACATACATGCACACACACACACATACACACACACAGACACACACACATAGACAGACACACATATATGCACGTATACACATACACACACACAGATACATACATACACACAGACAGACACACACACAGACCCACAGACCCACAGACCCCCCCCACACACACACACATCTAGTTGAAGGTGTTGGATTTCTGGAGCTTGGACTTGTCTGTGCCCATCTGTGAGCGGGAGAAACAGTCTACTATAATGAGGGGCGGGCGTGGTGAGGAGTGGGCGGGTCTGAGAAAACCTGGTGTTTCTCTCTTGCTCCAAGACCCTCCGCTGCTTGAGGATCAGAACTCCCATTTCTTCCGAGCCGGGCCCCAGCCCTTGCCCTGTGTCCTGCGGACTCTGAGGGCAACTGCTGACTGCCAGGGAAGAAAGGCCCGAGGTGAGCCCAGGCTTGCAGTGTTCTGCTGACACCTCCCGAGGTCATTGTCCTTGGGCTCTTTGCTCCTTCTCGCAGCCACCCAGATCCCCTGGCAGTAAAGCATCGCCTTCTATTAAATGATGTGTCTGACATTTACCAAATTTTTATGTGACAATTTAGAAGGAACCAGTTGCATTAAACAGCCTTATTAATATTGCAGTAACATGATTAGGGGAACATCATGGCTGTTAGACCATAAGCTTCTTGATTTATGAGCTCTGGGGAGAGGAGGTGCAGAGGTCTCTACAGACCAAACACCTGCAGCTCAGTTCTCACCATAACTAATAAAAGTCAGGGGCGGGTCCCAAGGATGCTGCCGAGCGGAGCCGGTGTCCAGGAGTCTGGAAGGAAGGACGATGCGAGTGTCCATGTTCATGGACCTGGGCCTGGGGATGGACTGCCCAGGGCATTTCAGCGCCCGAGAAAGTCTCTTCTCAAAGGGTTCAAGCTGAGTGAGACCTTTCCCTGGTGCTCTGGACTCGGGGTGGGCTTCTGCAGCTCTGCAACTAGTAGACAGCTTCTGGAAGAAGGCCAACATGGTCAAAAGGTGTGCCTAGGGCCAGACCTCCCGATCCAGTACAATCTTAGGGTCACCATGACAGCCGTGTGAACTTTGGAAACCGTCCATTTCCCTAGATCCATCTTTGAGAGGAATGATAGCTTAATGGCGCCTACCTACCCAGGAATCATTGCAAGAATCAAACAGGGTCTATACAGTTCCTGACATATGCCAACTAGCACCTGCCACCCCTTTTGGGATACAGGTCAGCTCCAGGCCCACCGGAGATGCTTTTAGACACTCTCGTAGGTCATTTAGAAGGTGGGGAAAAGGGTGGGGGGAGCCCCAACTAAGGATTCCTACTTTCTGGGTCGGCAGGCACAGCACCAAGTGTAACGGAGACAATGGAGAGAGAGCTGGTTGGGGTACCCAGGCCATGCCCCAAGGAGGGAGGAGGGGTGCCGGTGATGTTTAATTCCATGGCGGGGACAGAAGAGCTAGTGACTGTTAGAGATAGGCCTGGAAGAACCAGCCAGGCAGGACTTGGGACTTTGGCCAGGGGTGAAATTAACAATAACTGAAAAACTGAATAAATAACCAAATGAACCCCAGCTGACTCCCGGGGCTCTCGGGACCAAGACGGCAGTGCACACAGGGACGCCAAGGCCTGAGCGCGTGTTCTGCTGGTACCAGGGGTGGGTGGGTCACAGGGCCTCAGGACACGTAGGGCAAGGATGGGGGTGTAAGCGGAGGCCTGGTGGGGGAGGCACGGCTAACCAGTCCAAAGATGTCCCCTTCACAGGACCATTAAAAATGAGTGTGTGGGCAGACCAGGGAAGGCCACCCTGGTGGAGGGGACCCAGAAGGCAGTCCCTACGGATTTCAAGGGGAGGTGTGAGCTGGCCCCAGAATGGCGAAAGTGTGCTTGAGGGGGGGCAGGGGAAGCAAGGGGTGCTTTCTGCTACCAAACCCTGAAATCTGCCAGGTGCCAGCAACTCCCCAACACTGTGTGGCTTCCCCTTGGTCTGTGGGCTGCCATGGTCCAGGGCCCTGTGCTTAGGGACTGGAGAATACCAGGTATAAGACCGTGAAGCGGACTCTGAAGCTTGAGATAGGAACTGATGAGGCTGACAGGGTCACGTGGTCCTCAGTGGCAGCTGAAGAAAGGGGAACAGAAGGCAAGTAGGAGCAGGCCTCAGGAGAGCAGACCAGACGCCCGCCCGAGGCGGGGCTCAGCTGAGCCCCACTTAAAGAGGCGACTTTTCAATTGCAGCCTTTTCTTCTTGTAAATAGAACAGTATGTGTTCAATGCGGGAAAGCTGGGGCTGGAGAGAAGGCTCAGAAGTTCAAGCACTTGCTGCCTTGCAGAGGACCCAAGTTTGGATCCCAGCACCCATATCGGATGGCACAAAACCAGCTACAGCTCGATCTATCCCTAAGGCTGTCTGATGGGCTCCTCTGGCCACCCACACCCAGGCGACACACACTCATACAGACACATGCATATGCGCATGAACACAAATTACAAAAATAAATCTTTGGAAAGAAAGAAAATTCGAGTGCAGGTTGCTACAAGGGAGAGAACGGAGCCCCGTTGAGCTCTGGGTATAGTCTGTAACAGGTGGTGGGGTTTGCGTCTCATCCAGGTATTTCTTCAGGGTGTTTCGAGAGCAAACAACTCTCTAAGGTCCAAGTGGAGAATCAACAGGAGTATTCTGACCTCATGGATCCAGTCTGGAGTTTACGCTGAGGCGTGTGATCCTACAGAAGATCCTAGAGCTGGTGCTGGGAACACAGAATGAAGGCCCCTGCTGTCCTCTACCTCAGGGAAGTGCTCCTAGCCTGGCTTTCCTCCCAGCCCTTAAGTCTATGGAACTGTGTATTGGAGGCCCCTGGGAAAAGAGTCAGTAATCGAGCGTTTGGGGCACAGCGGTGGGGGTGGCAGCAGTAAGGATTGGGGTCAGTGGGGTGAAGGTGGAGATCTTTGTGAGGAGCAGTCCCCAGCTCTGGGGGCCCATTTCTCTGGTCCCTGACTTTTTTGGGAGGAGTGGTTTCCAGGCTCCAGAAATCTCTCAACCTCTGTACCCTGTTTAGTCTCTGCGGTCCCTGTTGGGGGCTACCCATTCTCCCATAGCGCTTTCATGGCCAACCTTCTCCTGCCTTGTTGTCCCCTGTCATCTGGAACATGGCCTAAGTCTGCCCAACAGCCATACGTGCACACGGTCACTCCCATTCTTCCAAACCCTAGCAGTGCTGATTGGGGGTACCCATCTCACAGGCAGGAGGGAGTCGCTGGAGGGGTTTGGCCATCGTCTCGTGGATGGAGGTTACCACTCAGGGCTCTTCTGCTTGGGGGTTCGAGCCTGAGAGATCTGGGAGAGGTAAAGGGCAGCGAGATGATCTCTGGTGTCAGTCGCAGCCTCTGGGAACCAGGCCAGCCGGGAGGAGCTGAAGGCTCCTCTAAGATCCGAGCCGCTGGGGTTTGGGCCACCAAGGCCTGTCACAGGCAGACAGGCACTTGCCTTCTAGAAGGCCGACCTCCTTGAGTTCCACGTGACTCAGCTCTATGCCCAGTGCTGGTGGGAGTCAGTGGACCAAGGTACCCTTAGGGACCTGGGACAGGTCTATGGTCGGAACTGGAAGGAAGGAGGCAGATCCAGTCTCACACAGCCAGGGCTCCAACTCGGGGGTGAAGTCAAGTCCACTTACGATTGTAGGAGATTGCCAGGTCTAGGAGGCAGAGCGGTTAGGAGAGTGGAAGGAAGCAGAGGTGTTGTCTTGGGCACAGATATGAATCCTAAGTGATGAGGCAGGCCAGGCAGCCAGACACGATTCCCCTCTGCGCCAGGCAGACCTGTGCCAGTCTAGCTACACACCGCAGCTCCGCATGTCACCTAGAGACTCGCGGTCCCCAGCCTGTGTGAGGGTCTTCTTCTGTAGAACGAGGCCAGAACCGTCTTGTGTGTGGCAGGTGAAGGAGGCAGCTGCTTTTAGCTCAGAGTGGAGGTGATATCTCTCTTCATGGCCAGGAGCAACTGTGCTTGCCAAGTGTGGTGGAGACGCACAGCCTGTCAGGGCCCGTTGTCACGCTAAGGCACCCTCATCTCTCAGTCCTGAGAGCAGGGCCCAATGGGACCCCAGTTCCCAGCCCACTTTCCTGCCCAAGGGTCCCCTCCCAGCCCCCCGTTTGGGGAGGTAGCACAGTTAGCCAGGAGATTCAGCCATGTGACTTGCAATTCTACCTGCTGTGGCTGAGCGAGGCCCACTGGGAAGCTGTGGGTGTGGTGTTAGGCCACATGGTGGGGTCATCTGGACAGGGCTGGGGTTCCTGTGCTGGAGACCCCTTGCCACTGCCAGGAGAAGCCGCCATCCACCTATCCTGATCCCTTTGTAACCAGAATATTGCTCTTTTGCCAGAATGAGTTTTTATGGCCTGTATTAATGAAAAAATAAGTTACCAGACCAAACACTCCGGCTTCAACCCACAGGAATCCTGCCATGACTCCTCTTCCTTTAGGTGCTAACCGGCTTTTGTGAATTTGTTTGCGTGCAGGCCTCATTCCTGCCCGGAGTATATGAACTCCCTGGGGGGGCTAGGACCAGCTCCTGGTTCACGTGGGCGCCTGGTGTTTAGGGGAATGGGGCCCAGTGTTTACAGTGGTCCCCAGCTCTGTTTACACAGCAATCCCTTTACAGAACCCTCTCCTTGCCCATCTTTCTCTTAATAGTTATGGATTATGGAAAAGAAGAACAAAGCCCATTAAGGGGTTCCCCTGCATCTGATTTGAGGAAGTTTTCATCGGAACGGCTCCATTTATTGGCCTTTAGCGGATCGCCCTATCCCCTTCCTGCACAATGAACATTGCCTTGTCTCCTTGAGAAAAATTGATTTCAGCCGGGAAGGAGAATAGCAAGCTCCCTCCTCCTCCTTCTCTTCTTCTCTTTTTAATTTTTTTTTTTCCTCCCACGGAGACAGAATTTATCTCTTAGGTAGGTGGGGGAAGCAGGAATAATTGGACCAGAGGCTAATTCCCCGAGATTCATTGTCTCGAAAGCTCCCACCAGAGTGTGGGAAGCTCGCCTTGAATTGGGCGCTAATGATAAATGACAACTTCAACAGACCCTCACATTGAGATGTTTAGTCCTTCCTGCGAGGAGATGACACATTAATTTTCTCCCAGATTTACATTGGATTATTAATAAGATATTGGTGGCATGTGACAGGTGAGGGGCTGCGGAGCACTGGGCCCCACCAGGGAGGTAGGGACTTGGCCAGGTGGGATGCGTTGGGGTAGAACATGCAGCAGACCCTGGGCAGCATTTGAATGAGGCTCCTGTTGCCCTGTGGGGCTGGGGCGCCTGAGTCTGGGCTGCACGGAGCAGCGAGCAGCGGGAATGGAAGGTTCTTTTCCTTTGCAACTGTTTGAATCTGAAACTACGCGGCTGGTGCTTCTTGTCTTCCCTGCGCCTTTTGTTTGACCAAATACGTTACACACAGGGTGTGATGTCTTCTGTTCCTTTCTTGATTATTTCCCCAGTCGGCAAGCATCCATGGAGTGCTTGCTGTTTACTGGTTAGGGCGGGGAGGCTGAAGAATAAGCCACAGATGTCTGAGACAGATGCTGCGGGTGTAGCTCAGAGAGAAGAAAAGCGGCCTGCCACACCGGAGGCCCATGGTTCAATCCCCAGCGCTGCCTGCAGTGTAACTGCAGCCACTCCAGACGCAATCCTCCCCCTTCAAGCTCACCAGCAGTGCCAGCCAGTTCAAAGCCGGCCCAGGCTACCCCAGAGTCGGTCTCAGACTCGACCAGTCCAGGGTCGATTCCACTGCTCAGCTCCTTCTCACGTCAATGAGAGGATTGGGCAGAAGCCAGGCCCCCCAAAGCCCTCCACCAGCCCCTTTGAGGCGCCGCCCCATTGTCTGGAGGGGCTGTTCTTGCTCTTCTGGCTCTCCACCTAAATAGCACCTTTTCAGAATTACTGGGGAAACTGAGTCTCCCTTTTGGCATTCTTAAGTCTCATTAATATAATTTAAAAAATATTAGGAATGGGCCAAAAGGAAGAAAGAGAAAAGACAGATCCCTGCAGCTGCCAGGAGGAAAAGTCACACGCCCTGCGTTAGGCGCCAGATAGGATAGACAGCAAAGAGGAAACACCCCAAGAATGGAAGTGACTGGTGAGCCGAGGAGGAAGCCCCAGGCGTCAGGACGCAGGCCTCGCTGTGCGCATGCTCGGTTGTGAGTGGATGCTTTCCTCTGCCAAGTGACTTCTCCCCTCGCTAACCCTTAGTTCCTCTCCCCTGTGTGTTGCAGTATGGGGGATGGCAGGGCTCCTACTCTGGTCAGAGGGGTGCCTTTCTTCCCTTCTACCCGCATTTGCGTCACGCTCATGTTAAAATCCAGAGTCCTGGCTGTCCCTCCGTGCAGTCTGTGTTTTCTCTACCTGGTTAATGTGGGTCTGTTATCAACAGGGACGTAAAACCTCCCTTGGGCCTGGCAGGCTCCATGGTGCCATGGTCCTCTCCAGCGCCTGCCCTTCAGGCCACATTCCTTAGGCCCCTCGGCCTTGCTGCTATCCCAGTGAGGAGCCTCTGGCCAGGCCCCTCACCTCACTTCTGCTGGGTCCTGGGACGAGTCCCCAGGTTGCCTGTCCCTCCTCTACCGGCCAGCAGTCTGCAGTTCGTGCTATCTCATGTGGAACTTCTTCCCACCTTCGTCCCTGGGGTGCACAGGATGGATCCCAGCGTCCCCAAGTCTGCAAGCTGTGCAGAGACAAAATCATGGTATCCCAAGTGGGTGTCAGGTCTGTAATAGCTGCCCAGTAAATATTAACCAAATACATCACCGGGTGTCACAATAGAAATTTTAGAGGGGCCTGTAGGCGCTCTGGGAACGAGGCGTCAGTGAGCCCTCACAGACCCACTCTGGACTGAGCCCTGGTCATTTCCATCCCCAGGACCATAGCCCTGTGACCTCCGACATCAATCTCTGTGAACAAAACTGTGGTTAGCAGACTGCATTTAAAGATCCCTGGGAGACGCACATGGGTTCCCACTGCTGAGTCCTGAAAGCCCTGCCTACCCTGGCTTCCTCTCCCTAGGAAGCCATTTGGGCCTTAAAGAGGGGCACCTGGCACCCTGCCGGAAAGGCCTCCTCTCCCAGGGCTGTTTGGTGTTGGTCTCTTTGTAGGCATTCATGGCAATTAGACAAGACGGTAGCACCGACCCCTTGCTGCTGGGTGACGCTATCAGTGTGGTCTCTTCTTTGATTCAGAAAAATGAAGAGCACTTCCCAGACAAAGCTGTTTGGAGGAGCAGCTTCTTGGGACTTGCTCATCTTTGAGGGCAGTCGGCCAGGCGCCTCCTGGCTCCTCAGTGGGCTTTGGAGCTTATGAATCTACCCGGTCGTTTGTTCTCTGATAAGAAAGCCTCTTTTACGATTTTCAATTTGCCCTTATTTTAATGAAAAGAAGCTGGGGCTGGACCGCCCAAGAAGGAGCTAATCAAATCAAGCAAATTGGCGTTCCCTTCTCCTCAGCCTTGTTATTTCTATGGCTCCAGTTAGAATTTATTATAGAAAGCAATTGGTTTTCATATCTGGTGGGTTGCAGCGTGGGACAGGCCTCGTGGTCCTCTCTCCCCCATCGTTCTACAGATACCCTGGAGCGACCACGACTTGAGGGCAAGGGGTGACACTGAATGTTTGTGACCAGTCTGCTTGCTTTTGGTTACCCACCCCCCAAATCGTGGGGACCCTATAAACAACCCAGGGAGAAGATACCTGGCTGCAGGCTAATAAACCAGCCCCGCATCCTGGGGGATCTGGGCTGTCTCTGCATCTTCTCGGGGTTCCGCCTGGTGCTCTATCAACCTTGCTGCTCGTACTAGCTATCCATCATGGCTCTCCCTGGGTCTGTGTGCGAGGGAGATAAGCAGAGGAGGCGTCCTTCACCAGGCTTTTTCTCTCCCCATGCAACAAAGGGAAGAATCACAAGACAGCCTTCCCTCTGCGTGAAGGGCTTCGCCTCAGGCACTTCACGCCGATGATGCCTTGGTGGGAAAAAAAAAAAAAAAGTCAGGCAGCTGGGGGTTAGTAGCCAGGCCCTACAAAGAGGCAAAATGCCACGGGTCCCTGGCACGCGCCTTACCAGCTGTCTGACTTTGGGAACATTTCTGTCCTGCTCTGGGCTCCATGTCTTCTTACCTGAGGAGACTAACCCCAAGCTGAAGTCCCTTCGAGATTACAATGGGAAGCTGGAGTCAGTGACATCTCTCCTTGTTGTCATGGTTATCATTGACATTTTGGTCCAGGCCACCTGCCTCCACTGGTGCATGTAAATCAGGCTATTCACGGTGAAGAGACCAGGGGAGGCCCAGGTACATAAAGTACGTCCGCCTCAATTAAGGGTGGCACTTTCCATTTTCCAACTGCCCTCTGGAGTCGAGATTTAGCACCGGCCTTGAGAACAGTATTGCAGTCTGGGCCCTGTCATGGGGGAATCTGCTTTACACATGGGGTCACGGCTTGCGGTCGACTGGAAATGCACGCGCTGCGTTTTCCTGTGAGTGGGGCCGCCCCCACGCCTGTGGCAGGAGGGACAGGACCAAAGGCAAAGAAGGAAAGGGCAGAGCCACTCAAGAGTTGTCTGGGATTGAGCTGGAGAAAGGGGAATATGTACAATGTGTAGAAGCCTTCTGGCTGTTGTTCAGAGTCCTACTATGTGCAAGAGCATCCGGTGCTTTAAGGGGAGGAGGACAGACCTTAAGACTGCAGTGGGGCAAGAGCTGACCGGTGGCATGCAGAGCCAGGGCTGCGGGCTGCAGGCTGGCACACAGGAGAATGGTTCCTGCGCATCCGTGGACCGATGCAGCAGCAGCTGGGTCTCGCTGTCTGCATGGATGACACTGGGGTGTTTTGAGATTCAGCGAAGGATCATAAAGAAAATGAGGGCTCCAGGAGAGGGCCACAAACCAGACAGGTTTGGGGTGCATTCATTTCTAAGGTTGGAGATTGGATATCCGCGTGTGCCTGTGTGTACGTGTGTGTGTGTGTGTGTGTGTGTGTGTATGTGTATGTGTTGTGTGTGTGTGTGTCTGTATGTGTATGTGTGTGTATGTATGTGTGTGTATGTGTGTGCAGGTGTGTGTGTGTGTCTGTGTATGTGTGTGTGTGTGTGTGTGCGTGCGTGTGTGCGTGTGTGTGTGAGCGTAGAGTCCAGAGGCCCGTGCTGACTGTCTCCAGCCATCCATCACATTTCGAGGCAGGGTCTCTCACAGAACCTGGAGCTCACTGATTAGGCTGGACTGGATGACAAGTGAGCTCAAGGGATCCACCTTTCTGCCTCCCCATCGCAGCACAGGAAATACAGATGCATGCTGTCATGACTGGTTTTTTTTGCATGGCTGCCGGGGATTGAATTCAGGTCCTCATGCTTGCAGGCGAGGGTTTGCTGACTGAGCATATTGCCAGCCGCAGACTTCCGTTTTTATAGGCTGAACTTAGTGTTGGATTCAATTCCTGATTGTTCCATAATTCTCCACCTTACATGTATATACAAAACCTCTCATGAACGCAGCCTCCCTCTGATTAGCAGCTGTCAATCATCCACCTTCCTAAAGTGAGGGCCGCTTGTTTAGGGATGGCTCCTCTCATGGTGAGTGTCCGAGCTGCACTCCCATGATGCATTGTTGCCTTTCTCTCTCAGTCCTCCTGTCATTGCTGCTGAGGGGAACCCATGAAAAGGAACTGAGTCTGTGGCTAGGATTGGCCCTGGGCATGTATGTACGTTACATGCAGGGCAGATGCTGGTACCTTGCTCACACTGGGTTCTCTGCAACAGGGAAGCAGAGGTGCTTATTCACAACTTGTAAAGAAGAAGCTGAGATGCAGTTCTCACTGAAATTCTACCCCCTTCTAGGACACTGCAAACGTTTATAAGAGTAGACAAGCTCACTCGGGGTTCCCACGTCCCTGGGCTACCTTCAGCTGTGGCCAGTGCTGGGCCCAGCCCTCCCACTCCCTGGCATTACTGTGAAGAATAGCTCAGATATTGTTCAGTTTCATCAGTAAATACTTTAATCTGCATCTCTAAGTGATAAGGTGCCTTTTAAAAAAACTTTCGCACTGCAATAATCAGTTCAAGTTAGTAATAATTCTAAATAGCTAGTCAGTGTTCAAGATTCATATTCTCTCTCTCTCTCTCTCTCTCTATATATATATATATATGCAATGTATTTACACTATGCATGTATTACATAGAAACATGCACATATACTACATACATGTAACACACACACACATATATATATCTGCTCACACATACAAATATATATGCATATACACATATTCTCTTATGGACACACACTGATACACATACACACACACACATCTATGTATACCCACATATACTCACATACATGTACATACCCATACTCACACATGTATAAACACATACGCACATCTATACATAGGCACATATCCACGTACCTACACTTACACATATTCACATGTGTACCTATACACATCTGCACACGCATATATGTGCATGCATATGTACAAACACGTATATATACATGTGTATGCATTCATGTACACACAGTCTGTCTGGCCTAGTCAGTACCCACCTTAGGGACACCCTAATGGATGGGTGTGTTTCTGTCTGCCGCGATGCGTACGTCCTGACGTCAGCTCACCCCTGCTCTCTTCTTGCGTGTTCTTTCTCAAAGCACTGGCCGAAGAAGCCGGGCCACTTGTCCTCCGGTTCGGACCTGGCCGAGAGTTCCCGCGTGGCATCATTCGGGATGTTCCCGTCCCCTTTAGGGGACCGATAAAACGGAGGCTGAGCCAAGAGCAGGTCAAGACCTAGTTGTGAGGTCTTCCGTTTGTAGTTATTCTTTAAGAATTTCATACGCATATAAAATGTATTTTGATCATGCCCAGCCATCCTCCAAGTCCTCCAACCCCCCTGGGCCCCTCCTCCGCCACATACGCGTCCCAGCTTCAAGTCTGTTTTGCTTGTCCGATAGCAGAATGTGTTCCCATCGAGGGACACTTACTTCCAGGTTGTAGTGCTCACCAGCTCTGCTAATTCACTTGAGGTGATGAACCACCCTCGCCCCTTCTTCCTCCTCTATTGGCTGGAGTGCTTCTGTAGAGAAAAATCCTTCCCCCATTTGGTGACTCAGAAGAGCCGTTTGACAGGGAAGGTGGGGTACGTGCGAGTCTCTCCCTGCCTCTCTGTTTCTCTTCAGGTTTTGAACATAATGTCTTGGGTCCCGGTGTCCTCCAGCAGTGGCTTGCTTTTTTCTGTTGGTTGTTTAAGATCACAACGAATCCGGAGATTAAACAGACTTACTGCATCCTAATCGCTGTACTTGTTACTCTTATTTATGCTTAACTTGTCCGATGGCTGATGGCGGGAGCCTCAGGTGGCTTCCTGAGCCCTTTGCACATAGTTCCAAGTCTCTGATGTAGCTAACACTCCACTGAAAGGCAAAGAAAGCAAAACAAAGCAAAAGTAAACAAAACCTGGAATGCTTGAAACCAGGAACAGCGCAACACACATATATATACATGTATATGCATTCATGTACACACAGTCTGTCAGCAAGGTGTCTGTTCTCAGCAGTTCCAGCCAATGAGCGGAAGGACGTGGTCACCAGAAAAGGCAGCCAGCTCAGAAGGGGAGGTAAGAAATAATTGTGTTCATGCGTGTGTCTCGATTCCACATACAGGAAGTCTCTATGGTCCATGAACACTTTCCAGGGATTAATAAAAGAAATGGCACATGCGAGGTTGTCACAGGCAGCTCTCCCGTTGCTGTGATAAAATTCCCGATGCAAGAAAAAGAAAAAGAACGTGTTCCTTGTGGCTCACAGCTCAGAGGCACTGTCCATCAGGGCGTGGAGTCGGCGAGGCAAGCGCTCGAGGTGGCGCTCACACCGCATCCATGGTCAGGAGACAGAGAGCAATGGTGGGAGCGGAACTCAGCTTTCTCTCCTGACTTTGTTTGTTTTTGTTTTTGTTTTTCCAGACAGGCTTTCCCTGTTGTAGCTCTGGCTGTCCTGGAACTCACTGTGTAGACCAGGCTGGCCTTGAACTCACAGAGACCCACCCGCCTCTGCCTCCTGAGTGCTGGGACTAAAGGTGTGGCCACCACCACCTCCTCGATTTTTTTTTTAACAGCTGGACTTTTTCCTATTTAATTATTACTGTGTAGAATAGAGGCGCGCGTGCCAGGTTGTGACACATGGCGTGGCGAGCAAGTGGAGATCAGAGGGCAACGTTGAGTCAGTTCTCTCCTTCCAGCCGTACAAGGATTCTGGGCACGGCACTCAGGCCATTGGCTTACACAGGAAGTGTCTCTCCCCACAGAGCCACCAAGCTCCATTTTCTCCTTTTTATTCTGTACAGGTCCCAAGCCCAGGGAACAGTCTTCCCACTTCAGTTAAGATAACCTAGATACTCCCTCACAGGCATGCTCACGGGCTAACCTAGTCTAACCACTCCCTCACAGGCATGCTCACGGGCTAACCTAGTCTAACCACTCCCTCACAGGCATGCTCAAGGCTTACCTAATCTAGATACTCCCTCACAGGTGTGCCTGTAGTGCCTCCGAGGCGATCCCAAATCCTATCAGGGTAGCAATCAGCTGTCACCTTCACCAAAAAAAAAAAAAAAAAAAAAAAATCAATACATAGAGGTCAATTATCCATCTCTGAGGTAGAAATGAACAACCCTAAAGTGAAATTAAGGAAACAATCCCATTCACAAAGAACATCAGATAGAATAGATTAATTAGCATGGATTTGCTTTAGGAGTTGAATACCAGCACATTACAGTCTCTGAAGTTTTATTCAGGGAGAGCCCAGATTTACATAGCTGGAGAGACCATTCCATGTTAATGGAATTAAAAGACACACCATTGGACATGGGCTGGAACACCAATGCTATCAGGACAGCAATTCTCTCCAAATTGACTTTGTGATTCAATCCGATCTAATCCCGCCAGGGGGCTGGCTCTGAGGTTAAGAACGCTTGCTGATCTCGTAGAGGGTTGGGGTTTGGTTCCCAGCACCCACACCAGGCGGGTGGGGCACAACTGTGTGAAACTCCAGTTCCAGGGATTCGGTGCCCCGGTGCCCTCTTCTGGCCTCTGCGGCCACTGCCTCGGCCCATGATGATTATACACACGCAGGCACTGGAACATACACATAAAAAAAGTCAGCCTAAAAGAAAGAAAAAAACTTCAATCTTTCTCCCCAATCCTAAAATTGTCAAGTTACTCATAAAATACATATGGAAATACAAAGGAATAGCTAAAAAACAACTTTAAAAAGGGACAGAGTTGGAGGGCTTGGGGCCCCTGACTTCAAAACTGCAACACTTAAGTTGATTGGTTGAGGAATAAAACCTCACGTTTATAATTAATTTATCTTTAACAAAAATGCAAAAGCCATTCAGTGGATGGGTGGGGACATGTGTCCCACAGGACAGACATTTTCTTCAGTCTAAAAGATGCTGCGGGGACAATCAGGTGTCCGCACAGCAAAGCTCAGCTTAGACCCTTGCCTCCCCAGTATCAAAAACCCGGGATGCAAAATGCATCCCAGGCCTAAAGGAAAGAAACTGAAAACGTAAAACTCCGAGATGAAAATGTGAGAAGAGTTTTATGACCTCGAACCACACAACAACTTCCTTCATCTCTGAAAGTCCTAGTTAAAAGGAGAAAACTGATAACCTTCATTTTATCCAAAAATTCAAAGAAACCATTAAGAAAAGGAAAACCCAAATCATGGGCTTAGAGAAAGTTTTCGGGAACGTGCTTGTGTTAGGACTTCACGCAAGGAGTCCTGATGACTCAAAGAAGTCGAGCAATGTAATCGAAAATGGGCTAAAGATTCAAACAGACGTTTACCAAAGAAATCATATGAATAGCTAATAAGGACATGAAGAGATGCTTAGCACCAGTAGTCATCAGGGAAATGCAAATTAAAACCACCACACGCCCACTCGGGTGGCTTCAGTCCAAAGGACAGAATGTTGGGAAGGGTGAGAAGACGCCAGACCACCCAGGCATCCCTGGCGGAGTGTGAGCAGGTGTGAGCGAACGACCCACCGTGGAAAGCAGCCTAGCGCCCATGTTTTATGTAGTCCGAGGTCGCCGGCTCTCACGGGTTATTACTGAGTTTTGAATAATAGGTAGGAAAGCGTCATTCGCTTTGGTAATGGAGGGATCCACCTACGTTTTCTTCTCCAGTATTATGGTTTTATTTATCACACGGAAAGTTACCGGTCTGCTAAGAGATGATGTGTCAGCGGGTGAGAGATCGCTCCAGCGGCATCTAGTTCCTCTCCTGTGATCTTAATCTTGCATATTAAAATGTTGGTCCCTTCCCCACTGACTTGATGCAGCTCACTTGTTATGCATGCTAAACTTTTCCATGGAAGCAGGCATGTCTTTCTGGTCCACTCGTCTCTATTCATGTGTCAGACTCATACGCTTTTAAATATAGAGGCCTTACAGTATGGGTAAGAGGCTGGCAGGCCTTATTCTGTGTGTGTGTGTGTGTGTGTGTGTGTATCTGTGTGTGTGTGTGTGTGTGTGTATGTGTTCATGGGGTGTGTGTGTGTGTATCTGTGTGTGTGTGTGTGTATGTGTTCATGGGGTGTGTGTGTGTGTGTGTGTATGTGTTCATGGGGGTGTGTGTGTGTGTGTGTATGTGTTCATGGGGTGTGTGTGTCTGTGTTCATGGGGTGTGTGTGTGTGTGTGTGTGTGTATGTGTTCATGGGGTGTGTGTGTGTGTGTGTGTCTGTGTGTGTCTGTGTGTGTTCCTGGGGATATAACCTGGGGCCTTGCACTAAGTTATATTACCAACCTTCTTTTTGCTTTTTGTTTTGCTTGTGCGGTGTGTGTGGATAATGTGTTTGTTTATTAGTATGGTATGGGCACGTGTGTGGGGATACACCTGCACATGGGTGCACATACACGTGTAGGCCCAAGGTCACCATCCAGTGTTTTCCCTTAATCAACTTCTATCTTTATTTTATTTTATATTTATCTTATTACTGAGATGGGGTTTCTCACTGTACTTGAAGCTCACTGATTTGGTTAGGCTGCCTGGCCAATGAGCTCAGGGGTCCACCTATCTCTATCCCATCCTTTCCCTACCCCGGTGCTGGTATTACAGAAGTTCGTGGCCGCCTCCGGTCCTGGGGATCCAAATTCACGTCATGGTGTGTGGGTGACAGGCCCTTTTATGATTGTGCCATCTTTACAGCCCCTTGTTTGGTGATTTATTTTGAAACAACATCTCACTAAATTGCCCAAGCTGGCCTTGAACTCACACTCTATAGCCCAGGCAAATCTTGAACTTTCAGTCTTCCTGCCTCCAGCCTTCCAAAATAGCTGGGATTGCAGCTTACACCACCAGGCTTGTCTTTTGGCTTCTTCAGTGGGGTTTATCTAGCTCTTCTTTGTATTTGTCTTGAAAATGAACTCTTAAAAATATTGATTTATTGTATTTTATGTGCGTAAGAGAGAGCATGTGTCTGCACACCATATGTATGCAGACCACAGAGGTCGGACGAGGGCGTCAGATCCCCCGGAGCTGGAGTTACAGGTGGTCGTGAGCCACCCTGGGGGTCCTGAGAAGTGAGCGTGGGTCTTCTGAAAGAGCTGTAAGCACTTTCAACCAGAGCTATCTCTCCAGCCCCCTGAGAAATTCTATAAGAAAATGCTCTACGTTTAAAAACAAACAACAACAGCAACAGAATCCTAATGGCCTTCTCATGGTCGGAATGAAATCAGGGGGAGGGTTCACATTTTGTGATCTTATTTCACCCTAGCCCAGACGTGCCACGTGTTTGTGCGCACCAAAACCTTTTTATGTCTTTTAGAAAATTCTGCAGCTCTCTTTAGATTGGAGGACTTTCTTATTAAATTCCTTTCTGTATTTAAGTTTTCTTTAACTTTTTCTTTTCCTCTATGGTAGATGAAGGCTCTTTTAAGTTTGTATGGTCTGTCTTCCATCACCTGTTTTTCACGTGTGTGTATATGTGGCCACTGTCATCTGTCTGTCTATCTTCAGCTGTCTATCATCTATCTGTCTATCTATCATCTATCATCTATCTATCACCTATCTATCTATCATCTATCTATCTATCTATCATCTGTCTGTCTGTCTGTCTATCTATCTATCATCTATCTGTCTATCATCTATCTATCATCTATCTATCTATCATCTATCTATCTATCTATCTATCATCTATCTATCTATCTATCTTTCTATCTTAGTTTTCTCCTGTGACCAAGGCAGCTTGCAGAAGGGTTTGTTTGGCCTACAGTTCCAGAGGGTTAGCGTCAGTCATGGAGGGAAGCTCTGCAGCAGGCAGCGGAAATGGCCGCTGGAGCAGCAGCCGGGGGCCACATCTTGAATCACAAACAAGAACAAGAGAATGGTAGCTGGGAACGCTGAGGCTTTGAGGTCTCAAAGCTCACTTCCGGCCGAGACCACGCCCCCTAATCATCACAAAGCCACGCCCCCCTAAGCCACGCCACCAATGGGGAACAAGTGTTCCGACATCTGACCCAATCGGGGATACTTCAAATCTTCTTGCTATGGAAGTCCATCATTCTTCTTTTCCTCTGCCTATCCACCCCTCCGGCATACCTATAGCACATGTATGTATATTTCACAATATTGTTATAATTTGTGGAGCGTTCCTCTGCCACCATGTGCCGTGTAACTCATTTTCATAGGCCTTTGTTTCTTGGATGGAAGGGTTACTTGGGTAGCGGGCTCCTGCGTGGAACAAAGTTCCCTGGGGGTGAGCACATTCTCTCCTGCGGCTCTCCTGTGCCCCTGCAACTGCAGCGGGAGGCGGGGGGGGGGGGGGGGGGGGGGGGGGGGGGGGGGGAGCACTCGGGAGCTTCCCAGACTGTCTGCCTCAGTTTAGTTGTCCCAGAAGGAGATTCCGAGAGAGGAAGGTTAGAGTCTAGCCCGTGATTATGCCACAGCCAACTCCGGGAAGGACCAGTAGCTAGTCCTTGCCACGTGTGGGGGTGGGGGAGGCAAAGGATGAGCGTCAATAAAGAGCTTGCTCCTCAGCAGGGCTCCACTGTGGCAGCTCCAGGGGGCAGAGTGGAGGGAGCAGGTACAGCAGCCAGAGTTACCTTAGCCTGGGCCCTGGGACAGCTTCAGAGTTATCCCAGTCACAGGAAAGGAAGCCCGGAACAAAGCCAGCAACAGGAGGGAAACCTTGGACACCCCCAGTTATCTTAGCTGTGGGAGGGCAAGTGTGGCACACCCCCAGAGTGTCCTCAGCTACAGAAGGCATGCCTGCGACACCCCCGGAGTTACCCTAGTCATAGGAAGGGAATCCCGGACCAGCTCTAGAGTTACAGCCGGACTTCCTAGAGGAAGAACAGGACAGCTCAGGATCTGCTCTACTACAGAAGAGAAGTCCGGCTCCCACCCTCCTGACCCCTGTTCCCATGCCAGGGAGAGCAGACCAGTCTCTGCTCACCCAGCAGCCTCGACTCCTCTGGCATCCATGGACTCGCCAGACACTGCAGCACTGAAGGTCGGCGGTCTGGGGATGCTGACCGTGCCTCCCTCACAGAGCTGGTGAGAGCGAGAACGTACGCAGATGAGAGACGGGTGTACATGTGACATTCTCTGCTCGCAGCAGTTACATGGAAATGACAGGACACAGAAGGCTGGGCGTGGCTAGGTTGCTGGCTACCTCCCCAGGACCCAGGTCCTCCGTCCACATCTCCGCATCTCCGTTCCTCCCTGTCCTCCGCTCAGGCCTGCTCTGCCTTAGTGATCAGGTAGTAAAGGGAGGCCCTTCCCTGTCAGCTCCTATGGCTTCCTCTTTCCCTCCATACTAAAGCCCACCCTCTTGACCCTCCCTCCTTCTTGGGAGCTCTTCTCACTGGCTCAGACTTGCTGTGTTTACACGAGGGATGGCAGCAGACTCTGTCCTGTAAGGCGTGAGAGTCCTTCTGTATCGGGGCCATTTCCCCCTTCATCGGTGTTAGGGCCTGTGCACATGGTGGGGCCGCCACGCCACACAGAGCAAACTCAGATAGAACCCATCTAGAAGGTTGCAAACCGCTCGGCTTCTCCTTACCATGAATTGGGCTAAGGATTCCATTCATCGAGGTCATTTTAATTGACCATTAAAGCTCGCTTGGGGGGTGGCGTCCTGCTGACAGGACAAATGTCAGGGCCACTCTCAGAATCCCTAGGTGAGGTCAACAGAACACGAGGCTCCGTGGGCATGTATACAGTTACAAAACTGCGCACAACCGAGTCTGAGGTACAGGTGCTGAGGGCCCTTGACAGGTCACAGGTCATTCCTTGGCCCCTAGAGGCTGGATGGTTTCCTCTGAGGTCTTCTTCAGAAGATAGCTTGTTTGTGTCCTCGCCATGCTCCCATGTGTGAGAAGGCAGGGAGGGACACGGAGTCCATTTGTCTGTCCCAACATACTCCTTTGCTTTTCCTCCACTGAGGCAGTGCCCTCAAGGATGGGAGCTTGGGTTTGGGGACCTTCTGCTATGGGGCACAGGGAGGCTTCACAGAGGGTACAGTGCAAGAGCTGCTGGGGCCGAGGGAGCCAGCGTGACCCCTCCCCGCTCGTAAGCCCCCGTCCCACGAAGAGACAGATGAACCGCGGGGGTTTCCAGCGCAGACTCGTGGGCACTGATAGATACCGTCAGGTGATAGCGTAGTGACGAGCGTGTGGAGCTGTTTCCTGTGATTGTTTTAGCTGGTGCCGGCTGAGGGAGGAAACCGACAGTGAAAAGCCAATTGCACCCCGATCAGGGAACAAAGACGGGTTAGGGAGGCACCACGGAAAGTCTGTAATTTCCCACGGAATTGCTCTTTAGTCTTCCCGTGGCTGCCCGATGACACAGTCGGGCTGGGTGGGCACCACAATTAGCTGCAGTCGCCCTGGAGGGTTGGGCTTCTTTCTGCCCTCTAGACAATGGAAGATGAAGCCATCAATAGCCAGTGTTCAGTCTGGATGGTGAAATGGCTCATTGTTCAACAGAAAAAGCAAAGCCGGAGGTGAGAGGGGGAGAGGGAACGGATTGAGGCGTTTCTTCTCCCCACCTCTACTGTAGCAGAGAATCTGAGGTGCACACAGCCCCACTTCTGTGCAGCACCATCTAATCTGGCTCAGAGCAGGATGGAGCACCACTGACGGACACGCGCGCACACAAACCACGGGCAAGCCTTTCTGTGCCCAGTGGGTAGGTGCAGGTGGCATAGCTGGCTACTAGTGAGTGTGTTGGCTTCAGTACTGGGTCTGCCCACATCTGCACCTGCTGCAGTTTTATTCTGGAAATGGTTTGCCATAACACCTGCTGGCAGCTGTTGGAGGGCCTTAATTCTTTCTCTTTTTGGAGGTCCCTACCCAAAATATATAACCATGGTACCTTCACACATACACACACACACACACACACACACACACACACATACACACACACACCACACATACCACACACACATACACACACCATACACACACCACACACACACCACACATACACAATACACATACACAATACACATACACACGCACATATTACACACACATACACACACATACCACACACACAATACACACACACATACACACGCACATATTACACACACATACACACACACCACACACACACCACACACACAATACACACACACATACACACTCACATACTACACACACATACACACATACCACACACACATACACACACCACACACACACCACACATACACAATACACATACACAATACACATACACACGCACATATTACACACACATACACACACATACCACACACACATACACACACATACCACACACACATACACACGCACATATTACACACGCATACACACACACCACACACACACCACACACACAATACACACACACATACACACTCACATACTACACACACATACACACACACCACACACATACACACACACACCACATACACACACCACACACACAATACACACACACACACAACACATTCTGAGGCACGCTTCTTCTTTGGAAAATTCAAGGCTCTGTCTGTTTGGTATTTTCATGTCTTGTTTGGTTCTCTGAGCAGGGTATTGCATATCCCAGGCTGGCACCAAGCACACTACATAGCCAAGAATGACCTTGAACATCTGTCCGATCTTGCTGGCTCTCCCTCCTGAGTGCTGGGATACAGGCATACGATACTATGCCCAGTGTGTTCCGCAGGTGCTGGGGATCCAGACACAGGTCCTCATGCTTGCAGGGCAAGTGCTTTATTGCCTGAGCCACAAATGAGCCCTGCTTAGTGGATTGAAACACCACAGGCCTAGCCATCCTGTCCTTGGCAGTTAGCAAGCAGGCTGCCATTTTCCTAAGCTACTGTGGCCGTAGACAGAATAGATGAGGGTTCCTTGTGTTATCTAAGACCTCTGACAGCTGAAGCCGGAATGGGGAGGAAGCAGGTACTTTGCTTGCCAGAGAAGGAGGACCATGATGCTCTTCTGTATCCAGCAGTAATCTAAACGCAAGCAATGAATCAAAAGCAGTTGGCCCCAGCACCCAGCGTTCCTATTGGTCTGCTCTTAACGTAGTCATCTAGCGTCTGCGTTAAACTTATTTATTTCCTAATGCTGGGTGATGGATTAAAAGATGTGTAGAAAATCCTTCTACAAGAGATAAGATATTGCGGGCTGCCACAACACCCCTGGCTCTTTTTGCTCCCCCCCTTTCTGTTTTGCCTGCTTTTCACTACAAAGCTCCGGGCCCCCTCGCCATACATCCTGATTAGTTTGTGGCAATTACTGAGGGGTTGTGTTTTAAGTGCATCATTGACACATTTAATTCATTAGGTACCAAATCCACAAGCAAATTTTGGCTGGCCATAAAACACGGTTAATCCAGGGAGCTGCAATAAAAGGTGAAAAATTATGTCCCAGCAAATGTGGAATATTGCTTTTCTGTAGAGACTTTTACTGGTCTGTGATATTTTTCTTCATAAATTTTCCTTCTGCCTAGTTCTCTCGGTAACTTAACCGTTTGTCGTTTGCAGACCGCAGAATGGCTCCATGATACTGTACAACAGGAAGAAGGTGAAGTACAGGAAAGACGGGTACTGTTGGAAGAAGAGGAAAGATGGGAAGACAACCAGAGAGGACCACATGAAGCTCAAAGTTCAGGGAGTCGAGGTAAAGAGCAGAAAATGCTCTCCTGTCCCCCAAATGTCATCACTGGACTGTCATGGAGAATTTGGAATTGCTTGCGAGTGATCTGATGCCAGTCACCACTGTCAAAAGAATTTCTATTTGCGGAATCCCTGAGGCTAGCCTTGGCTTTTCTGCCCTCTGACCTCAGAGCTTCTCTTCCTTTCCCCTTGGGACTGACCACGGCCAAAGTGCTCCCCCTGGGGGTGGGGGTGTCACTGGTGTGTGGATGGAGACTGGCAAGGCGCCAACAGGCTCCTCCAGTTTTTATCGTGTGTTTATCGTGGATGTGTTTCTGGATGCACTGGAGTCCTGCAGGGGTGCAGGTGTCGGGGCAGACAGGAGCCATCATGAGGAAGTGCCCTCTCAAGATGCT
This sequence comes from Cricetomys ansorgei, assembly GCA_026225945.1. Taxonomy (NCBI): domain Eukaryota; kingdom Metazoa; phylum Chordata; class Mammalia; order Rodentia; family Nesomyidae; genus Cricetomys; species Cricetomys ansorgei. The sequence goes on from JAMJFZ010000484.1 coordinate 4,459,865, forward strand.
CCGGCCTGCTGGCAACGCCCTTCAGGGCTAGGCAAGTCTCCCTGTGCTGACCAATGTTCCATCTCCCTGTGGGTGTTTCAATTCACTTCAGCGGAGGTTAAAGATAATGAGATGGGTTCTCCAGGTGAGCGAGCTTCCCATAGGGCTGGAGTGGCGAGGGATCCGCAGGAACAGCTTAGATTCTTAGGCAAACTCAGCTTTGGTTTTGGTTGCCAGGGGGCAGCCTTGCTGTTCTGGCTCTGAGCCTTGGGCAGCCTTGGAGAGGTCCCTTCCCTTCAGAGATCCCAGCCAAGGTGTAGTAGGACCTGCTAATTAGCCCATACCCTACAGAACCTGTAGTTCTACATAACTTGTTAGTCCCACTAAAGGTCTGCCACCCCCAAAGAAATGTGACCTGGGCTACCATAGGCAAGGTATCAGAAACCTCCCATGATGCAGCTGGCATTCCAGAGAAGTCAAATACAGGCATCCCAGCTACTGTCATGCCGAGTGTCTGGCGTGTCTCGGTGGGCCGTCAGGGCCGTGAGCCCACTTGAGTTCTGAGGGTTGCCCTTGGGCACTGACAGTTTTTGTGACACACTTTGTCATGATGATTTTTTTCCTGTATTAATTATGTGCTTTTATGGCTGCCAAAAATAGCATCAAATGGCTTTTATTATATTGCCCCGTGGAGAGAGATAACTTCCGTTTTATGTGTATGTGCTTTTTTTTTTTAATATACCAATAAGAATTGTTTTATGGTGATGAATAAGAAAAGCCGCGGTATGAGAAATTCCAGCTCCCTCTCCTCTGCCTCGTGTGCAGTGTGGTTTAATTGACTGCATGGAACATTAATGTGCAGATTGCCCGGACGTGCTGCTCCAAAGAACCATCTCCAGGATTGTGGCCAGGGTCCTGCTAATACGTACGCATTAGCCCTTCCTACAGGGAGCCTAGAGGGGTAAGCCTTACTCTGGAGGGGAGGGTGTCCGGGGTCCCTCTTAGCGCTCCACTATGAAAGAAAGGGGGGGGAGAGAGAGAGAGAGAGAGAGAGGGAGAGAAAGCTTGGGTGGGGACCAAGAGAAAGAAAGCTGCTTATGCAGGGACATAAAGAGCCTGCAGGAATTCACACTAAACCTCAGCAAGCAGCCCCCAGTGCCTGGAGGCCTGTGATATATTTCATCTTTAGTAATACGTAAATCAGGAACTCCTGGTTGTAAGTAACAGCAGGGTGGAATTCGTCCTCGGCAGTAGCTTGGAAGCCCAGGGAAAAAAAAAAAAGCCACCGTGCTCATTTTCTTCCCTCTTGTTATAAATTAGAATTGTCTCTGGATGGAATGAGAATGATTTATGGCTATTTTTAGGCCATATTTATGTTGGGAGTTATTTGTGGTGCTCAGTCTTGCACACTACAGCCTGGTTCCCTCGGATCTGGAGGAGGGGCACACACACACACACACACACACGCACAGACCAGAGAAGGCCTTCTGCGACCTGCTGGCCGTGAGCAGCCCTGTGGGTGGAGGACAGAGAGGCTGCCTTGGAATACCTTGGCCACTGCCTTTGTTCCTGGTACTGTGGAGAGGGAGGCCACCTGCAGCCGTGCTTCTGGACGGCTGGTCTTTCCCCTTGCGCGTGTGGCGTCATCCCACTGAACCGGGCGATGAGTACCAGCTGTGGACAAGCTTTGGCGAGCCTGCGTGCTGTCTACAGAGAAAGAGGGATGAGCGCTCACTACCCACAGACTCGCAGGCGGATCGAGAAGGCAGCCATGTTTGCACACAATGCTCACTAACGGTGCAGAGAGGTGCGGAAGGCCGAGCACTTAGGATGAGTGTCTCTGGGGGTCCTGCACGGCTGCACCGATCAGAGATGCTTCGTGGGGTAGGTGGGATATGATACGGATTCTTGGAAGTTGGAGACGGCCATGTGTGTAGATGAATAACTGACAGGTTGTTTTACAGATTATCACTTAATATCACCAGCTAAGCTGGATCCACACTGTTATCTCGATCATTTTTAAGCAGTTCTATCATACTGCTCTGTAAAAATGCCTAAGCAGGTCCCCGTGACTTTTAGATGCCTCCCGGACTTCTAGCGTTCTAATTACTGCTCGGCCAAGCACCTTTACGCGGGTCTCCTCAGGCGCATGAGCAGTCTGGACCAGGAATTGCTCGGTGCGAGGGTTTTAGTTTTGCTAGACAATGCCAAATTGCTCTTGAGCAACTGTTCTAGTTACATGCCCACCGGCACTGGAAATGACCACTCCCCTACACTGGTCCTCAGAAGACCGTACCCTGTGCTGTTTGAATTTGGGTTTTTCTCTTCTGTTCGTGGGAATGGGCTCCTTCTTCTGGAAGTAATTGCCTTTCCATGGTTATGGAATTTTTAAATAGCCCAGAGGAAGGGCTTTTTGGCAATATTAGCCTAGCCTAGCCTATACTTTATCAGTGGCGTTCCTATGTTAGCTGTGATCTGGAGCGGGGCTGGGAAGCCTGGTGGGTAGTCTTTGCCGGCAGCAGTGGTGCTATATGCTAGGCTTCACAGTTTAGAGTCTGCTTCCTCTCTGTGGATTCATCAGGCGGGTCCTGTGACTAGCACCTGCACCCCTAAACCCTAGTCCCCTCCAGCTACCCTCCTGCCAGATGGGCAGCCAGGGTTTTAGAGTTGTGAATTCTTTGCCATCCCAATGGTTTTCTCCATTCGAGGGCCTGATGAAGACAAGCTGTGTCTATCATTTAGTGTATCACTCGCTATGAGCCTTCCCCAAGGCCAGAAAAGCTTCCAGCAGGCTGGAGGAAGGCTCAGCTCCTGGCTCCTTTTGTCTCGGGGCGCTGGGGCCTCGCACACATTGATTTCCTCAGCTGGGCACAGGGTGCGGGCAGCAGCTTTCGGGGCTGGCTAGCTGTTAGTTCACGATCAGCTGTCTTGTCTGGGAGCCAAGGAGAAGCCTGCTCAGTAAGCTTCCAAGGACAGCAGACCTGACAGGAGGAGAGGGTAGGGCGCTGAGATGTCAGCGCATCGGAAATGAATCCTCTCAACAGCTCTGAAGTGGGTTCTGCCCCCAAGCTGACTCCTGCCTGCCCATCTGGTGCTGCCTGGGAAGGGGCTTGAGGTTGCTCTAAAGATCACTGTGCCTGAAGAGCTCCCATAGCCACATTCACACCCGTCAGGTGATGTCAGCAATCGGCTGGAGGACCTTCTGGAAGATTCCTTCCCAAGATTATGGACCTTTCCTCTGGCCCCAGACAGTGACAGGCTGCTTTATGTCTAATTCCCCGTCTCCTCAGACTCCTGGCATATCTCATGGCCAGACCAGCTCCCAACTCCGATTTCACCACTCCTTTGCTGCCGGGCCCCCAGAGAGACAGGAGCTGTACCCTCAGTGTGTGAATAATCAGGAGTTTACATACCTCCTTTGAACACAACATATTGACTCCTCCTGATTCTCCTAAAAACATCCATGTGGAACACGTATCATCACTCCAGTTTCATAGACGGGGAGGTGGGGCCCTTGGAGAAAGGGGTTCTTCAGCCCCAGAGCTGGGACCTGAGCCCGAGCATTCTTGGCTTTAAGCTTGATGTTGTTCCTGGCACTCGGTGTGGTATCAGTTAGGTTTTCAGGTCAGCTCAGCCCACACCGTTCAGCATGTATAGCTACTCACTGAGTGCTCAGCACCCACTAGCACTGAGACAGGTACTGAGGGGTACAGGGGCGCAAAGAGGAAGTCCCTAGTCTCATGAGGAGACAGAAACTTCAGTAGGGTTTTGATGTGTGCTGGGAGAATTCCAAGGCCCAGTGCGGAAAATGTAGGCAGCGTTGAAGGCAGACCCAGCTCTAGGGCAGTGGCTTGGACGGAAGCAAAGCAGAGGGAGCTATTCCAGTGGCAGAAGAAGGCTGGGAAATACACGGCAGTGGTAGAGTATGTTGGGAAGCAGAACTGTCCCCAACAAGTGACCGGATTGGTAGCATGTCGGTATTTTTCCCAGGCCTGGCCAAACCGGATATTCGCTTCCTGGTGCCCAGACTATTGCACGAGCCTTTTCAGGGTTAGCTTTAAGCAGCTGCCTTCCCTCCCCGGGTAGAAGATCAGTGACAGACAGAACTGCAATTCTACCAAAGCCCAACTTGAGGGAAACCAGAGTTTATTGGGCTTACTAACAGAGCAAGGGTCAGGGGTTGCTTAAATGAGTTCAGGTCACCCCAAAGCGGCCACACCCCCAGGAAGTTGTGGATGATGGTTTCCCCACACCGTCTACGTTCTGTAGTACCTCCAAGACCGCGGGACCGCATGTCCTTAGGGCAGAATTACCTACTGCTGGGGCAGAGGTACAGGAGGCATCACTGAGCTCCAAGGTGAAGGTCATGTGACCCTCCCTGGCCCCTCCTCCCATAAGGTGACTTCAGACGGCCTGATCTTAAGGGTGACTTACGGACAGCATCATCTGCTCTGAGGAAGACGATGGTGGATGTTGGCTCAGAGGATAACGTTCTACAACTCGGCCCTCTGCTCTGATCTTAAGATGTCCCTTGCCGAAGACAGTCTGTCCTTTGGGGTCAGTGCATGGGCCTGGCGTGGAGGCTGCTGGTGCGGTGGTGGATGAGACCCAGCCCCACTTTCTACAGAACCCATCGTTCTGTGATGACGGGAGGTCCCCGGCCTGTGCCATCCCCCCGTGGAAATGCCAGTCCATTTCCTCCGACTGTCATTTTCGGATGTGAATGTTTCGCCGATCTGTTTGTGCCGCCCGGAAAGAGCCAGCGCCTCTCACTTCTCCGTTAACTGTCTGAAAGCTAGAAGGCCAGTGTTGGCACAGCAGCGGCTGTAATGAGGTTACATTTGGGGCTCGTCCTTGTTAGAAGGATGTTCTTCATTTGAACACTTAGGTCACATATTAAAAAAGAAAAAAAAAAGAAAAGTACCCCTTCCGGAAGTAGAATCGATATTGTAGTCACCGCATCAGGAATTAACAGGGCATGAAATAACCGCCTCGTGGCGGGGCCAGATCCCTTCAGCCCTGTCCCCAGCCATAAGATAAATAGGTGTCTTGCTTGCGGGTGGTGAGAAACGCTTGCGGTAGCCAGGCTCAAACAGGTCCGGTGCCCCAGTCAAGTTTGGGAAACAGCAGCGATAGATGAGGAGGGGAGCAGGCTAATGAAACTAGGGAGCTCGCCTTAGAGACTCTGGGGGGCCGGCAGCCCGCCTGCTGCCACCACGTGCCTTTGACAGACGCGCAGTTCCTGCTACCAGTCCACGCGCTGTCCTTCAGCCTCACACGCACTAACAGCGGACCTCGCCCAGACCGCGCGTCTCCCTGTGTCGTGGACACATGACTTTTGAGTCTTCCACGGTCCAGCCTGCTCCTCTTCAGTCGGAGGGAAGTACTCCCTCCTCCCGCTGCCCGAGGGCTAGGCCTGTGCCTTGCGTAGGGGAATGTTCTCTTCGAAGTGTCAGCGTGCCCAGCACATAGACAGTTTGATGTCTTCTATGCCGTAAAGCTTCCCTCTGGTGCGGAGACTCTGGGCGGCGTCAGTGTGGGATGACAGAGGGCGTCACACTCAGTAACGCGCAGACACGAAGCCAGTTGTTTCAATGGGATATGGCAGCGCGTACCATCTTTCTATTTCTGCTCTCCCAGCCCCGAAGGTCACAGATGTGCACTGCCCTGCCTGCGGTGTGCTTGAGCGTACAGGTGCTGAAGATCTGAACTTGGGACTTCACGCTTGCATAGTAAGCCAGCGCTGAGCAGCTTATCTTATTTACAAAATTAATTTCCGTGAATTTCAATTATGTGCACGTGCGGAAATCTGTGTGCGGGTTTGTGGGTGTGAGCGCGTGTTCTTGGCGGTCAGAGGCTGGAGTTATAGGCAGCTGTGAGCTGCTAGACGGGGCACTGTAAACCGAACTCCAGTCTTTGCAAGAGCAGCAAGTACTCTTAACCGCAGAGTGATCTCTTGGCACGTTATTACCCAGGTTTTAGAGTGTCTGGTGACCTTTGCGGTCACCACCTTGCCTGGGCTTCCTTTACCCTGGTGATCCTATGTGATAGATGTCTAATCCCCATTGCGTGCGTAGCAGAAGCTTGGGTCATGGGAGGAGTGGGGAGATAACGGAAAGATAGGGGAGGAAAAGAAAGAAAGGAAAGAGGAGGAAAAGGAGGAAGGTGGAATACGAGATACGCCAGAAGGGCGCTGGACGGATGAGATGCTCGGTAAGATGTGCGCTGTGCATGAATTGTGTGTGAATGCAAGTTTGGATTCCTAGCACCCACGCAAAAGCTAGGAGAAGCAGCATGCACCTACATCCCAGAGCCCGGAGAGGGTGGGCAGAGAGGCGGGTTCCTGAAGCTCACAGACCATCCAGTCTAGCCAAAACGGTGAGCTCCAGGCTCAGCGAGAGTGTGTCTCAAAAAGTAGGATGGAGAGGAACAGAGGAAGACACCTGATGGTGGCCTCTGATCTCGGTGCGCCTCTACCTGGGCGACCACATCCTCACCACGCACACAAGGCACCCAGTTAAGAAAACAATAAATACTATTTTAGTTCAAGCATGTCTCAGATACGCTGTGGGGCATATTTATAACGAGATAGCACCCGCTGTGTTTTTAAACTCTCGTTGTGTCTGTTCCTGTCACTTACCTGGCCACCCTTCTGCCCGGACCACGGTTCCTTTTGTGTCTTTGCAGACAGGAACTAGTCTGCTTTGGGTTTGGGTGTCACCGCGGAGGGGGACTGGCAGCCTCTGCTGTCTCTGATAAGCCACTCACTTCCCAGAGCTGGGCTTCTGGGGTCGAGGCACAGCGTCCATCACGGAGCCCAGGGCTGTCTCAGTGGTGTTGGGACAGCAGCCCGTGGCTAGAGATGTCCCACAAAGACCTTAAAGGAGATGTGACTCCTGCTTTCACGAACTGGTGACGTATAAAGTGTCCGTGGTAAACGTGATTTGAGCCTCAGTGAGCCGGATACCTCCTGCGGAGGCAGCTCAGCAGACCATCAGCTCGAGCTGCTGAACTTACATATAATTTTTATCCTAATGGTTCCCCTAATGGTCCCTAAATGTCTTTGCACAATAGTCTGAGAGGCCAGGAGGGAAGTTTGGCAGATTTGGTGGCAACTACATAACCCCTTGAGTGCTACCATCAAACTTACCTAGGGCCCTTTTCTGCCGGAACCGCTACATAGAGCTTAGGATGAAGGCTCCCAAGTGCTTGTAACCACCCAACATGGCCTCATATGGAGCTGGCATGCATCTGAGACAGGCAAATGTATGTGTCTCTTGGTGGACAATCAGCTGTAAATGTGATTACTTGTTGGGTAGAGCATACCTCTGGCCTTCACTTGACTGAACAGCAGATGGTCATGTGTCTTCCCGTTCCTAGATTTGCCAGGCAAAGTTACCCCAACCCTTTGGGATACGCCCCCATGGGGAATCCCGAGCCCTGTGGGACTGAGTCTCTAATCTGCTGTGTGGGAGCCACCACTGAAGCTCTCAAGTCATAGAAGCAAGACAGAAGAACTCTGCACAGGCTCTTAAGAAACTTGCAACACTTTAGCCACAGCTGTGGGGCAAGCAGAGGGTGGGCAGAGGGCTTTTCCCCTCCCCATGGACATGGGAAGAAGGAAGAGCTGCTGTTGAGCCAACAGGGAGGGGTAGCCATTCCTCTCACGGCCAAGGTTGAGGTTGTCTGGGTGGCACTGGTTGGTCTCCATGTCCTGGGTGGTTGTGTGGTTTTATCTGTTGGTCTTACCTCATCTGTCTCTATGGAAACCAAATCTGGCTGCTAGGTAGGAAGTGATGACTTCAGTGGAGAGCTTTTGTGTGCCTTAAGGTTTTCTCTGGGATGTTAGGTGTTCCACCATTTCCATTTCTATGGCTCTGTTCCAATCCCGGGGAAGTGTAGTTGTCTACCAGGTGCCCCGAGGGTTCACATCCCATTGGCTAAACCGGAGGTCAGTGCGGAAACCGCAGAGTTCATTCTGTGCCTTGCCTGGCTTCTCACAGGTGCCCTGTAGACCACAGGGTCCTCATCACTCTAAAGACTCAACAGCCTGTCTGTCCTGCCCCATCTGTGGTTCATGGATCCCCCTCATGACTCCATACACCTTTGACATGCAAATTACCCCTAAGTGTTTCATCTTGTTGCTGGCAGGGCCCTGTCCAGGTGTCCTAACCCCAGGATCTGTTGATGGCTTAGCAGTTAAGAGCACTTGCTGCTTTTGCAAAGGATTCATTCAAGTTTGGTTCTCAGCATCCACATGGTGGTTCACAACCATCAGTAAGTAACTCCAACTCCAGTGCCTCTTGCAAGCTCTGTTGGTACCAGGCGCACACGTATACATGAAGGCAAAACACTCATATGCATAAAATAAAAAGTACATCTGTCTAGCAATTTTTTTTAATGAGTTTTGCTCTATGTTTCGGAAAACATCAAGAGGAAAATTTCACAAGTCAGCGAGATGATTCTTTATTTGACTGCTGGCACCTTTTAAACGTCTCTAAAAACTCTCCGATGGTGCAGTTTGCCTGCCGTTCCTCAGCCGTCCTTGGCGGTGCAGAAGAAGAATACCAATTTTCTGAAGCAGAAGCCTCCAGCTGGCACTGACTAAACAGTCCCCACAGCCTTCTGAGGAAACGGCCTGGTCCTGTGGTCCCTCTGAATAGGGACCCTAGGAATCTCTTCTGAACGCTAGCCCGGCTCTTGACGTGACACTTTATAAACGTTTGTTGCCCAACCAAATATTGTTTGAACACATCTTGAATTGATGGGCTTTTTCTTGTAAAGGTCCAAAAAGAAAATGCTTTTAAGATTTTGATTTGTTTTATGTATGTGGCATGTGAATATGTGCATGCGTGTTCATGGGTGTGTGCACACACATGTGTCTGTGGGGAGGCCAGCGGTCAGTATCAGGTGTCTTTCTTAGTCCCTAGCCACTTTAATCTTTGAGACTGAGCTAGTTGGCCGGGGAGCCCCAAAGCCTCCCGTCTCTGTGCTCTGCCTTCCCCTGGGTGTCGGGATCACGAGCCCGTACCACACAGCTTTTCTCATGGTTGCTGCAAGCCAACCCAGGTCCTCACACTTGCACGACAGCACCCTACAAACTGAGGCGTCTCCCCAGCCCTAGACAGAGAATATTCTTGGCTCTGTGATCAGTTAGTCTGTCCGAACAATCCAGCTCTGCCTTTCCTGAAAGCAGTCCCAGATATGGATGGGACTGTGTTTTAACACAGCTTTATTTACAAAGATATGCCGTGGGCGGGATTTGCAACACGAGCGTCTTCTGCTTACTCCCCTTTTGGGTTTCGATAGTAGTTTCTAGAAGGGGTAAGGTACTGTGAGGAGATGGCCAAGGACTTGCCAGGAACCTTCACGGACTGAAGCCCAAGCCCTGCTGTGTCCTCAAGCCCGCGTTTATAGCCTGGCGCTCGCCTGAGACGTGTGAGTCTGTCTTCCTGTATGTGATTGTGGGCATGCACAGAGCGTGTGCAGAGACCCTCGCCTTCAACATTATCTGCGGTAGGGTAGTTGGTTACCCACTGGGTGAAAAACACCCCTTGTCTCTAACGTGCATGCCAGAGTAGCCGGCCAGAGAGTTGGTAGGGATTCTCCCGCCTCCACCTCAATCTCACCACACTTACAATGGGGTCAGAGGTGCATGCTATGTGTGGCTTTTTGGGGTTCTGGGAATTTGAACTCAAGTCTTCATGCTTGCATGCTTAGTGCTTTACTCGTCTCCCCAGCCCCTCGTTAATACTTTGATTAATTATACAGACGACGGGGGCAGGGAGGGAGTGAGCGTCTCCATTCTCTTTCTAATGGCAAAGGGTCTGCATGGCATCTCATGCTAAGTTGTCAGACAAAGGTCTGTTGAAAAGGACACCTTGAAAGCAGAACTCTGTAAATGCCCCGTTTCTACCTTGAGCCCAGGTACCATTGCGGCGCATCACAGGGGCCCCAGGCAAGTCTCAGTGATGGGGTGCGTGCTCCTCGTGCACTGGGGCAGCTGAGCTAACAGGATGTGCGGAGCCGGGCGGGTCAAAGGACCAGGTTGCCCCGGAGATAGAAGGATGCATCCTTGGGCCCGAAGTGCCCTGCGGGATGTTGCACAGCCCTGCCGGGATAGTGGCCGCGGAGGGGTGCAGGCGGGACCTGTCCCCTGCTTAAGTCCTTACGCGACGGCACGAGGAAGTGACAAAGGTTCTTTTCCTCTTCGTTGTCACAATTTACGCGCAGCTTTTGATGGATGCGAGAGGTAGACATTTATTACAAAAGCGTAAAAAATGTCGACTCCTCGCGAATTGATTATTTAGAATTTATTTTATTAAATATTCTAGGTGGCGCGCAATAAACCAAACCTCCGAGGGCGTGAAGCTTAATGATTCATGAACCTCCGGTGGTGATAGGGAAATCAAAGATTGGACCTGCCATTTCAGAAGAATACAGATTATTATTAGATCTGGAACGGGCCCCTCAAGAAGCCTCCTTCGGGGAGCACGCGTATCAATAATTTCTTCTCTATGCAAAGCTCCAAACGCTTCAGTTATGGAAGCATAAATTCCACGGCAAGTGGCTGTGGGGTTTCCCTCCCTTCGGTCCCTCGCATCCTTCACTCGGAGTCGACGATTCTTCATCCTTGTGTTGGTGGATAGATTTCCACCACACGGTGACACGATTTCTGCCATTGTTTGCTCCTTTCTAACTCCTCACGTCTTGCGTGTGAGAGCGCGGGTAGGCCCGCGCCATGGCGCCTCATGCCACGGTCAGAGGACAACGGTAGCTGTCAGTCTTAGCCTTCTACCTTCTGGAGGCAAGTCTTTTGTTGTCAGTTTCCTTTGTGCACACCAGCCTAGCTGGACCTCACGCTTTGGGCGATTCTCCCGTCTCTACTTCCTGTCTTGCTGACGGAGTGCTGGGACTGTAGACGCGTGCCGTGCCGCCATGTCCTGGTCTTAGGTGGCTTCTAGGGATTTAAATCCAAACCTCCGTGACCACATGTCAGGCGCTTTTCAACCCAGCCACCCCTCCAGCAGCCTTTTTAATTTTCAGCGTGAAGAGGCTCTGCCTGGGTTGGCCTTCAGTTCTGGGGGTGGATTTGGGGTCAGGATAATGTGTGAGCCTATGTCCCTTTGTCCCTTTTGCTTGACGTGTCATGAACATTCATTAACCTCTTGGAGGACCCTCTGAGCACTGTTAGATCTTGGAACTCCAACAGACATGAGGCTGTAGGGTGTTGCCCTGTAAGCCAACAGGGCAGCGGAGCTCATATACAGAGTTCAGGTCTGGGGCAGGAGGGGTGCTTTGTCTACTTGTCTTGGGGGCTGCATTAGTCACTTCCCGTTGCTGTGATCAAGCATGACCAAAAGTAGCTTCTGAAAGAAAGAGTTTATTTTGGCTTGTGGTTCCAGAGGGAGAGTCCGTGATGATGGTAGAGGCGTGGTAGCAGCATCTGGAGCAGGAAGCTGAGAGATCACATCCTCAGCAGCAAATGGGAAGCAGAGAGTGTGAACTAGAAGGAGGGGAAGGCTGTGAACTCTCAAAGCTCAGCCCCAGTGGCATACGTCTCCTGGGAAGGCCATACTCGCTAAAGGTTCCATAACCTACCCAAACAGCATCACCAACAGGGGACTGAGTGTTCAGATACCCAAGCCTAAGGGGGGGGATCTTGCTCGTTCAAACTTCTACAGGGGCTGTGCCTATCCTCAGATCATCGTGAGCCAGGCAGAGGTTAGGTTAGACCGCTGAAGGCAACACAGTGGTGCTGTCCAGCCCGCCGCCCTGGAACAGACCATGTTCCCGGGTGATGTGATGTTCCACCATGGATCACAAGGCCACAAGCGTTTCAGTGACATTGCCAAGGGTTTTCTAAATAGTTCGTGATTCCTTTTTCTTTTCACAGACAGACGCTGTACACTGCGACCTCTCAGCAAGAGGCTGCAGGAAGCTTACATGGGAATGACAAGACTCCCCCCTCTCCACCACCACATGCCTGCCCCCTCCCTGACTTTGGCATGCGCTTTTGTGTGTGCAGTTAGACCTAAGTATTAATTTAATGTCCTGTGAGGTTTAAGTTCCTCAAAGAACACACACTCACCACTCAGTTAACTTCTCACAAACAGAACTTCGCTTTACTTTCCACACAGCTGAGTGGTCCATGAAGAAACGGTTCTTCCTAGGACTAGGTGGTTGAGAGCAATGGGAGCTCTTCCAGAGGACCCAGGTTCGGTTCCCAGCACCCGTGCGGTATCTCACAACCCTCTGCAACACTATTTCCAGGGAATCTCTCCTGACCTCTGTAGGCACCAGGCATTCGGGCGGTACACATAGACCATGTAGCCAAAACAGCCGTAGAAATAAAATAAAAATAAATAAATATTTTAATGGGCCCTTCTGCTAAAAGCAAATAAAGAAAAAAAATACATCTTTCTGCTGATTGTGTGTGTGTGTGCACGTGTGCATGCAGGTTCCAGTACATCTGCGTGTGCACGCATTTTGAGGCCAGAGGTTAGTCTTACTGCCTCTCTGAATCTGGAGTGCCCTGATTCAGTTAGTCTGGCTGGACAGCAAGCTCCCAGGTCCCTCTCACCTCCATGTCCAGGGCAGGGATGTGCTGTGTCAGTATACGCAGTTTTCACATGAACTCTGGATTATTGAGCCAGGTCCCTGTGCTAGTCTGGCGGTCATTTAAACCACCCGAGCCACGTCCCCAGCCCTTGCTGCTGACTTTAATTCCTTAGTCCCCGTGAGGGTTTGAATCTTAGGTGGGCAGGACAGGTGGAGCCAGGCTCCCAATCCCTGAGTGCCTAAAGGAAGGTCTGGAGGGCTGGCACGCCCGGGTTTCTGGTTCCTCGCTGTGCAGGAGCAGAGTCAGGGTTCGGGGTCCCTGACCTGGCCTGCTGTACTTGCTCCCCGATGACAGCTGCCTTCTCCTAAAAGGCAGTTAAGTAACTGTAGTGAAGCAGCTTCCTCCACAGATTAATGAATATTTTCAGACACAAAATGTAATGTTTGGAAACGAGATGAAACACAGTATTTTGGCCGTATTTGTCCCCCCTTTCATAACACCTGGCAATAAATGTCTCAGGCTAAATACCAGATGAGTGCGTGCTTCCTTATGTATGGCAATCCCGTCTATAACTTTTTTTTAAGCCCTCCAGATGGAAGCATGGTCTAAATGCAGAGAGGCTGCGAAGGGGAAATGAGAACAAATGTACTGAGGAATAAAGAATCTGTTTTTTATACTTTCTTTTGCAAATAGCGTTTGCAATGACATATTGTGAACGGACTGAGTTATAGCAAAAACAGAGATGAAGCAGAGCTCCGGGGGAGGAGGGACGATTGTTACACTCACTCCAACGGATATAATGCAGAGCAACGGTTTTTACACTCAATTAGTTTGCACATTGTGTTGGACACAAACCAGAATGTAGAACGTTTGGGGGTTTTGTCTTTACGTGATTAAGGGAGAGGAGATGAGATAAATTCCGTAAATTACCCCCCACCTCACCCCGCCCCCGTTCGCTTTCTCATCTGAGGTGCTTGGTTTTGCTCACCCTGGTATTGAGAAGGTGAGCTTCACAGCTGGGGCGGAGGCAGAGCAAGCAGAGGTCCTGGCCTCCCTTCCCAGATGGGATGATCCTCCCAAAGATCCATCGCTTTCCGATAAAGGTCTGTCTTCTGCATTTTGCTGCGTAAACAAGGACGTGAAACAGCAATCTGCGTCTGGCGGTTTCCAGGATCTTGCACTTTGCCCAGGAGCAAAGAGGAGCAGGCATGTGACAGGGGCCAACAGATGTCAGCTCTCATTTAGGTGACGCCAGTATTTCCCAGGCTGCGAGGGTTTCAAGATCATTCTTTAATTTCTTCTGCTTCATTATCCGTCTTTGCATTTTTAATGCCCCTAATATGGTAATATTAAGACCTGCAATGTGGGGGTTCCTCGTTGCTCATTTCAGGGCCCGTTAGATGTGGGGGAATGTAGGTTGCTGCTGGCAGGCTGGGGCAGGCCAGCCTGGTGTCTTTCCGGTGGCAGCTCCAGCTGTCTCCACTGGGAGCACTGGGGAAGCAGAGGTACCTCAGGGACCATAAATGGAGAAGAGCATTGCTCAGACTCCCACCGCGGTCCCCTGGCTCTCCAAATTGGCTGTGTGGCCAGGTCGGATCCTGTGTCTAGAGCAGGTCTTCGGGCTAGGCTGACATTGCAGGTGGGGATTCGACTTCGAGGAGTGCAGACGGAGATGCCGTTGGGCGGGGGGAACGGCGTCGGTCCACTGCCACCGTCGGCTGACAATAACTAACACTTGGCGCTGGGCTGTGCCCAGAACAACTTGCGCATACAGCTTCCTTCTGCCACAGAAGGTACGGTCAAGGGCTTAGGTCAGACGCCTGTCACTTCATGAGTGAAAGGAAAGCACCCCCCCCCGCCCCCCCGGGCCAGTGCAGCACCCTCAGCGATTCCGCACCTGATATTTCAAACCTCCAACGCTAATCAGAAAACAATGGGAGAAACCTGTTAGGTACAATATCCAATTATAATTACATTTTTTTTACTCCAAAAAGCACATCAAATAAATAATGCAGTTTATGTTACTTCTAGAAAATGCAGCAGCATTAGTTAATTTACATAAATTATACAACTCATTATCTTTGTTTATAAAAAGCCCTAGCAATATTTTGGCTTATGGATGGAAGGGGGGGGGGTGGGCGGACTTCAGTTCCGTCTAGTTCTTCCGTCCCAGACAGTCACCATTTTACTTACTTACAGACAGAATGTCCGTCTGACGGACCCCTTAGGGGGGCTGCCTTTTCCTCGTGATGAATGGGGTGCCTCACATTCACCTTTTGTTTATTAAAAAAAGAAAAAAGCCAAAGGAATTCAAGTGAATTAATCCAAGCGTAGGAAGGAAGCTTTGAACAGGACGGGTCCTTTCCCGAAGCAGGCTGGGAAAAGGACTTCGGGAACTGGGGCATCCTGGGACGCCTTGCCAATAGACAACGGGGCGCCTCTTCTGACATGTCAGCTACGGGTGGCAAGATTCTTTCATCCGGAGCTTTCTAAATCAGCATCTATGAATCACACATGGCTACTGAGTATTTGAACCATGGCTTGACCCTAGTCTATGACGTGATGCACCTGTAGAATCCATTCTTAGTATGGAGTACCGAGTCACGTCCGGTAGACCCAGCCCGGGCTGGGGTACAACTCAGTGCAGTGCTCACCATGCAAGAGTAAGGACCTGAGCCCCAGAAGCTGCCAGGAAAGCCTCGGTGTGGGGACTCACGTGTGATCTGAAGGAGGGTGCAGATGGGCAGATCTCTGGGGCTCGCCGGCAGGCCACCCAAGCCCAGTTTGCAAGGGAGTGCCAAGCCAAGTGTGAGGGACACCCTTTCTCAATAAGCCAAGGTGGGTGGCACTTGGGGATGACACCTGATTACTGGCCCCTCATGGACATGCACACATGTGCACATGCACCTGCACACACACACACACACACACACACGTGCACATGCGCCTGCAGACACACACACACACGTACACATGTACCTGCACACACACATGTACACATGCACCTGTACACACACACACACATGTGCACATGCACCTGCACACACACACACGTGCACATGCACCTGCACACAGACACAGACACACACACACACACATGTGCACATGCACCTGCACACACACACATGTGCACACACACACATGTGCACATGCACACACACACACATGTGCACATGCACCTGCACACACACACAAACGTGCACATGCACCTGCACACATACACACACACACGTGCACATGCACCTGCACACACACACACACGTGCACATTCACCTGCACACACACACGTGCACATGCACCTGCACACACACACACACACGTGCACATGCACCTGCACACACACACACATGTGCACATGCACCTGCACACACACACACTCACACACAGCATCTGTAGCCTAAATAGCACCTCATTATTCTTAGAAAACTTCATACATGCATAAGATGTATCTTGACCACGCCCACCCTCTGTCCCTCGCTCCAACTCCCCCCGAGTTCCTCCCAGCTCATCTCCATGTCCCCCAGAATCCAGCTGCCCGTGCACGCGGAAGAGTCACTCGCGAAGGGTCATCCGCTGGACGTAGGCAACCTGCCGGTGACCACCCCGTGCCTTTGTTTCACTCTACCGTTGTCACCAGGACGTTATAGACACAGCTTGTACCCTCGACTGGGATGCACCTGACTAGCTGGCGAGGAGGCTGGAGGCCCATCTGGCTCGGCAGCAGCCCGTCATTCAGACTCCGATTCCGATTCCCCCTCCCAGCCCCGTATCAGGCTCTGCCTCGTCGTCTGGAACTTAGGGCGCCACGCAGTGAGATGGGAAGGGCTTGTCTGATGGTTGGGATGGAGATTTGAAGGGCACGTGGGAGAACAACTCGATAGAAGAAACTGAGCTTTCTTCCCTCGACAGTGCTTGGCTGCTGCTTGCAGCTTAAATATTAAAACCCTTGCTGGTGGGTGGAGGGGCCCAGCTCCCAGGTTGTTTGGGAGGGAAACAGCAAATCTTGAAATTTTCCTCCATCGTTCATGCAGATCCAGTAGGGTGGAGAGAGTGAACAGGCCTTCGGGAGGCTGCTCTGCCAAGCTGTGGGGCGTAGGTGGGGGACACAGACAGTGGTATAGGTTCTGGAATCATTGGGAGGGAGGGGCGTGGCTAAAGGAAGCGGATCACTGTATGGTGGACCTTGGGTTGTAACCTGGTCATGGGTCTTGTCCTGTTTGTTTCCTGATCATGAGCGAGCAACATAATGACTGCTCTCTTCCATGCTGTGATGCCCTCTGCCCTCCAGCTATGGACCCAGAAACCCTTCCCCCCTTCAGTGGCTTCCTGTCCAGTGTTTAACTCAGGGACAAGAGATGTTACTAATATAGAGCTGTATGCCAAGTATTATCAGAGCTCTGGGAAATGGTCAAGCTCAGACTGGCTTGTGTTAGTACCTGGGTACCTGATAGAGACCCCAGAATGATCAGGGCTAATTTCTTCCTGGAGTAGATTCCCCCCAAAGAGCAGAGCATCAAACTTTAAATGAGTTGTAAGTCACACAATGCCTGACAAAGCAAAATTCAGCATCCTTTAAAAATCACATAACGAAATCCATCAACAATACATTATTCACAATACCACGAACTCAATAAAAGTTATTAGACATGAAAGAATCATGAAAATGTGAGCTAGATCTGGGAGAGAGAAATCAGTCCATAGAAAAGAAATAACACAGGTATGGAATGCAAAGACAAGGGCTTTGAGACAACCAGTGTGGAAGTCCTCCATGATAACCAGTGTGGAAGTCCTCCGTGACAACAGTGTGGAAGTCCTCCGTGACAGCAGTGTGGAAGTCCTCCGTGACAGCAGTGTGGAAGTCCTCCACGACAACAGTGTGGAAGTCCTCCGTGACAACAGTGTGGAAGTCCTCCACGACAACCAGTGTGGAAGTCCTCCGTGACAACAGTGTGGAAGTCCTCCGTGACAGCAGTGTGGAAGTCCTCCGTGACAACAGTGTGGAAGTCCTCCACGACAACAGTGTGGAAGTCCTCCACGACAACAGTGTGGAAGTCCTCCGTGACAACAGTGTGGAAGTCCTCCGTGACAGCAGTGTGGAAGTCCTCCACGACAACAGTGTGGAAGTCCTCCGTGACAACAGTGTGGAAGTCCTCCGTGACAACAGTGTGGAAGTCCTCCGTGACAACAGTGTGGAAGTCCTCCGTGACAACAGTGTGGAAGTCCTCCACGTGACAACAGTGTGGAAGTCCTCCGTGACAACAGTGTGGAAGTCCTCCGTGACAACAGTGTGGAAGTCCTCCGTGACAGCAGTGTGGAAGTCCTCCGTGACAGCAGTGTGGAAGTCCTCCGTGACAGCAGTGTGGAAGTCCTCCGTGACAACAGTGTGGAAGTCCTCCGTGACAACAGTGTGGAAGTCCTCCGTGACAACAGTGTGGAAGTCCTCCACGACAACAGTGTGGAAGTCCTCCGTGACAACAGTGTGGAAGTCCTCCGTGACAACAGTGTGGAAGTCCTCCGTGACAACAGTGTGGAAGTCCTCCGTGACAGCCAGTGTGGAAGTCCTCCGTGACAGCAGTGTGGAAGTCCTCCGTGACAACAGTGTGGAAGTCCTCCGTGACAACAGTGTGGAAGTCCTCCGTGACAACAGTGTGGAAGTCCTCCGTGACAGCCAGTGTGGAAGTCCTCAGTGTAGGTTGTACACAGATCCTGGATAATTCACAGGGAAAGAACACAGGGAAGCAAGAGTGATTAGGAAACATAAGATTTGAATCTCACCAGAGGTGTCATCTGTTGATACATTACAAATTACTTCAAACTTAGCAGCCTCAAACACATACATAATATCTACCATCCCATAGTTTCCAAGGATCAGAAGCCAGGCAGAGCTTAGTGAAGCCCCCTGTGTCAGGGCCGTTCATGGGACTGAAGTCAAGGTACCAGCCAAGGGCTGCGGGCTCACTGAAGGCTCAGAGGAGGAGGTTGTGCTTGTGTGGAAATTCAAGTTTTTGTCAGATGTTGGACCAAGGGCTTCAGCTCTTCAATTGGCCGTGAGTGACAGGCTGCCTTCACTGCCTGACCGTAGGACTTCTTGCAGATACAGAATGGTATTTTCTAGTAAGACAGAAGTCACAGATTCATACCTAATCACAGATGTCAGTCTTGTTGTAGTACATTGGACGTTTCTGATAAGTTAGAAGCAAGTCACCAATATGCCCACAGTCAACAGGCAAGGGTGACCAGGGAGTTGGTACCGGGAGTTAGGTTTCCGTGGGTCCATCCTAGACTCCGGCTATCACAGGCCTCGTAGCAGGCAAGGCACAATATAAAGTAGACCAGAGAACATGGACATAAAGCAGTGAGAGCCACTGGACCTAAGCCACCCGGAGAAGAGGGCGGAGGGAAGATGAATCTCGATGAACTGCCAGGCCATGGCAAGTGCTCTGCGTATCCCTGGAGGCCCAGACCACGGGAGAAGGACGTTTGGAAGAGAAGGCTGAGGCAGGAGGATAGTAGGACTGGAAAGTCCAACCTGGTCTACATAGTGAGAGCCTGTCTCAGAAGCAAATCAACAACAACAACAAAAGCAGAGAAAATTAAAAAAAAAAAAAAAAACTTTTGAGAAAATACTGGTCAAGATTTCTCCAAACTGATGAGAATTATAAAATTAAACGGAGCCTCGGTGCTCAGTGAACCAGGGTCGCAGAATAAAGACAAAGACGTTCACACCAGCTGTAAAAGCATTCCTGGACACCAGCAGCCGAGAGGAAGGCTTTGAATGAGGGGAAGGAAAGGCGCATTATAAGAATAAGAAATACTGTTGGAGCCTGCAAGAGGGGAGAAACCCCAGCCTGCAGCTCTGTCCTCCGTGATCGTAGGTTTAAGAATGAAAATAAAAGACATTTTAAAAACACACACACACAGACAAAGGGAGAGAGCTTGTTGCTACCAGGCCTTAAGTCAAACCAAAAAAACCTCAAGTTGAAAGACAATGTTATGAATGGAAGCTCCCGTTTATACAAAGGAACACGGGCGTCTGGACTACGCGGGCGGATGGACGATCCCCTCCATCTTAGTTTTTAATGCTTTTCTTCAGAATATAATTGGCCAAAATCATGAGGAAGTCACCACTTCTTTCCGCTTAAAGGGGAAAAGCAGAAATTGATCTCAGACAGCTGCTCAAACCCCTTCCCAGGAAATTAGGAAAATAAATAGAGAAATACAAGTGAGATCAAAGCAGAGTCAAAAAGGGAGGCTTTCTGGAAGGAGGTTCCTCTTCCTCTACCGCCCTGGTGTGCTCGCCCATGGGTCCTTGAGTGAGGACGTGCGGGTGGGGCTTTGATCCAAAAGGATTAGTGCCTTTTCAATAAAACACAACCCTGAGGCTGGAGACAGTGGCTCAGGGGTTAAGAGCAGGTGTGTTGTTTTCCAGGGGACCCAAGTTTGCTTCTCAACACCCACATCGGGTGGCCCACAACCACCTGTCACTCCGGCTCCAGGGGATCTGATGACTCTGCCCCCTGTGGGCATCCACATACATGTGCACATACCCATGCCCCCCCACACACACGCAAGTACACAGAATTTATTTTAAAAACAAAGTATTTTTTATAAGGGTGGAAAGACACATGACAAAGCTCACACTCTCCCTCCAAGGCTAAGGGAAGACTCGCTAAGAAGGCAGCCCTCTGGGAAGGCCCAACTTCAGGGAGAGCTTTGTCATGCTTCGTCTCGGGCTAATATGGGCTTATTACTAAAAATATTATTAAAAATTTTCAAAAAATAGAAGAAGGAAGCACTCGACTGGCCAGGAGGAGAATCCACAACAGAAACCGGATTTGCTGGTACAGTGATCACAGACTTCCGGCCTTCAGAACGGCGAGAAAATTAATCTCTGCTGTGTAAGCCACGCAATCCTGTAGCCTTGTGTTATAGCAGCCAGGGCAGACTGGCGCAGAGCCTGCGGAACAAAATGGAGATCAATGGATGCAATATGGAAGGCTCTAGCAACAGAAGTTAGCTCTTGAACATCCAACCGAGGTTGGGTGTGCTGATGTACGCCTTTAATCCCAGAGGCAGAGAACGCTGGATCTCTGTGAGTTTGAAGACGGCCCGGTCTGCTTAGTGAGTTCCAGGCCAGGCAGGGCTACACGGTGAGACCCTGCCTCGATGGGGAAAACACCAACACAGCTGACAGGCTGAGGTGGGGGAGGGAAGAGGAGAATATGGATTATGTGAAATAATGGTTCAGCTGCGGGAGACAGTGACAGATTCTCAAAATATTAAGGTTAGAGTTGCCCTCTGGCCCATAAAGGGCCCAAAGGACTAAACTCGGTAATGCAAGAGAGGATATTATCATTATGAACTTTTAGGAACAACAGGATTATAAAAGAAATGTTATGAACAGCTTTGTACCAAGAAATGAGGTAACCAAGGTGACTAGCCATACTGTTTGTAGACTGTTGGCCGCTGTGAACCACTGAGCCATAAATGGCTCATTACACTCAAAGGGACTCTCTGTTTTCTGATAGTAACAGGATCAATTGAGAGTTCCATAGCAAAACAAGTACCTGAAACATTCCCAGATATTTGGGAACTAAACAATGGTAAAAAGAGAAAAAAAAGTCACAAAGGAAACTTGTTGTCGAAGTTTATTTTAGTTGTGTTTAAAATAATTGTTTTTGTGCACTGTTGGAGAAAAGGGATGCATAGGCCTTGGCATTTTGTGTGGTCTGCAGGTGTTGGGTTATGGGGGGGGGGGGACGTTTGATTGCTAATGATCTGCACCTGAGGAGTTCTGAATCAATAAAAACACCTGAGCTCAGAGGCTTGAGGTTCCACTGTCCAGTACAGCACTGGCCATGATGGTGGTTCCTTCTGCTGAGGTCTGGCAGAGTTTGCGACTATGAAAATACCTCCTTGTCTCCTTGGTGAGCTATGCACCAGCTAACTGCTACAGAAACTAGGTAACATTTTTAAATGAATGAAAACTCACAGCCAACATAGAAAGCCTGTCACTAGGGCAAAGCAGGTCTTAGAAGGGGCTTGTGGTTTTCAGTGCTTATACTACATGTGCACAAAAGCCAATCCATTTAATTCGTATTAAGAAGTTAATAAGCTTTTCTGTTTAGCAGGTAGAAAAAAAGAGCTGATTAATATCAAAGTAGAAAAACAAGATAAAGTCTAATCAATTGTCTTAGCTAGATTTCTATCAGTGTGATAAACCACTGGCCAAACGCAACCGGAGAAGGAGAGGGTTTATTTGGCCTACAGGTCTCAATCACAGTCCATCATCGAGGGATGTCAGGGCAGAACTCAAGCAGGGCAGGATCCTGGAGGCAGGAGCTGATGCAGAAGCCATGGAAGAATGCTAGTTACTGGCTTGCTCTCCATGGCTTGCTCAGCCTGCTTTCTTGTAGCCCCCAGGACCACCTGCCAGGGGGTGGCGCCGCCCACAGCTGACTGTGCCCTCCCTAACAATCATTAATCAAGAAAACACCCCACAGACTTGCTTACAGGCCAGTCCGATGGGAACATTTTCTCATTCAAGGTTCCTTCTTCTCAACGATCCTGGCTTCTGTTAAGTTGACGAAGTACCGAGCAACACATGTGAGCAACACATGTGAGCAACACATGTGAGCAACACATGTGAACAGCAAGTGAGCCAACAATGGGAGACATCGTTAAAACGAACAAATCCCCCGTAAACTAAAGGCAAGACGCTGAAAGGGAGTGTGCGTCGTGAGGAACAGGGAGGAACTGGAGAGGGAGCTGGGTGCTGGACGTGATCACATTTCATCGTATACGTGGATAAAATTCTCAAAACTAGGAAAAACTAAAAACTCTTCAAAGATCAATAAATTGATTCATCTAGAGCTAACATGATCAAGAAACAAAGACAGAAAGTAGCGAACTGTTAGTGTCGTGAATGAAAAGTGACCCCAATAGGAAGCCTGTATCCAGCAAGAGTATAATCAGAGAGTAGCATGAAAGCCTTGCGGTAATTAATTGGGTAACGCAGATGGAATAGGCAAATATCTTGAAGAGCAAAAAAATAATCAAAGTCAGCACAAAATGAACAGAAAATTCTAAATGACCCCATGTTTATTAAAGAAATCGATTTTATAATTATAAGACTTCCTGTGAAGGAAACTCTTTCATGCCGAGTCCCGTCAGACATTTAAAGACAGAATGGTGCTAACCTTACCGAACACTGTTCAGAAAAGAGACGGCAGTGTGTTTGATCGTAAGTCAAGACTGGGGCGTTACGAGAAGACTACAGACCGATAACCAGCAGGGACATAATTGGAAAAACCCTTAACAGAATATTAGCAAAGGAGATGCGGCTTACGTGTGAAAAGGGTAACTCACCATGATTAATGGGGTTAACCGGGGATGTACAAGATTGATTTAACATTTGAAAAATCAATGTAATTGCCTGTGTTCAGAGAACACAGGATATCGACCATATAATCTTATCAACAGCTACAGAAAATGGCATAATTGTGTATTCATTCATGTTTTATTTTAAAAACTCTCAGCACAATAATCATAGAAGGGGTTTTCTACAATCTGATGAAGGGCATCTCAGACTGGAGAGATACTGTGGACCAAGTACCTGCTATGCAAGCATGAAGACCCGAGTTTGTGTCCCCAGAACCCACATAAGCCAGATACAGAGCCTGTCTCCTGTGGTGAGATGGGACTTAGAACCTGTCCCCAGCGGGCTGACCCGTTTGAGGACTTAATGCCCAGTTGTTGGTGCTGTTTGGGAAGGAGGTGCCGCCTTGCCAGAGGAAGTCTTCACTGGGGCCAGGGTTTCCAGCTGGCTGTCTCCACTTTGTGATTACCACTGAGGATATGCGCGCGCAGCCTTGTGTTGCTGCCGCCATACCGACATCTTGTTGCCATGCCTCCCAGCCATGATAGGAACGCGGCTTGTCCCTCTGGAACCCCAGACCCAAATAAACGCTTTCTTCCATAAGATAATAAGATAGTTCTGGTCATGGGCTTTTCTCACAGCAACATGAAAGTAGCTAATACAGGAGGTAAAGGCAGAGAATTCTTAGAAGCTCTTGGGACACCAGCTGGGAGTTCACTGCAGTAAACAGCAGGAGACCTTGTCTCGGGCGAGGTGGAAGGTGAAGACAGACATCTATGGTTGTCTTCTGGTCTCCATACCTGCCCTGTGGTGTATGTGTGTAGTGTGTGTGTGTGTGTGTGTGTGTGTGTGTGTGTGTGTCGTGTGTGTGTATGTAGTATGTGTGTGTGTATGTGTGTAGTGTGCATGTGCATCCACAAACACACACACATACATACTTTTAAAACGTATAGACTATCTCAGAAAGTCTTCTCTGATGATCATAACTACTTTTCCACTAACTTCCCCCTAAGATTAGCAATGGCTATACATCCCCTTTTACTACCTCTCTTTAAAGATGGGCTAGATGGAGGGCTTGGGAAGATCAACATATAAGAAGGGCTAAAAGTCATTATGGGCAGGAAAGAAGAAAGTGAAACTCTCTTTATTTGCATGTTGTTCATTGAAAACAGTAAAGAATCTATGAAAGAATATTTGAACTGGTAAATGAATCCAGAAAGACCCCAGGAAGACAGGTGAATTGACCAAAAGAAAACACGTTTCCAAAAAATGGTAAGAAAACAGAGGTCAAGTAAAATACAACTTGCAATAATGTAACACATTGGAATATTTTAGCACGGAGTTAACCAAATATGTAAATACTCTGCACTTGAAAGTATAAACACTGTTGAGGGAAAGACTTTCAGTGAAGAGGTATACATGTTCACTGGCTGGATACAGCATGTGCAAGGTGTAGACACACCATGTTCATGGACTGGATACACCATGTTCATGAGCTGGATATACCATGTTCATGAGCTGGATATACCATGTTCATGGGTGGAGGCATACAATGTTCATGAGCTGGATACACCCTGTTTATTGGCTGGATATAGCATGTTCATGTGCTGAATATACTGTGTTCATTGGATGGATGTAATATGTTCATAGAATAGACATACTGTGTTCAGGGGTGGACATACCATTCATGTTCATGTGCTGAATATACTGTGGTCATGGGGTGGACATACCATGTTCATGGACTAGATACACCATGTTCATGGACTGGATGCACCATGTTAATGGGATGGGTATGGTATGTTCATAGGCTGGATATCCTTGTTTATAGACTGGATGTACCATGTTCATGGACTGGATACACCATGTTAATGGGATGGACTGTCATGTTCATGGATTTGAAGATTCGGTGTTGTTCAGATAGCAATATTCTCCACGTTTATCTGCAGTTGCAACATAGAAATTTGATCTACCTGTCTCATAGACATCAGCTAACTCAATCTAGGCTTTATATCAAACATGCTTTGGATAGTTAAATGTATTCATAAAGACAAATAAATGTGTAGAATTTACACTGCTGGTTTCAATACTGCAACTAAAGGCACAGGAATTGGGACAGGGTAAGAAAGGTCCCTGGGGAGATTTTCCAAAGAGGCACATTAAAAAAAAAAAAAGGTTATTACATTTATGTGGGGATGGGTACACATGCCACATCGTGGTTGTGGAGGTCGTAGAGATTGTAGGAGTTGGTTCTCTCCTTCTACCATGGGGGTCCTGGGGGTCATGTCATCAGGTTTGGCAATAAGTGTCTTTTTTAGCCACTGAGTCATCTCAAAGACCCCTGAACATTTCTTACACACACACACACACACACACACACACACACACACACAGAGTATCACGTGGGATCATTTCCTGTACACTAGCATACATTGTCACTGGACTCTATTTCAAGCAAGTAGCTTCTTTCTAAATCACTCTGTGATAACCATGTGCTTGATCTTGTTGCTGAGCTTGAGAATGTTAGACTTCACCCTGCAAGTGACACCTTTACACCCAGTCAGGGATCCTCCCAGGTGTGTTTTGAAGACTCACTGTGTGCAAGGCTTCTCTCCCTGACTAATTGTTTTCCTGGGTACGTCTCTGGACACATCATGGGGATGCTGGGTGTATGGTGAGTTCATCCTTCAGAAGCCGCTTGTAGATGACACCAATGCAGCCTAGGAGCCGATGCTTCTCCAGTGTGGCCGCCACAGGTGACTTGGCACAGGATGGCGCACTCAGGAACGGGAGAGGATTTTGCTCAGCGATATTTGTGTCTGGGCTGGAGAGATGGCTCGGTGGCTAAGAGCGCTTACTGCTCTTGCAGAGAACCCAAGTTCAGTTCCCAGCTACCATGTTTGGTGGTTCACAACTCTGAAACAGCAGTTCAAGGTTGTGCAATGTGGATGCATATGCAACGCTCTCACCCTGCCCAGAGACGAACCGTCCAGGGCGCCCTCAGCCTGGGCTCGGAAGTGCTGCAGCTGGAAGTTTCCCAACCTGCCACTCAGCCCTTTAATAACAACACTGATGACAGGAAAAATCACAACAGAAGGAACCCTTTGCGAAGCTAAGCTCTTTTCGTACAGTGACTTAATTTTTCAGTAGCTGTGCACTGTTTCTCCGATGACAAACAGGCTCAGACAGGTTTTTAAGTAATTAAGGTCACTTAGCTCGTCAAAGATCCCTGCTCAGAGACAAGACTCCCTCCTAACTCTGAAGCTCAGGTTCCTCAAGCGTGCCATGGATTTTCTACTTTAAATTGTAAACCTGGATTTGTTGTTCCTGAAATATTTATTTATTAAATATTTATTGATCATCTTCCAAGAGGCAGGCGATGATATATTGGGATCCCCAGCCCACTAATGGAAGTACAATTAGGAGTACAATTTAACCCCCTAATCGATTGAGAGAACAATGTTAGCTACTGCAAAGGAAAGGTAGCGGAAGTGTGAGATCTCACAGCAGGTAGTCAGCTGATCTAGGGGCCTACAAGGGAAGCATGAAAGAAGTTCTCTCAGTGACACTGTCAGTGGGGAGAGGGGACCAGCAGAGGACCAAGGAGCAGCATATGCAAAGGCCCTGGGGCACCCAGAAGGGAAAATGTCAGAGGAAGGCATGAATGCCAATTGGTGTACTTGCAGTACAGAGCCTGATGGGGGCGTTGGTGAGAGAGGGGTGGGAACTGAGCTCTGCAGGGCTCCTGAACCTGCAAAGCAATTTTTAGAACTGAAGCTGAGAACAGAGAGAGCCACTGGAAGATGGTAAATGGGGGTTCTCACCTGGTAGTCATTCTGAACACGCTGCATGGAGGGCGGGCAGGCGTGGGGCACAGGCTCAGATCCGAGGGCTTCTCCTCTCGGTGCTCAGGTCGGAGGGGCCTGCCCTTCTCCTCTCCGCTTTCTGCTCTGCGTGTCTAGTTTTTAGTCCGTTTCCTTTCCCTCGTCGGTTTTGACATTCCGGGCCTCAGGCTTGCGAAGGAAGAAGCTACAGATGGCTTAGGCCGGGGGAGCCATGGCCCCGGAAGCTGTCAGTGTCACAGGCGTCATCCTTCAGCGCGGAGATACCTCCTCAGCAGAATGCCAAGCAGCTTGGCGCGAGGCAAAGCCGCTCTGAGCAGCTCTGAGCCTTGTCAGAACAGCGTAGACAAAATGGCTGGGTTTCCACAGAGTTGACTGCCAGTCGCCCTCCGCAGCGCCCGGGGCCGGCTCTCTCCCTCAGCATCTGTTTCTGCTACTTCAGGAGCCCAAGGAAGGCCGGGGGCCATCATGGGCGTGAATGCTAAATGGCCCCAGATCAGGGCTGGCTTCAGAGAACCCCAGCATCGATGGAAGTCCCCAGGTCGGGGGGGTCAGGAAATGGACCCCAACCCGGCAAGATGGGGGGGGGGGAGCTGCCCAGGAAGGGCCTGTTGGTGGTGACAGGAAGCTCGGAGCGTGGCCTCATCGGCCACTCAGCCCCCATCGGATGCTTTGATTCCCACAGATGTCAGAGATGCCCACCTAACTGAAAGATGAACACTCCGTCAGGGTGGGGATTGAGCCCGGCGGTGCTTGGCGGGCGTGCGCAAGGCCTGTGTTCCACCCACAGCGGTGATGAGAAGAATATGAAAATCCTGCCAGAATGAAGAGATTCGAAGGAGACCCTTGTACCGACCCCTCCCTCTGGCTGTCAGATGAACTGAAACAAATAGACCCCCAAAGCTGGAACTTCCCCATCTGGGAGAAGGAAACGGCTGAAGCCAGATACCAGCCAGATGGGGAACTGGAATTGGGGAGATCCCACCGGTTCGGTCCGCTTGTCAGACCGGAGTGAGAGACATGCCGTGTCCAGGATCGCTTAGCTATACACAGCCCTTGTCTTCTGTGTAAACCTAAACCTCACGTTGGGACCCCCAAAGACAGAGTTGGGGGTGTCGCCGGGCCTCTTTGTTTCTCTTCCCAACCTGGCCACACTCCGTCTCTGCTTTCCACGGTTATTTTGTGGTCTGATTGGCCTCCCGAGGATGACGGCTGAGCCTAGATCCTTACGGCTGTCAGAGCCCAGGCTCTGACCGCCTCAGCCCTTGTGACCACGGCAGCCACTTGAAATCAGAACCCCAGGGGACTGGCATCCTCTTCTGGCTTCCATAGGCACTTGTACTCATGAACACACGCTTAAAACTAAATCTTTCAAAACGATAATAAAGCGATGGGTGGCCGAGTCCAGGTGGTTCTGACTACCAGGACCCGGGCTACGATCCCGACAACTCAGTAACAGTAACACTAAGAACGCTGATACTAATAAATGGCCAGCACCCAGTCTCTGGGTCTAGTTAGCTGTTGAGTAGCCAGACGGCAGGCACACTGAACGCCTGGCCTCACGCTGCTTTCTTCTGCCTCGTTGGGCTCCCCGGTCAGAAGCTTCCTCACATCTGAACAGTGTACCCCGAGAAGGAACTTAAAGCAACACACCTCTGCAGCTTTCCCTTGGCCCTCTTGGGGGACACTCCGACACTTCCCAAGTTCCCTGCTTGCCCTAAACTGGAGATCTTGGGGGCTGGCAACAATCTCTGAGTTCTACATAACATCTCTGGATGCAGACTGCCAGAGGACCAGGGTGACAGCGGGACACCATGGTGTCCACAGGGTGCCTGTCAGGGTGTCATGGAGAGCAGCGAGAGCTGGCCCTCCCTGCATGTTAAATGCGTGTGGCTCGGGTTTACAGTGACTGCTCGGAGAATTGCTCTGCAGTTGATTACGTCACCTCCCTGTTCGGTAGCCGGCACAGGTGGAAGGGGCCAGGCTGTGGCAGGAGCTCTGCCGTCTGCATTCTGCGCTTAGCCTGTAAAGGCAGTTTCTATGTAAATGATCGAAGGTTCTAGGTGGGCTAACGACGTTAGCGTCTGGATGGATGGAAATTGTCTTCGTAATTGACGTGAAGGCAGCGTGGTAGTTTTAGAGAGAGAAATTGGTACCAGAACCTGTGTGCATTTAAAGTCATTTAATATTAGAGCCAGATTAGGAGAGAATTGCTGAAAAGAAAAACAAATATTTTCTTAACAAGAATTCGAAATGTGACAGCGCCCATTTGTTTTGACTTAAAGAGCCAGATTCTCTACAAACACAGACCGAACGTTTCCACTGATGAACTTTCTGGAGAAAATTAGTACAGGCAAGCATGGCGGTAGTCTGTTTTCTCTGGCCAGCTGTCTTTCTTCGCAGGGACTCGGAGTCCCTCCGGTCTTGTCCGTAGCAGACCTTCTATTAAACACCATCCAGGTTTTTTTTTTTTTTTTTGAGACTTTCATACACTGAGTCTATATTTATGTCATTTCACCGTTCCCTCTCTCCCCGCCAACTCCTCCTGTGTCTCCCACCACAAATTCATGATCTCCACTTCTTTAATTATTATTGTTCTACACACACACACATCATACATACACACACATCAGACATCATACATACACACACTACATACACTACACCCCCCACACACACTACACACACACCACATATACACCATACACACACCACATATACACCATACACACACACACACCACATATACACACACACACCACACACACATACACTACACCCACCCCCACACACATACATTACACACACACACACACACAACTGAGGTCATTTAGTATTTATGTGTGTGTTTAAGGCTTACTACTTGGGGCTAGATAACCTATCAGGAACTAATCCTGGAGAAATGGATTTATATCCATTCATTTTCTCCCCTCCCCCCACCGGTGTAGCGCTTCATCTAAGGATCTTGTGAAATTTGCCCTGTCCGTGTCGGCATGTCAGCTACAGTCTAGTTTTAAAAATACAGTCTGTTCTTCATTTTTTAATATTGTTTAAGGCTAGGTAGAATATGTATCTTGCGAACCAATTCAAGAATCTCTCTTTAAAAATAGCCTTCTGGGCTTCAGGGTTCCCAGTATTTATTTAATAGGTTGAGGAACATTACAGTTAATGCCATTGGCCTGGTCTGCCCCGTGGAGAAAATAATTGTTGCAAAACACGAATACAGTCATATTTCTAGGTAAGTAAATGTCCCGAAAAATTGGATCCCAGCCCCCAGAATAAGAATCCTTTATGAGTTAGATACCTACCTGAGCAGAGAGAAATCAAAACAGGAAAACAATCAAAACCCAAGAATAAGTGTGTCCTTAAGTGAAAGAATTAATCATGCTAAATTAGAAAGAGTGTTAAAAATAGTTTTAGACTAGTGCGGATTCTGAATATCAACGTAATTGCAGCCGCCTAATTTGGCATAAAAACCATCTAATGAAATGTTTTCATATCACCGTCCATTCAGTTTAGCAGCTTGAGTAGCACAAGGTAGTAAGGGCTTTTAAATCCCCATGGCCAAGTCTTCTAAACCCAGGTTTGGTTTTAGTTTTGGTTGATGTTTATGGAAAGAGAAAGTACGTGTGCGTGTGTGTGTGTGTGTGTGTGTGTGTGTGTGTGTGTAGTGTAATTATATGTGTATGGTGTGTGTGTGTGTGTGTGTGTGTGTGTGTGTGGTGTATATGTGGTGTGTGTGTGTAGTATAATTGTATGTGTATGGTTTGTGTGGGGGTGGGGGGGTGGGGGGTGTATATGTGTGTGTATATATATGTGTGTGTGTATGGTGTGTGTGTATATGTGTGTGTGTGTGTAGTGTATATGTGGTGCATATGTGGTGTGTGTGTGTGTAGTGTAATTGTGTGTGTATGGTATGTGTGTATGTGTGTGCATGTGTGTGTGTATGTGTGTAGGGTGTGTGTGTGTATGTGTGTGTGTGCATGTGTGTGCTTGGTTCGTGGATTCTCTTTTTGTGGACTGGGTAAGAAGGGGTCCCTCAGTCTTGCCAGCTATACCCCGTTCTGGGGCTGTGCCCCGAGGCCCAGGGCTCCGGCTTCTCTGGAGATGACGCCTGCACAGCAGGTCTGCGGAGACTGCAGGGTGCGGCAGCGCAGTCCGCCCCAGGCCTTCTCCGCCAGTGAGCGGCCTGACCACCCACCCTCTACCACAGAGCTCATTTCCCAGAGAAGTCTTGCCGATGGGGATAAAGCACCTGAGCAGGCTGGAGGGAGCAATGGACGGATGGGTCAGCCCCAGTGTGCCCTTCCTCAGATCCTGCAGGCCAGCGCCCTGCCACCTCCAGGCCAGCGCCCTGCCACCTCCAGGCCAGCCCCCCCCCCCTCCCGCCACCTCCAGGCCAGCGC
This sequence comes from Cricetomys ansorgei, assembly GCA_026225945.1. NCBI lineage: Eukaryota > Metazoa > Chordata > Mammalia > Rodentia > Nesomyidae > Cricetomys > Cricetomys ansorgei. Next base: position 4,491,029 of record JAMJFZ010000484.1, read on the forward strand.
CCTGCCACCTCCTAGCTCAGAATGGTTTGGATTCCCGGGCAGCTCTGAGATGAGTTCCCTCCATATTCTGCCCGCTCTGAGCCTGACTCCTTACCTTTCTCCTCCGCCTTCTTCCCAGACACAGAACCTCCTTCTTGCCCTTTTTATCACTTGCTGGTGGCCGCCTCAGATAATGGAAGAGGGCAGTGTAGATGAGCACTGAGCCAGCTGCCATCTCTCACGGCTCAGGAGGACTCTGGCCTCGTTCTTTCCCTCAGTGGGCTAGCTCAGGACATCTGCGAATATACCGTCTCGCCACCATTGGAACCCCTTTTGCTGCTTTCATTGACTCAGAAACCTGGGTCCCAGTGACCTCCCTTGCCATTCTTGAGCTACGGTTTGTTTCTCTGGAGGTTTTGTGGAGAAGGTCACATGGGCAGAAAGGCCAGGCTGCTCACCCTCCCCGAGGAGCCTGAATGAGGCGAACAAGCAGCCTGAGGAGAGTGTGAGCAGTCGTCAGTGTTTGGACAGCTCGGGGAGGGAGGGGCTTAGATTTGCTGTCTTGGGCCAGGAACAGTGAATGGCAGGCTGTGATCAGGACAGAGCAGAGCACACACGCTGTCGCCGTGTGATTGGGGCTGATGGCAGGGATCCGGAATGGTCTAACTATCCAACAAGAGACGAGTCCAGCCAGCTATAGCACTCTACAAATCCGTCCGCTGAGTAGTTACAGAAGACAGCGCAGGAGACAGAAAAGGAGTCCTGTGTAAACCTGTGGCCAATCCCCGGGCTGCTCAGGGTCATGCCCTGCCCAGCCCCCACCCGGAGGACCTGCAGGTTCACCTTCCTTTGCAGCTCCACACATTCCCCTCGCTGTGCTGTGTGCACCCTGCTGTTACCCTCACTTGCTTGCTGGTATCTGAGAAATGGGTGCGAAAAACCAATGTTAAGTGGGTAGATTGCTTCCGGTGAGCTGGCCGCAGGGTGAGCCGGTCCTCACGACAGCGGCGACCAGTGTCCCCTGCTGCGTCCTGTCTGTGTGGTCAGGGCTTTCTGCAGGAATAGGAACTGTAGGATGATTACATGTTAAAAGAGGGTTTGTTAGGCTGGTCCACGGGACCTGAAAGAAATGAAGACAGGCAGGCAGCGTCCTTTTGGGGGACTCTTTTCATCTGTACTACCAAAGGAAGGTGCCACCCACCTTGTGGGGATATCTTCCCCTTTAGTTAGTCCTTCCAGGAAATACCCTCCCCCGACCTGCTCAGAGCCCCCATCTCTCAGCCGACTCCAGACCCTAGTAAGTCCACAGTGACGATTAACCACGACATTGCGCAGTGGGTTTCTCTGCGCTCACGTGGACCCTTCGGTTCCTGGTCCTCACAGCGAGGTCACCCACCACAGGGCCTTCGCACCCGCTCCCGAACCATCTTCTTCTTTACTGGATGTCTGGTTCCTTTGTGTCAGCTTTACACAGCCAGGCATACCTGAGAGGATGGACCTTCAGCTGAGGAAATGCCTCCATCAGTTGGCTTGTGGGCGTGTCCATAGGGCAATTTCTTAATTAATGATTGATATGGGAGGACCCAGCCCACTGCGGGCGGTGCCACCCTTGGGAAAGCGGTCCGAGTTCTTTAAGAAAGCAGGCTGCACAAGCCATGGGGAGCCAGCCAGTAAGCAGCACTCTCTGAGGCCTCTGCTTCAGTTCCTGCCTCCAGGTCCCTGCACTGAGTTCCTGTCCTGGCTTCCCTTGAGATGGACTGTAAGCTGTAAGAGGAAATTAACCCTTTCTGCCCCGAGTTGCTTTTGAGCGTGGAGTTTATCACAGCAGTAGAAAACAATCTAGAACATCTGCTTAGCACACTCCTGACTCCAGGGAGGAGGCTGCCTTTCCCCGTGTTCCAAAGTCTCCTGGGAAATCTACAGAACTCACGTGCAGTGAGCGAGGCCCTTAGCCATTGGGTCCTGATCAGGAAAGGGAGACCACTCGAGCAGCCTCCTTCAGACCCCATTGTCCTCGAGAGGCTCCCTGCAAGGGATCCCTGGTATTGAGGGAGCCTGGGAGAGTGTTGCCTGGGTTGACCCCGCGCCTTAGCCTGCTCTTCCGATGTGATTCAGCTTGACTGTGCTCATTGTTAATTTGTTTTAGGGCCCAGTTTGGTTGTCATTCCTTGTGGTGGGGCAGACAGGAAGCACCCGAGGGACACCTCTGAGCCTGGGGCATCTAAACAAGTGAATGAAGGGGGAGAGGGAGGGCTGGGTGAGAGTTCCTATTCCAGAGGACTGAGAAGAGTGACCAATTTGGATAGCCGGTGAAGGGCTGGGCTAGCCTGGGCAAGATGAGAGCAAGGGGCAGGGCCCAGATTCCTTACCCGTAAAGTATATGCCTGAGCTCCTAGCCTTCACACATTGGGGTACACCAGAACCATGTTCCCCTGGGACCTCAGAATCTGATCTTATTTGGAAATCAGTTCTTTGTAGATAGAGTTAAAATGATGCCATACGGGACAAGGGTGGCCCAGGTCTAATGACTGGTGTCCTTCTGAGAAAAGGGAAAATTGAATCTAGGCCCAGGAAGAACCCGAGAAGACGGTCGGACAGCTGCTGAGGGATGCAGGGCAGAAGAGCGGGCTGGGTCCTGCAGAGGGAGCATAGCCTCAGCATCTCACCTCATGCTCAGTGACCTCTGGCAAAGAGTCCACTGCGTATCCGGGTCCAAGGTAGCTCCCAGTGATGAATTAGCTTCAACTGGAGTGACACCGGCTGTGGTGACATCAGCTGTCGGAGCTCAGGAGGCTGAGGCCACAGCCGTGGTTCCCACTGGACTCTGTGTCTTCGTATTTCTTTGCTGGCTGAAGAAAAGAAGGGTGGAGAACTTGGCCTTAGAAGGGATGGCTGGGGGTCCGAGACAGCAGCGTGGCTCTGTTGCGAGGGTGGTTTTGCCTCAGTTGGCATTCTAGAGGAGTGGTCCTCTTAGCCACCACCCGGAAGCAGGGAGAGCTCTGTAGGGAAGCAGGCGCTGTCTCTCCAGTGTCCTCCCTCACTGAGCGCCGGAAGTGGGACCGGTAGCGTCCTGTCCTGAGCCGAGGCTCCTCTGTGAGTCTCAAAGCTGACCTCTGCTCTGTGGGACGCATGCCTGGCTCAAGCAGACTGTGATGTTTATATTGAATATTTTAGTTTGCAGATATTCTAAATTAAATATATTTTCCACCTACACTATGAAAAATCCATTTATAGAAACCAAATCAAATTGGCGATCTAAGGACTGCTGGCCAGAAATGAAATATTTTAAAAATGAAATATATGGAGATTGGATTGCTGAAGTGGCGGCTTGTTCCAGGGCTCCTGTGGTGTGGGCTGGAGGGGTGACTGATTGGACGGAGCCTTCTCTGGGGATCAATTTGCAACTGCCCTGTAGTCCTGCAGTCTCGCAAGGAAAAAGGAGTTCTTTGAACAAACTTAGTTAGCAGAAAGAGCCAATCGCCTGCGATTTCTGGGGTGGCCTTGTATGTTCTAGTGGATGTGTACATCTTGTGGGAATGGCCCGGACCCCCTGGAGAGGCTGGAGGCTGCATTCAAACCACACAGCCTTAGATACCCAACCTGGCCATTCACCCAGGGTTTTGTCACCTTCTGAAAGGAAACAGATCCACGCTGCTTTCTTAGAAATGCAGCAGGCACTGGAGTTGAATTCTCCGAGCCTCACATCAGTGAGCTTCCAGCTCAGCTCAGGCTCCAGTATCCAAATGAGTGTCTGGCTAGGTCCCTGTAGAAACCTCTTCTTAGCCCCTCACAGGCCACCCAGGGGTGCTCTGTCTCCTCATCCTCCTCACTTAGTGGGTCCTGGGACGTCACGTGTGCTCATTTGCGTGGTCTTCCGCACCATCTGACCACTCTGAGAGCACGCAGCCATTTTGCCAAGGTGTGTTGACGTGACATCACTGTTCCTTCAGAAGTGTTAGTCCACAGCCTGTCTCCCCTAGGGATCAGGCAGAGTCCCTGTCTCCATTAGCACTTCTGGCTTCACACTCTGCAGACAAGAGATCTCTAGGGAGGCAGATCCTTGCCCCCCCCCCCCCGCCCTGCTGCGGGAACTTGGGAGGGCTGGCCCTGAAGCGCACTGCCTGGACTAACCCGTTGGTGACTTTCCTGCCACCTCCCAGGCACCCATTGCTCTCCAAGGAGGAGGGCGGGGCTCCTGTGGAAGAGCACGGGCAGGGTAGGCTACCACCAGAGAGTAACCCGCTCCCATACCTGTACGGGTTAGGGTTAGGGTTTGAATGTGATGCTTTGCAGAGATCTGGATATGTGATAAGCACACTGCAAACACAAGCTGAATAAGAATGGAGAATGGGCAGCACTGTGCAGTGGAGAGCGTAGACTGATAGCCTTCGTTCATCCCGTGAGCACATAGTCACCCAGGGAAAACACACTCTGTGAAGCTTATCACCAGTTCAACAGATATTTGTGAGCCCTCGTCATATCCTGATCCGCTCCCGGTGGGGGGTGGGGGGGGGCTCGGAAACGGGCGGAGACGCCATCAGCGCAGGGAGCAGAGCCCTCTCCAAGCTCCCTCCCACAGCTGATGGGATGATTCCATTTCTCAGCCTCTTGGACTGAGAACTTCAGTTGCTGCCTACTGAAGGCCACCCTCAGCCGCTAGCCACGCGGGCCCTCCATGGACACGTCAACGTGAGGGGGAGAGTCAGGTGGGACCCCCAACTCAAAGCTTCTGAGCAGTCTCCCTGGGAGGAGGAGCAGGTGCTTTCAGGAAGCCTGCTTTACAAAGGGAAACCGAGGCACAGCGAGAACCCTGCCGTTGCTATGCAGCAGCATAGCGTCGCTCTGCCTGGGCCCACGCCTTGTCTGCCGTGGACGCGCAGGTGAGAGCTTGGTAACTTCCGCCCACACTAGAATGTGTGAGGACTGAGCCGTGTTGGAGTGTCCCAGAAGATACTGATGACAGAACTTGTTAAGAACTTGGAAGTGGGCGCTGAGGTCGTGGCTCAGGGGTTAAGAGCACCGGTTGCTCTTCCAGAGGACCCAGGTTCTGTTCCAGCACCCACACGGTGACAATCTGTAAATCCAGTCCCAGGAGATCTGAGGTCCTCTCCTGACCTGTGTGGGCCTGTGTCTGTGTGGTGCACACACATACACGCAGGCAAAACACCCATACGTGTAAAATAAAGAAGTCATTTTTTTTTAAGGACCTGGGTATAGACCTGAGGGGCCATTAGCAGGATAGAGAATTATGGGAAAGGAGAGAAGTTTAGGGGAGAAAATTAAGAGTTTTTTGGCCATTGTAGCAGTGACATCCAAATGTAGATATTGAATAGCCAATTGACTCTCCGAGTCTGGAGCCCCAGGGAGCATTCGGCCCAGAGACACAGGTGCCTGGAGTCATCAATCCTGGATGACACCGAGAGAAAGAGAATCAAGAGAGAATGGCGAGGACCCAGGGCTCCTGCAGAAAACATTTACTGCTCGAGAAGAAAGGGAAAGCTGGCAAAAGACTCGGGATTCGAGGGGTGGAGGGACAGCCAGGGAACTGCGACCTGAAAGCCAGATTCAGAGACTGGAGAGGGCGTGGCTGGAGCAAGCTTCTGATGACAGCGCTGAGATGGAGCAGTGGCAGACTGGGAAAAGGAATCTATGAAATTGTACACTCAGAAAGACCCCGGGCTGGAGTGCGGCTCAGTGGTAGACGCTTGCCTAGCAATGACAGGGTTCCAGGTCTCAGCCTCAGCGCTGAGAAAACAAATTTAAAACAAACAAAACAATTTATTTTTATTTGTGTGTGTGTGTGTGTGTCTGTGTATGTATGTGTGTTTGTGTGTGGATGTGGATGTGTGCATGTGTGTGTGTGTGTGTGTGTACGCATGTGTGTGTGTGTGTGTGTACGCATGTGTGTGTGTATGTGTGTGTGTGTTTGTGTATGTATGTGTGTTTGTGTGTGGATGTGGATGTGTGCATGTGTGTGTGTGTGTGTGTGTGTACGCATGTGTGTGTGTGTCTGTGCGTTTGTGTGTGTATGTGTGTGTGTGTTTGTGTATGTATGTGTGTTTGTGTGTGGATGTGGATGTGTGCATGTGTGTGTGTGTGTGTGTGTGTACGCATGTGTGTGTGTGTGCATGTGTCTGTGTCTGTGCATGCAGTTGCCCTCAGAAGCCAGAGGAGGCTCATACTAAGCAGGTGCCCTACTGCTGAGCTACCCTCAGCCTGGGGTCTTCTGAACATTCAGTTTTAAAGGTTTCTTTTTCCACTTGGTAATCGCCCTCATCAGAGGTTTGGCATAGCTAAGCCTTCACCGTGGCTGTCCCTCTGAACTTGGCTTCTGGGTCGCTCTAATTATGTCTCATGGAGCTAGAGTTGCAGGTGATTGCAAGCCTCCCGGTGTGGACGCAGGAACTGAGCTTGTGTCCTCTGTAAGAGCAGTGCACGCTCCTAAGAGCTACGCAGTAGCAAACCACTGAGCTTCTTGCCAGAAAGATCCTACTCTGCAAAACCAGCTCCCTCCCCATCAGAAAGCCCCCCCTGATCTCCACTAATAAATCTGTAGATGAATTCAGTCCCTGCATGTGGTGCATCACCAGGTGCGCTGCTGTGGGGGACAGGGTGTAGGGAGTCTGCTTCCCATGAAGACATTGAGTCTCTTACTCAAACCACACATGGTTCAGAAAAGTAGGCAAACCTGGGCTTACTTTGTGTTCTCTCTCTCTCGCAGGACCACTGGCCCTGAAATGCATGTTGTCCGATAGTAGCATCCTTGGGGGTCTTTGCTGAATTCCGTGATTGTTTGCAGGGCCAGGCAGGTACCGCACTGCAGCGGGCGCTTGAGACCCTTGGATTCAGTGTTAACAGCCCTTCCCATTTCCTGCAGCAGCATTTCACGTGTGTGTGTGTGTGTGTGTGTGTGTGTGTGTGTGTGTGTTCCCATTTCCTATAGCAGCACTTCACCCTTGTCAGGACAGCTCTGTGTACATGTGCGTGCGTGCATGTGTGTGTACACATGTGTGCTTGTGTATGTGTGTGTACATGTGTGCACATATGTGTGCACATGTGTGTATGTACATGTGCAAGTGTGTGTGCGTGCATGCGTATGTGCATAGTGGGATATGGTGCAGGACTTCAGGCTGAAATAAAACCATGGGTAGCGATTTATAATCTGAAATAACAAAGCCTGTTCAGAAGATTTCAGTTCCATCCAGGGGGATTCTGAAGGAAAGATCCTCAGAGCCTCCTGGGGAAGCCCTGAGACAGCAAACCGTGGGTCTGAGGGAGAGGGTAGCCTCCTCGTGAGAGGTCAGGATGAGAGTCAGGACAGGAGACAGGGTACCTGGTCAGCGGCTAGGCTGTACCCAGCTCAGGCTCCCCCGGAGATGCCGGGTCCCCTGGCTTCTCAATGATGTCACTCCCCCACTCCCTTCATTCTCAAAGTCACTGTTGGGACCATTCAGGCCCCTAGGATCCTTGGAAATATGCTCCCTACTCTGAGACTCAGTGATTACCCCTTCCGGCTGAGAGCTGGGAATTGAGAGGCAACCCATAATGCTCTCTGCCTGGTTGGGGCAGCCCTACCCCCTGGAAATCTGTCCACATTGGTGCCTCTCCCCAGCTTCAAGAACACCATTCCCATAACTCACTCAGGGAAAATTCTAGAGCCTTGTTCCCACAGGGTCCTGGGCTACCAAAGTCTGCCACAGGTTAGAATTTCAGCATTTCTGTCTGTAGCATGGCATGCATTTATCCACAGATTCTACAGTAGAGACATACTGACTTATTTATTATTATTATTAATTATATTCTGGACTCTGAACTCAGGTCCTCTTGTCGGCCGCCTCTCCAGCCTTTCATCTGTCATTTTATCAAGCACCCGAGACACACCAGCATTAAGTTAGGTTCTGAAGCCCCGCAAATCCCTGACCCAAGCTCCAGCAATAATACGCTTAGGACCGTCAGATTCACAAGTGCGTCTGCCCCAGTGTGCTCCGGTGGGAATCGCCAGAATGTTCAAGCACAGCCCCCAGCGGTCCCCCTTTGAACTTCCTGGCGTCTCGCCCCCGGCCAACCCAACCCAGGTGTCCTGGCTGAGAGAGCAGGGGGCCCCAACAATGCATCTTCTCTAGCACTGTGACTTTAAATTAAGCAAGTACTTTCTGATTTCTGGGCCTGGAATATGTTGTTTAAAACCTTGGTGGAGAGACTGGGGCTCCCTTCTGAGTGCTCCCTGGCCCCCCTGTTTGCATGGATTGGTCCTTGGGACACAGCAGTACGTGAATCGGTGACTCTTGCTTTATGTGAACGGGTACTCAGTGAGGCCGAGAACAGATTGAAGTCCTCTTTGCCTTCGCACTGCTGGCTGCTGGCACACCACCGGCTTGCTTTCCCTTCTCACGCACTCAGTGGGAGCTATGCAGAGGGAGGTCCAGCCTGCCCCACTAATCCATACTTTCTCTGGAATTCTCCCACTTGTTTATGGTCCAGGCAATTTGCCTCCTGCTGCCCAGTGACTCAGAAGCGTTTCCAAGCTTACCAGGAGCAGCAGCTCCCCAGAGTCAACAGCTGGTGTGGGTGGTCCTGGAATCTTCTACCCAAGCCCTCTACCTCCATCTCCTTCAGCAGCACAGCTCACTACAAGATGGGACAGGAGCCCAGTTCTCAGACCATGCGGATGAGGCCCTGGGATGCCCCATCTAGCCCTTCTCTCTTATTGTCTCTTTTTGCTTCGAAGTGGAAGCCTCCCTTGGGTCAGGCCAGACCCCAGATTTATCCAGGGGCGGGGGCAGAGGGGGGCTACAGAGGAGAAAACAATGATCACAAATTTGGTCCTAAAGTCTCAGCAGGACCCCGAGGTGCACCCTGCGCGGGGCTCTGAAGCTCCCAGCCGCTCACTCCACAGCTCACTTAGATTGTTTAAGACCTGGACTGCCTGCTCTCCGTACCTTCAGTCATCATAATTTAGAATAAAGTAAAAAAAAAAAAAAAAAAAGCCTGCTATATATTTACTTTAGAATCAGGCAGCCACTGCGTAATTTCAATTTGAGATTGCGTTCTTTTTAAAGACTCTCCTCACAATAAAGCTACAGATTGCTTTGCCCCATGACTCACAGACTCCCTTCTGGAAGCAGCTGTACGGGGGGGGGGGGGGGGGGGGGGGGGCTGAGGGAGGGAGGCAGGGGGGGTTGGGGGGCGGGGGGGCTCACATGGCCGAGGTTGGCCTCCATCCCCCAACCCCGGAAGGGAACCACGTGCTCTCTCCTTCCTTTCTCTTTTTTTCCTGCTTCCATTCCACCGTGCCCACGCTGCTCAACTCCTCAGAAACCTTCCACATTGGACGCATAGCAAATCAGTATCTCTAACCACGGTAATAGTTTATAGCATCGGGCCCGAAGCTGCAGAAGATTGTAAACGATTAGCCGACAGTAAGGGGAGACAGGCAGACTGGAGTTCTGTCGTCGGTGGGTGACATGTTCATGCTCTCTTGGTCCAAAGTGATTCCCAAGCAACTTTATTTGACTAGACCGCGTTGCACTCAAAGTAAATATTAATTCCATTATGCCATAAACTTTTATTTATCATGACAGCAAGTCATAAAGTCCTCTTGCTAGAATATCGCCTCTAAATTGCATATCATAGATGAGATACAGCACACGTTGGATTCGAGCGACAATTACCCACCATCCTTTATGCGAGCCCGCGTTAAATGCGCCTTCCAAGAGGGCCTGCTGCCTGAGCGTTCGCAGGGAGCCTTCCACACCATTATTCAGGAGTCCTGATGTATTAGTTGGGGTCACAAAGGAGCCACCGAGGCAGGGCCTGACCCCCTCCACCCCGGGATCAAAGTGCACCAAGACACCTGGCAGTAACTACTGAGAAGTGTTCTTTGCATATTAGGGGTCTGGCTTTTTAAATTACATAAACTGAGTTAAACATGCCTGGCAATTGCCTTACTCTGTGTTATGAGAAGTGTGGGTTTTAATTCTTCTTCTTTTTTAATGTGTAGTGCAGTTGGCCTTGTTTGGAGTGGTGGAAATACGGGCCCACTGTAATTGTGCTGAGTGAAAACAGATGGGTGATTATCAAACTGTGTTGCGGGCTGTGAGGGGTCTTGTGGATAACTGCGGGGCATCCCAGATGAGGGTTGGAGAGTCCCTCCTAGCAGAGGGGAGACTCTGGTTCTGCTTGAGCAGCAGATGATATCTGGGGTCTGGTGTGTATCTGTGCAGAGAAATGACATCTTCAAGAAGGTCCCTCCCCGCCATAGCACAGACAGGCCTGGAAATGCCAGTGCCCCGTGTGTTCTTTGGAGAGTAGGACGGGTGTAACAGGCACTGAGGGGCGCAGAGGACACTGGGATATCTGCTACAAGGGTGCCTTCCTCTCTGGTCCCTTTCACAAGGACAGCCAGGCCTCTGAGCTGCCCGGCTAGCTTTGCTTCTGCAGTGGAGACCTCCACCTGTCCAGCTCCACTGGGAGCCGAGCTCTTCTGAGCTCTAGATGGGCTGTGGGCTTTCCCGGGCCCCTGGGCCAGGCTCCTGTCATCTGGCACGCAGGGTTGACCAGAGCCGTGGCTTTCAGGGTTAACTTCCAGTGCCTGTGCCTGCTCATCCGCAGCTGCCGCTCCATGAGGACGCTGCCCCTTGAAAGGCAGCTGTCTCAGGACTCGCTTTGGGAAAGACAGGGGTTTTCTGTTTCCGTGGTAAAGTTATGAACTTGTCAATTACTGCAGTGGCCTCGATCAGGTTATTGTGGGGGTCCCTCACCTTAATTACTCTCCGTTCAAAGCGGGCCAACACTAGACTCCCGAGCATCCGTTCTAAGCCCCTCCCACAGCTGGGCGTTCCTTCCCGGCAGGGACAGCCCTGGCGCGCCCAGCCCTTTTCTCCTCCTCCCATCACCTGCTTTATGCATGTGGCATCCTGCGCCAGGCCAGACTTCGGCGGCGACATGACACATCCTCTAAATATGGGCTGCCACGGCAGCTGTCATTAACCATCCACTAGTTGTGCCTTTATAAATTTTTACACACCACTGAATTATAAATATGCGCTGCCAACGGTAATGAAACGCGCACCTATAATATCTGCAGTTACAAGATTTGCATTTTCCAACGCATATGCTACAGATTGGGGGTGCGGAGGGGGCTCATTTGTTTCTAAGTTAGAGCCCCTGTTGTGTTTCTCCCCGGCAGGGTTCCTCATGAGAGTCTCTCCTCTCCAGGAGGGCCTTGGGGAGCCTCTCTCACGTGCTGGGCTACGTTCCTCTCCTGTCAGTCACTCCTGTAGACTCACTCACCCTGCCCTGCTGGGTTCTCTCTGTCTCAGCCTCGCACTGGGCGGCAACTCTCCACAGCTGGAGGAGACTTTCCTTCTGCAGAGCCTGTCCATGGAGTAGGGCAAGTAACCAAAGAATAGCAGCGTCCTGTGATGAGGCCAGAAGGGAGGGGTGTCCGGGTGCTGTGGACAGAGCTGTGGCCCCTGTGTCGGGTGACTCATCAGTGACTGGGGGGGGTGTCTGCCCCCCTCTAATGGGCGGTGTAGTCACAGGTACTGTAAGCAAAGCCCTTAGACCGAACTGAGCAGGGCTTGCCGCAGGTCAGACTCTCAGGAACCGGTCAACTCTGACGGTCACGTTGTTGCCGCTTGACTATTTCCTGTTTGCTGCCTCCTGGCTGTGAGAAGGTCAGAATGTGCTCTGGCTGCTGAAGCCTCGGCGTGCTATAGTTTGGACTAAGGTGCTGTCCCCACGAGGAAATAGCTTCCTTTCGATATAAAACAACATTATCAAAATGTGTGCAGAATTAAAAGTTTTGGAGTGAAAATGGCCCCTGTCCAACACTCACCCTTTCTCTCTCTCCTCGTTTCTCCCTCCTCCTCTGCCTCTCTCTCTTTTTTGCACACGCACACTCACAAGCGCACATTCTCACATAACACACAACTCTGTCACACACGTTTTTATAAAATGAGGCCGTGTTTTACATCTCTCACTTTGCTGTTTGTTAGTTTTAAGACAGGATCTTGCTATGTACATGCGCTGACTAGTTTTATGTTAGCTTGACTCAAGCTAGAATCATCAGAGAGGAGGGAAACTCAATTGAGAAGATGTCTCCATAAGATGGGACTATAGGTTAGCCTATAGGGTGTTTTCTTAGTTACTGATCGATGGGGAAGGCTCAGGCCGCTGTGCGTGGTTCCATCCCTAGGCTGGTGATCTTGGGTTCTGTAAGAAAGCTGGCTGAGCAAGGTAGTAAGCAGCACCCCTCCAGGACCTCTGCATCAGCTCCTGCCTCCAGGTTCCTGTCCTGTTTGAGTTCCTGTCCTGACTCCCTTCAGTGATGAACAGTGCTGTGGACGTGTGAGCTAAATAGACCCTCTCCTTCCTAAGTTGCTTTGGTCATGGTGTTCATCACAGCAACAGTGACCCTAAGTGTAGCAGAACACCTACTGTGCTGCTAATCAGAGAAGACAAGGAGGCATTCTCATAGGTGCAAACCCTGCCAGACCTCAGCAGAGGGGACCACCATCATGGCCAGTGCCGTCCTGGGCCATGGAACCCTGAGCGTCTCCTCTCGGGAATTTTCATTGACACCTAAGCCCCTCAGGTGTTCTACTGATAGCACATGCAGATCATGAGCAATCAAACATCTTTAACATAAAGCCAACACCTGCAGACAATACAAATGCAAAAGAGCCTAGGCAGCCCTTTTCCCAGTGGTGCACAAAACAACCATTTTAAACACAACTGAAAACAAATTTCCACATTTCTACCTTTCTGTACAAGACAGTAAAAAAAGTTGTTTTATCTCAGTGACACAAGTTAACACTACACTAGCAAAACTATTTACAAGAGGAATAACCACGAGGGTTGCTAATGCCCAGGACCAAATGGAACCAAACATCTATCAAGTTTTTCACAATGTCTTTGGACAGCAGAAAAACACAATCAATGTCCAATTATCTGGAACTCATTCACAATCTTCTGGGCTCCTACAAAGGGCCTGGGTCACTTCTCTGGCTCTGCCCTCTGCAGCACACAGCTTGTCCTCCAGGCTCTGGCTGGCTCCACTCCACTACTGCTGCTGTTCCCCTTGGTGGTCGCCCATGATACTGGCATCTCCAAAACTGCTGGGGTCCCTTGAAGCAGCTGGGCTGCACTTTCACCAATCACCTCTCCTGGGCGCTCTTCATGGTGCCAAGCCTCAACGTCTCTGCATGACCCCTTCCATCTGGGCCTTCAGCTGCCACAGAGGCTGCACCTTCACCAATAGCCGCTCCTGACCTCTCATAGTGCCAAGCCTCAATTGCTCTTCATGACCCCTTCATGCCTTCAAAACCAGTACTAACTGGATGACTCCTGTAGTACCAAGTTCGGCTACCAGCATGATATAGGATCTTGGCCAGTTCTGGAAGACAGCTTCTGTGTGCTGACCCTGAGCAAACACTTTTCAGATTTTACGATAAGAGTCTGATTTTCAGAGGGAAAAAAAACTAGCCAGTTTGTGTTTGAGTTCAAAGTTCTGTAGACCATCCCAAAGACTTTTTCATAATGCAGCAAACATTGGTCCTGACTATTTTCACAAGTGTTTTTCTCAGCATCATTGCTCGTGTTCCTTGTCTGCAGGAAGGGTTTCCTTGTGGGGTGGAGTTCCCATCACCACAGCAGGTGCGTCTCGTCAGGACCGCCTCACCAGTATCTGGACCGCTTGTAGTCAGGTTTGCAGAAAAAAAGTGTTCAGTTTAAATAAGGAGCTTCTTGACTCCATTCCCCCCCCCGCCCAAGCTTCCACAGCAGGGGGTCCCGGGCTGGTGGGAGGAATCTCCAGCTGAAAGAACCAGTGCTCTTAACCACTGAGCCATCTCTCCAGCTCCCGATGCCCGGTGAACAGCTAGGACCTTACAAAAGATCAGGGCAGAAAAGCGCGGTAGGAGTCAGAAATGAGGAGGAGACCCTTCCCAGTGATACACGGCTCGACTCTGTGCTTTTTTCGGCTCCCCGTGAGCGTGTTTCACGTTCCTCTTCTGTAGCGTGTGCGGTTAACGTGGAGGAGCGGTTTGCTTGCTGCGCATAGCTGCCTATTGCTTCGAATCCACCTACTGATGAGAGCTCTTCTTTCATCCCCAAGTTTGCTTTGCACTTTGATAAACAAAATCAGTTATTCATTATGGAGTTTGTTCCTCGTATGTGTGTCCTGACCTGTCAGTCTGCGTGCCTTTAATCTCCATTTCCACATCACCAACGTCGCGCTGTCCTGACCGCTATGTGTACGTCTTAAAATTAGGTAGTTCAGTTTGCCCAACCGTGGTGTTTCTCTTTCAAGTTTATTTTGGTTATTCTAGTTGCTTTCTGTTTCGGCATAAGCGGTGGTTCTCAACCTTACTAATGCTGTGACCCTTTTAATACAGTTCCTCATGTTGTGGTGACCCCCCCACCATAAGATGATTTTTGTTGCTATTTCATACCTGTCATTTGGCTACTGAGTGGTGTCTCAAATCCTCAGACCATTGAGATATGTGTTTTCACACATCTCACAAATCTGTGTTTCACAGGCTGAGAACCGCACAGCCCATGGGGAGGGTGGATAGAACAGGCATCCCGGAGTCTGGTCCTCCAAACAAAACAGCCATGATCAGATCAGCTCCGCCTGCTTGCAGGAGACTTACCAGGAGAGGCCTGAGGACTGTTGACGTTTCCTCAGGAGAGGGGTTGGGGAGGGTCATTAGGCGCTCACCTGAGATTCTCGCTGCTCCTTGAAGTCATTTGTCTGCAATTCAGCCTTGATTACACTTGGCGTGCACAGGTGGCAGGGGCTCTGTGTCTTGGGAGCTGCTGGACTAAAGGTTTGAGTCTGCTTGTCTGCAGTGACAGAAGGAATCCTGCCGCCCTTGTACTTGGTACCATGTGGTATCTGTGGATCACCCCGGGCTCGGTGCTGTGTGGTATCTGTGGATCATCCCGGGCTCGGTGCTGTGTGGTATCTGTGGATCACCCTGGGCTCGGTGCTGCGTGGTATCTGTGGATCACCCCGGGCTCGGTGCTGTGTGGTATCTGTGGATCACCCCGGGCTCGGTGCTGCGTGGTATCTGTGGATCACCCCGGGCTCGGTGCTGCGTGGTATCTGTGGATCACCCCGGGCTCGGTGCTGTGTGGTATCTGTGGATCACCCCGGGCTCGGTGCTGTGTGGTATCTGTGGATCACCCCGGGCTCGGTGCTGTGTGGTATCTGTGGATCATCCCGGGGAAGGTTGAAGATGTCTAGTGCTCTAATCTCATGCAGAACCACGGTGCATGCACATGCTTGACTGAGGCCCTTTTATTCCTTTCATTAGTGTTTTGTAGTTTCTAGGAACACCATCTTACGCACCCGTGGACATCGTCCTTAGGTTCCGTCCAGTGTCCTTGTAGATGCTTTCTTTAGGCGCCACCCTGTGTCTTTAGCCACCATCCTCAGTGCCACCCCACGACCCTGTAGATATTCTCGCTGGGTTGCTCCGTGTGACCTGCTAGGCAGCTGTTATTCTCCCGGCACATTAGAAGAGGCTCGGGGGAACTTCTGGACACCAGCACTGGGGTTTGTTGACTTGTTCTCCGTAGTACGGGGGGGTCTATTTCTTGGAATTAGGAATTTAATTGGATTTTAATATTGGAATCTCTTGGAATTTAGTATTAGTCATATTAAAGCCAGAATCGGGGCACACTTCTTTTTAAATTTATAGGATCAAGTTGCCTTCAGCTACCTTGTATGTCTGTACGTTTAACCTGATGAGCTAGGAAAGGTGTATGGGGAGACCGTACATGAGCAAAGCCAGGGGCAGGCGGTGGAGGGGGCCTCCCGAGCCTCAGGTGCCAGGCCTCCTTGGCAGGCAGTTAAACCTGTCAGGGGCACAAAAGGGCAATTGGCTCCAAGGTCATGTGTTTTGAAGACTTTTGTTTTCTTTGCCTTGGACTCAAAACTCCAGCCCAGGACAGACAGAGAAGCTAATCTCAATATTCCTGAAAGACAATTATTTACAGGGCTAGAAGAAGCTCATTTCCTGGGAGGGCACCTTCTCCTGGCTGCAGTGGAGTTACTGCACGTGCTCACATAGGCTTGGGGTCCAGTTCTGAGTCACCTTCATGACCGGGTGCCATTCTCCCTCCTGTAGCCCCAAACTCTCTCTTCCATGAATGCTGTAGCTTTCTGAGTCTTCAAAGGCAGAGACTGTCTGCAGAATTCTTTATCCAGTAGCTCTACTGGAGCCAATGACAGACAGGAAAGGGCCCTGAAGGACCTTGGGGGCAGAGGGAGGGGACAGAGACTCAGCATGCTCTGGCCACGCACCTGAGAATGAAGAGTCAACTGTGTGCTCTGTGACCGCAGAGGACTGTGGAGCGTCCACAGAGCTGTCCATGGTCCTCAGCCGCCCCTGCCACCGGGACACAATTGCTTCTTTCCCTCTCGGAACCCAGATGTCCCAAATAATCCTAAACTAGATTCCAAGGGGGCTGCGACAGGGGCAGAGAAAATGGGACCCTGAAAGACTGCACTGCGTGGAGCCACAGCTTGACCCGGGGATTCCACACGCAGTGGACAAATTGTTCACATTCTGGACACAGCGTTCTCCCCCTGGGTTATAAATCAATCCACCTCCATTCTTCATTTATGGGGCACAGCTTCAAGTGCACTCCGGGGCCTCCAAATTGCTTTACTGTTCATCTCAGAGCTAGCAGTAACTGCCCCCGACCCCCGCCCAGACCCAACCTTCCCTCCAAGCTGCGGGTAGCGTCCCTGAGTTCCAATCATCTGGAGACTCGGGCTGAACGGCAGACATGACCTTGAGAAGTGGACATGAGAAATGATTAGATTCGGAGAAAGAGATCGGAGACGTGTGTGCCTCGGGGTCAGTGATGGATGTCAGAGAGCACCGAGAATGAACGAGAACATGTTGGAAGCTGCTCCGATTGGCAGCTGGTGACACGGAGCAGCACGGGGCCAAGGCTAAACCCATCTAGGCGTCTCGGGACTCTGCCTTCAGAAAGGGCGTGGTGAGAGGGGTGGAGTTGGAGACACATTGTTTCTGTTGCCAGGTCAAAGGCGTGTGTGGATCTGTTGGGAAAGGCTGGTCCAGGCCTGGGGTGGGGGAGGAACGGCAGAATTTGATTCCGTGTATCCCAGGTAAAGGATCGGAAACCTAGAATCCAGAGGGAACACTTTCTCCCATGTGGACGGACTCTGTGGCTCGATGTGGGTAGGGAAGCAGCCAGGCTTGCCTTTGATCCTGGCTGGTCACTCAGGAGCTGGCTTAGTGCGCACAGCCCTCTGAGCAGCCCTGAACTGTACGCCTCACCTGTCAGCTGGGTCGGCTTTCTCCCTTTAGGATCGTGCTTTTAAAAACAAAAAAATAATCTCTTTATGCTCTTTTAGTAAAGAACTACAAACTGGGGGCCTTCAAAACAAAGAAACAAGATGTCCTGTTTGTTGTGCCCTGTTTGAGCGGTGACCGTGGGAGGATGGCTGTCTTCTGTGGGGAGAAGCGGAGCATGGGGGGGGGGTGTGAGTGGGTGGGGGTAGGGAGGACATATGACAGGAGGAGAGGGAGGATGGGGGAGCTGAGAGGAATGGAGGGAGGATAGGAGGGGTGTTGATATGCATTATAGGAAAGAAGTAAAATAAATTAAAAAAAAAAAAAACCGATCACTGTCCTGCTCTTGTAAAGGTTTAGCACATGACATCGTGGTCTAGGGAAGCTTTCCTGTTGCTGCAATGAGGAAAAACCCCGGTAAAATCGAGTTAAGGACACTGGGGGTGGGGGGCTCACAATCCCTCATGGAAGGGAAGTTCTGGCGGCAGGAGCACGAGGCAGCTGGTCACGGGTCAGCATCATGAAGCAGAGAAGACCGCACTGTTATACTCAGTTCACTTCTTCCTTGTTACGTAAGCCGAGACCCCATCCTGTGGGATGCTGCCGCCATGGTTAAGGCGGATCTTCCCACCCCAATTAACCAAACCCAGATGACCTCTCCCAGGTGCGCCCGGAGGCTAGCCTAACCTGAAAATCCTCCACAGCGCGTCTAGGGACTTGTCTCCTTGATCCTGTCAGATCGACAATAGTAGCCATGGCAGACATCGAGGTGTACGTCGGGGACGCTTTCAGCAGAGGTTCCGGGTGATGACCCTTCCTGCTCTTGAGATTCTGGGGGCTGCCAGCAATCCTGGCATCTTGCCTTGTGATCTGTAAACACGTGACACCAATCTGGTGCTCCTCTCAAACATCTGCCTGCACTCTATCTTTGCTTCCCTCGGGCTTCACATGACCTTCTCTTAAGGATATCAGCACTGGGTCTAATTGGAAGGACCTCGCCTTTGTCCGCGCATCATGTCTGCCGCTGTGGTAAGACACTCTGATAAAAAGCAATGCAGAGGAGAATGGGCTTATTCGGCTTACAGTTCCGGGTCACAGTTGGCGACTGTGGGGAAGGAAAGGTAGGAACTTGGAGCAGTTAGTCACTGTCACAGTCAATGGCAGGGAGGGATGGGGAGGGGAGAGAGAGAGAGAGAGAGAGAGCCTACTGCTCAGTTGACTGGTACTCAGTTTGATTTTTCTACTTTTGTACAGTCCGGGACACCTTGCCCAGGAAGTGGTGCTGCCCCCGGTAAGCCGGGATCTTCTTACATCAATACACTCGGCAAGACAGTTCCCCACAGAGGTTCTCTTTCCGGGTGATTCTGGGTGGTGTCGAGGTGATTATTAAAGCTAACCATCACAGGCCTCTTCCTAATAAGGTTCCACTTGAGGTTCTGAGTGGACATGGATTTTGGAGGGACTGAGTCCGGAAGAGATCAAGGGAGACGGTGCATATGTTACCTGACTCAGCAGGAGGAAGGGCCTCTTGTGCAGCAGGAAGACCCTGAGAGGTCTCTCGGAGGAAGGTAGGATGATTCTCAGGGGCAGGGGCTTCTAAGACTAGATTATGAGTCAGGGTTCCCCCAAAAGCTCCTGGGCCGCAGCCTGTGGAGGAGCTGGGCTGAGTCAAAGTGTTTATTCAAACAATGGCTGTGGGGCGGGGGGCTAAGTCTAAAGCCGCCATTCTCTGTGCCCTCTACAGCGTGGGGCCTGGAGGTCTCGGGGTCAGGAACACTGGGGCTTCTCTGGCCAGTGGGCTGTGGTCAGCGGCAGTTATTACAAGGATGAGTAGCCTGAGATCAGCCGGCATGACCTCCAGGAAGTCACTTCACTCCCTGTCTTCATCTGCAAACTGGGAATGATGACAGCGTCGCTTGAGGCTCAAATGGGTTGACAAATGCGCGGCGGTAAAATGATGGATGCCCTAACGGAAAACCCCGCTCAGGGCTCTGCCACGTTCCTAAGTAGGCCGCTCCATCAAAGGGCTTCCGTGAACTGGAAGCAATTCTGCCTGTGCCCTTTCGATTGTGCTTGACGTCTTCGAACAGCAGGTAGAGGAGGAGGGAGCGTTCTGAGAGCAGCTCAGCAGAACGACATCTGCGTGACAGGTGTCCCGTCTCACCCCTGCCCTGGGCCAGTGACAGGCTGACTGGAATATCCTGAGCTGGACACAGCAGTGGGCAGTCAGACCAAGGGGGAGCGGCTGGGACTTCATCACCCTTTCTGGAGATATTTATGAGATGCTTATAACGGTTCAAGAAGAATGAGCAGAGCCGAGTAGAGCCCATGCTTCACTGTCCCTGGCCTGCCAGGGCCCGTTTCTCCATCCTTTCGAGGCCACGGGGAGATGCGGTTGCTCTGCTAACAGAGGCCGATCCAGCCAGGAGGGCTGTTGTAGCTGATGTGTTGTCAGCCTGTTCTAGGATGGGAGGCAGCCCTGGGAAATGGGCAGGTATGCAAGGCCAGCAAGCTTGAAAGAAAGTGAGGAAGGGTGTCTCGTAAAGCTGACATCAGAGCCCATGTGCCTGGGCTGTACCGGGGAGACCCCATTCCTGGCTCAGAGCTCAGTCTCGCCTGCGTGCCTGTAGTCAAGGCAGGAATTGATCTGCATTGCAGCACGCGGATGCAGGGAAGCACCAGGCAGGGCGTGGAGCTGCTCTGATGCCTGTGTATTGGATCTGACCGTAGCGACTCACTGGGGCAAGGAGAATTTTCTCGGTGATAAGTTTGTGGAGGACTCTCTTCTGGGTGGTCACCTGATGTATTGGGAATAAAACACAATATTGAACAAAGTCATGGGGATCAGGTGGGGGCAGAGGCTGGTGAGCTTGACAAACATTTGGGGGGGCATATTTACAAGAGGCACTTACCTTGGTTACAGCAAAATGTAAAGTGACCAGAGCTAAGTATTATTGATTTCCCTCCTCCATCTTAGTTTTAAGAGAATCACAGCGACTACAAGCTCTGGCTGCATTAATGAGGTTTTCTTAGACAAGTACTCACCCGAGAGAGAGCTACCAAATTGGAATTCCATGGGAGACGATTATTGCATGTGACAGGCGGGAGAAGGCGGGTGTCTTCCCTCGGCCATTTGGGAGAATTACGAAAAATGCTGCAAAAGGGGGAAGGCCCCCTCCTCTGCGTTCGAGACAAGAAAATCTCTCTCCTCGTGCCACAGCCCCACCCGCTCCCCGAGAAAGCAGCCCTTTAGGTGTCATGTGTCTTAGTTACGGCTGCGTCCCTAGAATAGCTCCGCTCCCAGAACATGCGGGTGCCCCGGGGTAAACCGTGGAATGGATGGATGGTACCGAGTAAGGGCGGGTCTCACAGGGGAAACGGGAAATATGAAGTCTGCACTGAAGTCATGTGCGTTGGCTGAACTCTCTAAGAGGCCAAAGCAAATTCTTTAAATCAGGCAGTCAGCGAATGTCCTGGGGCACTTCCTTATGCCAGGTACATTTCTCACGGTGAGGTCTACGGTCCAGTAGGGAAGGCAGACATTGGACAGCCGCCTCCGTGATTCATCAAGCAGTGATGGACACTTCAAAGGAGAGCTGTAACACGGGCTGGCCCTGGTACGGGGGTGCTGCTAAAATTCTTTCCCTGGGGGATACGAAGGCTACAGAGTCCTAAGGCTCTAAGGACAAACTCAAGCAGGATTCTTCCAGAGTCGTGTCCCCCCACTGCCCCCCGTGGAAGCAATGAGCTTGTTGGACTTACTTATAGAGCACGGGGGATATGGTACTGAGAGGGTGGGTGTGACCCCAAGCAGCTGCACTGGAAAGTCTTCATCTAATATGCAGGGGCCTCCTTCTGTTATCCTTCCCCAGCCTGTGTATTCTAGCTACCCTCCTACGACCCCAAGACCCCGTGGTGCAATTAGGGCATACAGGAGGCTGGGTGGAGTGGCTGGAAACTCAGACGAGGGTCTAACGCCACTCGCCACTCTCCGTCCATGAAGGAATGTCAACAGTCTCCGGACCCTATCCTGATGGTAGGCACAGGTGGGCACAGCTGGATTCGTGGAGACGGTGATAGTTCGGCTTAAAAGATAACACCTTACAGAAGGGGGTGAAGGGCGGTTCCTCTGAGGGGGTCATACGTGGAGACATGAAAGGAGGGAGCCCATGAGATGGTAAGAGGGGAAGGCGTGACCCCATGTAAATATTTGTTCGAGTATTCTCTCACACGCCACATGTAGTCTGCGGGATTCAGTCCTGAGCACCGTTAGGTCACAGCCGTCGGTGGACCCACAGTGTGGAGCTCTGTGCCTCTGTCAGATTCACTCCTCGGGAGCTGACGTCTTGCATGCTTTTCCAGAGCACTCCTCGTTTCGTATCTCACTGCTGCCGACACGGGGAAGTACAATTCATTTCTCGTGTGTGTTGACCTCGTGCCTCGCGTCTCTGCTACGCTGATTCAGAGTGATGCTTTTCCTCCTGAATCCTATACGCTCTGTACATCCCATCATCTGCCTGTAACGACAGTTTCCGTGTTTTCCTCAGTGACTGCCACGTCCTCGATTTCTTTTATCTTGCTCGATCGCGCTGACTAGTATCTCAAATAGAAATGGCTGCAAGTCTTCCTCTCTTCTTCCTGTTTAGGCTCTCGTTCTGCTCGGTTTGGTTTTCCTGTTTTGTTTGTTGCAAATGAGATGTTAACAGTTCTACCATTCTACATGAACAGAACCTGTTCCCGGCTGAGGCTGAGGCTGAGCGTGGAGCTGTCCGGGCCATTCATCGTGCGCTACATAAGTGAGGTTATAATGTTCTGCTCTAAGGAGCTGGTGGTTGTGACTGAGCAACCTGCCAAGGCTGATCAAGACTGATCAAGCCTGCAGTCATCACAGTCTTCCCTCAGCACCCGTCTGCTTCCTGCGGGCTCCTCTAGTGGCAGATGAAGGTAGGATAGAGGGCACTCCTTCTTCCTTTAGATGCTCTCGGTAGGCACGTATCCATCCAGTTTGAGATTGCTATCTCGCAGCTTCTGATTGCCCTTTCCACTGTCTAGCCAACAGATCTGGGGTCTTGACGTGGAGTTAGAGCAACTTGGTAGATTAATCCCAGTTACACACCATGAGACGCAAGAAATAACCACCAAGTGGAGTGGACTCTTGGTCCAGGTAGTCTCACTTAGGTGGACTTTGCCGGGGAATTAATAGGTCCCCACGTTGGGGAAGTTTATTTTTAGTTATGTTTGAAACTGTTCTATGCACTGTTGGGTGAGGAGGCATTTTGTACTGTCTGCAGGTGTTGGATTTCTGTGGGGATGTCTAATTGCTAATGATCTGTGTGTGCTATCAGTAGAACACCTGAGGAGTTCTGAGTCAATAAAATCACCTGAGCTCAGACACTCGAGGTTCCACTGTCTATGGCACTGGCCATGATGGTGGTTCCCTCTGCTAAGGTCTGGCAGGGCTTGCACCTATGAAAATGCTTCCTGGTCATCCATACTGAGACCCTACAGCAGTGTACAACTACACCCTCATATAACAGGGTGACCGTAATGACTCTTGGGGTTTCTGAGTCTCAGTGTCAACTAATCTGTACCCAACAGTCCTCAAAATATCAAATACTCCCTTGCACACACACTCCCAAACAAATGGTTGTAGGCCCTTTGAGAGACCATCTCTTGAGTAAACTCGTAGACTCCAGGGTTCCTTCTCCACGGGATCCGAACATCTATTCTTCCACTGGGTTCAAGGTCTGAAATGTGACTCAGGTCCCGAGACTGGCTAAGACACTGTGACTTTCTATTCTAATGGCTGTCATCGGCCTCCCTGACATCCCGTCAGGCTTCTGCCAACCAAGCTGGTCATCCCTCCTGCCCTGTGTTCTGATAACCTCCCCTGTAACTGACAGGTCTGTGGCTGTTCCTCTGACCTTGATGTTCATCTCAGTAACTGATCGTTAACTTCTGCTGGTTAAGCACTGGTCTCTGCTGCTGTAGGACCAGTCACCCCATTTCTCCCTGCCAGCCAAGTTCTCTACCAGCTTCTCTTCCATTGGTCTCCAGTCATGAATAGAAAGGGGTGATACTGGGCACATTCCTTACAGCCTTGGAACAGTGTGCCCCCGTCTTCCCCATGGAAGGCAATCGTTGGCATGTTTTGTGAACGCACACAGTAAGTCCACACGTGACCACACACAGTAGGTCCATTCTCCGCACCCAGTTTCCTGGTCCCTTTAGCTTCTTCTTTTGCTTCCTTCCAGAGCCCTTCTGGCTTTTCAGATCCTTTCTTTGCATCCCAGCGGAGAGATAGTATAACATCTCTATGGTCCCTGTCATATTGTTAGATCTTGAGAGAATGTCTCTCTACTATCCCATTTTATGATTGGGTCCTTTGACCCAGCACCCCCAAAACCCAACCCCCGTTTTACTCCATTTAACTCTTTATGATTTTGGTACTTTTTTTTTTTTTCAATTTGATTTGCCAAGTACAAAAACATGCATTTTTAAATTTCCCTCTGTCAGTTTCTCTTTGACTCTCTCTCTCTCTCTCTCCCTTTTTTTTTAACATGTTGTGTCATCTATTTCCAGGTGAAGTCATTTGTTCTGTGTGAGTTTGGAGCTGTCTCCACTCCTCTTTGTATCACACTCATTTATTTGGTGTGTGTGTCTGCGCATGCGTGTGTGCACACACACATGCCATAGCTCACATGTGGAGGTCTAAGGACAATTCTGGGGAGTTGGTCTCTCCTTCTGCAGTGTTGGTCCAAGGGTCAGGTCAGGCTTGGCAGCAAGCAAGCACCATTACCCGCTGACCCGTGTCTCCAGCCCTGTGTCTCCCGCTGAACCAAACATGTTGGCGGTCTGCAGTGAGGCCTTCAGTGTCAGCACTCACACTGCGCACAGTGCTTGGTCGGCCTTTCCTGTCTCTTCCCAGTCCCACTCCATGCAGT
Source organism: Cricetomys ansorgei (assembly GCA_026225945.1). NCBI lineage: Eukaryota > Metazoa > Chordata > Mammalia > Rodentia > Nesomyidae > Cricetomys > Cricetomys ansorgei. The sequence goes on from JAMJFZ010000484.1 coordinate 4,515,288, forward strand.
CCGCTTCTTGCGTTTGGTCGTGGTGGGTCAGAGCAGGATGATAGTGGGGTTTTTCTTTAAAATTAGGCCGGTTATCCCTTCTTTTATTTTGAAAGCTGAATCTGTTTGCTCAGGTGTAACTATCGATTGGCTTTAACTCATTGTTACGATCTGGTACTTCCCATGTTTATGGTGTATGTGTGAGATAGAATGTGTGTGTGTGAGTGTGTGTATGCGTGTATGTGTGGTATTATGTATATGTGCGTCTGAGCTGTGTGTTTTATGTGTATGTGTGTATGCATGTGTGAATGTATGTAGGTCTGGGAGAGTGTATGTGAGTGCGTGTGTGTGTGTGTGTGTGTGTGTGTGTTTGTGATCTGTTTCTTTGTAAGTGAACAGTCTAAAGTTAATCAGTAGTGTGACCATCCTCTCAAACACACAAGGAACATAACAAGAGGGCAAACCCCACTGAGACCCTCCACGCCCAACTGGAAACATCCTGGCTGGGGAGATGTCTTTAGCATCTTAATTCTCTGTTCCACAAAATGGACATTATTGTCATTCCGTCCATTCTTTCCTCCCACAGAGATTGAACACTGTGTACCCAGGCTCTGTTCAAGGCACTTAAGATTCACAGTGCATGGAACAGACAAAGCTCCCGTCCCCATTGGGCTGTCCACGCTCGTGGGCATGACGGATTCTAACAGCCGTAGTCCCCGGAGGAGTCCCCGGAGCTGCTGGCAGCTGGCAATTACCGTAGGGAAAGGGAGAATAGGGCCAGGGGTCTGGGACACCGAGGACGGCTGTCTATGGGCAGTGAGGACGGTCCTCGTGAAGGAGGCGGTGAATCTGAATGAAGCCTGGGCTGTGAGAAGAGTCCTGTGTCCCAGAGGAGGCATGTCAAGATGGAGAGACGTCAGTTTGGAGCAGGAACCTGCTTGCCCCTTGCAGAGACGATATGGCTAGTGTGACCAAGACAGAGTGAATGAGAATGTGAGGTTTACAGAGTGGGGGTGGGTCAGGGCCAGAGGGTCTCACAGGCTCCTGGTGTCCACCCCAAGTATGTAAGGATGGGGTCTGACCGCTATGTGCAAAGAGTCGCTCTTGCTGTGCTCCTGAGAGTTGACCGAGGGAGGACAGCCTCTGGGAGGCATAGGCGGTCGCCAGATGAGGAAACAGTAAGTCACACCAGGCATCGCCGGGATGGCGCCAGAAGGGTGGACACTTGACACTTGTTGATAGATCCCTGATCTTGTCCCATAGACAAGAACCAACTTAAGCTTGGTTCCTAACTCCCAGTGCCCGTGGCCTCATGTAGAAATAGGGTCTCTGCAGATATAGTCAAGGTAAAGGGTGGTCCTCAGAGCCAAGTGTGTCTGTGGGTGATTGTCTGGAGCATCTAGAAAAGTGGGCATCGGGAGAGGCGAGACGTTTGGGCATGGGGCCAGTGGGGAGAAGTGTGGGGTCCTGATTTGGGCATGCTAAGATCATGCTGCCTCAAAGTCCAGTGTGACCCCTGCATTCCAAGGCTGGGTTTCCAGGACAGAGTGGATTTCAGGGCCCAGATCTCCAACAATGTTCAGGAATAAATTCAACTGTGAAGTCCGTGGGGAGAAAAGCCTCCATTCTAGAAGCTCTGTAGTGAACTACCACCTGGCCTGGGGAAAAGACAGGGGCCCTGACCCTTTGCAACACAGGTGGGGGTGCTCATAGTTGGAAGACTGGGTGTCATGGCTTGGCTTGTCCCCCAGAGGGATAAATTCAATTAACTCTGGCACCTGCGCATGTAACATCTTGTAGAAATACTGTGTGCACACATGGAATCAAGTATACAGGATTCAGATCCTGGATTCAGATGGCCCTGTGTCCAATATGACTGCAGTCCTTATTTAAAAAGCGACATCTGGACAAGGACACGGAATGACAGCAGAGGGACATGACCAATGCGGCGATGAACCAGGCCTTCTGGAAGCAGCGGGACGATGAGACGGGGAGGGCCCCTCCCCTGGGGCCTCCAGAGAGAATACGACCCAGCTGACATCTGACCTCCAGAACTGTGGGAGCAGGAGTTCCTGTCATTACTTGTCATCCATTGTGGTGCCCTCCAAGGACACCTACCCCACCCCTGAGACTCACCAGGGCCAGAAAGACAGCGGAAGGGTGTGCCCATGGCGATGGGGACGGTTGCCACCTCCAAGCCACATTCAAGGGGGGCCGGTCCAGCAGTGAGCTTGCTGGCACGAGTAGCTACTGGTGCACTAATAAGGACAAAAAACAAAGCAAAACAAAAAAGTGTTTGGCGCTCAGAAGAAACAATGTGAAAAACAGAAGAGTAGAGAATGCCAAGAAGAACAAGGCGTGCCTGGGGTGTGGGGGGCCCGGGAGGGGGATGGGGGCGCGCGTGTGTGCGCATGTGTGCGGGCGCCAGGTGAGGACATGGGTGTCTTCCGCTCCCGCTCTCCACTGGACGTTTTGAGGCAGCGTCTCTCGCTGAGACGCTAGTTCTCAGCTGGACTGGCTGTGCGCGGCCCGGGGACCCACTGTCCCCGCCGCCCGCGGTGGGATTGGAGGCTCACGCCGCCACTCCCGGCTTTTTACCCGAGCGCTGGAGTTCCGAACTCGGGTCTTCGTGTTTGCACAGTTGTCTCCCTGGCCCCGGTATTTTCTTTAAAATGGAATAAATGGCAGCCTGTTGAACACGAACAGAGGGAATCTGATAGGAACCATACTTCCTCTCCCAGAGCCTGCCCAGGAAGCTTCCTTCGTGGGGTCTTGTGGGAGGCAGACTCTCTCAAGCCTGGTTTTGTTTCTGAAAATATCTTCATTTCTCTGGTTCGAGAAAGGCTGCTTAGTTGGATACACAATTCTTCTGGGTTGACAGGTTTCCTTTTTTTTTTTTCTCTCTCTCTCTCAGCACTTGGAAAGAGCAGTGTAGCGTCTCCTGGGACTCACTGTTACATTGAGAAATCAGCTGTCACTCTAATTGTGAGGCCTCTTCTGCTCTGAACAGTTGAAACGGCTCCCTCCCCTGTGTTCTGCATCTAACCTGCGGTGGGCTAGGCTAGGGTGGCTGGAGTTGGTGTACTTTTCCCAATTGCAATTCACTGGGCCTTGTAAAGGTTGTGTCTATCTGTGGTGTGTGCTCGGGATGTGTGTGTGTGGAATGTGGCTTCTGTGGAGCCAGGAGAGGGCGTCAGATCCCCTGGAGCTGCAGGTACAGGTGGTTCTGAGTCTCCCAGATCTGCTGCTGTGAGCGAGAGAAGTCAGGTCCTCTGCTCCGGCAGCAAGTGCTCCTAACTGCTAAGCCTTCTTTCCAGCCTGGCTATTAGGTTTCTTTTGTCTAACTTGGTGCTGGGGAATCAAACCCAGGACCTTGTGCTTGCTAGGCAAGCACCTTCCTGCTGATTTACACGCCCATATGTGTACACACATATAGGTGTGGATGTTTGTGTTGTGTGGGGGGGGATACATGTGCATGTGTAAGCACCTATACATGCAGAAGCCCAAGGTTGACACCAAGAGTCTTTCTTGATCACTGTCTACCTTATTCATTGAGACAGGGCCTCTCAGTTGAACCCAGAGCTCACCGATGTGGCCAGTCAAGCTACCAAGCTTGTCCCAGGGATCCCATCTCTGCCTCCTGTGCTGGGGTTGTGGTGGGCCACCATGCCCACCTGGCATTCGCATGGATCCTGGGCCCCGAGTCCCAGCCCCCACCCGTGGGCAGCAAGCGCTCTATGCACTGGACACTTCAGGAGCCCAGCTTTAATCTTTAGGTATTTACGTTTCTATCTTTAGAGAGTCTATTTACCAGATTCTCTCCCAAACCCGCCCTTTGGCTTTGAGGTTCTCTTGCTTCCTCTTCATACTTGAACCTGCCATCCTTTCTTTCTTTTGAACAGATTAAACAGATGCATTTATATTCTGTTTCTGTTCATTTTAGTGTCCAGGTCTTTAGGGATCCTGTTCTTAACTTCCCTCGTCGGCCTGCTGTTTGCTTGTGGAGGATCTCTTCCGCTTGCACTTGGTGATATTTTTATGACCTAGACCCTCAAAAGCTACATCAATATCATCAATATCATCAAGAAGCCTCAATTCCCCATCCTTCTGGAATCTTCCCTTATGGGTGCCAGGGTATCACCATCTTCTTTTACTCCAGGAGCAGAATTGTGAGGTGCACCATGGGTTGAAGGAAAGTTCTAGAAGAAATTCTTGAATTGCAAATTAGTAACGATGTCATTTCTAATTATATTGGGTTTTTTAATCTCCCTCCCTAGATGAACATAAACTGTGACTAGATGTTTTCTAAATAATTAAATTGAATATTTTTAACAATTAGGACATAGCAGCTGTGTTCATAATTAACCACTCCTTCCCTCCCTGCAAGACTGTTTTCATTAAGGAAAGAAACCCCAAAATTCTAAACCAGATTTAGCACCAAGAGGTTCTAAGATTGCTTTTTAAAAGTTTGCCACTTTATGTTGACAAATGGCCCAACCTTTGACCTAAAAGGTTTAATTGGGGAAGCTGGGGTGGATTTTTCTGGGATGGACATTTTTTATGTCTTTCCCATGGTGAGCTGTCGAGAACCACAGACCCGATAGCTAGGGGAACATAGAGGTCCCTTCTTCCCTGAATGTTCTGTACCCATAGCTGGGTGTGTGTGTACACGTGAGGGAGAGAGAGAGAGGAAGGGAAAGGGAGAGAGGGAGAGAGAGAGAGAGAGAGAGAGAGAGAGGGAGGGAGAGGGAGAGGGAGAAGGAGAGGGAGAGTAGGAGGGAGAGGGAGAGGGAGGGTGAGAGGGAGAGGGAGGGAGAAGGAGAAGGAGGGAGAGAGAGAGAAGGAGGGAGAGAGAGAGGGAAAGGAAGAGGAAGGGAGAGAGAGAGACAGAGAGAGGAAAGGGAGAGGGAGGGAGAGAGAGACAGAGAGAGGGAGAGGGAGGGAAAGAGAGAGACAGACAGAGAGAGAGAGAGGTAGGAGAGATGCTGGGACTGTGGCGAACAGTGGGTTGCCTCCTACCTTGGTGGGAACTGTCTTCTGTCCCTTTGGACCCAGATGAGGGTTGAGAGAAGAGTGAGAAACCAATAGCGTCTGTGTGGTCCTCGAGGGAACCCCAACAGACCAGGGCATGTTTCCCCCGCTCTTATCAACCAGTCCTTGTAAACTCAAGGTGGGAAGTCTCATCTGTTTACATTCTGAATGGAGCTATTACCCGGGTAAAAGAATATTTTCTAGAAAATAGCAATCACACAACCCTTCTTATTTGTACTAGCTGACTAAGTTATAAGAGAAGAGAATAAATTATTCAGCGTTAGGGTCTCTAATGTGAGGCTGTGACAGGAAGTGCTGGCCAGCAGGGCTGTACTTATCCCATAAGCCAGACGCTGGCAGGGGTAGAGATGGAGGGGTTTTGTTGTTGACATTGTTTGACGGTGGTGGTGGTGGTGGTGGGTTTTTGTTGCTGTTGTCATGGCAACAGGCAACACCCACTGGAGTCAGGGTTAGGCTGCATGGCAGGGATCGGGAGCCCGTGGAGATGGCAGTTAGACTCAGTGCCTCACCATCATTCCTGAGGAGCATGTGCAGACGGGAACTCCTATTGCGGACGCCCTAAAGCAACAGCAGCCCCCAGGTAGATCTCAGGACTCCTGCACGCTCTGAACAACCACTGACAATCTCAAAGAGCGTGAGCAGCGTTGTCCCGTGTTTGTGATATCTGAGTTAACAAGAGCAGATTTTCAAATGCAGGATATACAAGCAGCACATGGGCCGTGGGTTGCCAGGACCATAGCTCCATCATGTCTGGTCACCTCTCGGAGCAACCACTGCTCACTGAGGGCAGACCACGTGTCAGCATTACCCGCTCCACACTCTGAACCTCTGCGGACCTCCAGAGCCTTCGCGCTGTGTGCTGGTCTCCTGCTGCGCTTACCTTCCTGCTCACAGTGGATAGGAGCAAGGGAGGTCAGCCATGCTGATTCTGTTTGACTCCGCCCCTTTCTGGTTTGAATAGTTCCACAGCAGCCACTGTTTTGACAGCAAGAAATGAATCCTGAGCTTGAGATGTGAAACCTGGAGCACTTCTCCTCCCTCTTCCACCGCAAAAATGTCCCTCCTGGGGCCTGGAAAGCAGGCCTAGGCTCAGGAAAGCACTTGTCCTGCAAACACGAAGACCTGAATTTCAATCCCCTGCATCCACATTCAGTGACAGACACGCGGGCACGTGCCTGTAATTGCAGCACTGGGGAGGCAGAGACCCGAGGGTCCTCAGAGTTCACTGGCCAGCCGGCCCAGCTGCCTCGGAGAGCTCCGGGTTCAGCGAGAGACTGTCTCAGAAAACAATGTGGCAAGCAATTGAAGGAGACACCTGACCTTAACCCCTAGCCGCTACACACGTGCACACGCACACATGAACATGTGCACATGTATACACCACACACACACACACACACGCGTGCATACACACACACACACGTGCACACACACGCACATGCATGCACGCACGCGTGCTGCCCTTCCTGAGTCCCCCATACCTCTCTGCTCATCACACTGGTCACGATGGGCTCCAGGACGAAGCTGCTCCTTGGAACACACAGAGACTCAGAAGGGAGCCGGAGCGGGAGCTGCTGGTCGGGGATCCCGGGGGCAGGGTGCTGCTCTGCCTGTCGGTCTTAGTCCCCTGTCAGGAAATCCTCATAAAGCAGGGCAGCGGGGACAGGGAACACATGTTTATTTTATGAATAACTTCAGGGAACGGGGGAGGGGCGAAAATCCCCCGAATGTCATCCAGGAGCCTATGTTCTTTTTATTATGTTTTGTCGGTAAACAAAAAAAATTGCCACATTTAATACTTACAACGGACCCATGGGATTTCTCTGACTAATGTAAAATGACAGTTGTCGCAGCATTCCATATAAATACAAGTCTGTTTGCGGGAACCTGTTCTATTTTTAATGTAAACCACACCTAACTCGCTCTGAAGAACGGCACCCTTGGCGTTCAGAGTCCTGCGTGTGTTCTGCGTCCTGTTCGTGGTTCTGCATTGTCTCGGGAGCGGCGTGCAAATAACCAGAAGCGCCCCCAAGTTTTTAGTTTAATGAGAAAATTATTCACCTAATTTCCCCGCAGCTATTGTGTTACTTAATTTACGGTTGCACAGAGCCTCGGGATGACGTGGCTAATGAGTGACACGGTGTACTCGGCGAGCCGATCTATAATTTAGAGGCTGCTGCTGATCTTAGCGCTGTCTGCAGCCCGAGCAAAGCAGGCAGTAAAAATAAAGAATACTTCTAGGTGACATGAATACACGCAGACCCTGGAGACACACACATGCACAGATGTGCGCACGCACGTTCCCTGTTAGCAGGCTCGTAATCCACGCCACACGCACGCGCTTCTGCATACATATATATTTCTAATTAGTAGGTTCATAACCCCGCCTCCGTACACAGGCACACACATTCGCACTAGGAAGCTCACAATTCCCCACCTGCCAACATGTGTACACATGTTCATACACACATATTTCATATTAGTAAGCTCGTAACCACCTTTGGTTTCATGGACCATGAACTTGTCCCTCCCAGATACGAATGGAAGGCAGATGGCATGTGTCATTCTTTGCAGTTGACCCCCGCTCCCTCCGCCCCTGACCCCAGCCACCCCTTTAGGACCGTGGTGAAATGAGGGAACATCTTCCTCACAGTTTTTCAAAATGTCACCCCACGCTATTTGCAAGATGTGTGTGACAGGATCCCCTTTACCCTTGCAGAGAGTCACCGGGCACGATTGGCTTTCAGGAGCAGAACTGGACACGGTGTCCTGCTCTGAGGTTTGGGGACAGGGAGAGCAACTCTAGCTTCTGCTGGCCAGCTCCTCTGATGGCCTGGCCTCCAGTCATGCTCACAGAGCCCACGAGTTGGCACAAGTTTAACCTTCTTGCCATCTCTACACACAGAAAAGGGCCTGAGTGTGAGTCTGGTCCAACCCTGGCCCCGCTGATGATGGCAGCGGTACAGGTAACCCTTCACACAAAGCCGTATCTGAAAAAAAGCCCCTGGGATTCTCCCTGCCCTGGCCTCACCACTGAGAAGTCCCATGCTTTGTTGGTGAGAGATGCCCCGGGCTCCCGCCACACAACCCTGCGGCATCAGAACCTTTTTATTTGGGCCAAGAGAGCAACTTGTTCAGGGAAATGACCAAGTCTGCATTCTGCCAGGATCCCTACCTACTCTGCGCCGTGTTGCAGATCTTCCAATCAACACGGAGCCTTCGGAGCGTCTTTCAGGAACAGGAGCTGACATATTTACATACTGTGGAATAGGTCCAAGACTCAACTGTAGATTTTTCTCGCCTCATGCAGCCTCTGGAATAAAGCATTTTTGTGGCCCACTCAAAATCCTCTCTCTGCGTTTACATTTTAATGGTCGTTCCGGTGAAATGCAGGAATTTTGTTCCTATTATTACTGGTATTTATCAAGGAACGAGGTGGGGCGGTGCAACAGCCGGATGGCATGGTGACCTGTTTTTGAGAAACGATTTCCTTGTGCCTCGATGGCTCTGGCTTGGTGGAAGGAAGCATATTGTTTAGCTGGGCCTGCCCAAAGGAGGGACCATTTGAATTTGGGTATTTAATATGCATCTCTGTGAGTATACAGGATTCTGAACATCTTGAACATGATTAAGGGAGAGCAGAGTTCTCATAGATGTGTGTGTGTGTGTGTATTCTCATTGGTCTCTGTGGAGAATAAAACTCTTTTATGTAATGAGATACCATCCAGTTGTCACCACAGAAAAGAGAGAAGGCAGAGAAACCTTTGCTATTTCTTGTCAAGGTGGCCTGGGCAGGAAAGTGTGGAGGTGACCTCAAAGCCCCCTCAACATCTTAGGGCAGTGTGGGATTCTGTGACTGCTTACGGGGAGCCCCCACTTGGATCCTGGGGCCCAGAAGCCACTTTTCAGAGATGACATGCTCTTTTAAGGGTAGAAATGGGATTTCTGCCTCTCCCAGCATGCAGCCGTCAGATCCTCTTGTGCAAAGCTTCCCCCATCAGAGCCCACCATGTGGCATCGCACAACCCCGGAGCCAGGCAGTTTCTGGACCTGGGCCACATACAGCTGCCAATGTTTTCATCCTTTTCCAGCAATGTATCTCTCATGCCTCTCCTGACATCCCCAGGAGAGTCCCAATTAAAGCTACAGATGTGGTTTAAAAATATCCTCACCAGATGTTAGCTTAAAATGACCTGTAACTGGCAGTGGAGATGGAGGAGGCTGAGCTTCAGAGAGCTTCCAGTGGCCTTTTCCCAGACTGTCATTCGGGATGCAAATGAGGCTGAGCAGATTCTCAGAGCCAGCCATAAAACCCACTGTTCTGAAAGCCACGCTCAGTAACCCTCTCACCTGGCATCTGGCGGGGGAGCTCTCAGTTTCTAACTAGAGCGTGCTGCAGCGTGGCGCAGGAAAGGGGGGGGCATGCTTCCCACTGGCAGACAAATTAAACCAGTGAGCCCATTTGCTGAAGCTCCTCCTGCAAACTTTAGGACAGGCTGTTTTTTTAAACTGACTCCAGGCTCTGAGACACACCTGCCGTATTAGACTGGATTCACACACCAGAGGACCACACATGCCCACAACCACCATAGCCCGGCAAGCTGGATCTCCCCCAGAGCACACCTTTCTGGGGGCTCATTTGGGTTTTCCTGTGCTAGTCCCCATTACATTCTAAGCAAATGAACCCCCTCCCCCGTACTTCCCGAGAAGCTGGCGGAACAGGAAGACAATGCCCAGCAATCCGTATCTTCAGGTGCGAAAAGATTCCTTCTCTCTCCAGATACTGAGGTTGACACATGCACACGGTACTTTCCTTTTTAATGGTGATTTTATCCAAGAAAACTCATGGGTCAACTGACAGTTTACCCGGCAGCCACCTGTCAGGGCTTGGAATATCAACAGATCTGGTAACACCCATCAGAACAGCTGGGCCCTCTCAGCCCGCCGACCTGATGCCCTCAATGTGGTCCCTGCTTGAGGCTTCCTCGTGCTCTGGATGAAAAGATGGACTTCACATACCTGGCTCTGGAGAGAAAACCGAAGTCAGGCTCTCTGAAAGAAGCAGAGCTTGGACAGAATGTAGATTCCGAGGCTGGGCACACAGCGCTGTGATATGCCATGGTGGGTGGAACCCACTTGCCAGGCTGACTTGTGACGAGGGGTTTTGCCATTCAGCAGCGGCAGATGTGTTTACAGATAATGTGGAAAATGAGACCTTCGCAGCCCTGACATTTAAAGTGCAGAACACGGGTTTGTATAATCAGGAAAATGTGTTAAAGAAGATGGATCTATTGGTGTGGGGAAGAGCCTGGAAGGCAGATTTGGTGTCTCCGAGGCATAATTATTTATGGAGCTAATTAAAACGCAGCCACGGATCCACACTCCAACCTGGGGCTTTCCTGCCCACGGAGCAGCCCTTTGCTGAACACCTGCGGATTTATTTTTCTCTCACAAATATGCAAAGCAGTAAAACACCAGACTGGTCCTCGGGAGCAGCCACACCCACAGCCTACCTGGTCTGGTTGAGCAGCGAGAGAGACTGATGGCAGGCGGGATGCTGCACCAGAGCGGGAAGGGGAAGGCTGCCCTGGGGAAGCCCTAGCTGGGCCAAGTGGGGCTTTGCTTCTGGAGGGAGAAGTAGTGCTCTCCTTAGAACACGAGTCCCCTACCTGGCAGGCCTATCCACATAACTAGAGGTGCCTGGGGCCCTGATGTGGATTCCAAGCCCAGAGGAGTCCAGGTTAGAACCAACAGACGAATTCACCCAAGGCGGAGGGGGCAGTGCCAGAGGGCAGCGGTGGCTCCTCGGCAACATCCTGGGCTCGATCCATGGCCTTGCAGAGCCAGGACCACCATACCTTCGAAGGCTGTGTACTTGTGTTTGCGGCAGAGGGACCCCAGTGGAGAGAAAAGGTCACACGCTGTGGGACGTTGAAAGGACCAAAGAAGTGTAGGGAAAGGAGACCGAGCCCCGCAAGGCCAGCCACGGGGCAGGTTATGCCTCAGGTCCTGAGGGACAGGATGGCCGCAGCGCCCCTAAAACCAGCTACAGCAGTCACCATGGCAGCCCTTTTCTCCTCCTCCCTCCAGCCCTCGTGCACCCCGAGAAGGCCGCAGCTGGGGAGCCTGCACCGTGCCTTCCTCCCCTGGGCGACAGCTCCAGGTTCCGCCCGAGTGGCAGACCTGAGACCGGTCCTCTCATCCGGCCTTTGCCCTCAGGGCTGGGAACGCAACATCGACAGACGACTCCAGTCCTCTTACTGATGGCTTGGCCTCCCCGGGCAGCTGTTCCGGTGACGGATTATAAGCGGAAGGCTGCCCAGAGCCGGACCGACCGCATAGGCGATGGCAGTGTGACAGGGACGGTCTTGGGGCCCGCATTCTTTCATCCTTGCAGCTGTGTGCATCCATCCAGACTGCGCCAGCGCCCACCCGTTCGCAGCATCCTAGGAGGACACGTGACGGGGGCGTGCCAGTCCCCGTCATCACCAGCCGTGGCACCCCGGCAGCAGTCTGGATGTTTCTGTGGAGGTATTCTGTAGACATGACGACGTACATCAGTAGTCTCTGAGGGAAGCAAGTGCCCCTCCCCAGTGAGGGTGGGCCTCTTCCTGTCAGCTGAAGGCCTCGAGAGCAGAGACTGGAGGTTTTCTAAGACTGAAGGAATTCTACTCCCGGACCGCGTCCTGATCTGCGCTTCCAGCCTCCATGATAGAATTCATTCCCCAAATGGCATCAGCTCCCAGCCACACTCCAGACTGCCTATCTGCCCCACGGATTTGGAGCTTTCCCGGTCCCACGGTTGTTCATTTGGGCCAAGTATTTAAAATAAATCTCCTTCCATCATCCAAACACGTATGTAAGGCTCGATCGGCGGACTGCTCGGTCGATGGGCAGACATATAGATGTCTCTTACTGGCTCTTTTCCATGAAGAGCTCTAAACAGATATCAAAGATCCACTTCCTCTTCTGGGTTTGGAAGGGTTTGCTCTCGACACCGTAGCTGCCCTCGGCGAAGTTCATAGGAGACGCCACCCCCCACCCCGACGCAACACAGGCTCTTACAGACAGAGGAGGCGTTCCCACAGTCCAGGATCTCCTGTCTGCCGTGAACCACGTGCAGACAGAGGTGTGCCAGGCACAGGGCTGGGCTCCAGTAAAGGCCGCCACCAACAGCGATGGACTCAATCCATGGACCTGTCAATCATTGTATTTACACCCGCCGTGTGTCCAGCGCTCTACCCGGCGGGGCTAAGTTTAGCCCTCAGGAAGTTTACGTGGAGAGGCGTGACTTGTCACTACAGAATGACGCGCGGGTCGGGGCACTTTGTCACGCAGATGTGAGTCCTGTGAAACAGGCAGCAAAGGGCGTCAAAGTCTACCACCTTGACAGTCACGTCAACGCGGAAGTATAACCATGCCTAACAAGAGCAGGCTCCGTGCCTCAAAGTGGCTGAAAATGGTCAATTTTATATGGATTTTTAAAAATGTCTTTAATGTAAAGAACAATTAAGAAATAATTCTAAGATAATCTAAAACTGGTTTTAAACTCTACACTTGGTTTAAGCTGTACATTTGAGTTCTAAATTGATTCTAAATTTTAAGCCTTGAATTCTAAAATAGATCGGGGGACTCGGAGTATCCCTAAAACCCCGTGAATTGTACCGTCTAGATGGGTACAACTAACCATGTGTGCGTGATTACATTGTTGTACGACTGTTTCAGAAAAGGGAAACAAAGGCAGGTGAGGACCACGTCACACAGCAGTCAGGCCCGCTCTGAGAAGGCACCTCTTGGAAGGAACTCGGGGCCTTCCCAGATGAGTCTCAACGAGGCTGTGTCACTTGTCCAGGCTGTGGGTCCCGAGGACAGACCAGTCCTGCGCGCTCCGAAGCCTCCCCGCCTTTCCAGTCACCCTTCCAAGGCAGCCCACGAGGACCATTCCCCACAGCCCCAATTTCCACCAGCTACCCTAATTTTCTCTTTGGCAGGTATGTGAGAAACAACAGTTTCTGTTGGAGGTTCACCCAGGACCCCCACAGCCTATTGTGGACCTCAGACAGGCTCTGTCTCAGGAGTCAGCAGCTCTTGCCTGCACAGGGACAGTCAGTGAGTCCTTCAGACTTTTTGAACTGTCTGGTCTTGGTGACTCGACTAACCCCTACTGTCTAATACAAAAGCAGCCAGAGAAAAGGGGGAATGGGTAGATGTGACTGTGTTGCTGTATAATTTTATTTACAGATACAGGCGGCCACTGGATTCGGCCCATGGCCACAAGCCCTGGCTCTAGCCTGTTGTTTAATCTTCTTAGGGTTAGACCGCAGGGAGTCTGAGACGTTTTGCCTCCCTCATCTGTGTATCCAGGAAAGGGTAGGCAGGGTGTCCCTCTAGCCAGGTTCCCAGGGGAACAGATGAGGCAGGATGGATCAGGCATGCATGTCCCTGTGGAAAAGCCAAGGTGAAGGGAGGGCCGGGATGTAGGCCTCGCCTGGAGCGTGACTTCCAGGTCCACCTGGAAGAGCAACCTCCCTCCCTCCTGCTCTTCCTCTTTCCCTCCCTCCCTTCTTTCTACTCCCTCACTTATATACATACATGCGTGTATTCGCCCATCCATCCCTCCCTCCATCCATCCATCCCTCCCTCCCTCCCTTCCTCCCTCCATCCATCCATTGGTCCATATGTCCATCCATCCATCCATCCATCCATCGGTCTATATGTCCGCCCATCCATCCATCCATCCATCCATCCATCCCTTGGTCCATATGTCCGTCCATCCATCCATCCATCCATCCATCCATCGGTCTATATGTCCGTCTGTCCATCATCCATCCATCCATCTATTCATCCATCCATGTACTGTCTCCTTTACAAGAACCTCAAGACCAACTCTGCATCAAACCATGACTTGGTCCTCAAGGACCAAGAGTGAAACAGGGTTCACTCTATTCCAAGCCCAGGAGCACTGAACAGAATGGTACACCTCCAGAAGATAGGGCCAGCCGTCACTGTGTCTGGAGACATGAAAACATTTCCAACTGAAGTGGGTTGAGGCCATTTGTATGACAACAATAAAATGAGTTCCCATCAAAGGAGTGGCTTCTCCCCAACCTGAACTGCTGCTCCTGCCTGGCATGACTCTCCCGCAAAGCAGCTGTGGTCCTGGGAGGGACCTGGGAGAGTCTTGGGAGGCAACAACCGAGCCAGCCTAGCATCCCCAGAACATCCCAGAGCAAATACTATCAGTGTGTATGTGCTCTTAGATCTTCGGTATGTGGGGCTGGACAACTCAGAGACCCTACGGTTGTACTCTCTGTTCTTGGAGGATAAAATGACATTGCATCTGGAAAGTCAAATTAAGTTTCAAAAGGGGCCCAGGGCTGGCTCCTGGGCAGTGAGAGGGACAAGAGCTGAGGCTGGCATCTTGGGGGCTTAGATGGACTGAGCATTCAGGGTTGGCCTCTCAGGAAGTTGAGGGGACAGGAGCCTGACAGGAGGGGTGGAGGTATGCGGGCCCAGGGCTGGCCTCCTACAGGGCAGAGGTACATGATTCCAGACTTGGCCTCCTGAGGGGTTGGGAACAGAGGTGAGCATCCTGGGAGCCAGTGGAACAATGTCCCAGGCTGGACTCCTGTAGGGTTGGAGGGATGGGGCCCTGGGAAATGACTTCCAGGGGAGTTTCAGAGCAGGCATGGTATGGGGCACTTGTTCCCATGGTGTCCATGTCCATCCTGCTGGGGATGTGAGCTGTGCTCCACAAGCCAATCCTGTGTAGCATCTCACGGAGTCCTCACACCCGCCGACTCCCTTCTCTGAGGAAACTGAGGTGCACTGCTGTTCCTTATTGGAAAACAAATTAGATACAATGCCCTTCGAGTTTGCTTGAGGGCCACCTCCAGGAGTCACTCCGGTGTCTGTTAACTAAAGTGAAGAGCAGGTACCAGAACTAGGTGACTCCAGAAGAGTCCAGGTCCCACGCTTGTCTGCAGCAAGAAAGAGTTTACAGACCCTGGGCTTTCTCTGGCTCTCTGGGACAGGAGGCAGGGTATCTACTCTCTTCTGGTGCTAACTCCGATGGCCCCTCTCTGGAATAGCTGGAATTGCCCAGATGTAGGTCAGGGCAGCGAGACATTTGTGCCTCCACCACTGAGCTGTGGCCTCTATGGCAATCTGCCTGTCGCCTGCTCAGTTGGGTCTTGCGGGAATGTCCAACCCACAGCCTGTGGCTGCATGCTGCCCCCGACAGCTGCGGACGACGCTGTGTCATCCTAAACAACCTAGAACCATCAGGGAAGAGTTTCAGTTGAGGGATTCTCTAGAACAGGTTGACCTGTAGGCACATCTGTGAGAGATCATCTCCATTGTCAATGGACACAGGAGGCCCAACGCTGAGCCATTCCCTGGGCTGGGCCTTGGCTGAGTAAGAGTGAAGAAGCTAGCCGTGAGGAATGAGCAAGCAAGAATGCATTTCTGTCTTCGATGTTGGATGTGGTGTGACTAGCCGTGTGTACTTCCTGCCTTGACCTCCTCTCAGTGACGGTCCGTAACCCAGAACCGTGAGCAAGCACCCGTTCCCTCTTACGTTACTTTCTGTCGGGATATTTTATGACGTCAACGAAAGTGAAATCAGGGCAAAACCACAGACTTACCTGAAACACCGTGTTAGTTTGTGTGACTTAACTGCACAGTTCTTGAGTGTGTGCTTCGTAAGTGACAGTGTTCTGAAATGGCCAGAAGGTTGGGCACAGCCGCTAGAGGCCAGGGCCTGGGGAAGAGGCGAGACTGGGCCACTCTGAGCCCGAAGGGGCAGGAAATGAGCTTCTGACGCCCGGTCGTGGCAGGGCCTGTAAAGCGTGGAAGAAGAGTCCCAGTGGCAGTCAGAATGGGAAACGTCCCCCATAGGCCCATGTATTTGGACGTGGGGTAGACCTTGGAGAGAAGAACCTTGGTGGAGGAAGTATGTCACTGGGGGTGGCTCGGGAGTTGTGTACCCTCGTTCCATTCGCACGCTTGGCTTCCCGTGGGCGGTTAGAGACGTAAGCCCTCAGCTTCCTGCTCATGCTGCCACGCCTTCTCGCCATCTTGGACTCTCACCCTCTCTCATCATAAGCCAAATGAACTCTTCCGTAGGTTGCTTTTGGCCACGGTATTTTGACACAGCAACAAAAAGTAACCAATCCCACCCTCTTGTCCTAGTGCCCTACAACACGGAGTCCTAGACCGTACGCTAGAGCAGTGTTAGAAGGCAGGAGACTCAACTCCAATCCTGGAAGGAGGAGAGGGTGGGGAGGACGGGGGCGGAGAAGACAAGACAGCAGGGCATTGAAGAGCTGGGAGAAGAAATACCAGGGCTAAAAAAAAAAGAAGGAGCATGCCTGGGAGCAACAGTTCTGGACAGCTGGTGGACAGGCTGCTTCCGGCAAGCTCAGCGCGTCCTCTGAGAGGCGTTTCTCACCACCCATCAATCAGACGCCATCTCCTTGCTCCTATTAAGGTGGAGACAGGTGACCTCCATGCTCCGTGGGCCCCGATTCTATGGCCATGCATCATGCAGCGCCAGCCCCTGGCTTCTTCTCCCTGACCCCACATACTGTTAAAATATTGCCCGGCGGATAGGAAATGAAAAGGGTACAACCTTATTCCTTCCAAGATTGTCCAATCTAGCCCAGAGGTATAATAAAACCCCAAACTTCCCTTCCAGAATCATCTTCTATAAGTAATGTCTTCCCACGTTAAGTGGGAGGCACACAGTTGCAAAATCAGACGCAAGGCTCAGCAACTCCGAGTGGCTTGGGGATCTGGAAGGGAGAGACTGATTTTTATGGGTGAGGTTCTCAGAGATTATGGGATGCAAGGCACATAGGTATGACTGATGACAGTACTGTGATTTGTCATCCAAAGCTAGAGGGCCTTATCTGTGCCATCTTGGCCACCCTCCTGAGGCGGTGCAGGACGTGAGTGTCGGCCACCCGTGTCTGGTGGGATATTTTTAGTAAAAGAGGGGTCCGATGAGATAGTTCAGAAGGCAAAGGAGCTTGCTGCCAAGCCTGATGACCTAAGTTCAAGCCTCAGGACTCTCCTGGTGTATGGAGAGACCAGACTCACTCAAGTTGTCCTTGATGTGTTCCCACAGCAGGCGCCCCCAGGAAGCCTGCTGGGAGCCCTGGGCTTCTTACAGCCAGTGCTGGTCTTAGAAGACGGTCCTGCGCACTGTTGGTGAGGCCCGCAGTGGCAGCCTAGGTTCTGGACCATAGGAACTGGCTTCTGCTTCTCCAGAGTTGTCTTTACTGGATCCCATGAGTCACGTGGACCCTTGTCCTTACCAGTGGACTCTTGTGGCTTCCAAAATGGTCCCCAGCTCAAAAGCCACAGCAGCAGTATGCAAGTGCACTCCGGTTCTCTACACAGGATGCCACTGGACAGGACCTTTGTGTGCACTTCCCAGACGGTGAGCGGGCATGAGGTGCCTGCCTCTTCCCACATTAGTGTAAGGTCATCGGAACAGCGATCCGATGGAACATGGAGGAACAGGAAGGATGACTAGGCCAGGAAAATTCCCTTGCTTAGGGCAAGTACCGATAGCGAGCGTTGTTTCTGAAGAGCTAAAGTGTTTCAGTGTTTGTTCAGCCCTTTTCTTTTTTGTTTTTAACAAGCCACCCAGCTCAAGCTATAGTAAAACTCAGTCCTCCTGCCTCAGGATCCCAGGCATGCGTCACCATACCTGCAAATATACGTTTTTTTAAATGGGATTTGTAAGGGAAAAAAGGGTAAGTTGAGTGTTGGCCTCTGAAATGTGAGTGAACTTGTTCCAGAAGGCCTCCCTTGAGGAAGCTCATGCCGCCTCAATTGTCCGCATCCCAAAGAGCTGGTGGGTGGGGTTTACCCCTCCTTCGTTTAAAAGCAGGTGGTACCCAGGCCTGACCGTCTCCAGAGGCCAGACTCCTCACCCAGCGTCTTCTTGCTTCCGTGGGATGAGCCTTGCAGCAAGGGCTGAGGGTCCCGGCCTCACACTCCAGTCTTCACCGACAGAAGCACCAGGAGCCCACAGCACACAGACATGCGTCCTTCCTCTGCCTGCAGGGCCACCTGTCCTTGCAGCTCGGCTGCCTGGGGGCTTCTCTGAGCACAGAACAACAGATGGCGTGGAGCTGCTGTACCGCTGCATCCCCGGGCCGCATCCCAGAGATGTTTTCTCCAGTGGGGTGGCAAGCGGTTTAAAGAAGTGGATTAGGGGCTGCAGCTCAGTGGGTAGAGGCCTCGCCGAGTACACGTGAAGCCCTGGGCTCGGTCTTCAGGACCGAATGAAACAAGGTATGGCAGCACAAACCTGCAATCCCAGCACTCTGGAGGTAAAGGTAGGAGGACCAGAGGCTCAAAGCCCTCCTCTGTTACATAGTGAGTTCAATACCAGTGTGGGATGCATGAGATTCTGTCTCAAAGGAATAAGGAACGGGTTTATAACTTGGCCCCTGTATTATTGGCCTATCTCTTTTCTACCATTTCTGCAAACATTGCCCTCATCCGTTTCAACCGTCAACTTGACACAGCCTAGAGTCATCTGAGAAAACAATCTCAATTGAGGGATGGTCCAAATCAGAGTGACCTGTCAGCATGTCTATGTCTCGAGTGGGAATTGACGTAGGAGAGCTCAGCCAACTGTGGGCGGCACCATTCCCTAGGCATAGGGAACATGTCCCGATGGATGATTGACAGGGGAGGTCCACGCCCACTGTGGGCGGCACCATTCCCTAGGCAGGTGGTCCTGGGTGGTTTAAGAAAGCTACCTAAGTATGAGTCTGTGAGCAAGCCAGCAAGAGGCATTTCTTTGTGGTTTCTGCTTCAAGTTCCTGCTTGAGTCCCTGTCCTGACTTCCTTCATAATGGACTAGAACCTGGAAGTGTAAGCCAAATAAACTCCTCTTACCTGCTTTGTTCAGAGTGTTTTTATCACAGCAACAGAAAGGACTCTTGGAATAAATGTCAACAGTGGGGTCTGGCTGTGCCACGGAGTAGGACTTCTGGGCCCAGCCATCACTTTCTCAGGAGAGAGCCATGCTCCAGGATCGCAGGCAGGTTGAGGCTGGGACAGATCCAAGCCCTGTCACCTCAGACGCTCACTGTCACCCTGGCTCTTGGGATCACAGCCCCTCTGTTTGTCAGAAGCCTCGTCTGACTCGCATTGCCCGTCGGTCCCGTAACAAAAGATCAGGAGCTGGGTTATTTGGGAAAGCAGACTGTGTTCTCTCACAGTCACAGAGGCCAGGAATCCAGAACGTGGCGTCATCACGGGGAGTTACCCCAGGATTCTGGTGTGTGTTTGGGGGTGTGGGGATCCATCTGCACCTATCCCCGCATCTAGCAGCTGCCTGAAGCCTCAGGTTTCCCAGCTGGTTGCTGAATCACTTCAGCCTCCAGTCCACATCACACTGCGGTGCTGTCTGTCTGTGTCCCCTCTTCTGTCCTCCCTAAGGACACTGCCATGTCATTTAAGTGTCACCAAAATCCAGCCCGAGGTCCGTGATGAAGCCTGTAGAGATCCTATTTCCAAATAAGTCGCACTCGTCATCGTCTCAGAGGCTAGGACGCGGACATGCACGGGGTGGACGAGTTCACCTTGGCAGGGGCACCGATCGCCAAGGCAACAAGGGCCCGGGCCAGCCTTTGGAGGCCAGACTGCATGGCAGGGCAGCCATGGCAAGGTGCTGCCCTGCCTGGCTTGCTCACATACTTCGCCACCTCTTGGTGGCGCTGCTGTGGCTCCTTTGCCCCAGACACCTGTTTCCTGTCTTTCATTATGCATACCCTCCTCCCAAGCCCAGGGCCTGGGTGTTCAGACTCTCCTTGGGTAACCTCCCTGGGCCACCCCTCCTCCCACATCAACACAGGACTCTGCTGACTGGTCACCTTGTGCCTTCCCTCCGAGTCCAAACAGCATGATGGAGTTGTGGTACTGAGCATAGCCCAGGAAGGGCCAACAATATGCCCACACCAGGGTGGGTGGTGGAGTGCCCATGAAAGCGTAGAGTGACTGCCCAGGGTCTGCAGGGGGAGGCGGGGTGGGGACAGACCCAACTAAACGGGACAGTCGCATGGTCAGTGAACAGAAATGTGCTGGGTAAGATTCCAGTCTGAGATGACAGGCAGACAGTAGGAACCTTGCGAATAAAGCAAAGGAAAGGGATGCTTTCCATCTCCGTCAGCCTCATCCTTCTGAGTGGCAGGATCAGGGATGCTTCTGCCCTTTAAGCACCGAGGAAAGGTGGAGACAATGCAGTCTCTGTACCATGACCCTCATGGGCAGAAGAGGGATCTGCGGCAGAGGGAGGATTTCCCAGCAGCTCCCTCAAAGTCACTCTCTCATCCCCTGACTCTCTGGGCCCTCCCCGGGCTGTCCTGGAAGCCCGTGAACACCACTGTGCCCTTTTCAGTTGGGCCACGGTGGCTCATTTCCTCTCACCTCCTCGTGTAATGCTATCATTTGTCTGTGAGAGAGTCTGTCCCAGGGAATACCGCGTCCCCGCGCCGAGGGCTTAAGATGGCAAATCCGAGCTGCGACGAACCACAGAAGTCATTACCATTCTCCGTGCTCGCGTGTTAACGACGCCTCGGAATGGCGATAATTAGATGAAGCATCATTTCGCACCGTCGCCCGCATGCTTTCCATTTATTTATCACCAGCCTTTTCTCCAAAGTCAGCAAAACGGAGCCGACGACGTCCCAGAGCACTCAACGAGGGGACCAGCCCTCAGCTGTTAATTACTGCCTCGTATGCGTGGAGCCCAGCCACATCACGGGCCTCTGCGCTTTCTCTGCTTCCCTGACCCTCACCCTGGACCATCTGACATTTGCAGGTGCCCTCTGACCAGCCATCGGGGTCTCATCCCACACCGTCTGTGTCTGCTGGGGCCACCAGCACCCATCAGCCTGGGGACTGCAGCAAGGGATTAACCCATCCTACCCTGTGTCCGAGGCTGAGGCGATGGCTCAGTTGATAAAGAGTTCCCCTTATGAGTAGGAAGACCAGAGTTTGATCCTCAGAACCCACATTAGAAAGGAGGGCAAAGTGGCATGCACTTGCAATCCCAGCAGTCCTAAGACAGAGACAGGAGGGTCCCTCGGGCTCACTGGTCAGCCAGCCTCGTCTTCCTGGCAAGTTCCAAGCCACTGAGAGACACTGGAGTGAGAAATGATAAAGAGTGTAGACAGCACCTACATCAAGGAATGACACTCAGGTTGTGAGTCTTCCGGCCTGCACACGCACGCACACACACGCACATGCACCCCCATATAGATGTCCATGCACACACACACACATGCACCCCCATATACATGTACACATACATAAACGTGCATACACACATAAATTAATTAATTAAATTAATAAAATTTATAGAGGAAGAAAGGCAGGCAGGAAGGAAGGAACGAAGAAGGAAGGAAGGAGGGAGGGAGGAAGGCAGACAGGAAGGAAGGAAGGAGGAAGGAAGGAAGGAAGGAAGGAAGGAAGGAAAGGAAAGGAAAGACTGTCTCAAATGCAGTTACAGCCGGACACTCTGGGAGCTGGGTCTTCCACAGATGGATTTGGGGGTACATAACAGACCATTAAGTTTCCGAAACCCACTGGCATCCCTGGCTGGGCGCTCACAGCTCTGTGGAGTGGCCAGGCCATTCTGGCCCATGTAAGTGCCATTGTCTCAGAGGCAGACTGCTTTGGATGGCACGCCACGCCACGCCTCTTCTTTCGGATGGAGCAGGCCATGCTTCTGCTTGGAGAGAGGACTGAGAGGACCATTTTCATCCACTCTTGGGAGCACAGCAAAGAGCACTTTACTGAGGGCTGGGTGGGTGTCAGACATCACCCTCATTCCTCAGCAAGCCACAGAGCAGTCCTTCAAAGACTGTTATTGATAATCGGTGTCTTTCTTTATGTGCGGACTTGGATTCAGAAGGGCCCAGTAACTTATTCAAGATCATGCAGCAAGGAAGTACGGGAGGATTCAAACCCAAGTCTTTTTTATTTCTATGCCTCGTATCACTAAACAACTGTGCAGACTCACGCTCTCTGGGACAGAGCCTTCACAATGCCAAAACTGTTACTCAGTTTCCCTTTATGAACACTAAACAAAGGTGACAGCATCAAGTGAGGGTTGGGAGTAGAAATTCTGACATTTGCTTCCCGTTCCGGGGTGGCTATAGCTGAGACCGTGGATAGGGTGCTCCCGTGACAGACGCGCATTCTCTCTAACGTCTCCGAGCCTGGACATCAGGCACAGTGATGCTGGCAGGGTGGCTTCCTTGTGCTGTCTATTCAGGCCTCTCCCGGCTTCTGGTTCCTCGAGTTCCCAGGGCACGTGGGTGGCTGTGCGTGCTGCGTCTCCCTGGGATGTGCTTACCTCTGCACCTACACCTGCGACTGTAATGAGGGGTAGCCATGCTGAATTGGAATCTACCCGAATGGCCTCGTTCTACTGTGATCATGGGCAAGGATCAGATTCCCCCGTGAAGCGGCATCCGCAGGGACTGGAGCCCGGGACTTGGAAGACGTGTGTGTGCTGTGGAGATGACAAGATGAGCCACCACTCTCCCAAGGTCTGGAGAGGCACCCGCTGGGTAACTGCAGTTGGTAGTGTGTCAGCGTGGGTGTAACCTGGGCAGAGCAGGGAGTAGGAGGGTCCCTTCCACAAGTCTGGGTCCCTTGATGGACCTGTGAGCTAGTGTAAGGCTCTGGCCCAGCCTCAGGAGGGGAGCTCCCTTCTCCAAGTGGCCTGGATCCTGCGATCTTATTCCCCATCAAACACTTATACACACACGCACACACACACATGCACATGTACACACACACACATGCGTGAACATACATGAAACACATACGTGCACACACAGATGAACACATGCACACATCTGCACCCACATGTGCGTACACACACACACACACACACACACAAACACACACAAACATTTCCCAGCATCACTCAGTGTTCCTCAGAGGCTGTTCTCTGAGCTTGTCCAGCATCCCAGAGCTCAGGAAGTCTCAAAAGTGGATGACAGATGGGACAATCTGCTCTGCAGACCTGCAGACAGTCTCTGCGCTCCTGCCCCCATGTCCACCGAGACTACCTGCCTTACTCAGGGTTCTTGGGAACACAATCACACAGCCACAGGCTTATATGGGACGTACGTGCCAACTTTTATTTGATTAATTAACCTCTCAGGATTTAAGACAGAAGCAATGCATTGTGGTCCCAGAAATTCCTGGAAGCTTTGTGCAGAGGGGCTCCTGGCTCCTCGTGCAGCCTGCTCCTTTCCTGGGAACTGATAGTCTCGGGCACTTCTTCCTCCTTTATACTGAGTCAAGGTTGATTCCAGGACTTCTAACTTCTTAGTAAACGGTTGCTATAGAAATGTAGGGCTGTCCTAACACTAAGGAACTCATAATGGTGTGGGTCTGCATGCCTGTGTGAACATCTGGCCATGAGCATGCATGCATGCGCGCGTGTGTGCGCGCGCGCGCACGCACACACACACACACACACACACACACACACGCACGTGCACGCGTGCTCAGCCTATGGAGTATGTCTCAGACACAGGCCTCTGTTCCCGTGCAGCCCCATCCCCACCATTTTGTTAACTTCCCCGGGGGAAAGGGGTAGGTAACCAGGAGTTCCTGCTGCCACCAGACACGAATCTGCTTTCCCTTATGCCTGTGTCTACTCAGGCAGACAGGGCTCCCAATTGGCCACTGCTCTACTCCAGCAGCTGCTTGTGGGGGTCCCCAGGACCCCAAGAGTGGAACTCCCTCCTTCTGTGCAGACTGTGGTCCCCATAGCCATTTTGGCCATGACATATCCCAGTGTCATGGGAATCCTTGACACCGTGGGGACTGGGTAGTATGGCCCCTAGAACTTGCCGCAGATGGAGGGGTAGTCGAGAAAGACCCTGTCCAGCCGGGGGTCTGATGCAGTCTTGTCAAAATGGCCACAGGTGTTCTCGGGTGCCTGCAGGTTCCAGGCACTGTATGGATCATCAGGTGTCACCATCCCAGAACACAGATGAGTGCAAAGAATAGCAGGCCCTCAGCCGTCAGTCTGGGTCAGAAGTGAACTTGGCCATACTCACAGCCAGACTTGTGACTCACCCAGTTCCTCACTGGTGACACGGGGATCACCTACAGTCAGGGTTGGAATCAGCTTGTCCCCACCGTAAGCAAACCATGTCCCATCCCTGTCTACAGTCCCCACTTACATCTCAGTTCTGGCCTCTGTCCTGAGCCCACCCCCCACCCCCTGGGTCTCTGTCTGACACTTTACGTGAGTCCCCGTCCGGATGCCCAAATGACGCCGCAGACCTAAAATTGGCAAATCCAAACTCTGTCTAAACCCCCACCCAGCGCAAGGCTTCCACCGTCCCCACCCACTGTCCACTTGTCAAGAATGTCAGGGGCACCCCATCTCTCTTCCCTGCCTTCCTCATTTGCTCAGCCAACCCCAACAACCCCGCCACCCAAATACAGCCCAAGCTTGTCTGCTTCCAGCTCGGCCAAGTCTCCGCCCACTCCCCACTCATGCATCACAAGCACTGCCCTCCTTAACTTACTCCGGGAATCCCATCTGAACTCCTGCAGGCAACCAACCAACCTCCCCTCTTTCAGGCAAGACTACCCTCCACCCCCACCTCTGGCTCTAGCCAGACCAGCTCCTAGAGAGACTCAGGGTCTCTCCTCTAGCCACACTCCCCGCTCTGCCCAGTACTCCTGTTCCAGTTTGCAAGGCCAGGTTCACTCCAGCACAGACCCCCCCTAACACGTTGGGGCTCAGCTCTGTGGGGGTCACTGCTTTTATAGGTGATGGTAGGACCCTGGCCAAAGATGGGAACTTTAGGGCAGAGATGTAACTCAGTGGTAGAGAGCTTTCGTAGCACGCCCAAGGCTCGTTTGATTGCCAACACCACGTAAACTGGCGGTGGAGACCCGAGATTAGAAGCCTGAGGTCTTCCTTGGCTGTATAAGATCCTATCACAAAATAAAGCCGGCACAAACTCAAAAAACCAAACTTACGAACTTAGGAAAAAACCACCCCCAGTCAGGAGACACGGGTTCAAATCCCGACTCTTCCATTCACTGTGACCGAGGGCAAGTTACTTCTCTTCTGTGGGCTTCCCCTCCCTCCTCTAGGGTCAGGTAAGTGGTGCTGCCTGCCTGTAGTTGCTATGCTGCTGTCATAGGTCTGGCAAACCCTGCCAGACCTCAGCAGAGGGAACCACTACCCTGGCAAGCGCCATACTGGACAGTGGAACCCTGAGCCTCTGAGCTCAGGTGTTTTTATCGATCCAGAACTCCTCAGGTGTTCTGCTGACAGCACATGCAGATCCCGAGCAATCAAACATCCCCCACATAAACTCAACACCTGTATTCAATACAGACGCCATGGCCCAGGCAGATCCTCGTCCAACAACGCACAGAAAAATTATTTTATACATAATTAAAAGTAAACTTTTACAACACCTTCCTCCCAGTGTTAGTGAAGATTGGATAAGTGTCTGAGCTATGGCCGCCCGCACAGTACCCCATCCCCACCTGTGTACCCCTCTGTTGCAGAAATTCATAGTTGAAGTCCTGGCTCCCTGGACTCCCATCACTCCAGGGTCCTCGGTCCTGCCAAAGGCCATGGCTACGACAGCCTGGTGGTGTTGTGGTGCACATCTTGGCTCAGGAAATTTATAAAGGAAATCAGAGGTGCTGTTGTGTGGCCCACAGAGGTTCTCCACCTGCCTCTGAAGGTACAAGGCTTCAGTTGCCAGGAAGGAAGAACCCAGCTTCCCTTCCCAGACCTGTCCTGTGGGGGTCTCTAGTCCTGACACCGCCCTGCTGACCCTCAAGAGCACGTGACTGGACCTCTCTGCATCCCCATTTCCTTGTTTGTAAGCAGGGGTGATGTGAGGGGGGTCTCAGGGCACAGCCACCCCTCTCTATAGACGTGAGGGAGGTAGAGATAAAGTGTGGGGGGGTCAGTTTTCTAAGCTAGACTGAGGCTGTCTAAGCTTTCCCCAAAACTCTTTCTTGGACTTGAGGGACGACATGAAGATTAGGCATGCTTTGACGCGGAGGGCAGGAGCCCTGGCTGCTCTTGCAGAGGGTCAGATTTGGTTCCCAGAGCTAACGTTAGGAAGGTTCACACCACCTGTAACTCAAGCCACGTGAGGTCCAGTGCCCTCTTCTGGCCTCCTCAGGCACCCCAGCCCCCCGTAAACACACGCAAAAGTACGTGTACACATAAGTACACATCTTAAGAAAATAAAACTTGCTGTGTATCTCACAGGCCCTGGAAAGCTATGAAGGAGATGCTGCTTTCTTTTCCCATTCGCTCCTTATCTTTAAATGGGCAGTTGGGGGCTAAAGAGATGACTCAGCCGTTGGGAACACTTGCTTCTCTTCCGCGAGACTCATTTGGTCCCCAGCACCCACACGGAGCAGCTCACATCCGCCCGTAACTCCAGCTCCGAAGGATCCCAGCCCTCTTCTTGGCCTCCTCAGGCACACACACACACACGTGTAGCATATGAATAAAAATTTTTTAAAGTTTTTTAAACAGTCAAATGCCGTCATCAACAAAGTGTGCTTCGAAAGGCCGATGTGTGTTTGGAGGGACAAGTCCCCGGGGCAGGACAGGATGGCTCCCCTGAGATGGATGGGAAGTATTCTAGGCCAGGCCTGGCTTCTGGGTGGCGCGAGGGGCTCTGGCTCCTGTGCTTGGGCCATCGATGGCTGGTGGACAAACAGCCCTCCAACCAGGCTGGGAGGGCCAGCTCAGGGATATGCTTTAGACCGGTGTGAGAACCACTCGACCTTCCTAACGCTGCGACTCTTTAATATAGTCCCTCGTGTTGTGGTAACCCCCGACCATAAAATTATTTTCGCTGCTACTTCGTAACTGTAATTTTGCTACTGTCGTGAATCGTAATGTAAATATCTGACACGCAGACGGTCTTAGGTGACCCCGTGAAAGGGGGTCACAGTGCGCAGGTTGGGAAGGAAGGGGCTGGATCCTTTTGACAGGCTATGACTAGCAGACGGGAAGACACCCCGAGTTCTCATTTTCATTCCCTGGTGTTGGGGACATGGGACCCTTGGGTTGCTTTTCTAAATCTGTAGCTAAAAGCTCTTCCTTGATAATGAGACGTGGCCTGGGGAGAAATCTGCCCGTTAGCTGGAAGTCAGAGAACAGAGACTGAAAATGGACTGCATTATTTCACAAGGAGTCCGAGCGTGTCATGCCTCTCATGATGAGAAGTAAACGTACCGTCCGCTTGGAGGTGTTTTACACTCTTTGTATTTTTTTATTGATGTTCTCAAGCTTAGGTGGCTCACATTTAAGGTGGGCGGGGTGTCTACTTCCTTCAGAAGACCTGCAGTCCCTCCTTCCAGGGCCACTGGGACGCCAGGCCCTGCTTTCCCATTGTCCCTTGGATTCCCTTCTGGGAGCTAGCTGAGCCTGGGTGTGTTTCTGTCCTCCTCAGTCACATGACCTGATACGCATGTGATCACGGGAGGACTGCTCCAGACCAAGGAGGCTGTGGAGTCCTGTTGGGGGGATTTCTTATAGTGACGCACTTTATTGATGGAAGGACTAGGTAGCTCAGGCTTTCTCTCTTCAACCTGGGGCAAAGAAGCATGTGTGGTTGCCATTAGCAACTGAGGCAGAGGCAGGCTGAGGAGCTGCAGCCCCAAGGGCCCTGTAGCCAGGTGGCTTTGTCAATGAAATTCTCACCTTTTAGCAGCCGTGAGCCTTTTCTGTCCACGAAGGCTGTGTAAAGGACATAGGGTGGGACCTGTCTGCAGAGGGCTCGCCTGTGGGCTTGCTGACTCTTTTCATGGTACACGCTTGTGGGTGACACTGAAGCCTTTTCACTGAGACTCTGAGGATACTAGAGGCCAGTGGGCAGCCATCTTGTCCCTGTT
The DNA here is from genome assembly GCA_026225945.1 of Cricetomys ansorgei. Lineage (NCBI taxonomy): Eukaryota > Metazoa > Chordata > Mammalia > Rodentia > Nesomyidae > Cricetomys > Cricetomys ansorgei. The sequence goes on from JAMJFZ010000484.1 coordinate 4,543,269, forward strand.
CCCATGCCAGGTGCAGAGGCTGATGAAGATGTGTCAAAAGCATGCCAAGGTTGTCCCTAGCAGCCCAGAAGAGCCAGGTGACTGGCAGTCCCAGCCTCCGCTGGGGGTTGCCCTCTACTGGGCTTCCCACCATCACCACTGACGTAGTCTTCCCCTCCCAACTCCCCGAACCGCCATCGTCCTTCAACTTTCACCCCCATGGTGCCTCTTCCCCAAGTCTTTCTTTAGAAGTAATTCCTTCCTTCCACGCCCTGTTTGCAATTTGTCCATAGCTGTTTTGTGACAAGATATGTTTGGCCATTGGTACGTCAGAGGTGTGGCAGGGGATCTGCCAGGGAAGAGCAGCTCTCTACCATCCTTGCCCAGGTTCCTGGCTGGGTTCCTGGACACAAGCCCCCAGAGGCCAGAGTGTAAGATGGGAGCATGACAGCCAGGAAGAGAAGCACCTACCCATAACCACATTAGACATGGGCCGGGGCTAGTGTGTGTGTTTGCTAGGACCACTGTGACCAAGGGCCACTAACTGAGTGGCTTAAACGTAAGTTCATTGCTTGACTGTCTGGGGACAGTGAAGGCACCCTTGACCTTGGCCACAGTCTTGTGGCTGCTAGCAAGCCTGGCAGTCTGTGGCCTTTGGAAGCATCGCCCAGACCTCTGTGACATCTGCCTGTGACATCACGGTCTGCGCTATTCCGAGTTCCAGCTTCCATAAGGATACAGCCATATTGGACTAGCCCACCCACCTCATTTTAACTTGATAATCTCTGTAAGACCCCATCTCCGAAGGTCACAGTCTGAGAATCAGGGGGTCAAGGTTTCAACATGGAAATATTGGAAGACACAAAGGCTTGAAAGGAACATAAGTTCTGCTCCTTTGAAACTGGGGCTTATGCCTGAGCCAGGCCTGGAGGCCATTTCCTCCACAGACATGTTCCCCAGGACACTGTGTCAGGTGGGCTGAGAAACGCCTCTGCATTGATGAGAAACGAGCTCACATTTGGGCTTTGCCTTTCCCCCACGTAGGACCTGGGTCAGGTGACTTCACTTCCCCCAGGCTCAGTTTCCTGTTTGCAGACTGGAAGAACACCACAACCTAGAGGGCTGATCTGGGATCTAGGGGTGTGACAGCCAGCCTGGGTCACAGCACCCTGTGCTGGGAACATACTGGGTGCTCACAGCTTTTGTGTGAGTCTGTTTGCATCGTGTCCCCTTTGCTACACATTTCCTGGGCCTGGCCAAGTGGTGGGCAGTGCCGGCTGACTCGAGTTTGACTGGAGAGGAAAGGCCTTTCTGTCCCCCACCCCTGCCTGCAGCCACTTGGCAGGCAGGGCACAGAGCGGCGGGCGCGACGTGGCTGAAGGGACTTTACTGCCAAGTTTAATGGGGTCGTTTTCTGCAGCACATAAATCAGCCTGTGCTCAGCTCAGAGCTAATGGGATTTGCCCCTGGAAGATAGGCTAGGTGTGGGGGCTGATGTTCTGGAATTTTCTTTCAACTCGGGGCAGCTTTAGTCATGGAAGCCAAGTTTGGCTCTTCAGCAGTTACCTGCCAGTCTTGCCAGGGAGTCGAGTCTGGCAACAGAAAGGAATGTGTGCATTGGTTACTGTCTGGCTACTGTGATGAAATACTCAACAGAGACAACTTAAGAAAGGAGGAGGTTATTTGGGCTCACAGTTCCAAGGGACACAGTCCGTCATGGTGGGAAAGGCACGGCAGCAGGAACAGGAAGCAACTGATTGTATCGTTTCCACAGTCAGGGAGCAGAGGGGTGAACACGGGGGTTCAGCTTGCTTTCTCCTTTTTGTGCGCCCGGGACACACACAGGAGCCGCGCATGGAACGGTACAACTCATATTCAGAGCACAGGCACGCCCAGAGGCTTGTCTCTGCTGTGATTCTAGATCCAGGGAGGCGACGGTACAAACCGTCACAAGAGAGACACTGTATGTTTGCAATGCGTGGTCCCTCCCCATCACAAGCTCCTCCCATCGTATTGAACCGTACGTGTTCATTCGTTTAGTGAACGTGTACAACTTTTAGCTTGCCTGGCGGGCTGGGGGTGCACATAGGATAGATTTGGTTCTCGGATTTCACGTACAAAAAGGTTTTGGAGGAAGGGAGGTAGCTAGGCAGAGCTTCCCTGAGGAGGGGGTCTTGGAGAGTCAGAGCTGGCACAGTCGGGGTGACACCCACCCGAGAAGCCCGGACCACTGAGGGACCACGTCCTTTTCCTTGGAGGCCTTCTGTGACTCCCTGTGGGGGAGAGATCGGGACTTTGGGGGTCTGTGTATCTAGTCACCTGGAGACTCTTCCACAGCCTGACTTTTTAAAAAGTCAAGGTGAATCTCATTCCGTGCAATAAATATTAACCTGAAAGGCTGGGGGTACATTAAACTTTTATGTGTCACAATCAATTTTCTATGCAAGAGAGGCGTTGCTGCTAGTTAGAGGAATTTGGAGCAACAACGCCCCCGGTGGGATCATCGCCTCCCATACTTCTTGGTGGGTTTCAGGAGTCACCTCCGAGCCGGGTCCATGTATACTAATCATCTTTGATTCCCCGCTCCCTTTCCACTCTGACTGTATCTCTCGTGATTCCCCAAGCCCCGGGGCTGCTCTCAGTCTTGGCTGCTCTTTGAGAAGAACTTCTGATATCTGCCCTCCAGGCGTTTAATATTCCTCAAACATGCAAGCCACAATCTGTGTTCTAGGAAACCAGCCCAAGACTCTTCTCCATACCTGCCGCTTCAGAGCCGTCACTTGGAGCTGCAAATGCAGTGTCCTCCTGAGAGCCTTACCTGTGTCACCTACCTGCCTCACCCCCGCAGCCACACAATATTGCAGCTGATGTGTATTCTGTCTTTTGGGGGAGAGCTCTTCTCTTATAGCGTAGGAGAGTTGACTTGGTAGCTTTGGTGGAGTAGGGAGTGTGCGTAGAATTATGGATCTTGAATGACCTTGGCAGACTTAGGTAGCAGAGGTGGGCGTGGTAGTTAATGGTCTCGGCCAGCGCCGTTAGACTTGGGTGGAATAGATCGGTAGAGTTCCTGGTCTTGGATCGTGTTGGTGGGCTTGGGTTGATGAGGTGGGCGTGGGCAGAGTCAGTGATTGCCGGAGAGTCATGACTGCTTTGGCTCACCCACTTCGTCAAGACAAGCTCTCCAGAGAGGAGGGTTGGGGAGAAATTGTCCATGCAGAGGTGACACCGAACACGAGGCGTGTGGGGTGCGGCGAGTCTGCACATCGCCTTTGTCCGATCGCACGCAGTGCTACATCAGCGGGATGTCGCGCTCACCCGCTGTGTCACCCAGGACATGGACTGGGCTGTTTTTCTTGCATCCATCTCTCTTGGTGATTAATCCCTTTTTTAATGTTGAGCTACGGTGACTTCTTAATAAATTATTTTGTAACCCATTGAAATCACTTTGTAAGCTCTTTGTTAAACACCTTTTAGAGGCCTCTGGCTATAAAATATGACTTTATCATCTCCCCATTCCTGGACATCTGCTGTGACACACACGTCTCAGAGGCTGTTAATAAATAATAAATGGAGCGGTGATCTGAGGGTGACCTTTTGAGGAGCATCATCCATCAGCCCAACTCCACTCAATCCTTCCCCTTAGGCTGTCTCTGGCTTCGGATTATGGCAGTTTTTAAAGCAGGTGGTTTGGCTCCTGTTGTAGAGTGGTGTGTCTCAGGGTGACACATCTGGAGCCTCGGGGCATGTGATTGCCTCTGGAACCCTCAGAGGGACCTGAGCTCTGAAACTGGCAGGTCCATTTTGGGCCTGGTGTTGGGAGCATGTGTCTCCTTCTGGTGATGATGGAACCACAGCTCTATCCAGACACAGACTGTGGCAGTATTGTGGCCACCCAGCCAGTCAGCGGGTGTTTCTCAGAATTGCAGCAAGCTGGAGAGTTTCAGGGAGTCGGCCATACCCAGGGGCAGACAGCACTCAGCGAAGAGCCACAACACCACAACGCCACTGAAACTTAAAGCCCAGAAGACCTAAGTACTTGTCCGTCAGCCTCCCGAGGAACAGTAATCCAGGAGGGCCAGGAGTGTCCCCAAGATGGTCCGTAGCTAGGGCTGGCTCTCCACTTGAACCTGGTCTCCATAGCCAGTGCTCACCATCAGGGTGTGAGTCTGGGTCCATTAGACCATCCATAAGCAGGGAAAACTACAGGGCTGAGAACCAGTAGGGGGCGCCACGAGAAGACCACGGTGTCCTACTTCCCTGGGTACCACCTGCCTCTCAGACTTGTGAGTGCAGGTCGACATCGAGCATCTATGCTTGCTGCGAGGACAATGTGACAGTCTGTGGACGGGGCTGGGAGACAGGAAGCTGCCTTAGAACCAGCTGATGAGGAAGGTGTGGAAAGAGGAAGAAGAGCAGTAGAGTGCTCTTGATGTGTAGGGAGGTCATCCCAATGTGTCACTGGCTGCGGACTCAGGAAGATGCTTCAAGGTGGTCCTCACAGCAGCCCAGTGGTACACGCGGTGCTTCTGGAAAGCACCAGAATCTATGGCATAGAAGCAGTTGTTCACTGGAGGGTTTATGAATTAATGCCTGAGCTGCTGGCTACATTGATATCTCTGGTTGGTCAGGTTAGGGGTAAGGTGTGTGTGGGGGGCGGTTTCTGATGTGGGTGGCTCTAGTCTGTGTGTGTTTGAGGGAAGCAGGATGTGCAGGGATTAGTCGTGGGGTCAGTCAACCTCACACTTGGTCCTGGTGGGGGTGGGGCTCCATGAGGACTGACCCATAGTCCCTGGGTCTCTCATTTGTACCCTGTCTTCCAGCTTCTCCCTGGGCAACCCTAGAGCAGCAGGCCCTCGGCAGCCGCCCCTGCAGGTCGGCTTAATGGACTAAACCCGTAACACCTCTCAGGCATCTGAAAATCACCCTAAAATTATCTCTGGAGTTTTATTTCCTTGAGTTCTGAATAGATCACATTTTATTGTTGAACGCTGAAGCCTCATTACTTTAGGAAGCGCTGTTAGTGGGCTATTACTCGAAAGGAATTCCTCTCTCTTCTTCTGATTAAAACCTCCTGTTCCTATTTTAAAAAATAATCTCCGAAGGTCCTGGGTTTTTTTCTTCTGAAGGCATGGACACCCAGCCAAGAGCTTTCTCTCCCAGAGCCAGGGCACAGGAGCCCTGCTGGGGTCCAGCACCAGGTCTTCTGCCCCTGCCATGTTGGTGAGGATGGTCCTTTCTTGCCCTCTGGCTGTGTTGTCTGAGATTCAGATAAAGTTCTTATCTTATCAGATATATTCAGATAGAGATTCTTACAGTTCTTAAACAAGTCCCTTTGTTGGGACTGGTTTAAGACTTTAGCCATGGGTTTGTGTGCCAGCAAGGTGGTCAGGGACAGCTGAGTGTAGCACCCAGAGTTTGGCTTTTCTGCCGAAGGGTAGGGCTCTGGGGAGGCGTCTTGGCCCCCACCAGGGGATAGGTAGCCAGCCAGGCTGTGGCCTTCTTCAAAGCCACCAGTGGCCAGTGAGCTCTGGCCTAGAGGACTATGTATGCCCAATGGGATTCACCTGGCATTTACACGATCTCTGCCCAGTGAGCTGTCACCACCTTCTGGCTCCATCCTTTCTCCTCCGAGACTCTGTGTGTTTTCTGCGACCCTGAAGCGTGCACCATGGTTGTTGGCATGTGACGGTTGAATCTGCACCGGCATCCAGGAAGTGGGGTGACTGCGGAGTAGCGGTGCAGTTCTTGAAGGGCAGAGGCGGTGTCGGTTCCTTTCACACTAAGTATACACAGCTGAGCAAACCCCGTCATGCCGGCCTTCATTGCTCTTGCCTGGAGCTGTGTCCCTGTGGATGCAAAGCCTTGGGATTTGGCCCTTGCTAGGCTCGCCCACCTCCCCCGACTCCCACCACACACTCCCTACCAGGTCCCGCTGTGTAATCCCAGGTGAAGGAGGGAGATACTGTCCTTGGCTGGAGGGATTTTGGAGGGGAGGTGCCCTCTCTCCTGGGCCCACTCCTTCAAGGCCCTTACAATGCTTGGAGAAAGCTCAAAATATCTCCATGGCTCCCACAGAGGCGCTGGCGGAGAAAACGTGGCTAGAATCCCTTTCGAGGCTCAGCAGATGGAATTATTTACAACCCCTGGTGCCTCTCTTCCCCTGCTCCCCTGAGCAATGGTGGCAGGTGGAGTGGATGCTCTTTTTGCGGAGCTAATGATGACATTCAGTCTTCTCGCTTCATCCCCCCCCCCCAGGCTTTCCACGGTGTGGCTGGGGATGTTTCTCCTTCCCCAGGCAAATCAGAATGTGCACAAGACTCTGAGGAAGCTCCTGGGGTGGGGGTTGCCGTGCACCAGTGTGAGCCTGAGACTGCAGCATTCTCCGTCGACCCCACGATGGATGGACAAGGGGAGAGCACCAATTTCAGATGCAACACATGTGTCTGGGTCACTGGTTCCAGAAGTTAATTTTGGGTGAGACTTCACAGTCACCCCAGCTTGTGGTTATGCAAAACCTGCCCTTTCCTTGGTCCCTGGGTCCCTAGTCTTCTCCATACTCCATGGCTTCTTCTGCCTTCATCGCTGCCATTCTTCCCTCTTGGAGAAAAAAAAAATATCCTGCTGACAGGAGCTTTCTAACTTGTCATTTTGGAGATCATCAACAAATTCTATAGAGAGGTGACCTCCATTATGAGAAAAAGACTGGGAGCTAGACGGGCCCCAAGCCGAGGCGCTGGAGCCTCCTCTGACTGGCAAGGTGACATTGTGTGTCATATCAGCATTCATGGCCAGCTCTCTTCTCCTCAGAGAGTAATTATTTCTTTCAGAGCGAAAGGTCCAATTTGCTGTAAAGAACAGAGCCCCAGGTAAAAGGAGAGAGCTGGCTGTGGGCTCCCGTGACACAAAGGACACCCGACTGCCCCCGTCCTCGGCTCTGCTTCAGACTCTACATCAGAATGGCCATTCCACAAGATTTATTATGTTTATTTGTACTTCCCTCCTGCCAGAACGTATTAGCGAGGCCGCACACGCCTTCCATGAGGCAGCTCAGCAGGTAGAGCCAGGCGCCTTACACCCTCAGGCCTCTGCGCCTGCCTCTCTGTGGGGCAGCTCCCATGGGCCCCAGCTGAGCCACAGGCGGTCTGCATTCCCCAGGTGTGTGCCCTTCTCCTGGGCGAGGGTCGGCTGCAGCTTAGCCACTTGATGGAGCTGTCTGAAGGTCAGAGAGGCAGAATGACCTACAGATGATGATCCGGCCGACTAGGGGGCAGCGTGGAATTCCCATCTGAACTTTGGGCTTGCTGGTTAAGAGTTGGGGATTGAGGGTCCTATTCACAGACCACCCCACTCTGGCACTAGCTGCAAGCTCAGGGGCCCCAGAACACCTTCAGAGAGGACTCAGAAGCCACTGAGCTGTTAAACCCATGGTTTGGAGTTGCCATAGTAAAAAGACAAAAATTGAAAGAGCAAACAGGGCTTGTGAAATGATCTGGCTGGTAAAGGCACTGGCTGCCAGGCCTGACATCTGAGTTTGATCGCCCAAGCATACATGGGAGAAGGAGAGAACCAGCTCTTGAATGCTGTTTCTGACCCCATACACACATACACACACACACACACACACACACACACACACACACACACACACACACACTGTGGCATGCATGTGCACACACACACACATACTGTGGCATGCATGTACACACACACATACACACACACACACACACACACACACACACAGATAGGTAGATGAATAAGCAAGGAAAAGGGACACAGGTGGTGGTCTGGAGACCCAGGTGACCTGTGTGGAGTCATGGGCACAATGACATCATCATTGTGTCATATTACCAACCAAAGAGGCTGGCTTTGCCTCAGTACCCAAAGACGTCCCTGGGACAGGGTCAGAAGGACTCAGGCCAAGTGCCCCTGCATGGTTGACATGCATCTTCTGATCTAAGGAGAAATTTGATGCCACAATATTCCTTGCAAGTCGCACCTGTCCCAGGTTCGTGGCACCACCCCCTGCCCTTTCTCCCTTGCCCTGGTCTTCTCTCCAGACTCACAGCCGTCCCTGGCATCCTACAGTGTCTTCCGCTCTCACCTTCCTTCCCGTGGGGCATCAGGGCTGGCTCACGTGACACTGGCATCTGTGTCCCTCACCTCCAACTGCAGCAATGACTTTATTTGATTTGATGTATATGAAGAAATAAAACTCAGAAGTCAATTGACTTAAGCGTGGAACAAAATGCAGCCTGGTTGTTATGGTGTATGCTAAATTTTAATGGCATTTAGAAAGCATTTTGTGGGGTAGAAAATAGAAGCAAACCCATCAAACCCCAACTATGCTCTATGTTTTATAGTGCAGAACGTTTTTTCTGCTACAATCCAAAGACTTTAAAATGTAATAAGGTACGTTCGAACCCAAGGGTTTTAAAATATACGTAAGAAACATGAGCATCCCGGAATGGAGTAAAATAATCCATTACGACCCAGGTCGGATTTGCAGGAAAACACACGTTACCAGGACCGCTCTCCACATTTCACGTTCTGTGGGCCGTTATTTATCAGCACGTGTGATTGTTCAAGGATTAATATATTGCTAAATGAGAAAGAAAAGTGTTTCTGGAAGGGGTTTTCATCCTCGGCGTTGTTGAGATTTTGGTTTTTCTTTGTTGCTATTTACTAATGTGTTAACTCATATATATATATATATATATATATATATATATATATATTTAAAACCACATGGCACATAAACTAACATAGCAATTGAGAAATAACACAAATTTACCATTCCTACACTTCATTAAAAATTTATTCAGACTCTCCTGTGTGTCTTGTATATGGTGCTGACCTGATCCACCACAATGTGCTTTTTCCAGGTTCTTTATCTTGGGTCTAGGTCCTGGGTCCTTTGGTACAGCCCTTTTTAACAAGTGTGTGAGTGAATGTGTGTGTGTGTGTGTGTCTGTGTGTCTGTGTGTGTGGCGTATGTATGTGAATGCAGGTACAGGCACCCATGAGCGTGTGTCTGTGTGTGTGTGTGTGTGTGTGTGTGTGGTGTATATGTGTGAATACAAGTACATGAACCCATGAGTGTATGTGTGTGTGTGTGTGTGTGTGTGTGGTGTATGTATGTGAATGCAGGTACATGCACCCATGAGCGTGTGTCTGTGTGTGTGTGTGTGTGTGTGTGTGGTGTATATGTGTGAATACAAGTACATGAACCCATGAGCGTGTGTCTGTGTGTGTGTGGTGTATGTGTGTGAATGCAGGCACATGCACCCATGAGTGTGTGTCTGCGTGTGTGTGTGTGTGTGTGTGGCGTATGTGTGTGAATGCAGGCACATGCACCCATGAGTGTGTGTTTAAAAGCCAGAGGTCAATGTCATGTCCCTACCACATTGCACCATATTCTTTGAACCATGATCTCTCTTTGAACCTGGAGCTTACTGATTGCCTAGAAAGGTTAGGCAGTGAGCCTGGGGTCCTCCTGCTTCTGCCTCTCCAGTCTGGGCTTTCCAGGCAGATGCCACCGTGCACAGCCTTTACATGGATGCTGGGGATCCAAGCTCGGGTCCTCATGCCTTCATGCCAGGCGCTTTACCCATGCAACCACATCCCAGCCCAGCACTGTGTTTAATCACCGTCTTTCCCAAGTCTGCCCAGTTGTCTCTATGGCCCGAAGCACTTGGGAAGTCTCCACATCAGGCAGGTTCCTGTCAGCAGCGAGGCAGACACCTGCAGGACTCTGCTTCTGTTGCCCACACTGACATGAAGTGCAGATCTGTTCGTTGATATCCTCTAAGGGCATGAAGGGATCCAGATGTCATCACCCCACGGTTCCCCACCGGGGTTGATCTCGTCTCCCGCCCTGAGAATGGTTCTTATGCCTAGGGAAAGGGGCTGGCACCCTTTGCTTGGGGACATCTGATGTTCATGGGGGACTGTAATGTCACCTTCAGTGGCCGAGGTGAGACAGGACGCTTGGGGTCCAGCTCCGAGCTGGCCAAGGTCTGGGTGGTCCATGCACCTGTCTGTCAGTCCTCTCTGCTGTAACCCTGAAGTGCTTGCTACTGGCTGTCATGTTTGGTCCTACAGCATCAAGGAGGGCTGGAGTCAGCGTGGGGTGTGTCTGCAGGCTTGGCCACACTCCTCTTTCAAAATCCTTCCAAAATGCCTTCATCTTTAGCCACCACCAGGACCCATCCTTACTACCAACCCTCCAGGAGCTCTCATTCAGTATCAGAGGCTGTCACAGTGTCCTTCAGGGGCACACAGGCCCAGTGAGGCTGTGTGTGTTAGAGGGTTTAGGTTAGTCTTAGTCTGTCTCTCTTCCTCTGTCTCTCTGTCTCTGTCTCTCTCTGTCTCTGTCTCTCTCTCTGTCTGTCTCTGTCTGTCTCTCTCTGTCTCTGTCTCTCTCTGTCTCTGTCTCTGTGTCTGTCTTTCTCTGTCTCTCTCTGGCTCTCTCTGGCTCTCTCTCTCTCTGTCTCTGTGTGTGTGTGTGTGTGTGTGTGTGTGTGTGTGTGTGTGTTCTGTGTGTTATTTGTTGAGTTGAATTAAGCTAGCATTTGATTTTCGCCCCAAAGATAAATACAATATCCGGACCTTCACATCCCCGTCTTCTGTGCCACAGAGGTTTTACCGTAGACTTCCACTGAGGCATAGAAACAGCTGATAGGCACGCATTCTGGAGCCTGCTTCCTAACCGAGCCCTACACGCGACCACCTCGTCATCCTCCGTGTTAATGATTCCCACAGCCTCTGGTTATTGGCATTTCACACAAGCTGGTGCCATCGTGCCTGTTTTCCCCGGAAGAGCCGATCCAATACGCACAGCAACCTGTGACGTCAGTGCGTTCTCATTACTTCCTTCGCATAGGCTCAGAGGGATGAGAGCAGTAGCAGTGAACCCCAGCCCGGACCCCAGGGGCCCCTCTAGCAGCCACACCGCCTATCGAAGGGATCCTGGCTCCGCCCTGTCACCAGGCTCTGTGGCCTCCTTGGTGTCATAGTGGATGACTCTCAAGCTGTGGCTCTCTCTCTCCATCTCCCACACATAACCACAGGCGTTCCTGGGGACAGGAGCCTGTGCAGTGACCACTCCTCTGTCCAGAGCTTCCAGCCTTCAGAGACAAGATGGCTCTTTCTTGGGGAGAGGGGGAGTTTGCACTGTGCAAGATGTCCCCACTCCTCCCAACCCCCCCCCCTCCAGCTTCCAATCATGTCTCTAACCCTTTTCCAAAAGTCTCCTGTAGCAGGAAGGAAAAGGGGTTTGCAGGGGTTGGGGGGTGCTACTGAAGCCTGAGGGGAGTTGCTGGGGTTTGAAGGGTTTTTTCCTTGCTGGGTTATAAGCATGGCAGTCACCAGAATCCTGGGCTGGCTGAGGCTGAATAAGGCACAGCCCAGGCACAGACACTGAACCTAGGCGGGAGTTCATGCTCCGCCTTTACCTGCCTCCTGTCCCTTCCACCTGAAGACCTGAGGGAACCCGGGGACCTGGGGGAACGCTGTGCCCAAGCCTGAGCAGAGCCCAGCGGCGCACAGGCGCTGAGAAATGCCCAACAGTGATTTCTGGTCTCCAGACAACTTTCCTTTTCTTGCCTTGTGGGGAATATATAAATTATTTGGAGGGCAGTATTAGTCTTTGTGCTTCTGAAAGGGGTTCTGCATCTCTAATAGAGCCTGGTTTGGAAACATAACTCACGGAGTTGTACAAATACCCATCAATAGCGCGGCGGCTCATTTCGTTGTTCTCGGCGCATGGAATCTTCGTTATTTGCACGAAAGGCGACGTTTTCAGCAGATCCGCACCACTCCATTTAGCTGGGAACAGTGATTTATACCTCCCTCGCCACTGGGCATCCTCAATTTCCTTGGGTAATAAAGAATGCCCCACGGATGGGCTGCAGGGCCCACTGGCTGCTCTGAGCTTGGCAAAGTCCGGAAGAGCAAGAGGGGTTCTGACCAGTGGCCCCGCTAAGGGAGAGGCCTCTCAGAGCTGCCTCCAGCTCCACTGGCAAACCGCAGCCTCTGGTGCGAGCCCAGAATTAGCACATGTCATTGACAAATTGCCCAGGAAGCAGCCAGATCCCCGATGGAAAACAGCCCATCTCAGCACAGACAGCAAGCGCACGCCTAGTCCAAGCCGCTCCTTCCTCTGCGGACAAAATCCTGACATAACCTCATTCCATCTAATCGAGGGATGGGCAGAGTCTACGCCTGTGTGCACACTCTGGAGCCCTGTTTGCTCCATATCAGAAAATTCACGGGCTGCCGAGAGAGAGGAAGAAGGAGTGATAGTTCCAATTGGAAATGCAGAAAGTTTCATATGGAACACAAAAGGGGATTGTTGCAATATTAGGTCAAATCGGCTCAGCAGAGGGAGCAGGAGCCAAGAGGGGAGGGGGCAGTGGACCAGGATGGAGAAGGCTTGAATAGCTGCTTCCCCCGAGCACAGAAGCAATTTGCTGTGTCACAGACTTTCTGAGCAGAAGGGAAGATGGGGTGAGAGTCTTAGATGCCTAGGAATAGAGCCCCGGCTCCAGAGAGTCCCTCCAGCTAGAGAAATGGCCGCTGGCTTAACTTCAGAAAGCGCCCAGAGCAGAGAAGGGGCGCCAGAGGCTGAGCAGTGGGTCCCTGGCTCGTAGATGCCAGGAGGAAGTGCTCAAGAGCCCTTCGGGCTTCTTACCAACTTCAAAGTTACTGTTCCTGTTGACCACCAGCAGGAAGGCACCAGTCCAGCCTCAGACCCTTTGATGGACCCTGAGATGGACCCCAGGACAGAATACTGGTCCATCCATTTCTTCCTGAGTCCCCTTGGCTGGTCTCCTGTGCAGTCAAAGAGAGATGACTCCTGGGCAGAGCTGTGTGTTCCTAGAAGGTGCTGGAATCAGATGACACAAGTTGTGGCCTCACCCACTTCTTTGGGGGGCATTGAGAGGGTTTCAATGACCTGGGAAAGGGGGACACATTGGGCCACCTCTAAGAGAAGACAAAAAGGCCACTCTTTTCAGACTCCTGGCTGGAAGTAAACCAACCCCCTTCCGTCTACCACCAGTCCAGTCCCTCTATCCCACCACTGACCACACTCAGGGACTGTGATGGAGCCTCGGATCACCTCACCATGCAAAAGCAAAGTCCTGCTTCAAAGAGGAATAGTTTCCATGGCAACCTGGCCTTATGTGCTTCCTAGTTGCCACTGTGGGTCTGAGGTAGATAAGTACATTGGCATGGAAAATTAGAATTCCAGGGGACCAGCACCTGGTGGGGACAGGCAAGCTTGCTGAGGTGTTGATCTGTCTCCCTGGTCCCCCTGCCCTGAGCAGCTGGAGGCTTGGGTCCCGTCCCCCCCACTTGCTGGTCTGCTTCCTCCGGTTAAAGGACAAGTGTTCCCATGTTCACTCAGGCTGGAGGGCAGCCATACATTTTGAGGCCTAAATTTCAAGTGAGAGATGTTAAGTCTCATGTGGGTTTGTGAACTTGAAGATCTGACATTCCCTACCATACTGGCTTTTAAATTGATCTGTGCCAACCCAGTAGCCTGTGGAGCCTGCTTCCGAAGCCAGGTGCTCTCTGACAGCAGGCACAGGGTAGAGGAAGCAGTACGGCTGCTTAGAGGGACAGGATTAAGAGGATTGATGGCAGGGCTTGTGGCTCCAACCCCATGTGGGACCTTCCTCGGGGGGTTGGGGGTTGTGCATTGTGGGGGGGGATCTCCACCTGCCCTCCTGGACTGAGAACTGGTGCTGAGCCCCTAGCTTTCAGAGCGCTAATGGGGAGACTCAGTGACTCTCCTGAGGTCACCACTGAGGGGGTTTCTTGGGGTTCCCTTTATCTGTAGCACCTAAGCCACTTCACTTTAGAAATGCTTCAAACTGTACAAGTGTGAAGAGCAAGGGACATCTCTTTATCTATTCATTTGATTGTGAACTTCTCTATCCCAGCTTCCTCCACCGAGCAGATGGGCCTGAGTGTAACTGGGCAGCCATTGGCTCTGGCCTGGCCAGTCTCTGAGCTGGGCTGGCATTGACATCTGCCTGCCTATGTGGGGCACATCAGAACGGAATGCTTGCATAGCCTCCACCCTTAACTTCCAGGAGGAAGCTAGTAGCTCCAGAGGCCGGACAGGAGTTTGTAAGCCATTATGCTTGCATGCGAGCTGGCTGGGCGTTGCCCCGAGGCAGCTGGCCTGGCACCTTGGAGTATACATATGGCCCATAGGCAGTGCCTAATTTAGAGTTAAGTAGCTAGCCCAGTGGCTTGGTCATTCCATTAGAACAAGCTCGAGGGGTCTCTCCCTCCTTCCTCTTTGAGGACCTGCCCTTCTGAGGGGCTGGGGCATCCCATGCCCTTATAATACTAGGGGCCAAGGGAGAAAAGCAGTGTACCATCTGGCATGTGTACAGTTTCACCCAAGTCTGTCGTACTGTAGATGACTAGTGTATCCTTTGCTCTAGAGGTCTGTCTACCTCAAACCAGTTATTACTTGCCCTCATGACTTGTCAGCATGATCAGGGCCCTCTCACACGGCGTCTCCTTGGCTACCCTGAAAGCTTTAAGGGATATGAGCTCACAGATGGGGCCATAGGTGGGGGCCCATGCCTGTCCATTCTGGGGCGGCTCTGCTGAGACACAACTGCTCCCCAAGCCCCCGTTCCAGTCACAGCCTGGCTGAGTTCCCAAGGAAGAGGGAGCCATGTCTGCTCACCTCCTCACCCTGCAGGAGATCAGTTCATCCATCCATTCAGCCAGCATTGGCTGAGGACTCAGAGTATACAAGGCATTTAGAAGGCAGCACCCCCTCCTGGTGATGGAGGGCAGCACCCCCTCCTGGTAATGAGGACAAATAGTAACGTGTGTGGCAGATGGGAAGGTCAGATAAGAGGAGACGGCGCCTGGCCTCCAGTTCAGATGCTGCTACTCAGAGCGGGCTCGCCTCACACCCAGGCTGGGTGTGAGGCTTCCTTGGGAATTTCAGGCCTTCCAGAGACACCCCCACCCTCCCCAGGAAGAGAGAACCTATCTTTTCCCAACCGCCAGGGAAAGAATTCTCTGCTCTCTCTCCTATAGCTCACCTGACTGCTCCGAGCCAGCCAGTCACTGTGGCTGGGAGGATTCGGTGAGTTTAGACTCCGATTCGACAATCCACAGACCATGGGCCAAATTCAGTCTGCCATCTGTCTTTCTTTTTTATAAATAAAGTTTTATTGGCACATGACTGTGCCCGTTTGTCACTGTTGCGTATGACTGCTTTTACAAAACAGAACTGAGGTGTGATGGAGACTGTATTGCCTGGAACGCCAAAAATATGTACAGAAAAGCCTCTTGTAGGAAGCTTGCCAGCCCCTGACTAGCACACGTGTGGAGAAAGTCTCCAGACTTGGTGAGGATAAACAATGGGAACAGGAGGGTGTAGGATCAACGCCGGCCAGGTTGATGGTATTTCCATCGCAGGAACACTGTCTGTTCACGTATTCACTCATCAAACAAAGCTTGGCCCCCTCCCATGTAACCAGATGGTAGCATGGTAACCATGGTAACAGCCATGCCGGAGATCCCTGACATCAGAGAAAGAACACAACCCTGTTCCACCATCACAGCGACGGAGAGAGATGCAGGCACTCGCCCCTCCGCTGGAGAAGAGACAGCGTTGTATCTCACCAGATAAATGGAGTGAGTGAGGACAGAGGCTGAACTGGTGTCTGGCAGGGCTGAGCCGAGGCTGTCGCCAAAAGCCAGGTACCCGCGGTTCTGTGTCGTCCACTCTTCTGAGCACCTCGGCCAAGGCGGCTCAGAAAAGAGAGGGTTTATCTGGGGGTTGGTGGCAGGAGCAGGAAGCTGAAAACTCACATCTTGAACCACAAGCAGGAAGCAGAGAGAGCAAACCGGAAATGACGCATTTATTCTCAAAGCCCTTCCCCCAGCAATGCACCTGTTCCAGCAAGGCTGCACGGCCCAAACCTTCCCTAAACTGCGCCACCAACTGGGTTCAAATGCCTGAGACCGTGGGGGACATTTGTCATTCAAACCACCACAGACTCCCCACGCTGGGAAGCGTCCAGAGATGGTAACAATGCCACGGGGCAGAAGATGGGTGGGAGCTGGGGGTGGGGGAGGGGGCGGCACTGCTCCAGGCTTCCTGGCTTCCTGGCTTCCCTCGAGGGTGATGAAAACATCGGGGAACCACCGTGCCGCTCAGAACAGAGCAAAGCCGCCAAACCGGACACTTAGAAGTGCTATTTGATGCTGGATGAGTTTCATCCCAGTTCAAACACAGGATAAGTCAGAGCCGGGCTCAGTACCAGACGTGGGGGTGTGGGGAAGGCCTGCGGGTTCAGAGTGAAGAGTCCAGTGGGACTCAGTTCCCTGCCAACCCACTGGGGAGGCGCCCAGACCCTCTGTGTCTTTGACTTACAGGCCATCTGAGGGCTGCTGGGCCTCAGGCACCCCCACTGGCCCTCTTCACCTCGCGTTCTTGGGCACCCCAAGATAAAATAACACCGAGCGTGACAGAGGTCTATAAACCTACCTGCAGGCCTGGCGGTTTTGTTTGGCACCTTTGTAAAAATATTATTTCCCACCGCTCCCCGGTTTTTATAATGTCAGTATGCTCAGATCCTGCTCTCGCTATTACATTTTATACACAATGCCACTTGCCTTGTACCCTGGAGCCCATGTGTTTTTCTAAGTTGCCTCTCAAAAATAGTTGGCTTTCAAAGAGATATCACAGGAGAACTGCCGCTAGTGGCGGGAGGTGTTTGTGTGTGGTTTTTTGTTTTGTTTTGTTTTTATCATGGTCTAGAGCAAGATAAATGTTCAAGTCCTCAGTTGAAATTCACCTTTAACATTCAAGTTTATATTTTTATTACAATTTGAGGTCCGTGGTGAGGGATCATTATCTGCAGAGATTCTTTTCCTTCTGGAAGCTGCTGCTTTGGAGATGCGACTTAACAGGCGGAGAGCAGGGAGCAGACACAAGAAGCTCTGTTTCAAGTTGCGACTGGAGTCACTGCCTGGAAGTGTGCCCCGAAGTACTTTGTCTTTCTGTGACTGTGATCCCGTGTCCTGAGCGGAGGGCTCCTCTGAGAACCTCCTGAGCAGAATTCTCTGGGAGAGGAGGACAGGTTCAGGCGATGGCCGCCGAGCCACAGGCAGGATGGACAGGAAGCAGATACGGCACATCTGGTGCAGTTTCTGACCTGTGGCTTTGCTACCTTGGGTCCTGGGCTCATTCACCTCTTCATTAGTTCACATAGTCTCCTGTAGGCGGGAAGGATAGAAATGTGTTATAGGAAAGATTAATACATGCCTACTTGTTTCTGTGATTTATTAGCCTAGGTAGGTAGAAGGATGGGTGGATAGATGAATGGATGGATAAATGGATGGATGGATGGATGGATGGACAGACAGACAGACAAATGGATGGATAGCTAGATGGATGGACGAACGGCTGGCTGGCTGGATGGATGGATGAATGGATGGATGGCTAGGTAGGTGAGTGGGTGGGTGGATGATGGATGGACAGACAGACAGATATGATGGATGGATGAGAGATTGTGTGACTGACCAGCTGCACATTGGTTACCATGGGATCAAAGTGTGGCAAAGGGTAGGAAGAGCAAAGTGCAAAATGTACATGTTTGGGTGCCAGGTGCTGGCTGTGACCCCAGTGCTGTGGCTGTGGAGACAGGTTGAGCCCCAGAGCTCCTCTCGCTGGGCAGTATGACCTGATCAGTCCCAGAGCGGGTGAGAGGCCCTGTCTCAAAATATAAAGTGGGCCAGGGAGATGGCTCAGCTGTCGGGGTGCTTACCACCAAGCCTGGGGACCTGAGCTTGATCCCCAGAACTCATATGTAGAAGAGAACTGACTCAGGACTGTTTTCTGACCTCCGCGTGTGAGCCACGGCACCACCTCCCCCCACAAAACAAATAGACAGTATATAGTGAGGTGGAGAATGTTTGAAGCAGCCACTTGACATAAAATCAGGGCTTCCACTTGTGCATACACACACACGCACATACACACACACATACACACGCACATACACACACACATACACACGCACATACACACACACACATACACACACCCATACACACACACATTCACACACATACATACACACACATGCGCACACACATACACATGCAAACATGCATGCACACACACACATACACACACACACACACATCATACACACACAAACACACACATCATACACACGCAAACATGCATGCACACACACACACATATACACGCACATACATACACACACACACACATACACAGCAAATCCTGACAGAGCCGTGGCTGCACAGAAATCAGAGCAGCAAGTGAGCAGCATGAAAAGGGCAGTCCTTAATCAGCACTCACCATTTCAGGAAGTACAATGGCAATTTAATTAATCGCCCATTGCCAGCGCCGAAGACAGTCCGCAGGAACGTCTATAGGGTGTGAGGAAATTATTACAAATGGTACATTCTCGACTCTGACGATGAATAACAAATCTGGACATCCTGTGCTTCAACATGTCTATTATTTATTCACAAATCTGACCCTTGAGGAGGATTTCCCCAGAGAGAGTTGGGTTCCTTTTCCTGCGGGCGCAGCAAGTGGCCGTCCCTTTGCCTGGCGCCTCCCTGGTGTCTCCCTCTCTAGGGCATTCTTCACAGGGTTTCCCAGCAAACTTGGCCACGCTTCGCTGGTGGCTCCAAACTGAAGTAGCCCTTCCCTGCAGAAAGCAATTCTATCGGCCTCACTGAGACTTCTGTGCTCAGTTCAGGTTTACCATATGACCAGTTCTCTCCATGTCTGGCCACTGGGACTTCCCCACCACGATGGGCTGTAACTCGAGCCAAGATAAAACATTCTTTTAAGTTGCTTCTCACTGTATTTTGTCACCGCTACCGAAGGTGTGACTAAGATACCACATCTCTGCTGTGTCTCATCAGCTTCTATCTGCAGCCACATAAAACTTCAGAGACTTAGAAATGTACTCGTCACTGGAGTGTTTCATGTGACGTACTAGGGTTGGGGTTATGGTAAAAGGAAAAAGAGGATTGGTTCAGGTGGACATCAGCCATCTCTGTCAGGGGCCACAACACCAAGCTAGTGTTTGTTGCAGGTAAATTGGAATGTCTTCTGTCTTCTTTTCTCTCTGAAATCAGAGAGGTGTCCGTGCTGGGCAGGACCTCTGTGAGGAGCACAGGAGAAGGTCTCTGTGAGATGCGTCCTGTGATGTTGGTGTAGCAGGGCCCTAGAGAAGTTATCACCATTCAACAGGACAAGCACAGCCCCGCTCCCCAGCCCCAGGCCAGACTCCATCGCCAGACACCGGGAGCTGGCACCCCAACAAGCTAACTTTACACTTTGCTCTTCCCAGCCCTTGCCCCATTTAGATCCCATGGTAACCAGTGTGGCAGAGGTTCTTTCACTGTGAAGGAGCTGTGTGAGGGTGCACCCACACCCCACTGAAGCCCTGAGCTCAATCATCTCCTCAGTAGTTCACATCCTCTGCTGTAGGTGGGAAGGATAAAAAAGGTTTTATGTGAACAATTAATACATATCGACTTGTTTCTGTGATTTAGAATAAATGAATAGAAGGATGGATAGATGGATGGATGGATGGATGGGTGGGTGGATGGATGGATGGATGGATGGGCGGATGGATGGATGGGTAGATAGACAGATAGAGAGAGAGAGAGAGAGAGAGAGAGAGAGAGAGAGAGAGAGAAGCGATGTATTGACTGAAAGAACAGCCGCTACACCAGTTACCATGGGATCCAAGTGTGGCAAAGGGTAGAAAGGGCAAAGTGCAAAATGAACTTGTTGAGGTGCCAGGTTCCAGCTCCTGGTGTCTAGTGATGAGGCCTGTCTGGGGAGCAGGGCTGTGCTTGTCCTGTGGAATGGTGACAACTTCTCTAGAGCCCTCTGCTACATCTAACACACATGAATAGAAAGAGAGAGAGAGACAGAGATGGGGAGAGACGGGGAAAGATGCGGACAGATTTTCTACAGTTTCCCAAGGTGGGGTCTAAGACACTTAGGGGAAATTTTTTCTTCTAGGCTACTAGCTTATTTGTTTATACAATGTGTGTATGTGCATGGGTGCACGCGCACCTATGTGTGTGTGTGTGTGTGTGTGTGTGTGTGTGTGTGTGTGTGTGTGTGTTTCCTGAGAAACCCCACCGTGCTATGCCCTGTGCTGAACATTGGGAATATAATAATGAATAAAAGCAGACCAACACCACGCCCTGTGCGTGGAGCTTGATACCCTAAGGGAGAAGAAACAGACCGATCCCAGGATCACAAAACAAGGGTGTTGACTTGTTTATAGCATGGCAGAAAAGACACAGTATCAGAAGAGCATGGGTTCCAACCCTTGGGGTTTCTTTCCTACATCAACATACACTGAGCTCTTTGCCAGTGTGGACACTGCTGGAAAATACACACAGTAGAAAGTGTTCTCCACTCCTGGGGTCTCTTTTCCCCATGACACCATCTGTCCTGCACATACTCGGAGAGCCAGTGTTTGTTTTCCCTTTTGACTCACTGACTTATGTGTAGATGTGCTCTGGAAATCAAACTGGAGTCGGAAAGATTCAACCAATCAAAGCCTTGGTTTTCTCTGCCCAGTAATGAATCTTACACAAACGGCACTAACCCTTGTGTGCCTCAGTCTTCTCATTTGGAGGTGAGAATACGATGCGTGTTTCACAGAGTTGATTCAAGTAAGATACTGTATAGTAAGACATTGTTCATAACACAGAGTCAGCCTGTGAAAGAACGGTGGTGGCGGCGGCTGTGGTGGTGGCAGTGGCAGTGATGGTGATGGTGGTATTAACAGTCCAGACCATGATGCTGGTGTTGATGATGATGAAGATGGTGGATTTGATGATGATGGTAATGATGATTATGATGTTAATGGTTCTAACAGTGATGATGGGGATGGCTCTGATGACGGTGATGGGAACAGTGATGGTGTTGGTTATGCTCATGGTCCTGATGATCAAGATGGTGATAGTGATGATGGCACGGGGGTGATGATAATGGCCACATTGGTTACGATAATGACGATGGTGATGGTGATTATGATGTTAATAGTCCTGATGGCACTGCAGCTACTGCTGATGGTGATTACGATGGTGATGGTGATATTGATAATGTTAATGGTCCTACTGGTACCGTCACTCCTACTGACGATGATAGCAATGATGGTAGAGATGGTTATGATTATAGCAATGACGATGACTGTGGTCCTGATGGTTCTATGACGCTGCTGATGCTGATGATGCTGATGATGGTGGTAATGCCGATGATGGTGGTGATGCCGATGATGGTGGTGATGCTAATGATGGTGATGATGCTGGTGATGGTGGTGATGGTGATGATGGTGATGGTGGTGGTGATGGTGGTGATGGTGATGGTGGTGGTGATGGTGGTGATGGTGATGGTGGTGGTGATGGTGGTGGTGATGGTGGTGATGGTGATGGGGGTGGTGATGGGGGTGGTGATGGGGGTGCTGATAATGGTGGTGATGGTGGTGGTGGTGATGATGGTGGTGGTGATGGTGGTGATGATGGTGATGGTGGTGGTGATGGTGCTGATGGTGCTGATATTGACAATGATGGTGCTGAGGAGGGAAGGGGAGGATGAGAACGGCCGTGGAGGATTATTGAATTCACACGCCAGCCCCGTCCTCACGTCTGCCTTCATTCCTCCGGTACAGTAAGCAATGGGCCTCAGCAGTGCCGCACAGCGAGCAGTGCTGCAGAGAGGGACAAAGAATCTTCTCCATTCAAAAAGTAGGCCTGGGCTGTTTCCAGGTGGCTCTGGGATAGGGGGAGAGGGCTGGGCAAAGCACTACTTCCCTTCCTGCAACCCTCCACAGGAAGGTTTCTCTGCCAGAGTATGGTGCAGCAGGTGGGCGTGGCCTCTGCTTCTTCAGACAGCAGCCAGTGGTGCAGCAGTCAGGACCCTAGTGACTTGCTTTCTGTCCTGACTCCTGCTGGCCAGGCCTTCCAGGGCTGTGGGCTTCACCTGGTGGCCGCCCGGCATGTTCCTGTGTGGCTCTCCTGCACATTGCCGTGCTGGGCCCCACTCTGTGCATGGTGGTTAATGGGTGGTTTACTGCATCACGTAGCCTCCTGGAACCCGCTGCTCATTGGGTGCTAATAATGATGCCTAATTTTCCACTTTTTCCTCATTTAAAGTTCCAAGAAGTTTGCGACCATCTAAGCAGCAAGGGCACGCATTCGATAAATCAGCAAATCGCTACCATTTTGTCAGTCTTCATTCTTGCTAATTTAATTAGAATGGAGAGAGAAGGGCTAGGTGTGCTAAATCACGGACCATAAAATCCCGTGGCTCGCTTCGGCATGTGACCAGCGTGCGGCCTGACTGTTAATCACGAGGGCTGGGTCTGGTGGGGACACTGAGTCGGCACGGGATCAGGCCTTAGGCTGCTGAGGGCTCCTGCCTCCCTTACCAGTTAGCGCTCAGCTGGGCCCAGACGTTGCTCTTCTCTTTGCCTTGTGGCCTCCCCACGAGGAGACAGCCTTCCACCTGCGGGCTTCAGACCACCCAGCTTCCGCAGGATGAGTCCCCTGTCTCCTTTCAGGTTGCTAGTAACAGGTTTTTGCTGGGCGGCAGCAAGCAATATTTCCAGAACAAATAAAGCTGCGGAGACGTTTGCCTTAGGCATTTTACATTTCAACTTGAATGTCTATCTCAGCCGCGCTGTTTGAATAACATCTCTGAAGGGATATTTGGACATTTAAATTTCCTGCTCACGGGACAGTACTTGGAGCGAGGAGGAGCAGAGCGCCCCGGGAAGGGCCTCAAAGGCTACCGCACAGTCCTGAGAGAGGGTGTGGAGGTGGTGGGAACAGCCCTGGAGCTCAGCTCTGGCCCCCTCTGCCCACTGCCTGCCCTGACGTTTGGATCCTCCATTCCTCTGGAGGTCAAAGGTATGGAGATCCTTCAGGGGGCCAAGGTCGAGCAGACGGTGACTAGTGAAGCCAGACACGTGGTCCAGAGAGGGACTGTGGCCACTGTGTTTAAGCATCTCCCACCTGGGCAACCTGGCCCAGAACTGGCCACATTTTTGCCAAATGCACTGTTGGGTTTGGATACGAAGAGTCTCCCATAGGCTCAGCCTGGGACTAGTCCACTCTGCGGGCTGAGCCTACCCACTTCTCGTCTCGAGGCTTCAAGGCGGCTTCCTTCCACTGAGACCCAGAGACAGCTGCAGGATAGGTCTTTAATTACATTATTCATCTCTGGGGGTGGGCACACGAAGCTACAGCATCGTTTGCGTTGAGGTCAGAGGACCACCTGCGGGATCAGTTCTCTTTCTGGCACGTGTGTCCCAGGGATGACACTCAGACCATCCAGCCTTTACCCCCTGAGCCCCAGCCCAGCAGGATGGATTGTCGAATGCACGGCGTGGGGCTGGAGGCGCGAGTCAGCTGATGAAGTGCTTGCGTAGGATTGTCAAGCCATGGGTTCCGTCCCCAGCACTGCATAAACCAGGCGTGGTGGTGGCTGCATGCCTGTCATCCCACCAGCGGGGCGGGGAGGGTGCAGAAGATCGGGTGTTCAAGACTGGCCTCAATAGCACAGCAAGTTTAAGAACAGCCTGTGTTACATAAGACCTTGTCTCAAGAAAAGTTTGAAAAGATCTCTGCCACATAGTTTTTAAAAAATGGTATTAGGAGACCGGACGCGGGAGGAGGCCATGGCAGGATAGAATTTTGATTAATCTTGGGATGGAAAAAGTCCCATGAGGCTGGCAAAACCCAGTCAGAGGGAATCTCTGTCTTCTCGCCATATTGTCTGTGACACAATTGATCTTCACTCTCATGGCTTTCCTTCTCCCGCCCTGACACGGCTTTTTTTTTTTTTTTCCCGAGACAATGCCTTGAAAGCCTTCTCAGTTGTCAGGAGCAGTTCCTGGGGAAGGCTTAGAATCCATATCCATGTCCCTTCCCGCTTGCCTTCCCTTCTGCAGCCAGGTCAGGAGATGGGCTTTTCTGTCCAAAACTTGCTGATTTTGGAGGACCTTGGGTTCAAATCCCTGTCACTGGCCTTGGGCGGATTGCCACTCTGAGAAGCAATTGCTCTTTCGTCTGGAAAATGGGCAGTCGTCCGTTTGTGTGGGGTCTTTGTGAGAATTAAATGAGATGACCCCGTAAGAATCAAGTCAAAGTAGACACCGATGTGTCCTGTTGTCGTGGTCGCTGTGAGGGACAGTGGGAGGGCTGTGAGTGCTGCCTGCTCAGTGTCTGCTCTCAGTGCTGCTGCGGAATGAAGCCCTCTGAGCAAAACAGCCGCCATCTTCCTCAGATCATCTGCACATACATGCTAGAGTCGATCGCCATGGGGCCTGAGGACTGTGGATGTCTCTCATGGAAGGAAGGTGTGGAGAGGGCTGTTGGACAAGCCCTTCCTCTCGGTCATTTGTAGACGCTTCTCCCCCAATTGTGCATGGCCTTGGGAGGGGAGGGGTCTTAGGAGGTGCTGGTGCGTACTGGCTAAAAAATGGTTAACATGAGTTCTGTATGTACAGCCCTAGAGGCCGTCATCCACACTGGGTCAAGACTTTCCAGTGTGGCCAATTTTGGGTCACCCATGTGTATGTAGCAGGACCTTTTGAAGTCTGTCCCATGCAGCTGCAGCCTTCCTTATGATTGGATACCTTGGACTTTGGGGACCAGCTTAGGATATCAAAGAAGCATTGGCCAGCTGAAAGTTGACAGTGGATGGGAGAGCGGGCAGGCTCCGGCTCACGTAGAGGACAGCTGGTGGGATAGACGGGGATACATGTTAACATTCAGTGCTCTCTGACACATGCTAGAGTTACAAGTTAGGACTTGTAACTGAACGTTACAATAACGTTCAGTTAGAAGCTGCACTTCAGCGTGGGACAAGAAAACAACTTTCAGGGCAGAAGAACATAACAGCCTTCAGTTACAAGCAGGGCAGGAGAACCAAGAGTAAAGATTTAAGTTACAAAACAGGGCCAAGAGTGCCTCTGTCTCTGTAAGCCGGACGAAAGGACTGTCTTAGTTCATCTCCATAGCCTTTGGGGTGCTTGGCCCTTCCGAGTAGAAATGGGAGTCTGGCTCAATTTGGATGACTGTATTTGTCAGAAGGTGAGTGGTTAACTCCTCTCCCTTCCCAGAAGCAGATGTGTGAGGTGGCCGGGGTGAGCCCAGTCCTGCTGGAAAGCGCTTCAGGATCCTGGTGAGCATCCTGTCCTGAGCTCCATGTAGAACTCTACAGAGCTGTGGTTCACAGCCTGCCCAGCAGCCAGAGATCCAGCTCCAAGACTTCACCTCTGCAAAAGCCACTTCAACAAGGAGGTGGCAGCCAACTTCTCATTAGCAGTTCTAATTTCCTACCCAGGGAGGCCAGTCCCTTGGCTGTGGGCACAGGGCTGAGTCTGAGACAGGAAGGCACTCAGGCTGTGACCCCCCAGCCGGGACCAGAGTGGCCCCGCTCCTGTTGCTGCATCTACTACCCGCCCATGCTCACCTCCTTGCCGACTGCATCCTGTGGGGCAGAGACGATGACTTACCGTTGTAGGACGCCCTTGTAGTGCTTCGGGCCATCCCTGGGGCTGCTGACTGAGAGTGGCTGCCTGACTCCTGCTCTCATAGAGCAGATGGAGGGGGCCTGTGTCTGCCATGCAACAACTCCTAGGTGCTGAAGATACCTACTCATCCCCAGCCATCTCCTCTCCCCCCGGGGTGGAGTCCGTCTCCTCTTCTCCTTGGGCTCACTACCCACGCTCCTGTCTCAGTGAGCACTGGAGGCCTCTTGTGTCCAGGCTGTGTGTACCCTAAGTGCTGTTTGTAAACTTCCCTGTCCCCTGACCAGGGTGGAGAGGCAGCATAACAGACTGAGTGCAGTTTGAGATGAGCAGAAGGCTCCTGTGGACCCTACCTGAACCCTCTGCTCCCCTGCCCTGACCAGCCTCTCTACTGCTGTCCTCCGTGGCGTCCTTGCCGGCTCCACACCCGTCAGGGCCTGGCCCTGCGTTGCATTCTCACTACAGGTGGTTATTTCTGTGTTGTGGGAAGGATATCTTACCTCTGCTGGAAGCTGTCCCTGCTAGCCCAGGGCAGCACCACATTCGGTGTCTGGGTAGGCTGATGTCTACTGAGCCCTGTACAGTATTTGTTCTAGTTCCATCTATGTTGCTGTGATAAAAACACTCTGACCAAAAGCAACTTAGGGCACAGCAGAAACCATAGAGGATGCTGTTTGCTATCTGGCTTACAGGCTAGCTCATACCGAACTAGTTTTTCTCAGGACCACCAGTCTAGGGAATGGTGCCACCCACAGTGGACTTGGACTTCCTATATCAACTAACAATCAAGACAAGTCCCCACAGACGTGCTCTCAGGCCAGTCTCATCTAGGAAATTCCTCTCTTAGATGATTCTAGACTGTGTCAAATTGATAGTCAAATCTAATTAGGACAGTGTCACATACACATCTGCACCTGATGCCCCAGAGTCTGTGAGTTTTATATTCAACCTCTTCTTATAAATTAGGATATTGCTACTCAGAGAAACAGGTCATGTGGCCCAGTCACGTGGCTGGAATGGGCTTGGTCTCACAGTCCATCAAATTCTTGCCCGTTCTAAAGCTTGGACCTCTGTGCAGAGATGTGTAAGCACTGGTACCATAAAAGATAGGACATTCCTCTCAGCTCAGAAACTCTTCCCAAGCTCCAATGTGCAAACACATTGTGGTGTGATGAGTTGTTTTTATGACTTGGGTAAACCTCTAGGCGTGAAATTGCTTGGCTCTCTGGTAAACACATTGAACTTTATAAAAAACAAAAACAAAAACTGATAGACTGTATTCCAAAAGGAATTGTCTTTTTGATGCCCACTAGCAGTGTGTGAGTTTTAGTTGACCCCCTCCTTGCCAGCGAATAATACTGTCTCAAAGCTAGTAAAAGCAGTTCATTGAGACTTCAGTTCATGTTTTCCTAATGACAAATGATGGTTTTCAGGTACCTGACTGCAAGCATTTGACTATTTAGCCAGAGGGAGGGACATTTGACATTTTATGGCCAATTTTTCTTGGCTTGTTTTTCTTCTTAACTTTTTAAAGTGTGTGTGTGTGTGTGTGCATGTGTGTGTGTGTTCATGTGGGTTTGTGCACACTGTATGTGTGGATGTGGAGACAAGGGATTGACATTAGGTGTTCTCCTCAGTAGATTTTCCACCTCATATTTTCTTCTCTCTCGTGTACGTATACATCGTGTGAGTGCACGTGTGTTTGTACATGTGTGTGGAGCCTGAAATTGATATCAGGAGTCCATTGCCCTGTATCTTATTTATTGACGCAAGGTCCCTACTGAACCCAGAGTTTGCTCGTATGGCTGGTCTAAACATCAGTTTGCTCCAGCCATCCCCTGCTGTCTCCAGAGTGCCAGGATTACCAGCAGCGCACCCGGCATCTACAGGGGCCCTGAGGATATGAACTCTGGTCCTTACGCTTGCTGGTTCTTTAACCACTGAGCGATCTCCTGAGCTCTCTCTCTATCTAACTTTTTGAGGCAGGATTTCTCACCAAACCTGGAGCTCACCGGTTTGGCTATACCAACTGACCAATGGGCTCTAAGGATCCACTAATCTCTATAGAGGAACACTTGGAATTTTTATGTTAAGAAAAGCTTTTTGGTTTAACCGACTGGTCACTAGAAGTTCGTGTTCCTACCCCAGCTGTGGTAGAGTTGTTTACCAGTTGGAATTGGCATGCTTGATGCAGGTGGCTGTCATTTGGTTGCGTGCAGTTGTTCTGGCACCTGTAGCTTGTTTGGGGGATTGCGCGCTGCATGGGTTTATGGGAACTTTTGGCTTAGGGCATAAAAGGTCTGAAGCCCTGAGAGAGTTGGAGTGGGCGTTGGTTGGTTGGTTGGTTGGTTGGTTGGTTGGTTGGTTGGGTTGCTGTGGTTAGTTAGTGTGAGAACAAAGATTGGAGAGATCCGAGCTCAGGACAGCCTAAAGAGAGGCTGAGAGGCTTCTACCTTTCTCTCTTTCTGTATCAAGGCCTCTTGACAAGGCAGTGAAGATTTCTATCTTTCCTTTCTCCTTCCCTAAATTGAGGGTAAAAGATTGTAGCGTACTGCTGTAAGTCTCTGCCTCCCCAGCACCGGGACTACAGATCGCCCCCGTCACACCCAGATATTTTCAAGGGGCGCTGGGGATCTGAACTTGGTCCTCGCATCTGGACAGCAAGAGTTCACTTAGCCTACTCTCCAGCACCTTTCTTATCTATGGTCTGCAGTTCCTCTTTGAGCAGTTCAGACAGGGGCCCTTTGTTCTGTATGTGACTTGCAAGTGTGCCTCCCAGTCTGTAGCTTGTTACCTAATCCTCACACTCACCTGCGATGTGCCTCAAAGGACAAATGGCCTTAATTTCAGCAAGGTTCAGTTTCTCAATGTTTTGGTGGTGGTGGTGGTGGTGGTGGTGGTGATTTTGGTTTTGGTTTGCTATGGGGTTTTGTGTGTGTGTGTGTGTTTCTTTTGCTACTTCAATATCTAAGAAATGTTTGCTTCATCTAGAACACAAAAGCTCTATGTTTTTTTTCTAGTGTACGGTTTTAAATTTTATATTCTGTGACTCATCTGACATTCGTATTTGCTTAGTGTAAGGTATTGATTGGGGTTTTTTTTTTAGACATGGATATTCAATTTTTCAAGCACTGTGTATTGAAGTGACTGTCTTCTGGCCACTGAGCTGCCTTGGCGCTCACACTGGAAATCGATGGGCTGTACAGGCCAGGTTCTATTTCGGGACCCCCTTACCCATAGCTGTCTCTTTGCCAGGTGCGCGTCGCCTCGATTACCCTAGCTTTATTGTGGGCGTGTCTTCCGGCCCCGGCCTCTCCCTGTTCCCTCTGGCAATTCCCCTCCTTCGCCCTTCTGTAATCTTTAAGGTTTGTTTGTTGATTTCTACAGAAAACTCGTCCTGCCGAGGCTCTGATTGGAACTCGTGGGATCTATAGACTGGTTGGTTTGGAGGATGACGGGGGCTCATGGGTGCTGACTGCTCGTGGCTTTTGACTAGTCAGCATGGTGCCTGTCTCTGTGTTCTGCATTCCATGTCTTTCATCGGTACTTTGCAGGTTCTGGAACACAGATCTTTCCCAGCTCTTGTTAGATGGTATCTGAACGTTGTTTTTCTACTGGGATGCCATAGTGAGACCCCCCCCACACACACACCCCGGTGGGACATTGATGTTATAGAAGGCAACTGCTTTTTGCAGTTGTATGAGGATCTGAGTTCTGGATTTGGGGTGCCACGTTCCTGCCGCCCATCACCTCCCTCCTCACCCTGGAACTGTGTCCTTGGTCTCAAGAGGAAGGTCTGGGAACTAGGTCACTGGGCTACAGTCCCAGACAGGCTCTGAGTCACCTTGAAGGAGTGAGTCACTCCTCGGTAGTTTTCCTCTCCCTGAGATGAGAATCACCTGCTCCTTATCATCACTCCAGGAATTCTGGAGCTGGTGACTAAGCGGCACAGGCCCCAGAGCCCCTGCTGGAGTAGCTGGAGCTTGAGGTGGCTTTCAATTCGCTGCTTGTGAGAGAAGTAGATGCAGGTGGGTGGACGATGAGTCAGGAGGCATCAGCCCAGCAGGCTGCCTCCCCCTCCCATCCCACAGTGTCTCCTCAGACCCAGGCCTGGCTCATTTACCACCCCCACACTGACTCTCTCTCCTTCCCACTGGGACCAGCCTGAGACTTGCCCATGTGCAGCACGCAGCTGCCAGCGGGATCTGTCAGTCTCCCGGGACATTGCCACCTCATCCTTATTGGGGTTGGTTGTCTGTCCCATCTTTCAAATTAGGGAGAATAAGGGACTAATTTACTCCTGTGGCCAGACACGGAGCCCGTGCCTCTGTGGGGACAGAGTGACAGAGCCAGGCGAGCGGGCTTTGGTAAGGAGCCATCAGACACTGGCGGAGAGTTGGGACACAAATGTTATTTCAAACCCGGAAGAGACTGGAAGGGCCAAGCACGTCGCAGGGGCCTTAGAGCGGGCTGCGCTGGGAGTCCCTGCCAGGCTCCACCGGTAGGAAATGTTCTCGGGGCAGTTTCTAGTCCGTTCTCCATCCTTCGATTCTTTCGCTTACAAAAGCCCCCGGCACAAACGGGTGCTTAGAGGATCCGAGTGAACGGCTGAACGAGCAAATGGACGAATGGGTGTTATACGGCAGGCACTTGGCGGGAATTTGGAGGAAACAACTCCCAAGACGCTCACAGCCTTGTGTTGGGGGGAGGGGGGCCAAAAATAACAGTAACACTTTGTGGACAGGAGATACGGCTCCAGAAGCATATAGTAAGGACAGGAAAGAACCAGGGAAGGCTTCCCCTAGGAGGCGACTCTGGGCTTTCAAGGAAGCATAGGGGCTCATGGAGGACGAGATAAAGACCCCGGGGCAGGAGAATTTAGGGCTGGGAAGGTATTTAGGTGGTACTGCTAACAGAACTGTAAGTTCTGCCCATGGCATGCCACCAGAGGCTAAGGACATGACCATGGTTCAGCCTCAGATGACAGCCACGGTTCCTGGCTGGTCCTCCTCAGGAAGAGGTGGGAGTCGCCTCCCGCCAGCAGTACTGGCCCCTCTGCCGTTCAGACTCCTCCTTGCCACAGTGCGCTAGGGCCATGCTAGTGCTGGTTATTACATGATGGACAGTGGTGTCACAGGGAGATGTCCCTGGACTCTGGCTTCTGAGTGGGACCCTGATCCCTGCATGCCGGGAAGTTGGTGCCCTCCCCAAAGTCACACAGGTGGGATTTGAACTCAGGGTCTGACTCTCCTCGTTGAGAGGCCAACCACTCAGATTAGCAAAGGGAAGCGAGCTTGCCTCCAATCAAGGGCGCTGCTTCAGCTACAGTCCACTGAAGGAGGAACACAGCCCCTGTCACTCTGGCCAATCCTCCTAGTGCTTGCAGCCAGTCCCAGCAGCTGAAGACCATGCCCACACAGGGCAGCTCCTAGGAGGGCATCAGGCCCCTGACTCTGGGGCTGGCCCTTCGGTGGTCTGGAAAGGAAATGCAACCCTCCAAGCCCCCACTCAGCTCCTACCCATGGCCTCCTGCCATGTCCCAGCTGTGAGAGTTGTGACCGGGGAAAGTTCTTTCTCTGTACATCACGGTTCGCCTGTGCCTGCGCACTCTTCCCGTCCACTCGCTCAGAGCTCTGGTGTGTTTTTCTGGCGTTTGGTGAGCTGTTCCGGAAAGGGTCTGCCACCGTCACAGGGAGCCCTCTCGCTGCCTTTTCTGATTTCACTCTCTCCAATCACACAGCCGCAATTCATTGCTGTCATTGCTCACGAGACATATGACGGCATGGAGTGTGTCCGTGCACACATCCCCTCCTGCTTGCGCAGGTATGGTCGTGGGACGCAGTCCAGAAATGGGCCCGCTGGGGCAGAGGGCAAATGCCCTTGCCATTTTCTGTTCGGTGCTTAGAGCTCGCCTGTCAATCTTCCTCTTGCTTGGGTAGCATGTCATCTTAGTGTCTTGCACTGTGACTGAGGCTTTCAGCATCCTATCACTGGAGTGTCCATATTGTTCCATGCTTCTGCCTTCTAGAGACTGGTCTCTCTCTTGTCATTCAGCGCTGTGTTCATTAGGCTAGTTGACTCGCAGATCTCCAGAAAGTCTCCCGTGTCCACCGCCTGCCTCCCTGCGGGGTGCCGGGATGACAGGGCCCTGTGTTACGTGTTCACTCTTTGCGTGGATATCGGGGATTTGAACTCAGGTCCTCGAGTTTGCATGGCAAATGCCATTACCCAGTGAGCATCTCCCTGGCTTCAGGATTTAAAACAAAGGTCTGGTACTCACACTGGCCACACTCTCCACCCTCACCCCATGCCCTTTGCCCTTCCCTCTCGCTGTGTGGGTCTAGTCCTTTTTGCTATCTCTGAGATTATGTAATTCAACATGAACTTTGACACTGGCTTTTGATGTCCTTTTCCATGGTGACCCTTTGGTATCTCCCCAAAATAGTGCGCACCCACAGCACAGGACACCCCCCCCTGTGGACACCTCCAGTCTGTCCTGCCTCCATCAGCACAGACCTGAAGACAGAACCTGGAGTCAAGGCTCGCATTCTCCCTGCTGTCCGTTAGCCGGGACCCCCTCAGCTGCCGGCTTCTCAGGGACCCTCCTCAGCGTGGGCCCCCAGTCAGTGTCATTTCCAAAGCCTGGCTGATGGTCACCTGCAAGGAGCCCAGCTGAACCCTTCCCTTCGGGGCAACAGGAAAACTATTTACAACAGGCTTTGAGAAAGTCTCTGCAGAACAAGAAAATTGATGTGAGTGATTTCAGGTCTCTGATAGAGCTAATCTGCAGCGCGAAGCCTCCCTAGTTAACGATTGGCATAAAATAAAGGTCTTTTTACTGTAACCGTAGATTATCCATTACTTTTACAGTTGAGCTGAAATGGAAATATCCCTGATGAGTGGTGGGAGCATGCACCTCACACCTTCGTGTTTGTGCAGGTGAGATCCCGGGCTGGAGGCTGGCCTTCCGTGCTCGAGCCGCCTAGCCTGCCCCCTGCAGGCCACTGGGAGGTACTTCCTCCACGCAGACTGAATCTGAGCTCCCTCTTGCTGGTATGACAGGGTACCCCATGTGGGTGACTCTCAAGGCCTCAGGTCATGTATCACCAAGCTTTGGCCTTGGATATGTCTGCTATTCCTCCCTCCATGTGCTAATCTGTAAACAAGGGTGTAAACCCTCAGGCGAGAGTGGGCGCAGAGTGGGCTCCTGTCAACTCACAGGTCGGGGTGAGCTCTGTGCCCTGAAGACATCACCAGCCTGACTCAGTTGAGAGAGGAGCTGGCTGTTGGAGCCGGGGGTGGGCTCTGGGGATAGATGGGGTGCAGCTCTGTACAGCAGTTGAGGGCCACAGGGCTACTGCGCTGTGCACAGCTGCATGCTTGGAGAAGAGGGAGCTGCTGATGGCGAGTGTAAGCTGTGCCCTTTGAACAGGCTGGTAGAGGAGAGGACGCCCACTACTGGCCATGCTGTGGTTTTGCAGCCGCCTGGGCTCAAGTGCCTGCTCTCCCAAGAGACCTTCAGTCTCTAGGTTGTTGGGGGCTCAGGGGATCCCACCAAGTCCTCGGATGGTGGCAAGGAAATGAATGTGGGACCCCGATGATCACAGCCCAGCATTCCTAACATCAGCACCAGGGTGACAGGGAAGGAGGCGGCTGCCTTAGGGTACAGTTCTCACAACTGCAGGGAGCTCACTGAGCAGTCCTGAGACACCGAGTGGGAACCAGAAGCCACCACAGAGGGCAAGTGTCCAGGGCTGAGAGGTGCAGCCATGACGGGGACAGTTTTGAAAGACATTTTATACAGTGCCCCTGGGAAATGTCCTCACACTAGCCAAGGCTTTGCTTTGTCTCTCTCAAGGTAAAGTGCTCATGGCCAAGTATGCATGCGCGCGCGCACGCGCGCGCACACACACACACACACACACACACACACACACGAAGTCGTCAGAACCCCAACCTGTGGCAGCTGCTGGGGCATTGGGGCCCTGAGCCCATCTCAGGGAAAGACCCTGATCTATGGATCTGCTCCTTGCTCACCCCAGAGCCCCAATTCCCAGGGTTCAGAAAGAGGTCACTATGGGATGAGAAGAGACAAGTGACCTTGAGCTTGCTCTCCTGTGCCCAGACACAAAAGGCATGGTGTCACCCAAGGGTCTTCAAGGTGATATGGGGGTCCTCTGGCTCTTGTCTCTATTTTTATTTGTATACGTGTATCTGTGTGCAGGTGCATATGTGTGTGCAGGTGCATATGTGTGTGCAGGTGCATATGTGGGGGTGATGTGCACATGTGTGGAGGTACATTGTTGGTTATGCTTTGAGCTCAAGGACCTTCTCTGTTGACCCGAGGTCCAAGGCTTGGACCTGTCCGAGAGGCACAGGCCAGGCAAGGCACAGAGCGTGAAGGACTTGCTGTCGCAGATCTGTCATCACTCAGCGCGCCTTGAGACAAAGAGTCATCAAGGGGGTGGCGACTGGGAACTTGGAGGTTCAGAGAGCAGAGGGTGTGGCTGGGGCCTTGACCTCATGGTCTCTCCTCCTCGAAGAAAAGCATTGGGATACCTGACAGTTGATTTAAAGTGAGCGTAGATGCTGACAAGGGTCTGACAAGGTGACTTAGAGACAAAAAGCTTAATTTTGGCTCACGGTTTTAGAAAGTAGCTTCTGCTGGGCAGGGAAGGCATGGCAGCAGGGGCGCTAGACAGCTGGTCACACTGAGGCAGCAGTGGGGGAGGATGAATGCTGGTGCTCGGCTCCCTTTGTATTCATTCTGGGACCCCCGTCTGTGGGACCCCGCTACCCGCGCTCAGGATGGGTTTTCCCTGGGTTGAGGCTCTCTGGAAACACCCTTAAGAAGGTGCTCAAAGGCGTGTCTCCTCAATGAACTGTCACCCTGGGAACCGCTCTGAGACAGACCAGGAAGTGGAAAGTAGACAGCAGGAGTAGGAAGAGCCCCCACCCCCCACCCCCAGAAAAGATGACTCGGAGGAAGCCTGCAGGGCCTGTGGCAAGTGGTCTCCCCGAGGCTGCTGAGAAAGTGTCAAGCCTTCAGCAGTGACCTGGCTTGAGCAGCTAGGCGACCAGAACCCTAACCACCTGTGGCCAGGAGCCGGCATACGACTCAGAGTGGTCCTCAGAGCCTACTGCATGGCATTGTGGGTAAAGTACCTGGCTCACAACTTCTGATTCAGCAACGTCTTCACCAAGCCCCTGATGAATATTCATGGCCAGCGACTGTGGACTGCAGAGCTTGCCCGTCACAGCTCAGGGCGTAGGTCTCACTGGGAGAGTCCTTGAGCATCCAACATGGCTGCTGTACACACAGAGCCCCAAAGGCTGCAAGCCCCTCGCGCCGTCAAAATGCAGATGCCACACGAGACCCCAGGGCACGGGGATCCGATGTGCTCTGTTGAAGGAAGGCTGTTAGTTGTGTCACAGGCTCCCTGGAAGACTTGTGAGCCTCTAACATGCAGAGCAGGTGTATGCCCACACATGGGCGGGCACACCTTTTAGTATCTGTTTGCAGGAGTGAGTAGATTCCGTGATGCGTGATACACTCGTCGCAGTCAGCCTGGACCCCAGGCCGCTGACTGCTCTGTTCCTTGGGATAAGGAACCGGTGGCTGACCCACAATTGACCCTCACATTCCTTGCTGGCAGAATGATCCAGTTGCATTTGGAAGGGGCCATGGCCGTGCCTGGAGCAGTTGTTTTAGTCATTTCAAAGCTGCCCGTGCTCCCTGCACGAGGGCACAGGGTTCTGGGTGACTGGGTGTATTCCAGCTTGCCACCCAGTGTCCAACCTTCAGGGAGCCCACTGGCGCCCCCTGCCTGACTCTGACGCGCTCCTGCTGCGATTGGCTCCCATCCTCCATCCACGGAAGCTTCCCGCTGACTTCATGAAAACTACTGGTCTCTAAAGAACGAGAATTAAACTTAATTGATTAAATTAAATGACAAATGCAATGCCTACTGGAAAGGGACACGCTTCTTCCCGCGATGATGGAGGGGACCAAGGCCACCCTTCACAGCAGCCGGCCTGTGCACCTCCGGAGGACAGCCTGGTTCAAGGAGAACTGTGGCCTGTGGTCAGACTCGGGAAACATGGCCGAAGGTTGAAAGGCTGAGTGGCTGTGATGGAATCGAGGCAGCTTTCGGGGGTGGCCTGGGAAAAACAAGTCTGAGGACTTAGCACCTCTGAGACCATTCCAGGCCCTTCTGTCTTTGCCACCACTTAGCAGTCACGGGGCCCTGCGTCAAGACACCTTTTAAGCAAACTACACACACACACGCACACGCACACGCACATGCACATGGGTACACAGACAAACACACACACACACACACACACACACAAAATGTATAGTTAGTATCCTGCTTTTCCTGGTGAGGAATGGAGTAGGGTCAGACAGGCTAAGATCAAGGGCAGGCAGCTCCAACCACCCGGACCAGGCTGTTAGTGCC
Organism: Cricetomys ansorgei; assembly: GCA_026225945.1. Lineage (NCBI taxonomy): Eukaryota > Metazoa > Chordata > Mammalia > Rodentia > Nesomyidae > Cricetomys > Cricetomys ansorgei. Next base: position 4,579,309 of record JAMJFZ010000484.1, read on the forward strand.
GCGTGCCTAATCCCCCACTCCCCCACTCTTCAGAGCATGGGCTCCCCCCCAACAGTGGCCCAAAATGCCCACAGCCTCAGTTTCCCCATCCATGAACTAGAATGAGCATGTGCACAGCCCTCTGTAGACTCTGGATGTGTTCACGTATGAACCGCAGCATCTCCATTCTCCTCCTCAGAACACAGCTTGAGGAAGTGTGTACTTCAGGGCTTCGAAAGCCTCTGAGATGATAACTACCAACGTGGATCCTGAACACAGAACGAGGCTTGATCAGGGTCTGGAGAGAAAGCCAGGGCAAGGCAGCCCCCAGCCCCAGCTACAGCTGCCTTTAGAGCGAGGCTGCAGGGCATGCCTGCCGCGGGCACCCAGCCTCTCCTGGACGGGCAGGGTAACGGTGAAAGCGATGCCGGCAGGAACTCCAGCTCAGGCTGCACCTGCCGCTCCACTTCCATGAGATGGGGCCGCGTGCTCAGCTTTACAGTCAACAGCTCCAGTCAATGGGCATAAATCTCCTAGTCACGAAAATGCTTATTCTGCCTTGGTTCCCCTACCTGATGCTATTCTTGTCCTTCCCCCGTGGCCATTGTGAGTTAACCGTGACGGAGAGGAGAGAAGGACATCATAGAGCCAGGTGTCTGTTGCTTCTGGGATCCCATATGTGCTCTACATCCGTCCGTTCACTCATTCATCCGTTCATTCATTCATTCAGTGGGACGTCTGGTGGAGGAAAGCGAGCTGAAGGTAGAGTAGTTACTGGGATAGAAGGGCACTTTGAGAGCTCTCGGAGTCTGTTAGTCAAGTGAACTCCCTTTTATCCTTCAGGACTTGCCCAATGGCACCTTCTCCTTGAGGCTGCAGGAGTGTTATAGGCTGTTTAGCAGACAGTACCATGTGATACTTTTCAGCAGAAGAGCTCTCTGTATGCTGGGGGTGGGGTACAGTAGGGTCTCACATGCTCAGGCGGTGTGCAGAGGGCTCTTGCATACTCAGGGGGTGTTCAGTAGGCTCTTGATGCTCTAGGGGTACGCAGTGGGTGGGTTTTTTGCATGCTCTGGGGTGTGCAGTAAGCTCTTGCATGCTCTGGGGTGTGCAGTAAGCTCTTGCATGCTCTGGGGTGTGCAGTAAGCTCTTGCATGCTCTGGGGTGTGCAGTGGGATCTTGCACACTCTTGAGTGTACAGTGGGTGGGTTCTTGCATGCTCTGGAGTGTGAAGTAGGCCCTTTCATGCTCTGGGCTGTGCAGTGGGCTCTTACACACTCTGGGGTGTGCAGTGGGCTCTTGGTAGGGAGACCTGAAGCACATGCATTCCCATGCCCTCCAGCCCTGTGGTCCTGGGCTCTGTGCTGTGGTCACCGCCCACTGGTGCCTTTCTCATCTCCCCAGGGAGGCTGTTTCTCAGACACAGGCATCTGCACACAGGCAGCTCTCCTCTCTTGTATCAACAAGACGCGTTTTAAAAGCATTTATCATGTAAACATTCATAGATACTTTTAAAAAGGAAACTGAATTAAAAGCCCCTGCCTCCGCATCATCTCCGCACTGCAAATTGAATGGCTTTGATCTTCCTCGGTCTCTGCCAGTTCTTACAAATATCATTTTGCACAGAGTGAAGGGTCTCCCTTTAACTCTCAGCGTTTTCTCCCCTGATGAGCTGGGGGAGGGGCAGAGGGGACAGGTCAGCCCCGTAGTGTGAGGCTCTCCTCACTGACTCAGCCCACTGGTGGTATGGAGACACCTTGGCTACATAGGGAGTTGGAGGCTACCCTGGGCTACATGAGACTCACGTTTTTGTTTTTTTGTTTTTTTAAAGAACCAGTGCCTCCTATAGAGGAAGGAGGGAAGAGCAGTCCTTCCTTGGTGCCATTTCTCATGGGTTAAATTTTCCTCCTCTTTACATTGAGACTCAGACAGTTAAATAATCATGCCAGGGCCTCCCAAAAGGTAGGGGCTGACATCAGAAGCCTGGGAAGCAGGGCCCATAAAAGTATGACATTGCAGCTTGACGTCGTGAGATGGGCCCATGGCCAAGTTCAGTCCTTACTTACAAGGAAGCTGTCCCCAGCCTGCACTGGCTCTTCTCTGAAATGCACACAGCAGTGTGCAGATGTGGGCCCTGCAGAAGCAGCCTCTCACAACACGGTCTTCCCACTGGGAGGCAAGGAAAGGAGACGCGAGGCCATAAGGAGTTAGAGTCCATTGGTTCCAAAATCATCTCCAGGACGGCTCAGTGGGATCCGTGTCCATGCCGTCTACTGGCCAGACTGCTTACTGACCAGCCTCCAGGGGAAAACGCAAATGCTCACTGTGCTTCTGTCTGCAGGGTCTCAGGGGTTCTTAGATCCCAGGCTATAACCAGGGGCTAGCTTTACCATATATGAGTCTGCGGGGCCAAGGTGGGGGGAAAGGGTGGCTCAGGATGCCCGCTCTCAGAGGAAATTCTAGCAAGGCAAGCAAAACTGCAGGCTTCCAGGGTAGAGGCGTGGCCCAGCTGCTGGGGCAGGCAGCGCTGGGCACTGACCAATCCTCTGGGTTGATCTGTCTCCCTCTGTGAATCTCAGCGGCAGCCTGGGTAATGTCTTTTGGTGATGAGAGATGGTGTGTGGGGGTAGATGGGTAAAGAGCCAGGTTCTGGGGGCTGGAGACATGGTCCAGTTGGTGGAGTGCTTGCTTAGCCTGCCTTGGAGCCCCAGATCGGATCCCTAGCGGTAATAAACCAGGCACTGTTATATGTGTCTGCAATCCTAAAACTCAGGGGTGGAGTAGAAGGATCAGAAATTCAAGGTCATACTTGGCTACCTAGTTTAGTGAATTGGAGGCCAGCCTGGGCTACTTGAGACCCTATCTGAGGTGTGGGGGTGGGGGGAGCCAGACTCTTGCTGCTAGAGCACAGGCAGAGGGCACACAGAGGCCATGTCCACCCCTGTATCCAGCAAGCATCTCCTCGGCGCACTCCCTAGATAAGGGCACCGGGCCCACATGGACCCGGGCCTCCCACGCCCTTTGGACCCGGGCCTCACTCTCTCAAGAGAGAAGGCCCGGGACACTCCAGGTCCCCTCTTATCCACCCACCCTGGGATAGGCACAGAACCAATCACAATGGCCATTGTTGCTGCCGCTCATCACCATGGCTGTGTAGACATCATTTACAGCAGCCCAGGCAAGGTTCCAGGGACTGAGGAGGGAGACTGGTGAGGGGGCAGAGCACCTCAAGGGCTTGGGTGAGCTGGAGAAAGGCAGCAGTCCCCTCTCCCCTTGGAGGTTCTGGGCATGACCTTCTCGGCTGGGCCAAGACCAGCGTGGTCAGGTTGCCTGGGGTCAACACTGACCCCTGTCCTGGTTGCAGACATGAGATGAGCAAGAGTAATCACCACCCAAAACTGCCGACCTGGGGACTCCGGCTCAGAGCCCCCATTACCCGCTAAATAACCACATTGATTCGATTGATGCTATTTTTTAGATAACACAGAGGGCCCTGGATGGGACCGAGCAGGGCCCGATTTACATGAAGATCATTTAGAAGATTGGCTTTAGTGAATGCTTGGAGGTTTGGCGAATCCGTGATTAATCAGCCTGGCTTGAGGCTTTTGGAACCGAGGGCTAGTGGCAACTCTGAAGAGAAGCCAAGGGATCTGCTCTCCTCTTTGTCTGGGGAGGGGAACCCCAGGATCTGAGTAAGAGCCTATTAGCTTGCATGTGACTTATAAATAGGGGCTTTTGTAGAATCGCAAAATCCAAGCACCAAAGAGCCAAGCGCCGGCCTCCTGGGAGGAGGGGCGAGATTGAATTTGGTCCTTAAATCTGTCTTGTGTTTTAGTAATTTATCAGGGCACCGGTAAGGCCGTTCTTGCTCAGCGGGGACACTTAGAATCATGCTTTCCTCACTCAACATGCTGAGATGTCACTCCCACTTAAAGCTGGGTGGAATCTTCTAGAACCTAATCGGAGCAACAACAACATGGAGATTAGAAGAGGTTGTTCCTCATCCTCAAGGACAAGCAGCTGGGAGACCGGATGCGTGTGAGACAGGAAGAGCTGTTTCCTTAAAAGCCTGAACACGAGCTTGGCCCGCTCTGATAAAACATTAATACTAACGTGATGCAGATCTTCTTGCCTGCTTCCTAAGTGGCTCACAAGCGCCGGGGAAGTTCAGTTCTTATTTGTATACCATGAATTCCTACACACTTTGTTACTTATCTTGGGAGATTAATGCTCACCTGTTCGGGGCTGGGGAACATGAATGCAATATTTATAAGTTGGTTGTGCATAGCCCAAGCTTGGAATTTCTACAGCAGAACATTCAGAGTGTTTTTCAAACTCTCTCCAATGGCGGTTCTTGCCAACACAGCCCAGCTCTGGGAAGGTCTACAGAGTCTAAATTGGAACATGAAGATTTCGCATAGGGCAACACAATGATTTGTTTTTAAGCTGTATAAATAGTACTGTGTTTGGAAATTTGTTGAAAGGAAGTTCTGAAGGTCAGGTTTTCCCCAACATCGAGTGCATTTGTATTTAATTTTCAATCTCTGGTCTCTTTTATAATCCTGCGAGGCTTGGCGTCAGAAGTATTTTTAGCGATGGGAAGTTGAATGTCAATTTGAGAACCCCTTCCCCTCGGGAGCGCCCCTGCCCTCTGCACACATTGCTCAGTCCAGAGCCCAGCATAATCCCAGATGATCCCTGGGAGAGACAGCTCCTGCTGACCGTTGGGCGCTTGGACATTGTAGCAGGTCCACCAGGATCAGCACAGAAGTACAATGAGCTCTGGCTTCCAGAGGATTCTCCAACCCTCCCGCTGTTTTCCTTTTCGAGATCACCTGTGTCTGGAATTAGAGAGAGACCTAGAGTAGGTGGAGAGAGGAGCCATTACTCACATCTATGGAAAGCGATGCGTCTTAAGGTGTGGTCCCAGCAGGTGCGCCGTTTAGAGGAAAGGTAGAGCCAGAGAGCCATCGGCTCCCACAAGGTCCTGGGGAGCTGTGAACACATGTCTTTGGGAAGCACAGTCTCCAGCAGGGGCCAGGTCAGGTGGTCTGGGCAGCGTTTCTGGGCATGATGGCGCTCATGTCCTAGGAGGTGGGGTTCCAGGAGAGGTTGGGGCTCCCATGCTGTCCCACACCATCACAAAGCAGCCTGGGGCAAGTCTCCATGAACAATTGTGGTCTTCTACCCACAGAGCCTTTGAGTGCGGCTGAGAAAGAGAGGTGGGATATGTTCCCTTCCGGGCTTTGCCAGACTGGCCACAAATGAGAAACTGTGTTCCTGTGGCCTTGGTCTACCTAGTTGCCCCAGGGAGCCCTGAGGCACGTAGTGAGATCCAATCACCTCAGACCATAGGTCATAAACCAGGACTCCCCACAGGCAGTCTTACTTCCCGGAAGCCCTAGTCTGAAGTCACCTCCAACTCTTAGGTAGCTATCTTCAGCTTTCCTGCCCTGTTCTCTCCACTGGAGTTCACCCCCTTTCCTCTAAGGCCCCCAGTCTTCGCTTCATGCCAAACCCGACTGCATGGCGTTTTGTCCCATGCCATGCATCACGTGATTTGCATCTGGTCTTGAAGCAGGATTGTCTCCATGTGTTAGGTTCCTCGGCTAGCCCCTGGGGCTGCGTCGTTGAGTCTATCCTGTGCTTTGTAAGTGAAATGTCTTATGGCCATAGGCCATCAGTGACAACACATGGCTTATTGGCATAGGAAATATACACACCTCACACGAAGGCCTGTCTGAGGAGAAGACTCGCCGCCTTTCTGACACTTGCCGGGTGCTTTCAAGCCGTGCCTCGCCCACTGTGCCGTCAGAGCGACCTGGTGCCCCAGCCAAGCCCCACCCCTCACGGGTGTGTGCACTCGGGTCAGCGTAAACCTCTCTGGATACCGTGTCGGATACGCAGAAGAGTAGTCACAGGGTGACGACGGTGGGGTCGGGGACGATGGCGGCGACGGCGGGTAGTGGTGACGGAGGTGCTGGCGATGGCGGTGATGGAGCGGTGGCGATTCTCTGACACTTGAGATGATGTCATCGGTACTGGTGAGAGCGTCGCTGAGGATGAGCTAGTGATGGAGATAGCGGTGGTGATGGTGCTGATGGTGCTGACGGTGCTGGGTGAGGGCAGTAATAGGGATGATGTTACGGATGATGGGAATGAAGATGTTGGTGAGGTTGTGGGGAATGGTGGCGGCGGCGGCGGCGGCGGCGGCGGTGGCAGCAGTATGGGGTGATGGCGGTGTTGAGGATGATGGATATGACCGGTACGGGAATGACGGTGAGATGATGGCAATCATGGAGGATGATGGTTGTAATGGCCGCGGTGGGGATGATGGCGGGGATGCTGACGTTGATGGCAGAGGTGATGATGATGACGGTAGGTGTCTTCGTTTGCTTTATATTGCTGTGGTAGTTATCACAGCCAAAAGCAGCTTAAGGAGAAAAGGTTCATTTCGTCTTACGACTTCCAGGTCACAGTCCATCACTGAGAGAAGTCAGGGCAGGAACTCAAGACAGGAATCCGGAGGCAGGAACTGAAACAGAGGCCTCGGAGGGTGCTGCTTACTGGATTGCTTCCATGGCCTTCTCTACCTGCTTTCTTATGCAACCCAGGACTACCTGCCCAAAGGTTACACCATGGACTGGACCATCCCACATTAATCATTAATCAAGAAAATGCCCTACAGGCTAATAATATGGTGTCAATTCCTCAGTCAAGGTTTCCTCTTCCTGAGTGTCTCTAGTTTGTGTGGATAATTAACCAGCGCTGTGGAATATTGATAATAGTGGTGATGCAAATGATTTGACATAGCAATGATCATAGAAGGTGCTGGTGCTGGTGCTGATGTTGGAGATGATGCTGGTGCTGATGCTGGTGCTGATGCTGGAGATGATGTTGGTGCTGATGCTGGTGCTGGAGATGATGCTGGTGCTGGTGCTGGAGATGATGCTGGTGCTGGTGCTGGTGCTGGAGATGATGCTGGTGCTGGTGCTGATGCTGGAGATGATGCTGGTGCTGGTGCTGGAGATGATGCTGGTGCTGATGCTGGTGCTGATGGTGGAGATGATGCTGGTGCTGGTGCTGGAGATGATGCTGGTGCTGGTGCTGGTGCTGGAGATGATGCTGGTGCTGGTGCTGATGCTGGAGATGATGCTGGTGCTGGTGCTGGTGCTGGTGCTGGAGATGATGCTGGTGCTGATGCTGGTGCTGATGCTGGTGTTGATGGTGGAGATGATGCTGGTGCTGGTGCTGGTGCTGATGCTGGAGATGATGATGATGACAGTGATGGTGATGATGGTGATGATGATGATGATGGTGATGATGACAGGTGATAGTGGGAACTAGGGGATTCTGACAGGGATGATGGTGATGGACACATTTGCTAGCCTCTCTGATCTCTGACGAGAGCCAGGATTTCTTCAGGCTCAGAGGCCTCCCACTTCTCCCCTCCCATCCTCTGTATACTCTCCCATAAGGAAGCCCATTCTAGACGCCACCATTTCTGCTCTGTGAGTTATCCAAGACACCAAGTAAAATCTCTGCTAACTCCCAGGACTTTCAGAGCCGCCGCCGCTCCCTATTAGGTGTTCGTGTATCCCGTTGACATATTTTTATTGTCAGGTTAGAAGAAAATATTCTACTCGTTTGCAACATTCTCATTATATTCCCTTTATAACAATTTCTAAAAGAGAATAAATATAAAATATTTCTCTGTATTGTGGCAATATTTCAGCCTGACTTTAATACGCTGCATAGTTTCCTAACTCACAGTTCTTCTAACCTTGTGATGACAGTTAAGAAATCTTCAGGCTGGGGAAAACATGTGGATCAATGAGTTAGTGGAGACGCAGGACACTTTATGGGGGTTTGGGGAGAACAGCTTTCTGCAGACTCAGAGGTGCCTTCCCTGCCTGGTGAGAGGAAGCTAGCTACTCCAGCAACCCCAGAGCCTCCCTTCCCAGGGCCATTCCTAAGCACTCTGGGGTGTTACCTTTGGACCCAATTAACAGCTGAGTACCCAAGGAGCCTGGACAGGAAGCTTGGTCTGGAAGGGTAGAAGGGAGAGCCCTTCTCCAGATGGTTGTCACAGATGACCCTACTCCAGAGGACCCATATACATAGTGTACCCCTGGGAATAGCTCCTACTGAGCCCCTAGCCCTGACTCCATGGTAGGCCCAGATCCTGGCCTTATGTGTCAACCACCACGAAGGCACACAGCTCCACTTTGACCCTCGGGTGATGGACGGGGATGCGCCAGAGGGCGCTCCCGAGCAGATAGACACTTTGAGTGGGTAGGGCACAGGCCATTCAGCAGCTGCTAGCTTCTGCTTCCTCAAGTAGACTTCACTCCAAATGCAGATTCCCATGCCCTTGCTAGGAACCCCTACACACCCAGAAATTCTCTGATCTTCGACTATCCTGGTCCCTCCTGATCTTTGAGACCCGATTCTGCAAGCCAACCCACTGGGGACACTCTGTTTATCCAGTGTCCTGCCCCAAGCTCTCTGAGCTGAGCATCTGCCCAGGGCCTAGGTATATAGTCGGACTCTGAGACCGCCTAAAGGTTACAGCTGTGTGTTGGCCACCCACCTCCCTGTATAATGGGCTGAGCGACAATGCCCAGCGTGAACGGGCACTTAGCAAGTGTGCTGATAATGGCACCAGGGAAAGTAGATCTTTGGACCAAGGAACAGCAAATCTGGGTCTCAGAAAGATGCACTCAGACCCAGAGAACAAGACCCAGATGTGAGAGGCCATAAGACTTTCCAAGGCCAACCAGAAGCAGATGGAACCCTGCAGAACACACTAGGAGCCACAGGATGGGAACTACTGTGTGTTTTGTGGCTGATTCATGCCAAGAGTAGCTGCTTTTTTCTCTCTTTTAACCTTCACACTACTTTATGAGCTGGACAGGGCATCCCCACTCTACAGATAAGAAACTGGTCCAGAGAAGGCATATGACTTCCCCAAGGTCACACAGCCAGAAAGCATGGAAGTCAGAGTCTGAACTCAGGTCTGCTTACAAATCAGCATCCTCCATCCTCTGGGAGCCCAATTTGTGGGTACTTCCAAAGTGGTCTGGAGGACCAGCAACAATCACTCTCCATAACACGGAGGACCAGTGAGGAGGCAGATGCCTGCTCTGAGGATTCGGGTCTCCCTATAGATGAGGAGGCCTCTGGCATGGCCCACAGTGGGGCTAGGCAGGTGAGGGGCCATGGCAGTACTCTGCCACTCCCCACTCCCCCCCCCCCCCAATCTTTGCCATTTAAAGAGTAGGAGCCTTTGGAGGAGGCAGGCTCAGAGCCCCTGCAGAGTGAGGCCCTGGAGACCAGGCTGCTCTTTCCTGTCTGGTATCCGCCTCTCAGCTGTCTCAGTTCCACTCAGTGGAACCAAATTTGCTGGCCCCCTTGTGGCCCTGCATCTTCCGTTATCTCTATCCAGGGCCCTTCTGTCTTTCAGCCTCACAGGGAGAGGATTATTTACAGCCTTGTTTATTTCACTCTCTGAAGGAAATGCCCGGGCTGAGCTTCCACCGGGGAGACAGGTAGCAGCGAGGGCGGGAGCAGCCATGCCCAGCCACAGTCTGCATCCTTCTGAATTGAGGCTCCGCACCTGGGTTAGGGCTCTTTCCAAACCAGCTCCAGAGGGTCCCCGGGTCCCCCAGGCCTCCCAGCCCTGCAGAAATCAACTCCCTAGGAGGAAGAATGAGGCCCTCTCTGACCACTAGACATGTGGGTCCCACTGCCAAGGTACAGTGGGTCCTTAGTACAGATTCCGTAGACTTCAGGGTGTCTGCATACTTCCTGAGGCTCTCCACAGGAGGAACGCCCCAGGAGGGGCCAGCAGGAGGCCCACAGCTACCCCAGCAGGCTGCAAGGTGTCAGGAAGGACGATGGGAGGGGAAGGGCTGCCTGGCCCACCTCCCACCCTAGGCAACACATACCCTCCCCTTCTTTCCTTGGCGCTGAATTGTGGATCCTTCAGATGGGGCTTCTGGGAGCCATTTGACCTCAGGACTGTCCATTCCTTCCCAGGCATAGGTGCCTGCACTCCTCTCCCCTGAAGTACCCAGAGTCCCTGGAGGCTACTACTCCTTGGGAAGGCACCAGGCTGGAAAAACCAATGGCAGGGTGTGTGTGCACGGTAACTCAGGGATTGAAGATAAATGGGGAACTATAGACACATACCACTTCCTGGCTGAATCCCCAGAGAATATTACTGAGCGGAGAAAGCCAGTCCCAGAGGCTGAATACTGTGCGATTCCATTTAGATAATACTGTTAAAATGATAAAATTAAGGAGAACAGATTAGCGACCATAGAGTGGTGGGAACATGCAGGTCGACGTGACTCGGCAGAAGGGTCCTTGTGACAGAAATGTTCTGAGGGTCCCGGTGTCGCTATCTAGATTCGCAGAGGAAGGAGGCCCGCTGGTCTCAACCCAAAGTCAGGGCCGTGAGGTGATCCCCCCTCGCCACGGGAGAAGCAATTCTGCTTAGTTACATTTCCGTTACAGTGATAAAAACACCATGAACTTATAGAAGACAGAGTTTATCTGGGCTCACGGTTCCAGAGTTAGAACCTCTGGATGCCAGCGCGAGGCAGCCTGGGTGTTGAGAATAGAAGCTGAGGGCCCACATCTTGAACCAAAGCAGAGAGAGTACCCTGGGAATGGCTGAGTCTTTCAACTCTCAAAGCCCACCTCCAGTGACACACCTCCTCCAACTAGGCCACACCTCCTGAGTCCCCCAAACAGCCCCACCGGCTGGGGACTGAGCCCTCAAATGCTCCAGACTGTGGGAGAGCATGGCATTCAGACCATCACAGATGCCAAGTCTGTCGGCTGGACCTCCATCTCCACTGCAGTCCCCCCTTACCCTGTACCCCAAGATTCCAGGAGAGGTTACCCTAACCCTCTACACATGCACAGGAAGGCTCCCTGATTTTACTTCCAGGGTGCAAGGACCTTGATTCTGGGGTGGGTGAGATGAAGGAAGACAGAGCCCAGCCTCTTGGGGGCCAAGGCTGGGCCCCCAAGGCCCTCGTGCAGCACCAGCACCGTTGTCCAAGTGCGGACATGTGGAAAGAGGAAAGTTCCTCATTAAAAGGGTGGAGTGGCACAAGCTCTGAGGGATGTTCGGGGGATCGTCTCTAGAATTCCCTAAGCCAGGCTTGATGGTGTGTCTGAGCTGCGAGGGAGGACGTAGCTCCGGGGAAGTGGGTGTCCTGGGGCACACGCCTGTTCATGCATGAACCCCCAGAGCAGGTAGCACAGGGTTGCCACTGCGTGGGTGGCAGTGGGCCTCGGGACCCTCGCACAGAGGCTGTCACGGAGGCTGTCCCGGGTCTCTTCCTACCATCTGGCAAGGGTCCAGAGCTCACCCAGCAGCCTCCAAACCAGACGGCAAGCAGGGCCCCAGCCCCCTCTCTACCTTCCCTGAAGCTGGGGGGGGAGCCAGTGTGGCCCCCACAGGGACTGGGCCTGCCATAGTCTTCTGCGGCTGGGAGGAGCTGTTCGCAGCCAGGGAAGCCCGGCTGAGCCTGCGCCTCCGGCGTTTGATGGATCGCGCCCTTCAGAGCAGATATATGTTTTAATAATCTGTTTCCAAAATTAGCCTCTCTGTGTACAGCAGCTGTCACAAACATGAGATGCGCTCTCTTTCTACCTGTCAGAGGTAGACAGCGGCTTGCCTTCACAAGAGCAGCAAGTGTGGCCCCTGGGTCCCAGAACCCTAGGAGCTGAAATATAGTTCCACTTTCTCGCAGGCTTCAGAGTAGTGACGTCAGTCAGCCTGACCGCCTCTTGTCCTTCCCCATTCCCTGTCTCTCAGCTGTAAAGTCTCTATGGTTATTAGTCGTTACACACAGGTATCTGATATAGTGATAAGAAATACCGCTCACACGTAGTAGGTGCGCCGTGAATGTTCCGTGGGTGAGGGTTTTGTGAACCATCTTTCCTGGCCGGTAAGCAAAGCTGCTCCTGCCTGGAGTGTACAGACCCTGCTGGCTGGGCTTAGACCCTGACTTAACCCATGGATATGTTTGCATGTGATACATGTGTGTATGTATGAGCACGTATGTGTACATGTACGTACAGAGCCAGAGATTGACGTTGGATGTCTTCCTCAATTTTGTCTCCACCTATAAGATGGAGTCCCTCACTGAACCTAGAGCTCACTGATTCAGCTAGGCTGTTGGGCCAGCAAACCCCCAGGGAATCCTTCGTTCTCCTTGGCCCCCAAAGAGTTGAGAGAAGCCAACCCAACCTGACATCTGTGTTATTATACCCACTGGGGATGAGCGGGCCATCGCCTGAGCTAGCAGAGACTGGCGGGGAGAGGTGCTCTGTGAGAGGGTCCTGAGCTGAAGATTCTAAAGCTGCAGACTCCACAGAGGCTAACAGGAAGAGGTAGCATGCAGGTGCCCTGAGCCGAGGCCAGAAGGTGGGGGAGCTCTTACAGGGGAGGACCTGGCAGATGGAAGCAGCCCTGTGCTCCGTGGGTCCTGCTCACTAACCGACGGAGATGAGCTGTGGGTCTCTGCCTGCTCAGGGTTCTGTGTCCGCTCAATCATGCCACTTCCGCAAGTTCTCCCCCCAGGATGGGCTCTGCCAGCGCTGCCCATCCATTCCCGCGGCTCTGTGCTAAACACGTCCGGCCTTATGACATTGAGATGTGACACTGTCATCTGTAAAGCTCACCCTCGAGAACCATGCAATCCAGGTTTTTTAAATGGCAAGATTAAAAAAAAAAATCATGTTCTAAGTAACTTTACAGTGTTGTGCTGGGCCATATCCGTAACTGTCCTGGGGTCACGTGACCCGTGGGCCGCAGGTTGGCCACACCTGATCCAGCCTCAGAGCAGACTAAAATGAGCAGCCAGAGCCCAGGGTAGGCCTTAACTCCGGTGCCTTGCCCGAGTCATCTGTCAGTTCTTTCTGAAGAGCCCCCACCTCTGTCTTCCGGGGGCCCTTAGGGCTTCCCCAGGGATGCCTTATCCCCCGTGTTTCCATGGAGAAATGCTGACTACTTTATTTCTTTTCTCTCTCTTTCTGAAATTTCATCTACATCAAAGTGAGATCCCTCATGCTTAGCTCTCCACGAGGCTGTGGTGATTAAGCACTTAAATTGATTAATCAAATTTCCTGTGATGAGAACTACCGTCATTCATTAATCCGAGCGGGATTATAAATAAGAGATGGCAGGCACAGAAGACAAGCATGTTGGCAGATGGACATCGTGCCATGAATCGCAAGCAGGCGTCTGCTTCCTGAGGGCTTTAGCAGTCGGCAGCCTGGGGCCAGAGCTTCCCTAAAGACAAAATTAGATGAAGATTAAAGTATCCCATTTTAATAAGGAACTATGCAAAGCAAAGGAGCAGCCTGTGCCAGGAGGAGGGTACACGTTGCATACCAATGATCTGGCGGTGCGCGTGCAGGTTGGGGCAGCCCGAGGGATGCGGGTCTACCTGGAGGCGGACACCAAAGAAAGGTGCTCTCAAAATTCCAACCCTGTTTGAGAATATGAATATGTGGTCAGAGGAGCCTGGTTCAAATCCTACCCTCATCATCCATTCAGTGTGACCTGCCAAGGTTCTCAGTCCTAACCTGACCTGACCCCAGCCCCCTAACTATGGCTGGGACCTAGTGAGATGCAGGTGTTAGTTATGCCCCCTCCATTGGGTTTAGTTAATAGTAAATACGCTGAGACACATTTTATCCAGATTACAGATATTTATTGAGCTCCTGGTATATAACAATATTGATCTCGTATTTGTGGATTTACAAAGAGTAAGTGTGTTCCCCTCCCCAATTGGGCTGGTATTTTTGTGGGGGAAGGTAGATGTTGAGTCTACAGAGCTATGGGGAGCTGTCATCACCCCAGGCTTTCCAGGGGCCAAATTCTCTATTGACCTGGACCAGCTGCAAGGATGTCTCTTCTGTCACTGGTCTCCACAAACTCTTTCCAGCTGTGGTTCCCCTCCTGGGACGCTGCCTGGCTTCTGAGCCATATCGGTGCTGACAGGATTGTCACTCCCAACTCAGTGTCCTGCTTCCTGACTCAGGCTGGAGCCCTGCAGAGACCCTGCAGAATGACAGCAGAGGCCCCTGGATCCCAGCCCAGGCACACACAGGACCTGCCAGGCTTGCTTTGCTCCTGTGGCATGGGTCTCAGTGTAGGACACACAGCAAACCTTAGCAAGTGCTGTGAGTTAGTATATCCTGTGCCAAGGTGGCTGGGAGCACGGAGTCTGGTGGCCATTCTAGAGGAGGGCAGGTAGGGCCAAGAGTCCCCAGACCTGAGCAACCCCATCAGCGTCTTCTAAAGATAGTACTGGGACCATCTCAGCACTGTGGCAGCTGCTGAGCTCCTGCATGGCATCAGGCCCCAGCAGGACACTGGGAAACCAGCTTGCTTTCAGCATGGCGTTGGATGGAAGAGACAGACAAGCCAACTGATGCTTGCATTGACTTAGGATAGAATCGGGTGGAGGGCAGAGCCTTCCTGGATGGATTGTGTGGATGTGGGGGTCAGGGAAGGAGAGAGTGGGGTCTCTGTGTCCTCCCTTCCTGTTCCTTTGCCTCCTGACAATCCCTTGCAGGGCTCTAACCTGGCTTCTGCAGAAGGTTCCCATAAGCCGGCCAAGTCTCCCTCCCCCACCTCCACCTAGACACGAGACCAGGAAATGCCAGGCTCAGACTTGGTGAGGACCCTGTGAGTCCACCCTCTTCAGGCCTCCCAAAGAGACCGCCAGTGTGTGTGGGCGCAGGCTGGGCTGGGCGGGAGCTCCCTTGGAGGGAAACCCTCTGGTGCTCCTGTGAGATTAAAACTATTATTCCTGGCTGAATTGGCCTCTTGCATGGGTTTACTAAATATTTAAAAACTCCTTATTAAAAGAGTCACCATTTTAAAAATGTCAGCCTGTCAGCTGACTTGTCCTTTCTCTGGAGTGTGGCCTCAGAGCTACATCGTCCAAGTACCCCAATCGAACGTGACCTCTGCCCTGGAGCCTAAGATCACAGGCCGTTTTGAGGACCTACTCTGTGCCCAGTACTCTGGGGTATCCGGGCATCTTATAATTCAGACTGCGCTTCCGCAGTTCCAGTGCGTTCTGCAGCAGACTAGGAGATCTGCAGAACGCACATGAGGCAGGCGGGGACAGCGTCTAGGGTCAGGGCTCTAGTCTCCACTTCCCTCCCTTCTGGGTGCTGGACCAGACCAAGAACCAATAAACAACAAGCTCCTGCATCCCAGGAGCCCCCAGCCTCGGGAGGAGACAGGGATGAAGGCTCTGGAAATGGGCAAGGTCCAATATAGGGGAGGCCTGGGGTTGGGGTCGGGGGAACACTGAGTCCTGGGCATCCAAGTCAGCTAGGAGAATTAGAGCAGGTTAGAGGAGAAGATGGGGCTCGGTTATGCCGTGTCAGGTTGGGTTAGGTTAGGTTGGAGTTAAACTTAGGCTAGGTTACGGTTAGATAGCATTTGGGTAGGAGTAGGTTAAGATTAGGTTAAAGTTTGGTTAGGTTAGGTTAAGGCTAAATAGGGTTAGGGTAGAAGTAGGTTAATGTTTGGTTATGGTTAAGGTTAGAGATAGAGAGTAAGGTTAGGATAGGCGAGGGTTAGGTTAGCATTAGGTTAGTATTCGTTTAAGGTTAGGTAGGGTGAAAAACTACCAGGCCCCGACAATATGGAAATGTGTGTAGCAAGTTCCAACTTGTTTGCAGCATGAAGCCAGACACAAAAGAGTGCTTCAAGCATCAGGCTCGAGCTTTCCCCTGTCCCTCCTGAGCACTGGCGTGGAGGAGAGCTGGCTCCATGTTGCCGTGGCTGATCAGCCAGAAAGACGCAGAGGCATGTGCATATGCGGAAACTCTGCCAGCCCTCAGCAGAGGGAACTGTCCTGGCCAGCACCGTACTCGATTGACGGTGGAACCTGGAGTGTCTGGGCTCAGGTGGTTTAATTGGCTCAGCACTCCTCAGGTGCAGATCATTAGCAATTAAACACCCCCCCACAGAAATCCAACACCTGCAGACAATACAGAACACCCTAGACGGCCCCTCACCCAACAGTGCATAAAAACATTATTTTACATATAACGAAAAGTAAACTTCCCCAATGGGGTCTCCTTAGAAGACTCCGAAAGACCTGGGGTCTCTAGGAATGGGCTGCTTTCTGTGACCCGGGCAGAGGGCCAAGAGGCAAGAAGAATAGAAGTGTCAACAGGAAGAGCCGTGCAGTGCAGGGTTGGATGTCCCTTGACCCCACGGGTGTTGGGAGACCAGTGCCCGGTGTGTACAGGGTATAAAGGCCCAGCTGAGCAACTGCCCTGTGACACTGGATCCAGACAGAAGAACCTAGCTGTCCCTGGGCCAGTGAACACAGACCGCCTTACAGAGAGAAGATGGGGAGCGTGTGAAGACCAGGCCATGCTTGGCTCTCAGCCCCACCCTTCTGTGTTGGAAGAATTTTAGAATGTTTTAAGTCTTTCAAGGTGGTCTGAATTCACCTCCTGCGGGATAGAATTTTCCATCTGCTAAAACTCCTGGTGAACCAGGTTGGGGACAGAGGCCCAGAGGTGTCGCCCGGGTCAGTCTGAATGGGTGCAGATGCTCGGGAGTCTAAATGCTGTTATGAAAGCTGTCCCAGAGCCGCCGAAGCCCTGGGTCCCATCTGGGCATGAACACAGGTACCAGAAGCAGCTCGGAGACGGCTGGGGCTGTTGGGAACCGTTCGGTCCTCGTGTGGACCAGGAATGAGCCAGGCGGGTAGGCAGACAGTCCCAGCCGTGTCCTTTACCCGAGATCGCCAACTTGAAGCATCTTCCACCCACCTACTCACCTTGCTGTCGGCAAGAGTTAAGTTTTAATGAGAAAAGAGATTCTCTCTGGAATACTGAGTATAATTAAAACTGGTAGTGGTGGGGGTGAGCCCAGGAAACAACGAGAACGCTGGAGAAAGAGAAAACAGTAAACCGCGACCCTCCTTCCTCTCCCCGACGCGGATTATTAAGTCAGGTTTGAAAGACTTCCTATTAAATATTTAAATTTTTCATTAAATATTCATCATCTCAAAAATCGCTTCCTAACAGATCCTTAGGTAAATATAACAATATTTGATCACAAAAGCTGCTTGGCCTGGCAGAGGCTCGGGGGTAAGAGGCTGTCTGGGGCTCAGATCCCACGGGCACGGGGAGTCCCACGCAGGGAGAGGCTTGGGACTGCAGGGGAGAGGGTAGGGCTGCTGCCGGTTGTGCTGAGGAGCCTGAGTGAACACACACTGGCCCTAAGGGTGAACGAGCCACGGAGAAGTGAAGTGGTAGGTGGTGCGCGGCGGCCATGTTGCTTCTGTTTCTCCTCTGGGCTCTTGTTAGCTGGTCCAGTCTTTGGGCAGTGTGGAGAGCGTCTCCCCAGAAGAGGCTGCGTTCTGGCTTCTGTCACCTGTAGGGCTCTCCCATCAGAACAGTCAGTGAGCTGGATAACCCTACACACCCCTTCCCTGAGGCCATGGGTGGGCCACTCCACCAGGCTCTGTGGGACTCTGGGAATGGTCCTGCTGTTCCTCGTATGGACGCCTGGTCTTCCAGAGCAGACTATTCACAGCATTGTGTGAGCAGACTGGGGTGTCTCCACTCTCCTTCTCCCTCCCAGGAGCAGTGCTGGCATCCATGCTCGACTCTCAGGCCACTAGTAGCGTTTAGGATCCGATCATTCTTTATGGTCCACCCCCTGTGAGATGCCAGCATCACATGGTGACCACCTGTGCCCACTCAGCACCTTTGGGGAGCGGAGGTGCTGTTTTGAGGGTACTTCTCTGCAGGAGGGCACCGGGAAATACCGGGTATGCACGTGTGGTGGGTGGCACGGGATAGCCTTGGACCGGAGGAGCGTGAATGGGTGGGAATGAGGATGAGCAGCGGCGGATGGGCATCTGAGGGAGCACTACACTGGGTACCGTGCACGTCACAGCCTCCTGGCCCTGGAGCCCTGGCCCCCGCCATCTTTCCGTTTACGCACTGATTTCCCTTCCACAGCCCCAAGCACGCCACCCCCAAGCTTCTACACACCAGTAAGAAGGCCCCCCACCCTCCAGGGCTCACACTGAGTCTTCCCCTCCACCCAGGCTCCTAGGCCTCCCAGCAATCCCTCGTGCCCACTTCCCTGTCCTACTCGATGCCTGCGCCAGCCTTGGGAACTGGGATGAATGTCAGGCCATCATGGGAAACCTGGCACCCACCATGGAGCACCCCCTTCCTGAGCCTTAGTCCTCCACTGGGATTAGGGGTAGCACGGATTGGTTCTTGCTTCCCCTCTTTCCTCTCAGCCCTGCATCTGGGCTCTCACCTCCTGAGTGGTTTGATTGGTCGGTGCAGCTTCCCTTTCTCTATGCCACCTGTGGAGGGCAGGGTGATGAGCATCTCCTGCTTCCTGGGAGATGGGAGTGGGGGAGCTGTTGCTCCTCTGGGGATCCCCATGCTGGGTTTGAAGGGTTCCTGGATGCATATCAGGCAGGTGCTCGCCACTACAGGAGGTAGAAGCTATTCTCTGCTTCCCATCGCACCCTATGCTTGGATACAAAAAGTCTCTGCTGTTTGTCCAAGGTCACACGGTGGTGTAAAACCAAGGTCACACCCACGAAGGCTCAACCACAGAGCCTGTGAACACTCACACCACACACACCCTGAGACCTCCCAGCCAATGAACGGGGCTCCCCTCTATGGCTGCCATCCTCCTCCTCCTCTTCCTCCTTCTCCTCCTCCTTCCCCTCCCTCTCCCCCTCCTCCTCCTCCCACCACACTGTGTCTTTGCAGAGCAGAGAGGAGACCTAGGTGCACAAGCCCAGCCTCCCCACTTCCCTCCTCTCCTTCCCTGAGTAAATTCTAGGGTGAGGAGGAGGCCAGGAAGATTGATGGTTCCCCTCATAGGCAGACAGGCACAGGCATGGGTTCTCTCCCTGCACAGCCCTGTTAAATGACACCTGCTGCAGGGACCACCTCTCGGGCTCCCAGGCTGACAGGAAGGCGTGAAATCCCATGCTTCAGTGCGTCTGGAACGCACTTGAGCCTGTGTCCTGGAGGAAGGACCATCTGCCAGAGAGAACCTGGTCTCCAGGCGGGTGCTCAGGAAGATCCTCTGCATACATCTCTGCTAGACACCCAAGCCCAACAGCAGATCGAGAGACAGCCATCCTCCGGGGAATCGGGGACAGAGCCTTTCTCGGACCATCTTCCTGCTATAACAAAACACTGCCAAACAGCTGACTTCACACACACACACACACACACACACACACACACACACACGGTGGTTTTCTTGCTTTTCTTGAGGCAGGAAGGCCAGGGCCAAGGCTCTGACAGATTCAGTGTCTGGTGAGACAGGTTCTCTGGTTCTAGAAGTTGCTATCTGCATCCTCAGGTCATAGAAGGGCCCAGACCTCTGTGAATGGATACAGGTCCCGATCCCAAGCTCCACCCTTTCGACCCAGTCCTCTCCCACAAGTGCTATGTCCTACACAACAGATGTGAAGACGGGCTACCCTGAGCCCTTCCTAGAGGCTACCCCAGGCCCAGGGATGCAGGGAAGCTGCGGGGAGCCACTGCAAGCAGGAAGTGGCGACTAAGGAAAGAGTAGAAGCTGTCCCTGGAAGTGTGGGCTGCACCTACATTTCTAGATAAGTACAAGCTGAAGATTCGAGAGGTGCAGACCCAGACCCCCGTGGGGGTCTCCCACTCCTTAACAAGGGGCTGCCCCTGACGAGCGTGCATGGAGCCAAGTGAAATGTTTCAGGCATGAGATTCCTGACTCTTACCAGGAGGTCAGAGGTGGGAAGGACAAAGGCCGAAGCAGACAGACTCTCCTGGGGTTGGGCCACGGTGCTAGGAGGTGGGAGCCAGGAGCCAGAGCCCACGGGCCCCGAGGGAGTGGTTTCCTGACCGCGACTTAGGGATGCAGACGTGCGGAGTGATCAGAGGACGGTAGAGAGGTCTCCAAACCTCAGTGGAAGGAGGCTGCACATGCGTGATGAGGGAGGGAGGGAACAGGTCAGATGCAGGTTCTGACCCACCATCCCATTCCCATCAGGGCCCGGCATCCTGCTGGAAGTAGGGCTAAGGGGACGCCTCACCTGCCCACTGCGGGTGCAGCCTACAGGACAGCACCCAGTAAGCCAGGTCTGCATTCCCAGTGATGTAAACACATCCTGAGCCTCCTCATGGCACAGTGGCCCCATCCAAAAAATTAGGTGTCAGTTCTCGCCTGGAAGGGTTGCTGTGGGCACCGAGAACCAGCAAGGGGCGTGGGCAGACAGTACCAACAACGCATCCACAGGAAGCGCTGGCTCGGAGATGCGGCTGAGTCCAGTGAGACTCTAGATGAACTGCCTAACGCATCCAGGTGCTGGAGAGATAGCACTGAGGCTAAGAGCACAGACTGTAGAGGACCCAGATGCCATCCCAGCACCCACATCAGGCAGCTTGCAACCCTCGGCAGCTCGAGCTCGGGGAGACGCCCTCTTCTGGCCTCGGTATCTGTATGCATGTGTAGAGACACTCACATATGCAGATTTTTTAAAAATCTTTAAGGAATCTGGAACATGTAGCTTCACCATGGAAGTATGATGTCATCACTCATGACAAGAGCTCTGCTTGCAGCTTCAGGGAGAGGCGAGGCAGGATTCTCGTAGCCCGACCCACCTCTGGTGTGTAGGAGGGCAGGCCATGGCTGTGCAGCTCATGGCTCGCAAGCACACCGGAGCAGATCCGACACGGGTCAGATTGAATCGCCGGGTGCCCAGGGCCGGGAGCCCCACCACTTTGCCATCTTGCCTATGAGATTCGATGTCGCCCCACACAGGTTAGCGACGCATCAGGATTCCGATGAGTTATATTTTAGCACCGCCAAATGGTTGCAGGCGACAGGAAGCCTGTTCCTCTCCCGATTTATGCAGCTAGGAAATTGGTACCACATGCAGCCTGCGTGAGATTGCATGCTTTAAAACATTGCATCCTCTCTTGCCAGAGCCTGCAGACCCATCACAAGGCAGATAAAATGCAGGACCAAGGGTGAGAGCCCAGAGAGCGCCACTGATGTAGGAGGGGGCCTGAGCCCCATGTTAAGAAGCAGACCCACTGCACCCACCTGGGGAGGCTCATCTTCCTGGAGGCTCCAGGGCAATCTGTTATTTTCCCCAGGGAGGCCAGCAAAAATGATGCTGGCCACAGAGGTGCAGGTGTAATTACAGAGACCTGGCCAGGCCGCTCCTGTAATGGATATAGGATCTGTGGGTAGCCGGAAGTGCACACCTACAGGGGCTGAGCCCTGAGCTCCCCTCCCACTTTTCACAGGTCGCAGGTCCCTGGAGACCTAGCCCCCTGCCTTGTACCATTAAAGCATGCAGCCAGTCCTGACTCTCCCTGCCCTGGGCTCCAGTGGAGAGCCATTTGCTCCCTGTTGTCATCTGCAGATTACACCTCTCACAGAGGCCTGCTCAGAGCTGCAGGGGGGATTTGGTGAGCAGGCTCAGAGGGCTCTGATTACAGAGTGCAGCTGTGTAGCTGAATTCTGCAGCAAGTGGACCTCCTTCCCACAGGGCAGGTGGCCGACTTCACCACCACCAAGGAGGGTCTTGGCTCTGCCCTAGGGCCAGAGAGGCTATCAGCTCTGCCGTCCCTGCTCTCAGAAGTCCCTCTTGCTTTCCTCAGCTCAAGGAGTTTCCCAGAAATTTCCCTGTGTTTGTGCCAGGTGGGGAGACTGGAGGGAGGCGGAAGCCAAATCTCCTTGAAGAGTTTTGAGAGGGGTAAAGGGGGAGGGAGAGCCCCACCTTGACCTCTTCTCCATAGCAGGCTCAGCACGAGACCTGGCAGACTGAGCCTGGGCAAAGTCCAGGCTCACCAAGCTCCGGCAGATGGGCAGCTACCAGCTGACCCAGCAAGGCTCTAGGCTCTCTGCCCTGGGCTCTCCGGGGCTCCTAGCTGGTTCCCAACTATAGGCCTTCATCCGAGCTCCTCCATGCTGGAGTGTGGGCATAGGAACCTAAGGTCAACACACATTCAGACAAGAAGGCTCATGGGACTGGGTCAGTCATCAGCAAGCACAGGAAATGAACATCGCCACGGAAGAATGGTGACTTTGCCATGTGATCACATCACAGGCCCACTGGACGACGGACCCCTGGCAAAGTATATATAATGTTCCCCAAGGGGGCCAGCTCCATCCCGAGGCTGAGGCTGCACTCTGAGTTTACAAGGCTGGCAGGAAGCCAGGCAAGGACGGCCAGCAATCACTTTGCCGAGTAAGCCCCCAGTGACCCTCAGCAAGTTCCACGGCACAGGCACAGACCTGGACAAGGGACTCCGGCAAGCCTGTTCACTCGGTGTTCCCAGGATATGGCTCCTGGCTCTCAACTGCCCTCGTGGTAGGGGGTGGTCACTGTGGGTCGCTGTACTGCGGCAGCTCAGGGACGATACAGAGTGTGGCCCTGAGCCGAGGCCCTGCCTGGGCGGTGGACTTCTTTCTTTTTGTTTTAATTGAAATTGACAAAATCAAGATTTAACCTTCTTAAGCAAGTAATTCGATGGCTTTTAGTACGGCTGGCGTTGTTATCCAAACACCGCTATTTAGTTTCATCACCCCAAAAGGAGCCTCCATCCCATCCCCCCACTGCCCACTCTTCCCCTCCGGCCCCACCCTCCCTAGTAGCCACCAGTCTGACTCCAGTTCTGACTCCAGGATTTACTATAAATGGTCCCCACAGGCTTACGTGTGTGAACGGAGGCCCCAGCAGCCCCGGCAGTGGTGCTATTTTGGAAGGTTGTGGAAACTTGGGGAGGTGGAGCCTTACTGCAGAGCATCACGGGGCCAGGCCTTGGGGTCTCAAAGCCCAGCACTACTTCCTGCCTGCTCATTGCTCCCTGCTACAGACATACTGTGCCAGCTGCCCCACACTCCTGCTGAGCTGACCTCCGTTCCCTGACACACTGGACTGTCCAACTGTGACCCCAAACGAACCCTTCCTAGCTGGGTATCATGGTGCATGCCTGTAACCCCAGCCCTTGGGAGACAAAGGCAGGAGGGTCAGGAGTCCAAGGTCATTCTCCGTTACATATTGCTACAAATTACAAAATTACGCATCGCATCGAGACAGGGTCTCAGAGAACAACAGCAACAGCGCACATGAAATATTCAGCCCTTGCTTCCGTGAGTGGTTCCTGGCTTCCCTCAGCTAAACATACTGCTTATCACCACCCTGGTTGCAGTCTCTGTTCCTTTTCACAGATAAGTAACGTTCCTTTGTGTGGCTCTACCGTTTCTTGTTCTCTATGGATGGACTTCTGGGCTGTTTGAGTCTTGTGTGAGGAATGCCATTGTGGATCCGTGTGGATGACCCTGCGTTCAATCCTTTGGGACACCTCCCTGGGCACAGGACTGCTGACCGGAGGGTGAAGCTGTGGTTAATTTTTGAGGAACGGACCACGGTTTCTGTGCAAAGTTCAAAGGAGCCTTCAGAAAAGCTGTTCTTTTGACTGGCTCTGCTGGGTGCCATTCTCTCCCTCTGGGAACTCAGGTCCTGGCCTGAGCCCGTGGGGCAGGAGAGGGTGCAGATGCCGAGTTGGGAAGATGGCCAGGAGAGGCTTTAGGGAACCGGGGCTCCCAGCATTGTTTGGTGGCAGCACCTCCTTTGATGGAAGCACATGGTGGACATCAGCAGCCTGATTCCCAAGGCATTACAGAGGCTGGCTAGGCTGAGCAACACGTGACCAGGAGGGAGGCAGGTCCTCCTGTCTCTGCACCTCCCTCTCCTTATCTTCAGAGCCAGGGTGAGCCTGGCAGCTTACAGTGGCCTGGATCTCTGTGCTTCTGCCCACAAGCCCATGGTTCACTGACCAGAAAGGTTAATTTCCCGTATATGCATGTGTCAAGGCAGCCAGTCCCCATAGCTTTGTGCCCATGGATTCAATATTTCTAGGCATTATAGTGGGTATCTGGACACTACGGTTCAGAGACATTCCCGCCTACTAGGTTCTTTGGATAGCTCAGGATTTCAGAGGAAGGGTGCCATGTGAAAAGGAGAGGGAGAGGGAGGGGAGAAGGGGGAAGGGGGAGGCGGGGATATGGGAGTGCCCTGAGCTAAGACTTTCCCCATTCTAGGGCCAGAAGGGGTGTGATGGAGAGAAGATGTGGGATCCAGGCCAAGCGTAGCCTACTCTTTTGCTAAGGCCAGTGGCAGCCATGTGGATTGCACAGTGCAAGGAAGGGTAGACAGTCTTGCCTTCAGACATCCTGCCGTGGACTGCTGAGTCCAGCCAGGGCCAAGAGGACAGGACCTGAGTTTCAAACCCAGGCTGAGTTGGAAACTGAGCGTCAGGGAAGGAGCCTTCCTGGCAATGCGGCCAAATGCAGAAGCCCCAGGCAGCCCCACTGGTTCCCAATAGCCCTGGCCACAGACAAAGGAGGGCCGTGTCAGTGCAACCCAGGCAGTGCACTGGGGACCACCAGAGGGGGTAGCTCTGGGACTACAGAGATGAAGGTGGGTCACCCGGTGAGTGAACCGGGAAAATTAAGGAAGCCTGTGTTTAGGGCTAGGGACACCTAGGGACAGTCACTAAAAATACACTGTCATTTCACCCAACAAACCTGCCACATTGGGACTGACCTCCATTCTGCTCCACTGGTCCTGACCACAGTCATTGTCCTGTGTGTGGGTGGGTGGGTGAGGGGACGTCAAAACTCCGCCCTGCTCCTGCTGGGGATCCCTTCCTAAGATCAGATCTGTGCCGGAGAATGCAGGACGAGGGGAGGCCTCTGCCCTGCGCTTGGCCAGCTAGACTCCACCCACGCTGAGATGTCCAAGCTTGGACAGCCGCATCAGACAGAGGGGGCCCTGGGAGGAGCCCACGGCTGTTGGAGGGACAAGGCTGAGGCCCACACCCACCGCTCTCCCACGTGAGGCCGGGCGTCCAGCCTGCCGCATGTGTCCACGCCTGACTTAGCATGGGTCTGACTGCGTCTTCCTGACAGGGGCTCCCAGATGGCCTGGTGCCGGGCATTCTCTTCCCAGGGGGCCCGGTCCTGCCACCTTCTCCTTTTGTAGAGATGTTTTTGTGAACTTAAGAAAAATTGGGAAAAGGTCGATTCCCTCTGTCCAGCCCATTAATTCTGCATGCTCAGGCCAGAATTAACCTTGGCAAGCCTTGAGAGGAGAGAGTAATTCTAACCTTAAAAATCTGCTGATTAAAGCTGGTTTGAGGAATTCGACTCCCCGCTTAATGTCTTGGCAGGGAGCCCAGCCTCGCATTAACATAGCCACAGTCTGGCCTGGCATTTCCCCACCTTCTTCACAAACAAAGCCTCACGACCTGCTTTAAGTAAGAATTCCTTTCCAGACTCCTCCTGCCTGAGTGCAACTGCAGGGCAAAGGTGTGCCTTGGTACCTGGATGGTGGGTGTCACATGTGTCTAGCAGGTGCAGTTCCTGGGCCCACCTGCAGAGGGAGCCAATCCCAGCCACCGCTGTGCTCCCCCTCCTCATTTAAAATGGCCACTGGCAGCTTGGAGAGTGGGATTCTGTTATCCCCTCTGGAGGCGAGGCATGGAGGAGAGGAAGGGAGAGAGTTGGCTCTCTGGGAATGCAGAGAACCCCCACCCCCGCGAGCACAGCCACACCTTGGACGGCAGCTCTCCGTCTCTCTAGTCATCCTTTGTCTAAATGTGCAAACCCCACAGGGCTGCTGGCCCAGAAGAGCTGATGGGAATCCATTGTCCTCGTGAGAAAGCCCTGGACACCTAGCGCAAGCAGGGTGAATAAAGAGTGAAAAGCTTCATATCTGGGCAGGGAGGGAAGGAGGAGCGGAGGGAAGATGTCTAGCTCCCATCAACACAAACCACTGGCGCAAACGAGATCGGTTCCGACCACTTGACAAGTCTACAGGAAGTGAGTCTGGGCAATACACATTGATGACAGAAAGGAGATTTCACTTCATTTATTTATTATTTATGTCTTGTAGCTTTGGAAGTATTTGTAATAGAAATGGCAAGGCTATATTGAAATTGGCTAGAGGAGCAAGCTCCTGTTGTGGGAGATGGCTGGATGAGACTGAACACACACATATACACATACACACATACACACACGTACACACATACACACATACACACATGTACACACACATACACATATACACATACACGCATACACACACAGCACACACACATGTACACACACATACACATATACACATACACACATACACACACAGCACACACACATGCACACACACGTACACACACATACATACACGTACACACACACGTACATATACACACACACATATACACACACAGCACACACACGTACACACACACGTACATATACACACACACATATACACACATGCACACACACACATACACACATACACTCACACACATACACATGCACATACACACATACACACACATATACAGCACACACAGACACACACGTACATATACACACATACACAGCACACACACACACATACACACACATACACACAAACACACACACACACACAGACACTGGGGACAGCTAGCAGCCTGACACACCCGTAAGGAGAGGGGCAAGTGCTGTGTTCCTCCATATTGGAACCAGAGGCCTGTGTGCAAGGACAGACTGCTAAGACTGGGACTGTGAGGCCTCCGGCACCCGCCAGGCCGCACACTGCCTGTCTCCCCAGAGCAAGTGGGCCAGGGCTGCGAGGGACAGGAGCCATGTGCTGAGGAGCACGTTGTGGGGGCTCGGGACAGATGCTCTCGGGACAGATGTGCATGCCCACCGCGGCCTGGCCGTCCCTGACCAGAGCTTCACAGCTGGAGTCAATGCCCGCCACACATCCAAATTTACCTTATTACCAGTTTTTAACCACGACTCTATTTTATGCCCACTAATTTATTAATCTTGGAAACCCCCACCGCCCCCAGCACAATAAAGCCAGAGCTCTGGGGATCTTATTTATATCTTTGAACATGATTTTTATGCCTTCTTATCTAAAACTTCATTTAATCTTTATTGCACTCCTCACTCATGCGGTCCTTAGGCTGACAGTGCCTCACTGGGGTGGTCCCTCTGCACATGCGCGGTGTGTCTCCTGCGGGTGGGAGCCCAGGTGTGGCTGGGACTGGGACCAGCTTCAGGCCTGCTCCGCCCGTGCTGTGCAGTGGTCCTGAGACAGGACAGTCTGGGCCCTGCTGACCCCTTTCCCAGTGCGTATTGCTTCCCTCGGTCCCCACCCCACCCCTCATTTCTGAGTTCCCACTCCCAAAGAGGCTCTGCTAGAGACGTGATCTAGAACATTCCGAGTAGCTGTTGTCTAGCAACCCTCTAGTTGGAGAACTCAGTAGCCCCCTTCTCCTGACTCTTTTCTGGACAGGGCCATCTCTGCTGTTTACCGAGACTGGGGAGTGAGGGTGGGGCTCTGAACCCCAGGGATGGGAGGCAGCAGGTGCCCTCTGTCTAGAGACTAATGGACATTGCTCACTCCCAGGCAGAGCCCTGGGGTCCACAGTGTTCCCTGATATTTCCCTCAGCCTTCTGCGCTTGCTCCCATCAGGGAGAAACTCCTCCTCTGTGAACCTGCCATTTTCGGGTCTGGGGTGTCTGCTGTTTGCACGGACTGGAGCAACAAGCCTTTCTTCAGAGTGGTGTGTCCCAGGAAGAGACAAGCCTCCGTGTCTTTTCCTTCTTCACGTGCTTCCTGTAGCATGTGTGTTGGGAGTGCCGGACATGTGCTGCCCCACCCCCGGCCTTCTATGTCCCTTCAGTGGCCTCTCCCTTGGCAAACCTCAGCTTCGCAGCCAGGCTGGGCCATCTGTCCCCAGGGTCCCTCTATGATGTGGACTAGACCTTCTGTCTCAGAGCTCCTACTGGCTTTGCAGATCCGAGGGGAGTTCGGGATCCATCTGTGACACCCCTGACTTTACCCAAGGGAGGCCTCAGCTGCCACATCTGTGGAGGGAAATTCCCGCCACTGTCCTTCTTTTGAAGTTTGCAGGAAGGTCCCTAGAGGGCCACCATTTTCTCCCCCTTCTGGGCTCCCTGTAGCACCCAGCACACGGATGTTCAATTAGTTTTCCTAAAGACCCGCTTAACACGGTGAAAAGACGGGGCCACCCTGGTGCCAGAGGAGGAGGAACCACCCTGTGAGTGAAGAGGCTTCCCTTGGAGCCCGGGAAGATGATCTTCCGGAGATTTTCCACCCCACCCCCACTCAATAAACTTCCCCAAGTCCCCAAAGAATGCGCGGTGAGCAGGGCTGTTTCTGGGAGAGACCCTGGGCTTGCTGGGCAGCCTGACATCGGCTTTGTCTACTAGAGAATGCAACTCAGAGTTCGGCGGCCATTGCTGACTGGTTCCGGAATCCAATATGGCAGGGGCTCAGGTCCTGTGTGTGTGTGGGGGGGGAGACACTGCTGCAGTGGTCTCAGGACAGGGGCGGCATGCGAACCCTGGCCAGTGTTGATCTAATATCCCCAGTCTCCCCTGTCCCACCCCCAACTGGAGGCCACGTCAGCCTGCAATCCATTTAGCTCAGACTCATTTCAAAGCAATTCACTATTTAACAAGTTCCGGGCCCCGGCGCTCCTGCGAGCAGCGTGCGAATTGAATTATTTGGTCTAATCTTAAATTAATACAAACCAAATCCTTCAGCGAGGACGGTCCTGGGAGCCACCCCGGGGCTTCATCAACTTCTGTGTGCGACAAAGGCAGATCCCGCAGGCCCGAGGCCTGACTTCAAGGCAGGCAGCAGTGAGAGGCAGTCAGGGCGTGGCGTACTGAGGGGGAAGGCAAGGTTCCATCGGGTCCCTATGTGACCCTGTCGAGTCACTGGGCCTGCCTAGGCGCTAAG
Organism: Cricetomys ansorgei; assembly: GCA_026225945.1. Taxonomy (NCBI): domain Eukaryota; kingdom Metazoa; phylum Chordata; class Mammalia; order Rodentia; family Nesomyidae; genus Cricetomys; species Cricetomys ansorgei. The sequence continues at coordinate 4,608,171 of JAMJFZ010000484.1, forward strand.
CCCCCTAAAGATGCCTCTGTGCTTTTAAGAGGACCCCGTGTCACCCGCCACTGACCTCACACAGGCTCTTCCCGAGGCTCCATGGGTCAGTCTCAGCTTTCGGGGTTCCTACTGCACTCCTGTGCCTTGCTATAAAGCAACTGTGGTTAGGGAGATCTAGAAGGTGCTCTTTGGTGGGGGGCAGGGGGGTATCTTCTCCATAGTGTGTCAGATCTTCAGCCGGAAGAGATTGCCCTTTAACCCCACCCTGGAGCCTCTCTAGCTCTGTACTTGGTAGACATGAGCACCCAGCTTGCTCCTCAGTCATTCCACAGCCAGTTCTCCCTTTGGGCTTCCTTTTATACTTGAGCCCAGGTCTGCTTGTCCAGGGGCACCCTCCTGGGAGGGTGTGGCTGCCTCTCACCCAGGAGGGTGTGGCTACCTCTCACCTGCCTCCCACCTGGGTGCAGACCTTCCCTTTACTTCAACAGGATTGAGCTGCTCTTTTCCAGAGGGGTCCTCCCTTCCCTCCTGTCATCTCTTCTTCCCCGTCACCTCTACAGAGAGGCGCGCTTCAAACCCATTTGTCTTGATCATGTATACATCAGATACAGCTGAGAGAATTAAACTAAGCACACTGAGAATGTTTACCGACTGCCCTTGTGGAGATAGTTACCCCCACCCCCACCCCACCCGCGACACAGGAAAGAGAGCCGCTGAGCAGAGCTCCCAGCCATGCCACCGAGGAGTGCAGAGAGCCCTGCAGCAGCCACAGCCGGATCTCCGACCCTGGCAGGCAGCTTGGCCTGCTGTGATCTCAGCGGAGCTGTTCACAGAGGAGTGCCCTCCCTGTGCAAGAGGATTACAGACGGGATTTGCTGGTACATGCCCTGGTGTGAGAGCACAGCAGGTATTATCCCCGCTCTAGAGACAGCTTTGAGGGGCAAGTTCTTCTGGGACAGGTTCAGAAGGTTCTGGGAACCTGCGCTGACGGAGTCCTGCTGGTCTGAGGAGAACGGTGAACTCTGGCCTTCAAACATTTCAGTTCTCCATCCTTGAGCCCCGAATTCCCTATATCTTATATTATCCCTAAATTCTGCCCTCGAAGGTCTTGGCCCATCAGCGATTTGTCCTATTTCTGTGACACAATAGCCAGGTCAAACAACCTCAGGAAAGAAGGAAGGTTGCTCCACAGAGCAGGGGATGCAGCGTGAGGGCGAAGGCGCGGCCGCAGGAGCATGGAGCAGCTGCTGACGCATCCCCCGGAATACAGACCATTGACCGCTGGTGCTCAGCTTGCTCTCTCCTTTCCAGTCCGTCCAGGGTCTCAGTCCCTGGGATGGTGCTGCCCACATTCAAAGTGGGTCTTCCCGCCCGAATTAATCCAATCTGGAAACTGCTTTACAGATACTCACAGAGGTTGGTTTCCATGGTGAACCTAAACCCTGCCCTCACATTCGAGATGAGCCATCATGTCGCGCGTCGCTATTGTGACTGAAGATCTGAACCTTTCATTTTACTGCATGCAGAGGATTTGCATAGTCACACATGGCTGGGGGCCATCGTGTTGAATAGCGCCTCTCTATGGGAACCTGGATGTTTCAGGGGTAGACAGGCTCTCGTGGGGCAGGTTCCGGAGGCTTCAGGAACCCTCACTTCTTGAATCCTGCTGGCCTAGGAATAATAGACTCTGACCTGCAAATGTTTCAGCTCCCCAAGCCCTCACCCCTAACACTCTGACTTCCCTAGATCTAAAGAATGTGCTGCGTAGCAAGCCGTGGGATAACACGTGACTCACACTTTCCAGGAACGGAAACTCCACGGCAAACCGCTGGCTTCAGACGTGGCCTGTCTGCGGCCCCCTGTGGGAGGTGGATCTTAGAAAGCAGCGTGAGGGGTGTTTCTTCTAGAGAGGCCAAGGCTCCAGGGACCAATGTCTTCCAAGAGAAGAAAGTACTCTTCCAAGGGAGAAGGGCCACATATTCCCAGACCCAGGGTCAGAAAAGAAACAAACCCCGTGCAACTCACACACATGTCCAACTGCTCATGTCTGTTTGCTAAATACTCTTTCTGTGGTTTCCCTGTGCGTGTGCAGTGTGGCCCCTTCCTAGCCTTGGATAGGTGGTCACATATGTGGGAACTGAGAGCGCATGCTGTTTGTAGGGGACTTTTCCGAAGAACTACATAATGTTCATACCTCTCTATCTGATGGGTTGGGGCTTGGCAAGGTCTGGCTGACGGGCCACATCTGACTCAGCCCTCGTCTTTAAACAGCTGAAGAGCCAACTGCGCACTTTATATTTTGTCAACAGTTTTTTAAAAATTCAAAAAAACAGTAACACACTTGACATGTGACAATCATAAAATTCGCAGTTCCACACCTACTGCGACAAGCCTCATCCGTCCCTAGACCTGACCCCTAAGGAGGATTTGAGTAGAAATATGAGTGATTTCACTCACAAAGCTAAAAGTGCTTACTACCCAGACCTGGCCCTGGACAGAATGTTTGCCAGTCCCTGTGAGAGGTGGGAGGGTAGAACGTGAACAGAAGGTGTGTACCATTCCATCTGGGAAAATCTCCATGATTTTTACGGTTTCCACAGAGAGCATGAACTCGCTGTCCAGGGACTCTCCCGGGTAGCTAGGGCAGAAAGAATCCCTGCGGAGGTTGCGAACCACAGAGGTAAAAAGAAGGGATCTGGCCTCAGAGTAACCCTAGTGAGAGCAGGCCCGGACCAGCAGTGCCGAGACTGGCTGGACACCGTCAGTGAGTGTCCTCTCAAGAAGAGAGAGCGGGAACAGTCATGGAGCTTAACTTCGGCCAGCAGAAGTGTCTGGGCTCCACCTGCTTCTCTAGCTCTCTGTACCCTCATCCGGTTCAGTCCAGACTGCCCAGTTAGGGAACCTGGGCCTCACCTCTGTGTGATGGAAACTGGAAGATGGGGAGAAGAATTGGAGGTGGATGGAAACAGTGAGAGAGAGAGAGAGGAGAGAGAGAGAGAGAGAAAGAGAGAGAGGGAAACAGACAAGGGAAAGGCAGACATGGAGGGCTCCCCACAGCATGGCCAGGAAATGACATTCTGTGCCTATTCCTCTATTGTAGCCAGTGCAGCGAGCTCTGCCTTTGGCACACCGAGGCAATGGGGAGCCCTGGGGAGCCCTGGGGAGCCCACACCACCAAAGCACCTGTTGCTCCAGGTGAAGCATTCACTTTGAAGGCAGCTGGTCTTTAGTGTTGGGTTTCTCTGTTACTTCATCTTTCCTTTTTTATTAAAAAGTAAAAGCTGTTTGTCACAGAAGCAATTCTGAGAGCTCCAGAGTTTGAGAGGAGGTTCCATTGCCAGGTTGTGTTGGAGGGAAGCTGTTGGACTTTAGCCCCTAAATGTGGCTCTTTTAGGGTTGCTTCTGCTGAATGATAGCACTCCTGAAATTATCTAGTTACCTCTGCCTGTCTTTCTCCGTGTCTCTGCCTCTCATCTCTGGCTCTCTTATCTCTGGCTCTCTATTTTTCTGTCTCTCTCTCTCTGTATCTCTGTCTCTCCGTCTCTGTCTCTCCGTCTCTGTCTCTGTGTGTGTCTCTGTCTCTGTCTCTCTATTTTTCTGTCTCTGTCTCTCTCTGTCTCTGTCTCTCTATTTTTCTGTCTCTGTCTCTCTCTGTCTCTGTGTCTCTGTCTCTGTGTGTTCCACGTTTGTTTTGTAGTTAGCATACAAAGCAACAGGTTTCCCTGGGGTATTTTCATATGTTCTTATCTTGATTGGTCCCTGCCCTACCTGTCCCTCTCCCTGATCTCCAGCCCCATCCCTAATTTACCCTTGTACCCCAGATCCCCCCTCCATTTCTGAATCACTCATATTCTGTGATACAGACCCCTCTCAAAGCCTCTTAACTCTCCTCTCATGAGCCCCTTTCCAGCTTCCTGGACTCTGCCCGTACTCGTCCTGTGTGAATACACACATATAAAAATTCAACAATGGGATCAGAACGTGAGAGAGAATTGCAGTGTTTGTCTTTCTGATTCTGGGTTTATGTACATTGAAGCAGGGTGGGCACAGAGCACACTCGCATCCACCCACATGGGTGTACACACACACTCACACTCACACACTCACACCTCTCCACAGATAAAGAGCTCCTTCCACCCATGTCCCAGCCCCTAAATAGAAAGCTCCTCCTGGGAAGGCCCCAGGGAAGCCCTGCAGCCTGATCAAATCAGGCCTAGAGTTTGTACAGCACAAATCACTACAGATGAAGTTGATTGCTTTTTTGGACGAGTGGGTGAAGGGACGGATTTGATACACTGCCTTGTGAAATATTGCACAATTAATCCCCAATCAGCTCGGCGATGACAGCGCCACTCGGGCTGAAAATCAGTGAAAAGACTGGGAAGGTCAGGGTGAGGGTAGGTCGTGGCGAGCGAGCAGAGGCGGGGCAGGGCAGCAGGTGACCTGGGCTTGTGTGGTGAGAAGATGGGGCACAGTGGGACAGCAGGACTTGTGCCACGCCTTCTGTGACGTCCCATTAAGGACCCCGAGCATCGCGTCACCTCCCATCCTGAGCACTGTCCCCACCCCATGGGTCACACGCCTCCCACACACCTCCCTGATTTGGGTGCCCATGGGCTTCTCAGCATCGCCATGGAGACATCTAGAGCCAACCCCTCCAGAACTTCTGCGCCCAGGAGGTGCTGTCCCAATGGGACAGCCACACGCCCACATACCCTAGAGCCTGGACGTCCCCCTTGCTCCGTGTGAATGTGCCCATTTCTTACTACTGATGTCATTGCATCAGCCCCGCCCCACCCTGCCCTTCATAGACCCGCCCTTATGCTCCTGTCCCCTGGCCACACTGCCGCCATTGTGAGGTGCGACCACCGCACCCTTCTCACCGCTCCCAGACAAGGACAGCGCCCCCTTCTTCCGCCACCTTTGGCGATCTGGCCCTATCAACCGTTCTGTACCCCACCCCTCTGTCTTCGGGGTCCCTGGGGCGCCTTCTCGCCTCATCCTCTACCCAGGACTGTCCTGCTGCTGCTGCCCCTACCCGTCTCTTGGCTCAGCCACCCCTGCTCATTCTTCCGGCTTCCCGGCCTCCTCTGCTGCCTCTCCAGCCCGCTCTGATGAGAGCCTGTGGCGTGTTTGCACATGAGCCGGGCTCAGAGGCTGACCTAAGCACAGCATTATCACGCTGGCGCTCGCCCCTCGTGGCCACACGGAGAGAAGTCATTAGGATGATAGTCACTTTCCAGCCCGCAGTGATGAGACGTCTCCGAGCTGGTGCATTGTGGGATATCCAAGTCAGGCCTTCCGCCCCACGCAGCATCCCTCTCCCTGCCAGCCCCTCCTGAGTGACTCTGATGCTAGGAGCACCTTGCTTCGAGTCCCTTCCCTTACGAGGATCGGAGCCATAACTCAACACACCTGTGCCTCTCCTGAAATCAAAGCTGAATGAACCCTTTCTCCAGGGTCTCGCCTGGCGTGTGTAGAAGTCCTCGTCTTCTCGGTACCACAGATGAAAAGGGAGTATTTACTCTCCCCATCATCGTCCATCATTTGGGGACCCCGTGTCCTAGATAGGAAAAAGGTTGCTCGACGTCACCCAGAAGCCATAGTAAGCTTCCTGTCCCAAAGGCCCTAGTCAGAAAGACAGACAGTAATGGGGTCTAATACCCCATTACTAATACCGCTAGTCATGGGTTAACCCACAGGCCAACTGAGTCCCACACCCTGGGGCCCCTAGCGCCCCAGCTTCCTAACGTCACGTCTCTCTGCCGATGGACCGATACACACGGACGGGATCACCGTGGTGTTTAGAGGAACAGAGGAACTTCTGAAAACAGTCCCGTGGTTCTGAGAGAGGCCTGGAGGCTTCTCCAGTTTATATGCATGAGCCCTGATAGACATGTATCCGTTTTTCTTCTGAACGTCATGTGGCCTACCCAGCGAGTTCAGGCAGTTCTGGGTAAACAGGCTGGGGGTGTCTGGAGAGGGTGGCCTTGCTTCCCCTGTCACAAGCTGGCTAAACAGGTGTTTGACAAATTCGCAGCCCAAATGTGGGCTCTGAGAAGGCTAAGACCTACAGATAGGAAGGCACTGGAGGGGGTGTGATGTCAAAAGCCAGCCTTGCTCACCTCAAGCCTGGAGTAAACACTGAGAGGGTGCAGGCAGGGGCCTTCTGTACTTCTCCGTCATCCATGTCTCCCTCCACTTGGCTCGTGACATGAGCCAAACAACGTGCCCATGAGGAACGCAGATCCTGAGAGGGAAAGAGACCACAGAGAGCCACAGGCGGCTGCTTGTTTCATTGCCAACCAAACACGTCCAGGAAAAAAAAAATGTCCAAACAAGAATAAACCTGGCAAGAAATGGTCGATCAAAAAAATTCCCAATCACAAAACCAAAACATAGCATCTTGCAAACCAGGAAAGTCAGGGAAGAATATTGCCTTCTTAATAATAAACACATTTCGTGGGCAAGAACTGCAAGGGAATCGTTTAAATTAATTTCCGCTTTGTTTGTTTGGTTTGTACAGGGCTTAAATCCCAGCTGACAGCGATCTGTAAAAGTTCTAACATATTGGAAATCTGATTTTCGTGCAGCCTGAATCCCAGAGTCCAAAATGATTTCTCTTTCAACTCTGCTAATCAGACAGGCAGGGCTCAAATGGACTCTGGGTCAAGCCAAATTGCACTTGGTCTTTCTGGGGGCATAAAAAATGTCTGACAGAAGCTCCAGGGGGAAGCTGCCTGCCATTCCTCTCAGGGGAGCTGCTGTGGGGAGGCGGCTCCTGTGAGAGATAGGGACAGTCGGCCCCTGGGTGTCCTGGGCAGCTCTGCCAACCCCTCCTTCCCTCTCCACTCCACCCTTCCTGTGATGTGTATCTTTACAAGCCAAGGGAACTCTGAGGATGAAAAGGGGGAGATTGAGCTGGGTGGTGGTGGTGCATGCCTTTAATCCCAGAGGCAGAGGCAGGCGGATCTCTGTGAGTTCAAGGCCAGCCTGGTCTTCAGAGTGAGTTCCAGGACAGCCAGAGTTACCACAGAGAAACCATGTTTGGAAAAACTAGGGGAAAAAAAGAAAAGGAAAAAAGGGAGATTGGTCCAATTTGGAATTGGAGGCCAGTGCTTTGGCACAGACTCTGGTGTGGATCCCATCACTCAGCACCCCGAGACAGCCCTTACCAAACTGGTGAGCTGTCTGTAGCTGGACATCTTTCTCTCCCATACAGATTTCCAAAGAGCCCTGACTGATGGATCACCTTGGGTTCCTTCCCATCTCCTGAGCAGCTCACCCCCAAGCTTGGTCTGCAGATCAGCTGTTCCCAACACAGAAACAGGGCTGCAATGTAGCCCTCCCACCAGCCAGCTCCACTGGGTGGCCCAGGCGATAAGCACCTGAGAACTAGTCCTCCGCCCAGCTCAGCCCTGAACCTGAGAGGCCCCACCCTCCATTCTCCCACCAAATCCATCTGCAATAAATGCAAGAAGAAAGCAAATAAGCACAGGAACAAAACCAACCAACACTTGCTCAAAAATAAAAGCAGGATACATAACACATGGCCTCTCACCTCTGTAGATGTGCCCTCCTGGTACCCAGCCTTGTTCCTGTCAGCGCTGGGCTCATGTCAGCAAGGGAGGCCTGTCCCAGGGCAGCATGGAGTGTGTGTGTGTGTATGTGTGTGTGTGTGTGTGTGTGTCAGCATGGAGTGTGTGTGTGTGTGTGTGTGTGTGTCAGTAGAGTGTGTGTGTGTCTGTGTATGTATGTGTGTCAGCATGGAGTGTGTGTGTGTGTGTCAGCAAGGAGTGTGTGTGTGTGTGTGTGTCAGTAGAGTGTGTGTGTGTGTGTATGTATGTGTGTCAGCATGGAGTGTATGTGTGTGTGTGTGTGTGTGTGTGTCAGTAGAGTGTGTGTGTGTCTGTGTATGTATGTGTGTCAGTATGGAGTGTGTGTGTGTGTGTATGTGTGTCAGCATGGAGTGTGTGTGTGTGTGTATGTGAGTCTAGAGTATGTGTGTGTATGTGTGTCAGTATGGAGTGTGTGTGTGTGTGTGTGTGTGTGTGTGTGAGCGAGCATGGAGTGTGTGTGTGTGCACCAGTATGGAATGTGTGTGTGTATGTGTGTGTGTGTGTGTGTGTCTGTGTGTGTGAGTATAGAGTATGTGTGTGTGTGTGTGTCAGTATAGAGTGTGTGTGTGTGTGTGAGTATAAATGTGTGTGTGTGTGTGTGTGTGTGTGTGTGTACACCAGTATGGAGTGTGTGTGTGTGTGTGTGAGTATAGAGTATGTGCATGTGTGTGTGTGTGTCAGTATGGAGTGTGTGTGTGTGTGATATTTTAACCCACATGGTAATCCCCCAGCACCTCCCCCATATACCCAAGGATCTCAGCCTAGGCTGAGCAATGAGTACTATGACTTCAGCCGAGTGCTCCCTGGCAGTACTGAGCTCTCAGTGCCTCTAGTCCTCCACGGGGTACAGTACTAGGTGCCTGCATTCCCACTGGCATGTCCCACAGTCTGTCTTATGCCTTACCCTGGAGTTCACCCTGTACCTCGGTCTCCCAGGTCTGCCAACCGTGGCATGGCCTCTCTTGTTCCTTCTCTGTTGCACTGTCTTCCTTCCTTCCTTCCCTCTTTCCAACTGAACTCTCGTTTTTCCTCTCTCCCTAGTGCTTGTACGGCTGCTATGTCCATTCCTCCATCATCCCCACTTTCCACCGGAGGTGCTACTGGCTCCTTCAGGTAGGTGGCTGGGACTGGATTCTTCTTGCGTCGCTGGTGCTCGGGAAGGGTCCGTGGAGGGTGCTGAGGGGGCATGGGGCTCCTGAACGTGACAGCGACTTTGGGCTGAGAGCCCTGGTGAGCTTTCCTAGTTCTCAGTGGTGTGTGACAAGGCTGGTTTGGCGAGTGGTCTGGTTGTGAGGTTCCAGGAAGGAGAGCAAGCAAGCTGCTCATCCAAGGGGAAGAGAGTAGATGCTTCAGGGTGCCGAGGAGCTCTGGCTTCCTTTTGATGAAGTTGAAAAGATGGCTGAGTGTCCTCCCCTCAGTATAAAAATTCCCGTTGGCTACTAGCCATCCGTTCATTTGTTTTCTTGGGTTTGTCAGAAGGCGCGTGTGGGAAACAGGCTTCCAGGGGTGTTTTAGGTGCAGTGGGATTTACTGGGGAACCTGCTGGGGAGGAGATCTTGACTCCCTAGAAAGGAGCTCTGTGATCGATTTGTTATGTCTGCTTTAGAGAAGGAGGTGGTGTGGGAGCCATCTGCCTTGTTTATGGAGGGCAGCTTTCCGTCCATGGTGCTGATTAGACAGCCTCTGTCTGTGATTACGGATAGACAGCTTGCGTCGATGGTGCTGGCAGGCAGCTTCTGTCCGTGGTGCTGGCCAGACAGCCTCTGTGATTATAGACAGCTTGTGTCTGTGGTGCTGCCAGGCAGCCTCTGTCCGTGGTGCTGGCCAGGCAGCCTCTGTGGTTATGGTTAGACAGCTTCTGTCTGTGGTGCTGCCTCTGTCCATGGTGCAGGCTAGACATCCCCTGTCTGTGACTAGGGATAGACAGTCAACTTGCGTCTGTAGTGCAGCCAGGAAGCCTCTGTCCGTGGTGCTGGCACAGAAGATCTAAACAGAGGCTACCTAGCCTCTTATTAGAAGCCCAGGAGAGGATGCTACTGTGTGGGGTCAAGGACTGCAGATCTATCCAGCGAGCCTGGCCCTGGGTCTCTTTCCAAGCTAGTCCCCTGCCATACAAATTCTCTTTGTAGAACCCAACCCAACGGGCCTGTCACCATTCCCTTACATACAACTTTGCCCAACAACATCTGTCCAGGATCAGCTGCCCGGGAACCTCATTGCTGCGGCCTCACTGTCTGTGCCCACTTTCTGTTCAAGCTGGCAAGCACATGGGGATTGATGACCCGGGACCTGAGGGGCCTGAATGGGAGGGAACGAACGGGGAAGAAAGCTTCAAGCATCTTATCATGTGTGCAGAAAGGAAAGGACCTCAAGGAGCGCTGTTTCCAGGGAAGATAGCCTGGGAGCTGTCTGGATAGGGAGACCGAGGCTCAGCCCCATCCAGGCCCTGGTCTCCCAGCTGTAGCTACAAGTCCTTCTGTTCTCCCTCAGTTCCCAGGAATAATTTCTGTGGCTCAGCACATTCATTAGAGACTGACATCCTGGCCAACCAGAAGATGTGCTGATCTACAAAGTCTGGACTGTCCTCTCACCAGGCTGCACTGACAGTTGTCCTGTCTCTGTGTCCCTTGGAGCCGGATGTTGGGGTTTCTGCTTTTCTAATTTCTCAGAGCTGTGTCATTTTGAGGGTTTTGTATGTGGTCATATAGTGCTACTTTGGTTCATAGAAATTGTCCTAAAGATTCTAAGCTATCAGGTGAGAGTTTTCTCACTGGCAAGGTAGAGACAGCGTGTGGGGCCTCTACTCTGAGGGCAGCACTCTGGCCTGGCTAGAATGTAATCATGGTTCCCTGGCCCAGATGCTGCCTCCAGAAACCTCATTCCAAGCATCCTGCAGCTTTTGGAGATCTCTTCCTAGACCTCCAGTGCCCTGCCCCAGATGTGACTCTTTTCCTTTGGGTGTCTAAGTCCCTGGTTAGACTTCACCTTTGCCGTGCCCTCTGTGCCACATCAGACTGGCTCCTAGCAGATCAGCTCCCCACTTGCCAGCTTCCTGTTGGCAGCCCAAACGCCTCTCCTTAAAGATGGCGCCCTCCATGCCTGCCCACGCCAGCCTCTGCTGCCTCCCCTCAGCCCATCACGCTCTTGTGGCTTTTTAATTCCAGTAAACCTCCTCTGCTGGAAGCAGATGCCTTTGGGCAGCACGAGAGCTGAGCTCCCTTCTCCGTGGCTGTTCTCTGATGGCTCCCAAATAGCCCTGCAGCAACAGCGGAAGCCCGTCCCCTGCCCTCTCTCCATCCCTGCTTCCAGTCCCGGCCTCCAGGCGGGGATACCCCAGGGGTGATTCCTGTGCTCGTGCCTAGCTTGTCACACTCTAGCTGACAGGAAGCTGGGTCCTCTCCCCCACCAAAGGCCAGTGTGGTAGGATCAGCTTGGCTGCTCTTAGGCATCTCCATTTTGCTATCATATGCCAGGGAGAATTGTCTCCACCATTCCTCACCTCTGGGTCCTCAGGTACAGCTCTTTCTCCTGCTGTGTGATCTGGTAACAGCACAGGAGCTTCACCCAGATCAAGGCACCGGTGGGGTCCTTGGGGTGGGGTGCCAGGATGAGATCCCCACCCTCAGCCAGGCCGAATGACAAGAAGTTAGGGAGCTTAAGCCAAGGCAACTAATGCAAGGCATGCCTTGCCCACGCCGAGCCAGGTGTCCCAACAGCAGCAGGTGCCCCTGGCGGCAGTCCTAATGCTACAGCACCAGGACAGTGACAGCGTGCTCAGGTTAAATGTCTCTGGTGTTAAGGAAGATGCTGTGAGATGCTGGCCCGGATGTAATTTGGTCCAGGTTTGTCTCTGACACCTTCCCAGTGCCATGGAAAAGGGTTGGTAGATACGAGGGTGTCGTGACAGTGCCCCATGGGAGTCAAGAAAGGATCCTGTAGAACAGGTCCAGGTCCTGAGGACCTTAGGAAGAGGCCTAGGCTGGCTAGGAGCACACAGCCCATTTGCTGAGCAATTTGTCTTGAGAAAGATGGCCTTTTCAGGAAGGGTGCAGTGGGGTAGGGGGCTCTGGATAAAGGAACTTCCTGAAGGTACGCCCAACCACTGACTGCCACAGCTTCAGCTCAGCAACCAGCTCCTGCCCACTGGCCATGGCTTCAGTAACCAGCTCCTGCCCACTGCCCATGGCTTCAGTAACCAGCTCCTGTCCATTGCTATGGCTTCAGTAACCAGCTCCTGCCCATTGCTATGGCTTCAGTAGCCAGCTCCTGTCCACTGGCCATGGCTTCAGCTCAGTAACTAGCTCCTGCCCACTGGCCACAGCTCATGTCCATCATCTGACATCTTCCAACAGAGGCCACCTCAGACTCAGATTACTTACCACAGCAGAGACCTCTGCTCTACCCACAAAGAAATCTACCAAGGTCTCTTTAGCCACAATAGTAGCTCCCCAACAGAGGAACTCACGCCTCTGTCTCCCTCGGTACCAAGCACAGGGCCTTGACCAAGGGGGGGCAGGAGCCAGCATGTCCTAAAGGCACAGCTTAGCTGAACAAATACCTCCAAATGGCAGCCCTGAGCAGGCCAATGGCCGGGAGCATGGGATCAGCACTGAGACTTTCAGGGTGAAACTGAACCATACGGAGTTAGAGTTTTTGAGCCACCTGTCTTTCTTCTGGAGGGGCAGGGGGAGCTGCTGCTGCTTCCTGTTCATTTGGGTGCATCATATTCTCCCTTCTTTGCTAGTGAAGGTTCTGCTATAGTCCAGCCCAAGACGCAAGCAAGCAAGCGAGCCCTAGAACGTAGGGCGCTGAAGCCTGAGTAGCTCACAAGCGCATAAGGTCATTATCATGACTGATTGGCACCAGTGCCATAGGAGACTCTGAGCATCTTGGAGGTGCCACAAGGTGGGGGTTATGCCCAAGAGAGCATCCAGATGGGCTGAACCCTACCTACTTCTCCAACTGGCTAGACCCTGAGATCTTAGATAACCTGGAAAAGGCCACCTCTGCAGGTACCACACACCTCCTTGGCTCAGACCCCCCCCCCCGGCCTCTGTGTCATAGCCAGCAGCACCCCAGGCTCCAGGGAGCTCAGTTACGGTATTTTTCTGGGTGTGTCGCTGAGGTCCACAGAGAGGGTCAGACCTAGAGTCAGTGATCTTCCCACCTCAGCTCTCACTGTCTGACATGGATGTAACTGTAGCTTCCAGGGCTCAGCCTTGCCAGGGCCAGAGGCAGTGTCAAGGGATGAAGCAGAGTCAAACAGAAAGGGTCTCCCCATCTGGGGCTCAGGCCCCAGGCTCCTTGGCCTCCACAGTCCAACCCTTGAGCACAGCTCTCCCCGAGAAGGAGCCCTGCTTCTAGCCATGCTTCCCAGCAGACTGCTGGCTTCTTTGCAAACCGTTTATGCTTCTAATGAGTGCTTTCCTCTTTGCCATTGTTCTCTAAAATGCTTAATGAATGTTTTCTGCGCATAAGGCAGGGGTGCGCCTCCACATAGCTTCTTGACTGCTCATTCCAGCCCATGGGGCAGAGGCTGTGGGGATCCTTCCTGGCTCAGTCCAGCCCTCCAATACACAGAGATCTGAAAATGGGTCCCTGGGGTCAGAGAATAGCATAGTACAGGGTTTGGGTCTCCCAGTTCACTAAAGAAGTGCTGGCATCTCAATGCCAAGATCTGGGAAGAACACTTGATTCTGAATCCAAGGAGCTGGATTTAAGTTCTACCTGGTATGCTCTGAGCAAGCAGCTGTACCCACAAGGCTGACCACCGCTGACCACTGCCTGCTGACCAGGTAGTCAACCTTCAAGATGCTCCCCTTGTCACTAGGGAGAAGTGCTTCAATCACATGGCCACTAGGAGGCAGAATGAAGCAAGATGTCAAGGTTACCCCTCTGCCACTTTGTGAGGTGTCATCGTCTCTCTTAGACATGTCCCAGGCCGTGAAAATGACCCCAAAATGGGAGGACTACTGGGCCCTTTGCTTTAATATGGTACTTCCTGCCTACTCTCTAGGCTCTGCTAACTCTAGCCACCTAGAAATACTGAATAAGGGGAGTGATGGGGGTATTGTTATGACAAAATGCCAGGGGTAACCATCTTATAAGGAAGAAAGGTTTATTTTGGTTCATGGTTTCAGAGGTTTCCAATCCCTGGCTGCCAGGTCCTTTTACTTTGCATCTGTGGTAGCACCTGACATCACGGTTCAGAGAACATAGCAGAGTGAGACTAGTCACCCCAAGAAAGCTGGGGAGAAAAGAGAGAAAGGGGGAGGGAGGGGCTAAGGTCCCAATGTGCATGCTCTCGGAGGCCTCCCACAAGCTGCAGCTCCAGAAGTCTCTGCCTTCTTCTCATAGTGCCGCAGACTGGGGACCATAACTTTAGCACATGGCCTCTGGGGACAGTGCAGATTCAAGTCATATGATAGCCTCACATGTCCACACAACAAGGAATTCTGGGGAAGCACAGCGATGGGCCAGGTCACCTGGGAAGGCTTCCTGGAAGAGGCGAGTCCAGAGTTGAAAGATGGCAGAGACAGGGCTGGAAAGGTATCCTCAATGGTCTTTTAACATGAGGCAGGTTGGTCAGAGGGATTGATGAATGTTCTCTGCAGGAATAAGGCAGGGGGCAACATGGCTGCTAAAAGCTGGCCCAGGAACGTCTGGGAAGAGGCCTCAGGCAGGGCAGCTTGGTATGCCAGCACAAGCCAGTTTGAGGGGGAGTGAGGGGAGAGGCCTGGGATTCACCATCCCTGCCTCGGACTCGGCAGATGAGGAGGGGGTGGTGTCGGAGCAAAGCCACTGTGAGGATCCGGGGCCTGTAGTCCCAGCGCTCTGGAGGCTGAGAGAAGATCCATAGCGAGCAGGCAGTGTAATACCCCATCCCTACAAACAGAAACAATGACTCTTCCACGGAAGCCTCTTCAGGGCCACCCATGTTAGCAGTAGCCCCTGTCGCCACTGTCACCGTCAGCCATGTTAATAACCTTACTGATCACAGGCCTTGTGCCTCTAAGCACTGTGTGGTCCTCGCAAGGCTACATCGCGTTCCACCAGCAAGCGCTTAAGCTGGCCGTCAGCAGGCCTCTCCCTGATGTGCCGGAGGCAGGCTAGTCCCAAACCAGGCGTTGGCTCATCACGAGGAGCCTCCGCTGAGGTGTCCCTACTTTGGGAGAAGGGTTGGTGGGACGGACAAGAGTCTGTGGGCCAGAGGGTGCACTGCAGGAGAAAGGGAAGCTGGCTCCAGTAATGGGGGAGGGGCGGGATCGAGAAAAGTGAGGACCATGATGCCCCAGGACGAAGCCCCAGCAGGAGAGACTTGGGCCGAAAGGAGAGAGGTTCCATTCAGCATGGACGATTACAGTCCAGGGGTAACTGAAACCAAAGCCATGTGCATGGTCCACATGGAAGATCCTAGGGATCTTTCAGCTGGGAACCGGCATAAACAGGTTGCACATGGCGGGGGTGGGGGGTGGGGGGGGGGGGGGCGGGGGGGGGAAGAATGGTGCCTTCAGCGAGATGGTTCCCGAGATGCCTTCTTATCCGGGATCTCTATTCTAACCGGCACTCTCCCCTTTTCTCTCTATTTAACATCCCTTGAATAACGTGATCAGGAGATTAGGTAGACACCAGGAATTTACAGTGCTATGCAAAAAAAAAAAAAAAAATTGCTCAATTCCATTAAGATTTCAGGACCCTGGCCAAGGCTGCACCACAGAGCGGGTAGTATTTCCTCCCTAGATGTCTCTGCTCGATTGTGATTTACAATGCCAAGGCCGTGGCTGTGCCCACCTGGAGCTTCCAGAGAATATGGCAGACTCCCAAAACCAGCTAGTACCATCTCTGAGGAATGTCGCTGGGCGTCTTCCAGATTCCCTCATCCCAATCCCTTCCTCTGGGGACAGGAGAGATGGGGAATGTCTGAATGGCTCTATCCCCGGATCCCTCTCCACGTGTGGTGTTCAGGCGCTGGTGGCCAGCCTCACCTTCACCTTGAACATTTCAGCTTGCCGAGGTTGCTGGTGTGGCCCTCTGGAGCCACAGGACACTCTGCTACCACCTAGTGGACAAGGAGGGTAGTGCGGATAGGAGAGCCTACCTGGATCTGGGCTTGGGATCAGCCACGTTTGAACTCACTACTACTCTAGCTAGCCTGGGTCTGGCTGAGTGAATTGGATGTGGTTGGGGAGAGCGGGCGTGTGTGTGTGTGTGTGTGTGTGTGTGTGTGTGTGTGTGTGTGTGTGCGCGCGCGCCGCCGCGTGCAGGTATTAAATTCTCACCATGAGGATGGACAGAGGTCAGGCCTGCAAATATCCTGGTGTCATGCTTGGCAGGCTGATTGAAGTCACCTTCCAGCTAAGACCACTCCCCGGGCTTTCACCCCAGCAGATTGGGTGAGTTAATGTTGCCAGGGGTGGTCCCTAAGAGAATGTCCCTCCATGAGCAAAATGTAAAGTCTCTTAGACGTCACCGTGTGATCATAGACCCCAGAGTCTGGTTTGTTCCACAGCCTTGGGCAAGGATTTCTCCTGCAGTCACATGAGCTGGAGCCTCTGCATCCTGTCGGTTGGTCTCTTGTTCCCCTCACAGGCCCAAGCCTCCCTAGCTCCGTGTCCCACTGTGACGGAAGCACAATGTCCCTTATCCTGGCATGCAAACTCTCCTTTGTCCTTCAGTCCTGAAAGCACTGGGCTGCCCAGGCTAGCTGGAAGGCAGAGGCAGGATAGAGCTGCCAGAGCTGCCACCCCTGGAGATGGGAATTATTAATTAGTCTTATTATCCAGAATGTGTCAGCCTCTTAATCCTTGGGTCTGCAGAGGGGCCTGTGCCTCCACGTCGAGTAGCCTCAGCTTGGCTAAGCAACTGCTTTTAATATAGAGGCAGAACAATGGGCTCTACGGTTTGGTTACTATCTTTATCTATCAAGCCAAACAATCCACGGCCCCCTTTACAGAATACCCTTCAAAGGCGAGGAGAAAGCCAAAGCGGCTTAATTCCCCAGCTATATAAAGCAGGCTTTTGTCTAATTATCCCGTGCATGTAATCTGGAGCTGACGTCCCGTCCGTAATACCCTAATCTTCTGAGCGAAGGGGAAACTGTGTGCCTGTGCTTCTCAGAGCACCAGACAAAAGTTGGCCTCCAGGAAACACTTTCGACGTCGCCTGGGAAGAGACTCGGAGGGCGGAGAATGAAACTCCGCTGTGATGTGTCAGAACCTGAGGGACCTCCGTGACGTGCTCCAGACGTGCTCCACACGCGTCAGCAGCTGGCTCAGGCCTCCAGCTGTGCCCCAGCAGGCGACACTGGCCCTGGTGGGAGTGTTTCAGACCCAGCGTGGGCGAGGAGGTCTTGTGATCCGCATCGTTGCTTCATTCATCCCTCAGTGTTAGTGGCTGTCAGGATGCAGGGCTGAGACGTGCTGCACGCTGCAGACACGCAGCAGGTGTTTTAGCTAGGTAGGAGTATACAAGGGTACATAGGTGTACACACACGCATGTAAATGCACAGGTATGTACACACAGAGAATCATAAGTGTGCACATGTATATGCATGTATGTACAGGTATACATGATACACAGGTGTACATGTACACACTTTTTTTTTTTTGAGACAGGGTCTCTCTGTTGTAACTGTGGCTGTCCTGGAACTCACTCTGTAGACCAGGCTGGCCTTGAACTCACAGAGATCCGCCTGCCTCTGCCTCTGTCTCCTAAGTGCTGGGATTAAAGGTATGTGTCCCCACCACCTAGCCACACAAATATTAAGTGCGCACAGGCATACACATATACACACATGTTCACAGTTATGTACATGTATGCACATAGGATTGAGGGTGTGCACAGGTATTCACATATATACACACCTATGATAAAGGGTGTTCATAGATGCACATAGATGTGCCTGAATGTTCATGAGTATACATGCACATTCAAAAGTATACGTGATCACGGGTCTGCACATGTGTGTTCACAGGCATGCACAGGTATTCATAGCTGATTGTGGGTATGCATGGCTACATACAGACATTCTGCATAGGTTTACACACGTACACACACATGATCACAGCGGCACGCACATGTGTGCACACAGGTTCACAGACATGCAGAGGTACACAAAGATATACATACGTATGCACATGTGATCATGGACACACAGATTTCCATGGACACGCACATATATCCACGTGTACATGGTTATATGCAGCATCTTGGCCCTCAGTATTCTCCTGCTCTCCTCCTGGCCCAGGTTCTGCAGGGTCTGAAGTAGCTCTCCCTAGCTACCACATCCCGATAATGGTCCAGGACGCTACCTTGATGGTTTCTTTTGTTCCCGAGTAAGTCCTAGATCCTAGGTGCCCCGGGACCTTTGCATACACCCCTCTAGCTGTCTGGAGGGTACAGCTGTCTGAACCTTACCTGGTTGGTTAAGACGCAGGTCTTAGCTCAGCCATCAGGTCATAGTTTCTCTGACGTTCAGTCACTTCTGGGCAAGCCGCTCTGTTCCCTTCCCCCAGCGTTCTATGATGAAATATTGAAGATGATCTGAAAGGCCGAGAGGATTTCACAAGTATCTAGACTCCACCACCACAGCCCGTCTGGCTTTGTCACTGTGTAACATCCGTGCAGTGGTTCGACTTGTCTCCTTTTCATTCATATCAGAAGTCCCACCCGGCGGGCTCCCGCGCACTAGGCATCCGCAGGCAGGGCCTCAAAGGAAGTGCAGGCCTTGCGTGGCTTTGTGTCTGAAGGCGTTTCCGCAGTGAGCCAATAGAGTGCGACTTACCAAGTGTGTGCGTTGTCGTAGCCCAGGGCCTCCAAGACCAGGGTCAGTCTTCCTCCAGAAACCCCAGGCTTCGTTCTGGGCACCGCCCAGAGGTTAGCAGCTGCCTAGCATTCCCCACTGGAGCTGAGTTCCTGGGTAACCTGGGGTTCCCTTTCGTTGGATTTAGTCTCGTTAACAAAACAATTTAAAACAGACTCAGAAGGAGGCTTGAGGAGCATTTTACCAGTTTGAGAGAAGAGCATCAGGGCAGGCGAGGCGCAGAGACTCTTGGCACCTGCCAGGAGGAGAAAGATGGAGAGGAGGAGGAGAGAGCAAGTGTGTTAGTCAGGGTGGGAGGATGCAGGCAGCTGCCGCGTGGCCCAAGCGGCACTGGCCTTTAAAAAAAAGGAGCACAAATGTCCAGAGGGGGGTGGAAAGGGACAGTCCACCAAGGAAGAGTAAAGGCTCCCAAGGACAAGAGGGGACAGTGAGTCCAAAACCCACCTCGCCAAGGCTATGACCCTTCGTAAGACATTTGCGTTTACAAATCCACCTCCCTGTGTGACCCTGGCCTTTCCTGAGCATGCTCTGTTCATGAGAAGCCGCTCAGGAGAGGAAGGACTTCCAGTCTTTCTCTGCAAACTGGTCTCTGTCATAAGTTAATCTTCCAGTCCCAATCCTACAGTCACAAAATCCTTCGTGCTCCTGTGCCAAGCTCCTCTCTCCCCTCTCTCTCTCTCTCTCTCTCTCTCTCTCACACACACACACACACACATACACACACACACATGCCATCCTTCCACAGGGTAGGGGCCCACCCAGAAGGCAGGCTGGAGGGCATAGCCAGTCTGCTGCTGTTCCCTGGGGCTCCTCTCAGATACCCCCACAGCTGGGTCTGCAAAATGCTGGGTCAGCACAGGTGCCCTAAAAGGGAGTCTCCCCAAGTCTTCTCCTGCCTCTCCTGTAACCCCTCCCCCTCCTGAGGAGGTTTGCAGTTCCAAGATGCAGTTTGAAGTGGCCCCAGAGTGAACACAGCTAAGGTCTCTAGGAGCCTCTGGAGTGGCCTGGAGGCTTACCCTTGGGGCCGTGGATGGGGGCCAGGAGTCTCCACGAGGTTAGCTTGGAGAGTTGAGAGGGAATCCAAGGTAGAAATGTTTGCTGATCCCGAATCGATAGCAGATTGCCTAATTTAGAAACTGAGTTCTAACATTGTCGGTTGGAAAGAACGAGCTTCCACCGAGCCCCTTTCTGCTGGTAGGGGTATGGCTCTGGGGCTCTACTGTGGGCTGTCTCTGGCTCCAAGTCCCAAGGTTAATGGTTCCAGGAGCAGTGTTTTCTGTCCTCTGTGACTGTAAGGCGTGCATATGCCCTACCCCAAACCACAGCTGTGAGCCCAGGCTGGCCATCGGCACACATTCAGTAGCTCCAAGGGGCTTCAGAATTCCGAGTCGGTAGACTGAGTCAGCCAGTAGAGTCCCCGAAGCCACGGCAGCCTGGCTAGAGGGTGGGGCTGGAGGGACCTCGGCTTGGCTCCAGGAAGCTGTTTCTGCATCAGCTGCCCCGCAGCCTCTGGAGGACTCACAGTCTCTGGTTCCGAAGCCCCACTTTCCTGAGGGCTGGTGAGAGCCGGCATGTTGCTGGATGTGGCCAGGACTGGGAGAGGAAGGCCATACCCCCCAACACACACACACTGTCTCCTGGTGGATTCAGCTGTCAGGAGCCAGAGGACAAGGCCCAGAGCCAGCAGCCCCTGGGAGCTACACTGGAATGGGCTTTGTACTGTCCTGGGTCCTGAACACTCCAGTGTGCTCTGGCCCTACCTCAGTGGGAACAGAGGACCTAGCTGTCACTCCATCCTGACCCTTGGGTAGGTGGGCCAGAGGAGCCCTATCTTGCTCCACCAAAGCCGAGCTCTGCCCCTCAGACCACAAGTAGAAATTGCTCCCAACTGCTCAGCTGACAAATTGCAGACCCCAGAACTCACTGTGGGCCTAGGCAAGCAAAGAAGATAACACACAGCCACCTACAGAATTCAGACTCTGTGTTCCAGGTCTACATCGTCCTCAAAGCCCCCCAGTTCCCAGCCAGACTCTTTGGTGAGAATATGAGCAGCTCCTTAGAAGGTGTCAGGGAAAGGGTCTCCAGGATGTGACCGAGGAGCTGGGGTTCCTCTCAGAGAGGCCTGAAAAGATACAGTCCTTGACAGCCACACTGAGCCCCACCCTGATCCCGCTTCTACGGACACACGAAGCAGGCGGTGTCACTTCCGGCTAATTAACTCCAGTTCCAAGCTCTGTTTCTTTGCTGGCAGGATGGTGCTGTGCGGTCAGAAGGGTTCAGAGAAAGCACTGGTGGGACACAGGCAAGCTGCAGGTGGTGACCGTAGCTGCTGTCATCCAGACGGTCCTGATGTTACAGCCCTGGGCCGCAACCCTCAGCTAGGCCAAGGAGCCTGGATCCCAAGCCCCTCTCCCTCTGATGGAATCCACAGCTTCTCATTCTGCTCCTACCAGACTCTGCTTCCCATATTCACAGATGGCACCCTTGCCAGGCCTGGGTGCCTTTCCACCACATGTCTTTTTCCCAGGTAACCCTGGGAGCATCTAAGATTGTCCCCAGAACAGCCTCTAGGAGCAAGCCTAGCCCCACCCTAGCCAAGATTTAAGAAAATCTGCCACCATCCACACGGCCCGCCCACCCACCATGTCCTCCCTTGCGTCTTGGTGTCTCACACTGAGTCTGACAGCCCCAGTACGTCTGCACGGCAGCTACAGTGTGCAACTTGTCATCGCGTCCCCATGGCAGCTGCCGCTCAGGACAAGTCATAGAAGCCACTGCTATTGGTCCAGGAGGAGGGGGAGGTGCCCATCCCCGATCCTCCTGACAAGGCAGGAATCCCATGTGCTGCCACTGTTCCAGACACCCTGCCACTCGCTGCTTCCTGGGAGCAGCTGCTTTAACGCGAGGGAGAGGTTCTAGCCAGGCACCTCTTCCACCAAAGCCAACGCCCTGAAAATCCAGTAGCGCAACAGCCTAGGGTCAGGGCTGCAGCAGAGGAGAAGTCCAGCCCCTTGGACAGACACTGCCTTTCTTATCGGTCATTTACAGGCCCCACCATCGCCGGGAGCCTGTGAGGTTCTGGACTTCACGTGGAGTTGCCAGTCAAAGCCAGAGCCTTCTGTCCACACTGCACACGCACACCCCAGGCCAGGCAGGGGGCCCTTTTTTTATCTGGGGAAGTTTCAGCTCTGTTGCCAGTGCTGGAGCCCCTCAGAATCCAGCTGCCCAGCTCTGTGTTTGACGGGGAAAACCATCACCTAGTGAGGCCCCCACTTCTCCGGGGATGCCTGGTGACTTGGCAGAGGAGCTGGGCTAAAACCCTGCTTCCTAAATGCCAGGCCATGGCCCTCTACACACAGACTGTGTGTGAGCCGCAGCATTTTTAACATTCCGGGCTGGCTTCCCAGGATGCCCCAGCGTGCGACTCAGCCGCCAGCCGCTGGTGTCTGATCAGAGAATGCAAGCTCACAACATTAGCCCGAGTCGAGCTTAATTAGATAAAAGATCATTCCGCTGCCAGCAACTACCGTGCTTTCCCGGCTCCAGGAACGATGTTCGAGTTCAGCTGCTGTTTGGGACGAAGGCAGCCTCTCGTCAGAAGACAGGCACCTGCCCTTCTGCTGCGGCAGATGGACACGGCTAGACTTTGTCCTGTAGAGCAGGAGTTGTGCTGGAGAACAGCCAGCTACCAGATCTCGAGGAGAAAGCAAAATTGAATGCCTAGTTTGGGGGTTCCCACTTTGTATGCTGTTAACTAGGACCTTCCGGGGGGGGTACCCAGTTTTTAGCATTCCCCAGACCTCAGCAGGCAGCTCCTGAAAGCCAGGTACCATGTCAGGCTGGCTCCAGGACACCACAGTGTCAGCCCAGACTGGAGGAGACATGAGACAACCCATGTCCGATGTCTGAGGACTTCTCTGCCCCTTGTTTGTGACTGATGCCATTGTACCTCAGGAAATTAAAGGCAAAATCTGTCTTGAATTCCATGGAAATGACTAACCCAACACTAGGCAGAGACCTGAGCTCTAGGCAGTGGGGGATCCTGAGTCTCCTCATCCTGCTGTCCCTAGACTTAAGGTCTTGACTTATACTGCCAGGCCCCACCCATCACGTCCAGCCTTCAGTCCCCTCTTTCCCCGGCCTTGGGTGACCTAGGTCGACCTCTAACAGGGGTCGTGGCAATGCTGCCCTGGGGCTTCACCCACGGAGCCTCGTGTTTCCTCCCTGGGCTGTTCCCACCCTCACTCTCCCCACTCAGTCCCCAAGGAAGGGGCTGAAGCCAAGTCCACCTCCCAGGGTGGCCTTGGGAGAGCTCCCAGAGACAGGAACAGGAGGAAGGGCTTCCCAGCTGGCCTTCCCAGTGTGCCCGGGCACAGATGTGAAACCTAGCTCTAACCCTTATTTCTTTGGGAAAGTAGCTTAGCTCCTTTGTCCCCTGGTTTCCCGGTGTGGTCAATGGAGATGCCAACCGTATTCCTGTGAGAGGAAAGCACTTAGCATGATGGTGGTTCAGAGTCAAGGTTCAAAACCTAGATGCACAGGACAGCAACGTTGTGAATGCGTGCACACACATCACATAAAACATGTATCACATATGTGCATAAGCTACATGTGTACATATGCGCAATATGCACATGTATGCATATGTACACACAAGTATACTTTACATGTATTCATACGGTGCACATATATAGTATGTTACATGTGTACACGTCACATGTACACACAAAGCAGCACATGTGTATGCATGTGTGCACCTGTACACACATACTGTATACACACATACACATGTCCCGCCACTCCCAGCGCCATGTGAGCTCTGACACCAGAAGGACACACCTAGCCACGAGAGCGCTTTTCTGCTAAGCAGGCCCCGGAGCCATCGTCGCTGCAGGGTTGTGGTCTGGACCTGTCTTCTCTGGAGGATTCTGTGTGCTCTCGAGTGACACAGAAGCCAGCTGGAAAGGTGCACAGAGGGCTTGGAGGGTTTAAACGGGACAGGCAGCCTTTCCCTAACCCTCTTTCCTCCTTGGTGCAGACGGGCCCCCTTTCAGGCCCTCTGCGGATTCCACACCATTCCAAGCATTTTCCTGCAAGCTGACAATGCCCCACCTGCTTCCCCAAGGAAGACAGACAGCAGTGCAAGCAAGTCTCCGAGAGAACAGCGGGCTCTTGCTGGTGCTCAAGTAATCTGAATTAGAAGTCAGCAGATTTACCAAGGGCCCATGGGACGGGGCCTCCTCACTTGCACAGGAAAGGGTGTCAGACACATCCTCGAGTTGGATGGATGGGCTGGAGATTGGAGAAGACATAGGGCAGGTTCTGGAGCCACGGGGAGGAAGGTGCGTGCGTCAGAGCCACCCACCCATCCCTATCATGAACAGGGCCAGTGCCACTCTCTGCCTCCATGGGCTACGGTCAACCTGGCCAGAAACTCCCCCAGGGCTGGCACTCCTCCTCCAGACCCCAGACACTCCTGGAAGGCCTGCTCTCTGGCAGAGAACAGGGCCGAGGGAAGCGCCGTCTGACCCAAGCCTCCCTTGTCAGCATGGCCTGTCCTTCGGACTCCTGAACAGTTTCCTGCCTCCTGCACGGACTCCGGCAGAGCCTCTCCCACAGGTACCGTCAGAGAAACCAGAAAACCGTTCTATGGTTCCCAGGCCTGGTTCTATGGTACCTACCATCCTCAGGAGGGCCCGCAGTCTGGTCGGATGCTGCCCTATGGTGATTTCCCTGATGGCATCCCCCTGCAGACTTGGCTCCTTTGTTGTCCAGTTCTTGACCTTGGACATGTTGTTGGGTAGAGGACCCTTTGCTACTGCATCTGTAAATGGGTCTTACCGTACCTGCCTTGCTGAGGCTCCATAAACAAGCTGTATGAAGTCACCCGTGGAGAATGCAGGCCCACGAGTAGCCTTGGCTCCATGTGACCTTGTAGAAGCTGCTCTCTTTCCTGGGGCCTCAGTTTCCTCTCCTGGGGAAAGAAGATTTGATTCAAATAACGGAGCTTCCCCTGGCCTGGAGGTTTAAGAACCAACATGCTCTTCCTTCCTTCCTTCCTTCTCTGTGGCCACCTACCTTCTCATCCACGCTCAGCCCAGCCATGACCAGTGCTCCCTGCTACTGCCCGAGGCTGCCCAGGCTTCAGGGGCTCCCTACGGCAGTAGCCAGACTCTGTGGCCCCCATGCAGAGAGAAAAACTGAGGCTGCCTTGGTGGTTGGGTGGGCTATCCTCCTGATGGTCTTGGTGCCCTACCACCAGAGGCTGAACTTCTTCTAACTTCGGAACGCAGAGAGTGTACTCTATAGAACCTTCCAGAGGGACCCCAGTAAATCCGCATCCAAGAGATCCTTCAGAGGGTCTGGGGGGAGGGGAGGTTGGCAGGGGCTGATGTGGTTGTGACAACTTTGTGCATTGAGAGCATGCAAACTGCATCCCAGGGGGCATTGCACCAGACATCATGCCAGGCTCAGGATTCTGTTGCTCTTTGGACATCAACGTATATTAACAGAGTCAGGCAGCAGGCCAAGTGCTGGGGACATAGGGGTGCAGCAGGCCTGCAGAAGACCCAGACAGACTCACTCGGGGCCCTGGTGGCAAATCCTTTGGAAAGCTAGAATTGCCCTGGATTTTCCCATTTTTGTGGTTCTGGATTTTCACATATCCTGACTCTGAAGTGGAGCACACAGCTCACTCAACCTCCTGAGGCCCAGAAGATTAGGATAACTTTTGCAAGCCTAGACCAAGCAGGGGCCCCCTGGGGCCTCCTGTGACTAAGAGGAAGCAGGAGTGACACCTCCCACACGCCTGGGCCCCTGAGCAGAAGGAATGACAGTACTGTACGGCAGTACAGTGCATGCAGCAGAAGGATGACTTTCAGCGGCTCCAGGAGGGCACATGGGTCCCAGTAGGAACTGCGCATGCTTGGATACTGGTTCCCCCAGCCAGGCTCTGTGTGTCTCTGCAAGCAGAACTTTTGCCTGGCATCGCACAGGAGACTGTGTCCTACCAGAGACCTGGGTGTCCTGGCTAATGTCTCAGGGTGCTGTCAGAGTAAATAGCTCTACTTCTCAAACCCAGAATCAGGCTGTTCCCCTTGTCATAGAGATACTGAGCATCTTCTGCTATGCCCACGGCTTCCTGCAGAGCTGCCCAGGAACAAGGCACTTAGCCCTCAGTGAAGGCCAAACTGTAATTGCTAGGATGATATCCAGTGCCATTCTTCATCTCCATGAGTGGTCGGGGTCATATGGGGCACCGAGAAACAGCCCGTGCCCTGTCAGGCTCTGGGCTGGAAGGAGCCACGCTGTAGGGTCTTCTAACCCGGTTGGAGGGCTGTGACTACTTCCTTTAACTTTGATGCCAGATATTTGGACATGGTCCCAGATGCTGAAGGGATGACTGATGCTTCCCCCAGGCCAGATGGATATTTTCCCCTAGAAAATGGATAGAACCCCCTAGACAGCTTTAGAACATCAGGACCAGGAAGCCAACGCATTCTTCTCTGTGCCTGCATCTCTTGACCTGACCGAGAGAGAGAGAGAGAGAGAGAGAGCCCCTTGACCCAGTTCTGTTCTACAAATTCGCCCTGTGTTCTGTACGCATCATTACCCCAGATTTTTCCTGTTTGGTTTTGTTTAGGATTTTTGTTTGCAAATGACATAATGAAAATTACTTTCAGTTTATTTCCAAAACAAAAAGAGGCCTTAGCCTGATTACCGCCTATGCATCCTTCGTCAGTCCTCTAGCTCTGCCCCAGCATTGCAGCCTACAGTGCCCCCCCCCTCCAGTGCCCCTGCTCACCCTACTCTTGCCTTTCCCCTTCCTGCTTTGGATCACCATCCAGGCAGAACTTGCTTACACGAAGGCCACGAGCAAGCTCTCACACCGGTCTGATATACGGCCACCAACAGCTGCAATAGTAGGGAGGACACCGGTCCCCACAGTTCCTGGGGGAGGCTGAAAACAGCCCCCAGCTTGGGTTCAGACTGGGCACAGGCAAAATGTTTCCAGAATGTTCTATGCACAGTACCCAGTGTTCATTTGTGTCGGCGAGGACCCGTTATGTACTGTTGTGGTCATTAGTTAATGTATCTGGGTGGGGTCCGGGGGAGGAGAGTGCTAAATAATTACAAGGCTTTCGGCAGACTTTTTTTTCCCACCGACTAAGGTTGAAATGAATAGTGTTGATCCGCTGCCCAGGCAGTAGGCTTGTTAAAGGAAATGGTATTTAAAATGATTTTTGAGCCAAAGCAATTTGGCTGCTCCAAGGCATCCTTTATCTTTTGCTTTCAAGAGGATAATAATGTTTAAAAACGAAGTCACTCATACAGTTTCCTGTCGGGAAGCCAGGCTGTGATGGGCGCCTCCTCCTCTGCTTTGTTTACTTGATGCATGATGGGAAATGGAAGCCTAACGGGACCCTCTGCTAAGCCATGGGTGCTCCCACTGCCCAGAGCGCAGGGGCTGAACTGTGTCCAGCCTCAGCGGCCACACTAAACAGGACACTGGGGACAATATCCATCTCCAGGGGTTGAGAAGGATGGGAGGGTTTTGCATTTGGCCAAGGGGTTTGCTTCCCGTGGAGAAGGCAATGGGGCACTCCGCCTGAATGGCACTAGGCCACGGTACTCCGGGGTAGGAACATCCCTTGGTATTGCACAAGGCAAGACCCGCGGACTCATCGCCTTTTAAGTGGACTGAAGCAGCTCCCACCCCCCTCACCGGCCCACATCTTCCCTGGCAGAAAGAAAGGACCACGTGTTCTCTAAGTTTTCCTGAACGTGTGCCCTTCCCAGAGGTGGCTGTGCGGGGCTTAGTGGGGGTGCCAGGGATAAAGACTGAGAGCAGCTGGCTCTGGCCTTATACACTCCCAGAATGCCCTGCTCGGATGTTCACATGTGCCCAATGAGCAGTGAGCAACGTCCACCCTTTTGCTTCCTCCTCTTGGCGAAGGCTGGAGAAACAGCGCAGTGGGGGCGATGGGGACAGGGCCAGAACTCTCCCTTTGTGGCAGTAAAAGGGAGGTACAGTACCTTCCCCTGCGTTAGCACAGAGAGAGAGAGACAGACAGACAGAGACAAAGTGACAGAGACAGAGATAGACAGAGACGGAGTCACAGAGACAAAGAGACGGGGTACACATAGCACAAGCTCGGTTCTGGTGTCCAACCATACACCCGTGCACTTTGGACTCTTCTCTGAGCTTCTCTCCCCCAGAAAATTCAGGGAGAAAGATGGTGGGCTGTTTGCCTTAGGGAGCGCTTGGCCTCTCTGAGGACTTGGTGCTGTCTTGGGGGTTCCCTCTGATGGCACCCCGGCCGGCCGTGTATCCTTGTGCTTCTTCCCAACCCAAGCCTGGCCGCAGAAGGAAAAACTGGAGACTGTAAAATGGGGACACACAGGAGGTGGGGGACCCCAGTGAGTCTGCTTTTCACACAGACTTGGGGTCACACGTGGCTTCTGGTGGGGACCACGGTCAGGGTAATCGCACCGGTCCCATCGCAGAGAGTGCTGTCACCCTGACCACTGCAGGCCGAGCAGGGCACTGCCAAGGACCACTCTACCCCTGATGTACTGTAAACGCTCACGCACACCTGGTTCATTTTGCCTTTGATTGGAGAGGTGGGCTTCTGGGTTTTCCTTCCAGGAGACGCAGACTTAATGGACTGTGACTCTTCTCCAGAGCTGCGCTTTTTTTTTTTTTCAAGAAAAGAAAAGGCAGCATTAAAAAAGCAACTCAGAATTTCTGTTTGCTCAAGGCCCGCGGTGGAGGGGAGAGGGGCGCGGGGTGGGGGGTGCCTCTGCTTGCTGTTCAGACCCTAGATTTTCCTGAGAGATTAGTGTGCTTGCCTGCCAAGATGTTAGCTAAAGGAAACACATTTGCTATAGATCAGAAATATTTATCCTTTTCTGGGCAGGAGACCCGAGGAAGCCGATCTGAATGTATTGCACCTGGAAACATGAGCGGACGTAGGCCTGGAGCTGCAGCTGAACAGGGGGGCTGGGTGCTGCGGGGCTCAGGGAGTCCCTGAGGAGGAGAGGCCGTGGCAGGGGAGTCCCCCAGTCTGTGGGGATGTGAAGGTCAACAGATCCAAATGAAAGCCAGAGATCAGTAGGGAAAAGGGCTGGCGGCTTGCCCAGTAAGTTGGCTCCCCCCGAAGCAGGGGCTCTGCCTGCTCTACCTTTTATGTGCTGGGCCTGGGGGCCATCCAGTCAAGTCTCCATATAGGGGTGATGTGGGCCAACACTAAGGGTCCCGGCCTTAGGCTAGCTTCGTGCCGAACAGCTCTCCCACCTCCCCAAAACCTTCTCTCAAACTCAGTGGATGCTTTGTGGCTGCTGCAGTAGCATGAGAGGCTCAAACTCATAAAAGATTGAAAACCTGAACAATTATGTCTGCCCCAGGCAGGCCTCCTACGTCCTCCCGGGAGGCAGAGAAAGACCTGGTGGTGACTGGGAAGTGAGCCCGCTGGGCAAGCCACTGATCTGCTGTTCCAGCCTGGCTTTGCCAGTCCTCGCTGTATCTGGGTTCACCGGTCCTTCCAGTTGGGTCCCTCTTCTGGGGTCTGTCTGCGATCAAGTCTGGGTTGTGGGGAGGAGGAAGCAATGCATTCCTTGGGATGTCGGAGCCCGCTGTGAAATTACGTCTCTCAGACCCAATTTTCCATTCATAAAAACAACTTACCTTTGGCCACCAGCCGCCCTCCTGGGCATTCGAGATGTGGACACCACCTACAGCTCCTGGATGCAAGGCTTGCCATAGCTTGGTCCAGCCTTCCTCCCTTCCCTAGGCCAGGTGAGAACTATACATCCAGGTGAGCGCCAGATGTTGACTGCTTTGGCTTCTCCCAGGCCCAGAAGGTCTGCTCTGGAATCTCCATCATCCCAGGCAGGTACAGAATGATGTCACCATCCAAGATCTGCCTGTCAGAGAGGTCCTTGCTTGAGTGTCTTTGGTTACCCAGGAAGCCTGTGCCCTTTCACCCAAAGGGCCCTAGATCTTGTTTAAGCAGAGTCAGTCTCGGGCTCTCAGGGACAGCCAGTCCTGGACAGACTACAGATTCTAGGAATTTATAGAGAGGCTGTGCTGCACTCATCTATTTCTGTCTTGTTCAGCAGGCCTCTGGGCTGTAATTCCGTCTCAGGTGGATGAAGGCCCCTTTCTCTGCCTCAGACCTGGGAGCCACCTTTTCTCTGGTGCCTGATCCTGGGAAGCTTTTTGAGTGTCCCCAGGAGTGGGGGGAGGACTCCCAGCAGGCTTGGCCACCCACACATGAAGGAGCAGTCAGAGCAAAGGGGCTCTTCTCTTCCTGGGGTGTTGGCTTGAGGCTGCCCCGCAGGCAGGGAGAGCTGACTGGGATGTCTTTATACTTGACAGTCAGCTCTCACGATGGAGGGCCCGCAGAAAGAGAAGGTGTGTGAGCCCATGCTGGGTTTTCTGTTTGGGAATCACAAGCTCATGACTCTCTAGGGTGCAGGGCTCCTCGGGGAGAATTCAGTTTCGAGATTAATTGTAAGAGAGCGAGCATGTAGCCTAAAGAACATAAGAAAGATGCAGGGTCAGGTAGGTTCCTGTGCTCTGAGTGTGTCTGTGAGCCTGTGCCAACCTGTTCATTGTGTGTATGTTTAACAGCCTGGTGGCTGCTGCAACACACTGACATGTCATGGCCACGGTAGCGTGTCCCAGGAAGGAGCTACCAGTGCATGGGATATGCACATGCACGTGTGTATGGATGTTGTGGTGTGTGTTAGTGTGCATGAGTGTTGTGTGTCTGCAGATGAGTGTGTACACGTGAGTGGGTGCATTTGTGAGTGGGTGCATTTGTGAGTGTGTGCATTTGTGAGTGGGTGCGTGCGTAACTTGTGTTGTATATGCAATTGTGTGTGCACTAACGTTGTGTAAGAGAGAATCAGCATGCATTTGCAGGAGTTACGTGTTTCATTCTTTCTGGAGGGCGATTACTGCCCAGCTTCTGTTCCTCTCTAGCAAAACAGAGTCTCCCCTGTCCCCCACCTCCTCGAATGCAGTGCTTCAAGGTCAGAGCTCTGCATCCCTGGAGAGTGTGCCAGGCACCGCCCTCCATCGGCGGCGGCCTCTCCAGGATGTTCACACTCCGGCTAACCAGCTTCAAATGCAGTGGCTCTGAGTGACAGGTACGAGCTGGCCCCGTCAAGGAGGGGGGCGGGGTTGTTTCCTCGCCCTTCAGGATCTATGATCAGCTTCAGAGAAAAGGGAGCAGGTACCTATTTTCTCTGCCATCTTAAAGCTGCAAGCCCGGGCCCAAATGATGCCAAACACCCCCAATGCCAGAGCTGTGGCCCTTGCCAGCCCTGGGAAGTATTATGGCTTCACACTCAAGCGGCCAGACCTAACTGGGCGAAGGGGTTCCAGGCAGAGGCTTAGAAGCTTCCCAGAGAGAGCTATCCCGTGGCCAGGGAAGCATCACTCAGCCCTGCAGAAGAGCGAGCAGGGCTTGAGGGAAGCCAGTTATCACCCACCGGTGACATGTGTCATTTGTCTTGATGCCAGCCTGTTTATGGGCCACTGCGGGGAAGCCATGTTCAGTAGCCAAAAGACAAAGCTGAGTAAGCAGATTCTAGAACCTTCCTTGGAGCCTCTTCCGGAAGGATCTCCTCGTAAAGCAGTCTCGTTCTCCGCTCTTTGTCAGTAGCTACAGAGTCTAAGAAAAAAGACAACCAGGAAGGCAGGGAGTGCGTGCGGAAGTGTGAGCCACGGCTCTGCTCACAGGGAAGGGGGGCCTGAGGACAACAGTGTGTTTCCAGGATCCCCCGAACAGATGTGCCCTCCCAGCTGCCAGCCTTCTTGTACTGTCAGTTCAGATTTCTGTCTTCAAGAGCCCGCGGGGCAAGCGGCTTGCAGAAAACATCTCTGCAGAGCCTTGCACCTGTAGGGTGGAGGCAGGATGTACCAAGCCCGGAGCTTTCGCATGCAATAAACCCCAGAAGTTGCAAAAGTCTGCAAGTAAAAATATCGGATGTTCCATGGATTTGAATTGCAGATAAACAAGAAATTCTTTTTAAACTATTTTACATATGAGTAAATGAATATGTACGCTTGTAAGAGTCATTGGTACCTGGCACGGATTTTCCTCTTTGTAGGTCTTTCTGCATCCTTCATCAACTGACTACAGGCTTGGGGGTTCTGGGATGGGTAGACACCTGCTGGAGCCCGATGGGGGTGCCCGTGTGATGCAGAGTCTACAGAACCCTGGACATCTGAGGAGACCCGAGCCTCTGGTGTTTTTAGCGAGCATGTGCAGTGAGGTCTACAGAGGGGATAGGAGCAAGCCAAGAGCTCCTGGGCTCTAGCTGCTGTGGTCCCGGCCCCAGGGAAGGAGCGCACAGTGGGTAGGCTGCTGGTTTTCCACTCAGGTTTGGGACAGATGGCACAGAAGCGGGGAGGCTGCAGGTGTCCAGGACGGGGCCGAGGCCCACAGGAGCTTTAAGGGGGCTGCTCAGGAGTCACCGAGTGGCTTCACGCCACTTTGTCCTCTAGATCCTGAGCTACCAGCCAGCCTCCAACCTCTGGCCAAGGACATGCTCAAAGCCAGCTTCTGCGCACACTGCACACTGGCTTTTGAGGAAGTGTGTCCTCTCTCTGGGCAGCAGCATTTGCAGTCAGGCCTGTGTGTGGAATTTTTATTTCTCTAATGCAGCCCAGGCAGGATTTAGTAGACAAGTTCTCCAGAGGAAACGCATCCAATAAAAATTTGATGGGCTCCGGCAGCCCGGCAGAGTCTCCTTACGAATTCCAAGTGCCTGTTCGGTCCCTGACTTGGGCAGAGCTCAGCTTCGGTCTGCAAATGGCCTTTTAGTGAGGGCTCCTGGGGGGAAGGGCTGCCCCCAGCCAGGAAGTCACCTTCAGCCCCTGCTTCCCAAGAAGTCTATGAGTCCCTTCTAAGCCCAGGTATGGGGGTGTCTCACCTTGAACCTGCAAAGGAGCTAGGCTCTAGGGGTTGTCGGGCAGAGGGGTCTCCTTTATGGCATGATGAGGTGCTGGTCGCTGGCCAGGGGGCTGCTGCCTGCTAGGACACAGGTAAGGACTAGACTTGACTTTGCCGCGGAGAGTGGGAAATAGAATAACTCTCCAGTGACTGTCCCTTGCTGCTTCTCATTGCTTTGCACCTGGGAAGACTGTCCCTTTGGGGATGAGACAAGTGTCCCCTGCCTATTGGCCCCTGCCTGGGAACACTGAGTACAGGTGGCCCTTCAGGGATCCCTGGGCCTACAAGCTGTGTACATACCCCTCTGTCTGCTCACCTCCTAGTCAAGCCTGGCACAGAGAGGGAGCCCAGTCCTCAGCAAGCAGGTAGGGGAGGGATAGCAAGGCCCTCAGGACGGAGACAGCTGACTGCCTAGCTGGCCTATCAGGAAGCCACTGGCCCAACCACGAGTCACATGAGCTTCTTCTTGCTCAACCAAGGCAATATCATCAGGAAATACTCAGGGCTGTGCTGCAGCTGAAGAGAGGGGACCAGGCACTGGGCACAAGTGTTCAGTCTGGAGGGTCCTCCTGCCTGGGCAGAGCTGGGATTATAGAGCAGTCATCCACAGCCAAAGCCTATCTTTGCTGGACATCACATCTGCTACAAAGGAAGGCTGAAGTGGTATGCTGCCATGGCAGCTCAGCAAGGAGACACAGAGGCATTTTTCATAGGTGCAAATGCTCCCAGCCCTCAGCAGAGGAAACCATTATGAAGGCAGGCGCCATACTGGATAGTAGAACCCCAAGCATCTGAGCTCAGGGGGTTTTTGTTGATACAGAACTCCTCAGCTGTTCTGCCGATAGCACCTGTAGGTGCTGAGCAATCAAACATCCCCCACATAAATCCAACACCTGCAGACAATACAAAATACAAGACCTAGGCAGCCTCTCACCCAGCAGCGCACGCAGGAATTATTTTATGCACAACTAAAGATAAACTTCCCCAACAGAAGGGGACATTGGTGCACTCACCATTGTTTCCCACGTGGACAGCTCTCTCTGAGGATGAACATGTACCCGGCCCTCCGCTCAGCCCCGGCAATTACTGGCTAGGTAGTCCTGGGACAAGAACTTGACCTCCCTTAATGTATCTATCCACAACGTAGAGTAACACTACCTCCCCCACAGAAGGAGACAACATGGGTTGGGCCATGTAAATCACGTGGCCCGGGAGGCCCCTGCGAGCCCGGTTCCTGCGTGCTGCAGTGTGGACATCACAGCCAGTTCTCGCCTGGCACCGCCAACCCTCCTTTTGCACAATCCCCACTCCTACTGGGTCTAGCTCAGAGCCCAGCTCTCGGCAGCCATTAGAGACTAGGCCAGAGCCATTTGTTTGTACTTTGCTCTCCAAAACCCACAGTGGGACTCACTGACCACTGTGCTGGCCACATCTCCTCGTGGCATTCCCCGAGAAGGTGACTCATCTGTCTGTTCTCCCCAGATGGCCCTAAGTCCCAAGACACACCGGAGAAGAGGGGCTGGGAGGAGGCAGCGACTGGACCCTGTGAGACAGTGGTCCGTCGGGTCCCAGAGGCGCGTCTGGGCACGGGGAGATGTTGCCGTGGCTGCGTCTACGCTGGCACGCGCCGTCATAGGGCTCACCATTGCCTCTTCATACATGTGCAGTTATATTGTTTACATTCATCCCCCACTCTACTGTACTCCATGTATCCGAGGATACATGTCCACAGGACATGGCGGCCATGTCTTCCAGGACCTAGTAGGGAACTGGGGAGCACACCACTCCAGAAAGTGAGGTCATCTAGAGCTGCCCACTGGGGATGGTGGTGAGAGGAAGCCAGGCCAGCCCAGACCCTGCTGGACTAGGATCCCACTGCAGGGATGAGCTCTTGGCTGCCTGTCTACCAAGGGCTGTGGACCAGTCAGTGCTGGAGGCCAGAGATGGAGTCCTCCATGTTGCCAGTGTTGCTTGGCGGGAAGGAGGCTGGGCCAGGAGACAGCTCAACCAAAGCTGAAAGGAAGGACCACACACGATCCTGGCAGAAGCCTGAGCGACAGCCACAGAGTGACCTTGGGTGGCCTGTGAGCAGGGCTAGCTGCCCTTGGACTTCTAGGTCTGGACGATCCTGGGCACCAGGGTCTTGCATAGATCCCCAGAGGTGGCTGGAGACTATTCTCAGTCCTTGGCCTGAGAGCCCCTGGGGTGCAGGAATGAGAGTTATCTGAAGACCCAAGAGGCTTACTTGTCCAAGTAGGCACTTCATCTGCAAAGCCTCCCAGCTCTCCCATTCCCAGAAGGCTTTGCTTCCTATTCTCACTATAACAACGCTTGTTTGTGGAGCCACCTGAGAGGAAGGAGTTGGCATTGGCAGAGGGGGAGGGGATCATTGGGTAGTAGGGAGATCATAGGCTGGCTTCCTGGGGAAAGGTGGGGGAAGGAAAACTGAAGACCCAGGGGCAGGCAGGGCAGCTGCTGGGTTTGGAATAGGTATTCCAGAAACCACAGAAAGGTTACAAGAGAGATGCCAGGGGAAGCAGAACAGGCTCAGCACCAGAATGGGGTGCTGGTCCTGTAAGCCAGGGGACAGTGAAACCACCAAAGTAGACCACTCTGAGGGTAGAAAGGTTTATTTGGGGAATTCATACTGCCAGAATGTCTCTCAAGGGGTGAAGAGAACAGCCTTGCCAGTTTTAAGGGGAGCAGGTGGGGGGGTCATGTGAGTCATAACAGCCTGGGAGCTAAAAGTATCAGTAGACGGGATGCGGGCCCGAACAGCCTGGGGACTCTGTTGGGACCTTGGGTTCATCAGGAGCTAGCAGCCCTCCCCGCCAGAGGTAGTTGGCTGTCGGGCAGATGAGGGAAGTGACAGCTTTTCTGACAAACGGAAACCAGCTTCACAAGATTTCTGAGGATTGCTGAGTTCAGATAGCAATCCTTCTGTTATCTGGTCAGAATCCAGCCTGAGCTGAGCCCAGATGTCTGCCATTCAGGGCATTGTCAACAAGGCTGCCATTTGGGGACCCACTTCAGACCTAACAGACCCCATGTCCTAGAGGAAGGCAAAGAGCCCCGGGCCAATTGGGCCCAGAAGACCCAAGGGGACTTCAGAGGTGTGGTTTAAGGTTTGGGCCTCCCCACACCACACCAGAGTCCATTACACACACACACACACACACACACACTCACACACATACACTCACACATGCACACACACACACACACACACTCACACACATGCACACACTCACATATGCACACATACACACACTCACACACACACATACACACTCACACATACACACTCACATACACACACACATGCACACACACTCACACACATACACTCACACATGCACACACACACTCACACACACTCACACACATGCACACACACACATATGCACACATACACACACATGCACACACACACACATACTCTCACACACACAACTACACTAGCACGCACGATCACTTGCACACTCACACACCTGCTCACAGAACACACTCAGCCCCACCCAAGCCCCATTCTCCTTGTACTTTCTCTGGGATTTCTCCACTGAGGGGTCTGGCAGCTCTGGGGTCTGTGGAGCTATTTGCTCCTTGAAGCAGAGCCTAGCCCTACTTCCTTTCCTTCCTGCCTTCGGCACCCAGAGAACCCTGAGCCTTCCCAGAAGAAGACCTGGCCCTTTAGTACCTCGCAGGCTCAGCACGACTGTAGCCCAGGAATGGAAAGTGGCTTGAGTCGGATCGCATTTTCCCGAGTAGCTCAGAAGACAGGTGTGTGGGAAGGAGCGTGGGCAGCTGGGCTGAGCAGCCACTAGACTAAGAGGCAGAGTCATCCCCACAGGACTGCAGGTACTACTTGGGGACACGGGCAGAGCCTGAGCCCCGGGCAGAAGAGAAGCACCCCTCTCATGAGGCACCCCCCCCAACGGGCTTCCCCTGGGGAGCACTTGAGTTGTGGTCTCTGCTGCTACAAAGCAGGTCTACAAATCGTGCTAGTGGGATGGAGCTGGTTTGTGCCCCAGGGCCTTTGCTTGTACTGATTCCTTTCTGTAAAGCCCACTTGACCTTCCACGAGGTTCGCCGAGCACTTGGCCGTGCTTCCGACAGTACTGTACACGTCGGTTTACCTCATTAAATCCAATGACCGTGCTTGTTATGGTTGGTGTATTTGGGACAGGGAGCTGAGAGCCTTGAAGGGTGCGACTGACAGGAGGCTGTAGCCGGGGCTCTGGGGCGCTGAGCTGTGCTCTAAGCAAGGGGACTTGGCTCCACGTGACTCTCTCTGGACCTCCAGCAGTACATGGTGAGGGTTGGATCTAGTCCGATCAGAAGAGGCATTTGAAACCTTCTAGACACCGGGGGTGTGGCTGAAAAGATGCTCCAAAGTTACAAGGTGGATTTGGCGGTGGTGACAGTTACTGTAAAATGCCCCCGAGGTGGGAAAGGGGAGCCGAGGGGTGGCCAGCAGTGGGAGACATGCTTAAGGTCCTCCATCCACTCACAAATGGGACACGCTGTCGTGCAGGTCCCTGGGCAGTGCAGGTCCCTGGGCAGCCTCTGTGTCCCCAGCACAGAGCCTGGCACATGAAACATATGGGATGGAATTAATGAGGGAAGCGGGGTGGGAGGGCAGAGCCGGGAGGGAGCAGGAAGAACCAGGGCCCAGCCTGGCTCTTGAGGAAGTAGGCTCCAGCCCCACCCACCACTGCTCAGATGGAAACCTCTGCTTCCCTCTGGCCCTTCTCTCCATCCCTGTTTCTGCAGCACAATCAGCTGGGTGGGTGCTGGGTGTGCCCTTCGGGGAGCTGGCAGGAGGCTGAAATGCACACTTTGCCTGTGACCCTCCAGGGCAGCCTCAGGCCCTCCCAGGCAGGCCCCTGGCCCCATGAACCAGG
Source organism: Cricetomys ansorgei (assembly GCA_026225945.1). Classification (NCBI taxonomy): domain Eukaryota; kingdom Metazoa; phylum Chordata; class Mammalia; order Rodentia; family Nesomyidae; genus Cricetomys; species Cricetomys ansorgei. The sequence continues at coordinate 4,645,465 of JAMJFZ010000484.1, forward strand.
CTCATCCCTGGACTGGCTGGGCAGAGAGTCAGAGGCAATGTGGAATAGGCACTCCCTCCAGCATTTAGCAGCGACCTGGGGCGTCTGGGGAGCAGACAGTTCAATTTGCAGAACTGCTCCCCACCCTGCTCCCTCTCTCTAGCCAGCGGTCCTGCTGCCACCAGCTGGGACATGAGCAGAGCACAGGCCAGCAGCTGGCTGATGATAGAACTCACAGGCCTCCACTAGGCCGGGGACACTTGCCAGAGAGGAGGGGGACCGGGATTCAGGGCAGAGACCGAACGTTGTGACACCGGCTTGATTTCTGGACTGTCGGCCTTGGAACTCTTTATGGTCCGCAGACCCTTGTGTCATTTTTCCCTCTCTGGGTTTTACTCCATTTCTGGATTGTTGTCCATAAGTCTCAAAATGGCCCGGGATCCCTGAGCGGTTTATAAATTAGGGCTGCGTTCCGGGAGCACCCAGGGTGTAGTCATATTTTAGGTGATGTCAGACTTTCCATTATAAGCCCCATTTCTCAGAGGTTTATAAGTAGGCCATAAAAACACACTGAGGCCGGAGGCTTGGACTGCTCCTTACACAGCTGCAAGGGCCAGGTCTCCGGGTGGGGACATCAGCAGACCTGCCACAGAGCCAGGGGCCAGGATGCCAAGGCTCTCTGACCTGAAGTGGGGGACACCAACACGGGGCATCGCTCCCGCCAGCCAATTGAGCGGCATGGCCCAGCAGCCCCCTGTAAATGGTCACATGACTGAGGAAGTCAGGTGTTGCCAGACAGTTGGGCGATCAAAGGTTAGACGCTCCTCTGCCTCTCAGTGGGCCTCTGGGTCACATGTCCCGATTGTCGTTCCAAGGTCTTCCTGGGAACAATAATTAATAACAGTAGCCCTCCCCTGAGACCATAGAGAGACTTTCTGAAAGTCACTAACCAGACTCAAGACCCTCTGAAAGTCACTAACAGACTCAAGACGTCTGCAGGGGGTCGGGGAGAAGGAAGGAGGGGAGGTGGGGGTCTTGTTGTGTAGCCCAGGCTGGCCACCAGCTCTCCATCTTTGCCTTTTGCAGTCACCAAAGCATCAGGATTAGAGACATGCTCACCACGCCCAGCTTCCAGGCTGACTTCCACACCAGAAAAAGATTCCTCATTTGGCAAATGAAAGGGCTTAGAAACACCCCAGCATTTTCATTAAACAGCCCTGCTTGGAAAGTGAGCCATGATCAACAGCCCCCAGGGCCTTGTCTCATCATCAAACGTAAAGGAAGCTCGGCACCTGGACACCCTCTAAGGAACTCTCAGGTGTGCGGGCCTGGCGTGAAGCCCGGGATGCCTTCCGGTGCCAGGATCCCAGTGACGCTGAGGAAGGGGCGCCAGACGACTGGAGCCGGTCCACCTCTAATACCTGGCGTTGGGCGCACCTGGCAGTGCCCTCGTGTGGGAACGGCAGGAGGCACGGGGGCTCCCTCTCCCTGGGTCAGACGCTCAGGGCAGTGCCGCCCCCAACATGCCAGGGTGGGAGGAGGAGACTTGACTCTGAGGGCTTTAGGCTCTGCAGGGCATCAGAACTGAGTTGGGGATCTTTCCTGGAAATCTTGCAGTTCCCAGGATGGGAGTGTGTGACTTAGGCAGAATTCTCTTCCCTCTAGCCTCCCCTAAAATACACAAACAAGAGACCATCATGTCCCTCCCCCCACTCCCCAAGGGGAACCTCAGTTTCAGGACTGCTCTCTTCCTCCCAAGAATCCTGCTTTATGACAAGCCCCATCGTTCCTGCTTTTGTTTGAGGGTGCTGTGAAGGGTCTCTGTGGTTTGGGGGTCACTGTGCTTTTGCAAGATTAACTTCACCCCCAAGCCCTGACCAAACCCTATACCTCCATTACCCTCTCTCTGGGAAGGCTTTGGGAAGGTGCACACCTGCTTCACACTTGCTTCACACCTGCCTCACACCTGTTTCACATCTGCTGCTTCACACCTGCCTTACCCTGTTTCACACCCGCTGCTTCACGCCTGCTTCACACCTGCCTCGCACCTGCCTCACACCTGTTTCACACCCAGTGCTTCACACCTCCCTTACACCTGCTTTGCATCTGCTTTGCACCTGCTTCACACCTGCCTTATACCTCCTTTGCACCTGCTTCACACCTGCTTCTCACATGCTTCTCACCTGCTGCCTCACACCTGCCTCACACCTGCCCTCTTTAGTCCCTCCATGTGGTCCTTCGTCAGCACCTCTTCTGTTGCCCTGTTCAGTCTTCCCATGATCCTTGATAGACCAGTGGAGGCCGCACGCTTGTGGATGGTCATTAATTCTGCATGTCGGCTGGCGTTCCTCACAGGTGGAGACCACGCCCGGTTAGTGTGTTGCCATCTCCCTTTCCTTCAAGTCAAACATGGAGAACTAAGCAAAGTCCTGGGTAAAACTGCAACTCGGTAAGTCCTGGAGTTTGAGCCAACAAAACAGCTCGGTTGGATAGCCTGACAATTAAATCTCTGGGACTCCCCTGGTAGAAGGAGAAAACTGGCTCCCACCCACCGTCCTCTGACCTCCCCGTGTGCACTGTGGCCGTGTGTGCACACATGTATGCACACTCGGGCTAGAGAAACAACTTCGTCCTATGACTTTGCACACTCATTTTCTCACCCGCGGTGTGGGTATTTGAGCAGTGGGAAGGGAGGTGGCGATTGTGCATTATTACGTATGTTGGTATATTTCTGGTATATTAAGGGTATACCATTGTACAAATATATTGGTATATTAAAGGTGTTTTGGTGACTTTTCTCACTGCCATGACCAAATCCCTCTGAGGCCAAGGTATACCTCTGCATACCTTCTTATACAGACGACAGGCATGGATTGGGACCACCCCACGTCCATGTGGTCTCAGATAGACTAGTGACTTCAGCAGCATGCCTAGGCCAAGCAACGTCAAAATTCTAGGGACTTCACACCATGGCGGATACGAAATAACATGTAACATTGCAGGTGTACCCCACCAGAAGACAGGGGTGGGGTCCCACATCTGCCTTGGATCCCCTTCTAGAAGCATCTTCCTGCTCCCTGGGTGAGGGAGGAGGCTAGGGTCTCCCCTGGGCCTCCTGTCCACTCTGAGACCAGTCGCTCTGGTGAAGGAGCCCATGAGTGGATGGATGCAGGCATCACACCTACTGTGTGCCACATCACTGTGTGCGAACTTAGAGATGCATCCAAGGAAGCAACAGGGTGGGGTGTGGCCTTGGGGAGGACTTTGAAGGACGGGTGTTACAGGTCCCTGGTTATCCAGGTACTACACAGCACACGACTCGTTAACAAAGAAAGTTTTTACTTGAGTTTGAACGAAGCGAAAGGAAAAGAAGGGGAGAAAATCAGCCAAAGCCAACGGGGAGCCAGGCAGGGACCAGTCTCTGAACTAAGTTCAGGACTGCGACACTGGCTTGGAATTTTAGGGGGTTTTTAAGCTCAAACTCACAACTACCTGTGTCAGCAAAAGCAGAAGTCTATCATTAACATAGAACATCCTGAGCCAGGGACTTAGAGATCAATCACAGTCTATCAATCCACAGAAAAGGTCCTGTGGAGAGTTATAAATAGACCATCCTATCTGGTTTTTACAAGAGGGCACAGAATCGAGGAGTGGTAGGGAATCCCTGGTTAGCTCCATCGTCAGGGTCAGAGCTCTCTCTCTTCCTGTGAGAATCCGGCCCTAGCATGACCCTGGGGGTTAGACACACGTGAGGTAGTCATGTCTGGACCCCGCACCACAGTGGCCCTGCCATCTCAGACTTCATGCGGCCCTGTTTAAAAATGGATTTTATACCTCTGAATGGTGCTGATCCTGCCATCTCACAGGGAAGGTTTATCCCCGGGAGAAAGATGAGACTCATTTGTGCATGACCAACTTGTTCCAGGATGGCTGGCAGGCAGAGCCTGCTTCTCAAAAGCCCCAAGTAGGCAAAAGGCTGTGAACAGAGGCAGGGAGACCTCCAGCCAGCCCGCCGCAGTACAATTGGTTATGAACCATCATCCACAGGGCACCCCAGCTGTAGGGATCTGGGGGCCCTTTCCACACATTTCAGAGTATCCTCACTGAGATGTGTAGCCCAGACTCCAGACCGTTCTGGAAGAAAGGCAGAAAGAAGGATGGCTTCCTCTTGCTCGTCACTGAAGTGTAGCCCCTCTTTGGTGTTCTCTCTCCCTAGGTGAACCCAGGGGTCCCCTTGTGGGCCTCTGTCACAAGCCAGTTCTAACTCTGGTAGCAACTTGTTCTTGTGACCTTGGGTGATTCGTCAGACATTAGGAAGAGAGCCCGTAGGAACCACATCTAAATGGAGGAATGTGGCTCCCTACTTCCTGTCCTTGTGTGGCCACTGCCTTCCAGCTGGGTGATGCTGATGAGTCACCTAACTACCTAGACACTCTGTGAACCATTTCAGTAAGTCTGGGCTTGGTGGAGTTTAAACCCAGGCTCTTACCAGCAATGCCTCATCATGAGACCCCTTCCCCAAGTCGCTTGAAGTTAGAAATTCCTGCGAGCAAATGGGCCCAAGGGAAGTTCAGAGTCGAGGTCCAGGGATGACAGAGTACCTACCGCTCTCAGCTCTCAGCCTCCTGAGCTGTGAGCCTCTGGTGGATCCAAAGTCACTTTTCCCAACATCTGCGGTTCCCCCATGAGACCCCAGGATCTGCAGTTCCCCTTCCAGGCACTCAGCAGCCCAGCAGACAATTGACTAAGGGACATGGGTTCCAAACAAGGACCTTTCCCTGACTGCAGACTCTGCTGGGACAGCGGTGTGACAGGTCCGTGAAGCTTGGTAGCTCAGAGTGCTCCACCCCCTACCGCACATCACACCCTCCCCTCTGAAGCCTACCAGTTTAGAGAGAATCTGCTGAGCACCAGCCTCCAGGGGAGCTCCTGCAGGGAGGGAGAACCCCACCCCCACCCCTCCTGCCTCCCACAGCCAGGATCTAAACAGGCTGGCTTTGTAAGGCTCTGCCTCTTAACACAAAGTTGCAGCTCCACCACAGAGGGGTTTTGTTTGGAACTTGAAACACTTGCTCAAATTAATGACCAAAAATGTCAGATGTGTCCACAGCTAATTATTCATTAGATGCTTAATTAGTGTAGGATGATCATGACATTTTAATGTTATTAATTTTTATACTGTAATAGGAATTAAATTGTTCTGCTGTCCCAAAGCCTCCTGCTGGAGACATACTGTGGACTGGGGGAGCTGGGAGGAAGCAGGAGCCATGGGGACAGCAGGTGGCAGCCAGGCAGAGTGCTGGCCAGGATCCAGAGCCCATGCACCTCTCCCTTGGCTGAGAGGGGCTTCCTCCAGGCCATGCACAGCCCCCCTAGAGCTAGATCCTTCAGATGCTGGATGCTGGGTACCTGGATGCTGGGTACTCTGGATGCGGTTGCCCTGGATACAGATGCAGAGCTGACAGCTGAGACACTGGAATAGCAGGTAGAGCAGAGGGATCTTTCCTGCTTGTCCATCTCGGGGTTTCAAATGCTCCCCCTCTCTCCTTAAGACGGTAGGTACCCAGGGGACTATCCTGGAAATCCTACGTGAAAACTGATAGGCACCGGATGCCCCATCCCAGGGGTCACAGGACTGATCCCAGAGCAAGTCGTGCAGAGGAAGGAACTCGCCCAAAGGAGATGGCGCCTGTGTTCAGACAGACAAAAGCCAGCCGTGTCCGCAAGGATCGGCCCTGTGTGTGAGCCCTTGAAATCCTCCTCTTTGTAAACCTCACGTAGCCCCATTATGTACTAATTAGGAAAGCAGTCCATGCCAGGGTTTAGAAATCGAACCAGAGCCAGACAGAAAAGGAAAGTCTAGAAAAATCACATGACATCCCACCACTGGGAGATAATTGTTTCTCAGATTTTAGTGTAGAAGCCTCCAAGCCGCCATCAGGCCTGTGACTGTGGGTTTGGGTACACGAGCTCCCACTCGTGACAGCGCCTCATAACCTGCGGTCATGAAGTGGCTTCTCATGAGACCTTTACAGGCTAAGGGCCTCGGATCTGTGGAGTCTTTCTTAGTGACCTTGTTGTATCCTTGTCCACAGACACCTCCCCGACCTCTGATGGTCAGACTTTTGATGGTTCTTAATTGTTCTTAATGGACACCCCAAATCCCCCCTTTTCACTGTTGGTCAGCTTGATCCTTCGTGATAACCTATAAGACAGTGCTCTACAGGGTCACAGGGACTTCTTTGTTGGAGAGGAAGCTTTGAGTCTGCTTGATTTGTGGCCATAGTCAATGTTTTAATCCCCTGTAGTAGTGCCCCCTGCCTACGGGATGGGTATGATAATTCCATCCAAGTTGGTGCTGATGATTGTAGACCCAGGCACCAAGCCTGGCGCTTAGTAGGCACAGTGGAACGTGGGGGCTGAAGAAGGCCCAGGGTGGATTCCTGAGCGGATGACTTCAGTTCCTGGGTAGGAGGAGCAGTCAAAGCCTCTGCAGCAGAGCTGGGAAAGCATCTTCACCCTTGGGAGCCACTGCTCTGTGCGGCCACTGGGTGTTAAGAGACTCTCCTGGGGGCAGGTTCTCCCCTTTCCCTCCCAGGCTAACGCAGCTGTGTGCAGCTGTTTAGGGAGCCCACTCCTCTGTGCACTGTGTCATTCTCCTCAACAGACTCGGCCATGGAGACATCAACACCTCCCATCAACACTGTTACAACCTTTATTTCAGAGGAGAAGAAACTGAGGCACCGAGAGGTTAAGTAGCTTGCCTATATGAAAAGGTCATCAGCGGGAGACTGGGACTTGAACTCAAGCCGTCTAGTTCCTGAATTTGAGTTGTGACTACTTTGAGAGTCCTTTACAGTACCTGGGATGTGGTAGATGAAGGAATGAATGAATGCATGAATGAATAAATGAATGAACCGAAAGCCACGAGTTCAGATGATGCCACACACGTCTGTATTTAGAGGACTGCTCGGGGTCTGGGACACTGAGCCACACCTCCAAGGACACAGGCTGTCACTGTCTCTGGTGTCTGAAGAGCCCGTGTGCTGGGTGGGACTCCTTGGTGCCCGTGGCTGCGGCCTGCTTTTCTATCCTTCCACCTGAGAATGCCCTGCCCCTCAGCCACGCCACAGGCTACACAATGGAAGTTCATCCGAGTCACAGTCTGCGTTCAGAGGGTGAGTGGCCAGTGTGTGGAGCTGGGGTCTGTCCAAGTACCAAGAGCAGACACAACCTTGCCCTGGGCTGTGGCAACCAGGCACCCTCCTTTGTAAAGGTCTGCCATGGCAGCCATGGTGCTGGCTCAGCAAAATTCCTGAACACATGGAATGCCACAGTGCTGGGCACTACTTGGTTAGCCGCAATGCACTCGCTGGGCGGGGCCTCCAGCAGAAATGCTCAGCAGAAGCTGCTTTTCAGGGGGATGGGTTCCCACGTGGGTTCCCACATCACTGAGCCATCAGCACAAGTGTGGTTGGGAGGTGTGGCTCTCTAATGGAAGGATTGAGGTGAAAGGAACCACACCTCATACAGCAATGGAGAAGAGTTCTTCCTTCCGGGCCTCAGAAAGGCCCTGGCGCTTGCCCCAACCGTAACTCTGTGCTTCCTTCCAGAATGTCACAGTCTGTACCCAGACCAGCCTTTCCTGAGACACTGAAGAGTCCCAAACATACCACCACCACCACCATCACCACCACCACCACCACCACCACCACCACCACCACCATCATCATCACCACCATCACCATCATCACCACCATCACCACCACCACCACCACCACCACCATCACCACCACCACCATCATCACCACCATCACCACCACCATCACCACCACCACCACCCATTACCGCCATCACCACCATCACCACCACCACCATCACCACCATCATCACCATCATCACCACCACCATCATCATCACCACCATCACCACCACCACCACCAGTACCACCACCACCATCACCACCATCACCATCACCACCACCATCACCACCATCACTACCACCATCACCATCACCACCACCACCACCACCACCATCATCACCACCACCACCACCACCATCACCACCACCACCACCACCACTACCATCACCACCACCACCACCATCACCACCACCACCATCACCATCACCACCACCACCACCATCACCACCACCACTACCACCATCACCACCATCATCACCATCATCAGCACCACCATCACCACCATCACCACCATCATCACTACCATCACCACCACCACCACCTCCACCACCATCACCACCACCATCATCACCACCATCACCACCACCATCACCACCATTACCGCCATCACCACCATCACCACCATCACCACCACCATCACCACCATCATCACCATCATCACCACCACCATCATCATCATCACCACCATCACCACCAGCACCACCATCACCACCACCATCACCATCACCACCATCATCACCACCACCATCACCACCACCACCATCACCACCACCTCCACCACCATCACCATCATCACCACCATCACCACCACCATCACCACCACCATCACCACCATCACCACCACCTCCACCACCATCACCATCATCACCACCATCACCACCACCATCACCACCACCATCACCATCATCACCACCATCACCACCACCACCACCTCCACCACCATCACCACCACCACCACCACCATCACCACCATCATCAGCACCACCATCACCACCACCATCACCACCATCACCACCACCATCACCACCACCTCCACCACCATCACCATCATCACCACCATCACCACCACCATCACCACCACCATTACCGCCATCACCACCATCACCACCACCACCATCACCATCATCACCATCATCACCACCACCATCATCATCATCACCACCATCACCACCATCACCACCATCACCACCACCATCACCACCATCACCACCACCACCACCATCACCACCACCACCACCTCCACCACCATCACCACCACCACAACCACCATCACCACCAGCACCACCACCATCACCACCCTCACCACCATCACCACCATCACCATCATCACCATCATCACCACCATCACCACCAGCACCACCACCAGCACCACCACCACCCCCACCTTGCCATTGCTTAAGTACCCTGTGTTTGACAATGGCTTCAAATGCTTGTCTTCAGCCCTGAGCCATTCAGAGTGAAGTTCTTGTCAGAAGCGAGGGAGGCTTTGTACGTGTGATGAGTTTTCATGCTTCAAGTGCTCATTTCAGAGCGGCCTCTCTATTAGGAGCCCCGACCCTCCTGTTTTCGTTGCACTTTCAGTGCCCTTTCTTTTTATGAAGACATGGTGACAGATGAGGAGGTAGTTCTTTAATGACTTATCTGACAAAACTAAATGGCACGTCCCTGTCTGCTTCTCCCTCTCACTTGGAATTTTTATTAAGGCAATCGTAGATTTGTAGGCATCCATTAAGAAATAACAGAGAGGTCCCCGTGTCTTTCGTCCCGTTTCTCTAGTGGGGACATGTTGGGAAATGCTTGTGTAACGTCACACCATGTGAGTGTGGCATTGAAGCTCACAAATCACACTCAGTGCTCCCCAGTTTTGCCCCAGTCTACTGCGTGGTTGTGTGTACACACGTGTGTTTCCGTGTGTATGGTATGTGTGGTGCACATTTCTGTGTGTAAGCTCATGAGCGTGCCTGTCATCCGGCATATGCACAGGTCAGAAGACAACCTCAGATGCCCGTCCTCGACTTCTGTCTTTGAGGCAGGGTCTCACTGCTGTTAGTGGCTGCACGCCCAGATCAGCTGACCTGAGCTCATAAAATTCTGTCCAGGCGCCGGGCACCCATTTACAGACTGTGCATCCGCTGCACTATCAAGGTATTGACTTCCCAGAGGAGGGTCACCCAAACCACGGCACGCATGTCAATAGTTCACTCCTGTTGGTGGCTGAGTGGTGATCCATGGTCCTGGAGCATCCCCTGCTGTTCACCAGTCACTCCTCAAAGGATACCTGGGTGCATCTGCTCTCAGCTACAACAAACGAATCTGCTGTGTATGCCGTGCACAGAAGTTTGCGTGAATGTCCTCTGGGATAAATATCCATGCGTGCATCTGATGGATCAGTTGATGTTTGATTTCCTGTTTTCCAGAGCACTTATAATGTCCCCATCCTACCCACAGTGTACGATGATCTGCTGTCCGCCAGCGTTTCATGTTGTTCCTAGGGTTGTTTTCTGTTACTTTGTATTTATGTATTTATTTATTTATTCGGAGGGAGCATGCATGCATTGGTGCACGTGTACAGGTCAGAGGTCAGAGGACAGCCTGCTGAAATCGGTTCTCTCCTTCCACCGGGTGGGTCCCCAGAAGGAAACCCCAAAGGATCATGGGAGTCCTAGTGGCAGGCGTCCTACATGAGCCATCTTGCCGTCCATGCCCGTGTTTTGGTTGAGGCGATCTGTTATGGATACGTAGTATGTCTCGTTGTGGTGTTATTTTCCAAGGTTTATCTACGTGTGTATGTGCGCGCGTATGTGTGCCTATGTGTAGAGGCCGGAGGAGCTTTACAGTGGTCTCTATCTCTCCACCTGTGGGGCAGGGTCTCTCCCTGGACCCAAAGCTCGCTTTTTCATAGGTTGGAAGCCAGCAAGCCAGAGTGGTCTTCTTGTCCTCTCTCTCTCCTGAAGGCTAGGATTGCAGGCATGCAGGGTGCCCTGTTTGTTGTGTGGGTGCTGGGACCTGAACTCTGATCCTCATGATTGCACACTAAGTACTCACAGCCAGCCACTGGGACAACTCTCCAGGGCCCCCATCTTGATGTTAATATATGCTCCCCTAAAGCTAACGGTACTGAACATGCTTTGTGTGTGGTGGGGGGTACGTATGCTTGTGCGCGGGCACACATGTGTGTGGGGGCCTTGTTTACTGAGACATGGTATCTCATTGGCCTAAAATTCTCTTGAGTAGGCTAAGATGGCCGGCCAGTGAGCACCATGGACTCACCTGCCTGTACACCCCCCCCCCCTGTCTCCGTTGGGGATTATAATCCCGCACCACACACGGATGTGCTTTAGCCTGGGTTGTAGGAACCAAACTCGGGTCCTCGTGCTTGCGAGCACTTTACGCCGAGCATCTCCCCGGCCCCTGAGCGTCTTTGTTTAGGGTACCGTTAGTGTCCGGGAACACTTATTTGCCGCCAAGCACCATCCTTTCGAAACATCATTTTGTGTCTCCTGCCCACCCTGTACCCGAACTGCTTGCTCATCTGCCCTGTTGCCTTCTGGGAGTTCTCTGTATACCCTGTGCTAGACCTTTGTTGGTCACATGGTCTGTGTGTGCGTCCCCAGTCCGTGGCTCACCTCGGCATCTTCCTCACGCTGGCTTTTGAATAATAAATAAGTTTAATTTTGGTGAAATACAGCTTACTTACCATTTCCTTTATAGACCTGTGTGTGTTTATGGCATCGGGTCCCCTCTTGCTAGATAACACGTTTTTACTAAAGGTTTTATCGTCCACGGTTGGCACTTAGCTGTGTGGGCGGTCAGAGCACCAGGTTGAAGTTCCTGTTGCGGGGCAGATTATTATGCCTTTGTTGTTGCTGTTGCTGTTGAGGTTTGGTTTGGGGGAGGAGATTTCCAGGGGCGTGCCTATAGATGTCATTGAAAACGTTACCCTACTTCCTTCCACTTACGTGCTTTTGTACATTTACCAAAAAGCTGAACGCACTTGCGCGGGACAATCTCTGGGGTCTGCGTCCTGCCCCAGGGGTCTGTGTGTCTGTCCCTTCTCAACAGCCTGCTGGCTACACTGCTGTCACACTGTGGTCCACTGTCAGGCACACTGGGGTCCTCCCTGTGCCCCCTTGTGTCGGTGGCTTAGCTCTTTCAGGGCCTGTATCTCTCCAGATCGATAGGCCGCGTTTACCTGTCAACAACGTCTCGTCTCTTCGGGAGCTGGGGACATGGCCCCACTTGGCACAGAGTGAGTTCTGGGGTTCAGATCCTCCATACATGCAATGTGGAGCAGACATCGCGGCCCACACACAATCCCGGTGTTCAGGAGGCCAGGGCAGGGATCCCCAGAGCAAGCTGGATAACTAAACTAGGCAGCCAGCAAGCTCTGAACTCAAGTGAAGGCCCTGCCTCAGCCTAAAAGGTAGAGAATGACTGAGGACGGCACCGATGCCAACCGCAGGTGTCCACATGCACACACACACGTGCACCCCACACACGCATGCAGACAAGCATACACGCTATCTCAGTAGATTTCAGAGGAACCGCATCGAGCCTGACCACAGATTTGGAGAGGATTAATATCTTTCGCTGTGTCAGGTCTTCCATCCGAGAACAACGTGTGCCGCCACTTGTTCTGTCTTCTTGGATGACGTCAGCATTGGGTGACGTCACCATTTGGTGACATCAGCATTGGATGACATCAGCACTGGGTGACATCAGCACTGCATGGCATTAGCATTAGATGACATCAGCCTTTGGATGACATCGGCACCGGCTGACATCAGCGTTTGGTCACTCCACCCCTGCACACAGTTTATGGCACGAAGGCAGCAGGATTTCACTTCCTTCAGCTCTCTTGTAAGCGGCACCGTCAGTTCATCTCCTCTTCCTCGTGCTCGGCATTTGCACATAGAGTCCAGTAGGTTTTCCTGTGCTGATCCTGCCTCCTGCCACCGTGCTGATCCTGCTTCTTGCCACCATGCTGATCCTGCCTCCTGTCACCGTGCTGATCCTGCCTCCTATCACCGTGCTGATCCTGCCTCCTGTCACCATCCTGATCCTGCCTCCTGTCCCTGTGCTGATCCTGCTTCTTGCCACCATGCTGATCCTGCTTCTTGCCACCGTGCTGATCCTGCCTCTTGCCACCGTGCTGATCCTGCCTCCTGCCACCGTGCTGATCCTGCCTCCTGTCACCGTGCTGATCCTGCCTCCTATCACCGTGCTGATCCTGCCTCCTGTCACCATCCTGATCCTGCCTCCTGTCCCTGTGCTGATCCTGCTTCTTGCCACCATGCTGATCCTGCCTCTTGCCACCGTGCTGATCCTGCCTCCTGCCACCGTGCTGATCCTGCCTCCTGTCACGGTGCTGAGCCCACTTGCTTGTCTAGGATATTGTTCTACAGGTGGCCTGGGACTCCGTGCCGTCTATAGAGCTGGTTGCATTTCTTCCAGGCCAACCTGTGTGCCTTCACGTCTTAGCCTTGGGCATCCTCTACTGCTGGGCTGTGGGCGTCCTCACATTCAGGCTATCTCTCTTGGAGATTCTGTGGATGTTTATTAGTCAAGTTGAGAGAGCCCTACCCACCCCTCTCTACCCCTAACTTTCTGAGAGGCACTCCTCATTCGGTAAACTTTGGGAACTGCTAGCTCGCACCCCGTACAGTACAGCTTCCCACATCCGCTCGCATTCAGCCTCCACAAGCCCTAGTAGGAAAGGAGCCACAGTGTCCACCTCGGGGAGAGGGAGGGATTGGCTCTCCATTGTAGCCCCTCCCTTCCGATCCCACTCTGTCCTGTAATCCACTCCCAGCCATTAGTGCTTGTCACTCCTCGGTCACCCAGCATGCCTGAGCTCTAGCCCATCCCACAGCAGCGACGTGAGGGGAGCAACTGTGCCCGGAAAATGACGGTCCAGCACGCGCCCCTCCGAGAACCCCTCATTTCATCCCTCCACACTACATGTGACTGTGTCTGCCTGTTCTCCCAGTGAGTGGCCGGGGTCAGACAGCTCCTGTTATTGCTGCCGTCTCTAGGAAACACAGCCCAAGCGGTACCCCAGCTTCCACAGCAGGCAGAGGACTTCTTCCGTGCCCGGGCCCAGCTCCCACCCTGAGCCTTCTGCAGGTGCAGCTCCCTCCTCTCCAAGCCCTGGGATGACCTGCTATCCATGCCCTTGGTGGTTGTTGGTGGTGGTTTTAATCAGGGAAACAATTTCTGTCTATGCAAATCTCTTTAATAATAGCAATATTATTATTGTTATCATCCGTGGCCTCAGGCAGAGTCCCGATGAATTGGCGAGAAGCCAAGCTGGTGGTTTTCTGCATCAGGGCTGTGAGCATCCTCAGGCTCCAGGGTGGAGAAGAACAAACACTCGCTCCCCTAAACAACTCCAGCCAGGGTAGCAAGTAGGAAGGGACACCTGGGTATCAGTCTCATTTACATCTCTGTGATCTCCCAGCCGCCCCTGCTCCCTGCACTGAGCACATGATCTCAAGCCATGGCCAAGGCAGGACAGCTCTGGCCTTGAGTCCTCCTCAGCATCTACAGTCCACCCGCCAACCAAAGGTGGGGTGGCCCAGTGGCTACTCACAGACTGAGGGGGAGGGGCGAGCAGGGCAGAACAGTACATACAGTACTATGTATACCGTGTACTGTGTACTGGGTACTACTATGTACTACTGTGTACTACATAGCAGTACATGTAGCCAGTACATATACCCTCCCAAGGACCTGGAGATATCCCCCTAGACTTGCCCACAATTACAGGCAGAACCTGCCGCAGGATTTAAGGTGGAGCCATGAAAACCAGTAGGCAAGACAAAGTTTTTCAATGGAACTGTTTACAGTCAAAATGAGCAGAAAAATCAGCATTTTAAACAAAGATAAGAGGTCTCCAGGAAGGCCACACAGCAAAGGGGTGTCTTTGCTGTAGATCAAAGGAGACGGACAGACAGGACAGGAGAGACACAGCAAAGAGGTTTCCAGACATGCTCACGGCAGAGAAGGCGCCCCTGCCCTGCCACGCACCGTCGTACTTCGTGCCCCATGGTCCCCAGAGGGGCCTTTCCTGGCCATGCCCATTCTGCTACGTGCCTCCTGCCTCCTGTGGGCGAGCCTGGGCCTCTCCCAACCCCAGAAGGTGCTCTTGCTTCACTAGGTGAGCTCAGTAGCTCAGCAGCTTAGCCGGTTGCCCTTCCCTGCGGCCTGGGCAGTTCTGCCAGCATCGTGCCTGCCTGTGGCGCCACCCACAGAAGGTTCCAGAGCGCCCTGATGCCCTCGCTCAGCCATCTTGGCTGTGGCCGCAGCCTGCCTCAGCTCATTCTCCTCCCTGTCACAAACATAATCTGAGCTTCATGAAAGGGACCAAGGGTAACAACTTGTAATTTGTGTGGCACTGATGCGTTCAGCTGACCAAAGCGCCTTTCAGTGGGTTATTATTAAATATTAAGCCTATTGATTTGTTGCTGAGCAGCGCACTGATGGGTCCCCAGGAGCGGGGGAATGTGCATTTATTTCCATGATTTATGGAAACCAAGCCCAGTCCAGGGAGCCTCCCACGTGTTTCTATACAATGCAGCACAGGTCTCCCCTGACTGCTCCCTGTGTGTGGTATAGATAAGGCCTGAGGGTCAGAGACGTTAAGGAGGCTGCCCAAAGCCACACAGCAGAAGGACAAAACCTGTACCTCACTCAGCATGTCTGAGTCAAGTCTCTTCTCTGAAGCTACGTGCCGGCACACAATGGAAACTCATTAAATGTGCAGTAGTATTTGTACTCAATGTAAGCATTGTTACTGTAAGAATAGAACGTGTACTTTTCAACTTACCAATTTATTCCTGTCACAGAGTAACTCTTAGTATGTTCAATGAGTATTAAGAAAAAATGGATAGACGTGTGGGTAGGTGGGAAGAAGAATGAGTAATCAGTGTATGGGATGATTAGGTGGGTGGGTGGATGGATGGACAGATGATGGATGGATGATGGATGGATGGATGGATGATGGATGGATGGATGGAGGATGGGTGGATGGATGATGGATGGATGGATGGATGATGGATGGATGGATGGATGATGGATGATGGATGGATGGATGGATGGGTGGATGGATGGAGGATGGATGGATGGATGGATGGATGATGGGTGGATGGATGGAGGATGGATGGAGGATGGATGATGGATGGATGATGGGTGGATGGATGGAGGATGGATGGAGGATGGATGATGGATGGATGATGGATGGATGGATGATGGGTGGATGGATGGAGGATGGATGGATGGAGGATGGATGGATGGATGGATGATGGATGGATGGATGGATGGATGGAGGATGGATGGATGGATGATGGATGGATGGATGGATGATGGATGGATGGATGGAGGATGGATGGATGGAGGATGGATGGATGGATGGATGGATGGAGGATGGATGGATGGATGATGGATGGATGGATGATGGATGGATGGAGGATGGATGGATGGAGGATGGATGGATGGAGGATGGATGGATGATGGATGGATGGATGGGAGGATAGATGGATGGGTGGCTGGGTGGATGGGTTGATGAAAGAAAGGGGGAAGGAAGGAGAGGAGGAGAGAGAAGAAGAGGAGAGGGAAGAGGAGGAAAGGAAAAGCAGCAACAAAGCCAAGCGCATAGTGATGTGAGAGTCAGGATTCCCTTGCTCGCACTGTTGTGCGTCTTCCGCAGTCTCAAAGCCCACGCTCCACCGCAGTCCTGCTTCCCATCCTGCACCTGCGGATGAACGTGCAGCCACAGCACCCGCTCCGTGGACTGTCTAGGGGGTCAGTGAGCATTCCATCTGGGTCAGCCATGCTGTTCGCCTGTTATACTGTAGCAGAACTTGAGAGCCCTTCACATCTGATTCCAGGAACCCCACGAGAACCACCACAGGTCTAAGATAAACTCCAAGCCGCCAGGGAGCTCAGACCAGAAGTGGGCCTGGGAGTTGCATGCCCGGGTCCTCTAAGCTCAAAACTCTAAGAAGAGGGACCTCTTCTGGCCAGTCTCAGAAGTAGTTAGGGACCTGGTCCTGATGATGGGAACTAACTGGTCCCTGGGCTGCTGTCCCTCTGCCCCCACTGTGTGCATCCTCCCGTCCGCCCCCGACCCACTCCCACCCCCACACCTTTGGAACCTCAGTGGAGGCAGCCTTCTTGCCCCTGACAGCCCTGGTCATGACTGCCACACCACCACAGGCTGACTCATCTTGGATTCTTCCTTTAAGCCGGTGCCCAGTTATTGAGATGGTGAATGCCAGTTGTCAACTTGATAAAATCTAGAATCATCCATGCTCAGAGATGGGGGATCCCCTCGATTACATTGACTGGTGTGGGAAGACCCGTCTTAATTGCCGGCAGGAACAGGGGTGAGTGGGGGCGGCGAGCTGAGCACCACTGTGATTGCACACATTCTTTGCTGTCTTCTGACTTCACGTACTCAGCTGCTTAAGCTCCTGCCGCCATGACTCCCCGCTGCAGCAGCAGACTGTAACCTGGAATTGGGAGTGAGCTAAAATAAACCCTTCTTTAAGTTACTTTTTGCTCATCTTTGTTTTTGAGACAGGGCTGCACTATAGAGCCCTGGCTCCCCTGGGACTCCCTACATAGACCCAGACTGCCCTCGAACTCAGAGATCCTCCTACCTCTGCCTCCTGAGCGCTGAGTGCTGGGGTTGAAGGTGTGCACCGAGACAGGCTTTCGTTGCCTTTGTTAGGATATTTCATCGTAGCAGCAGGAAGAGACAGTAAAACAGCCAGTGTTCACAGGTGGGTCGTAAAGCCTAGAGAAGCAGACGATGTGGGAGCCTCATCCTCCTGCTGGAAGTCGGAGAGCATCTGCCCGCTAGCCAGGCGAGGATGGGGCTCCATCACTGGTTAGCCAGGAGACGATGGGGGCTCCATCACTGGTTAGCCAGGAGAGGATGGGGCTCCATCGCTGGTTAGCCAGGAGAGGATGGGGCTCCATCACTGGTGGGTGAATGAATGAGTGAAGGAATGGATGCTAACCCACCTTAGAGAAGGACAATGAAGAAGAGGCAGGAAAGGGAAGCAGCAGAGACATAGGGCTTGGGGAGAAGGGTGAAGACTTGGGGGGATTGGGGTGTGAGGCTCTACTTGAGCCAACACAGGCAGGTGGCTCCTTGGCAAAGGCAGTTTTATACAGCCCCCATGAGCATGACCTTGGGTGGCAGTGGAGGGGCAAACGACTCGCACCTCATCTTCCCGGCCTCAGACTGAACCTATTGTGAGAGGTATGGAGTGCAGCGGACGGGGGCTCCTAGCTTTATTCTCGGCAGAGCTGTTGTGCCCAGATGTGCGGGAAACTGGGAACCTGCCCAGGCACGTGACCAGAAAGAGGGTCTGCTTGGGAACAGGGAGTCGGTGGGGCCTGCCCGGGTGTGAGGAGGCCGTGGGGCCTGCCTGGGTGTGAGGAGGCTGTGGTGAGAACTGTCAGTATGGAGCAGCTAGCTTCCCAGGCATATGACCGCAGAGGAAACCGGCAGGCAGGATGGACCATGGCCTGCCACAGGTGCAGGGCCCCCAACACAGGCCACTGAGCCTGGGTCTCTGGACTTCTCCAGCTGAAGAGACATCAGAAAGTGTTCAGACAGCATCTTAAGCTTGCAGGGCCTTTCTAGAGTCCCCTTGCCAAGCCTGCTAGGACTGCGCCTGCCGCTCACCCTGCCCACTACCCTTGCTCAGCTCTGCTCTGCCCCTTCCAGGAGCCCCAGGGAACCCCTCAGCCGGTACCACCGTCACCCACCACCCTCCTGCAGCCTCTGATCTGCCAATACAAAGCCATACATCTCAGGGTGTGACAAATCACTTTTTAATTGCCTGGAGGAAGAAATCCATTAGTCTTCCCTTACGTGAGAGCCATCCTAATCTCGGGGAGGCTGGCTGCAGGCTGGAGCTGGGGTCCGCTGGCTATTTTTACTTTGTATCAACAGCACTGAGCTCGAAGCCTTCATGGGGAGAGCAAGGAGTAAATCTTCTTAATGCCCTGGTGCCTTCTCTGGCGGGGGCTCCGGCAAGAGAGGCTGCCTGAGATGGAATACCAATTGCCCACGTGAATTTGTCTCACACAGAATTCACTTCCCCTGTAGCAGGTCCCCCTTAGCAGCTGGGGGCCCAGGATGACCTGGTCGGTAGTGCCGCCTGCTCCACCCTCACCCTGTCCAGTGAGGTCATCTGCAGCAGGTGGGGGCACTGGCTGCCCGGTGTCTCCACTGCCTAGGATAGCGCAGTAGCCGTCAGAGAGGAGTTATGCCCTGAGCGGGGGCTCCTTCCGTCTCCTCCCAGAACCCACAGGCGACAGACAAGCTGCCACATTCATGGCTTGTCCTTGAGGCTGTCTCGGGGACACGTAAGCTGGACTTCTGCTGGCTGTGAATGACTCTCTCCATTTTAGAAAGGATGCAGACCAGGCGGAGGTGGCACTCCTTTAATCCCAGCCCTCGGGAGGCAGAGGCAGACACATCTCTGTGAGTTCGAGGCCAGCCTGGTGTACAGAGAGAGAGTTCCAGGACAGCCAGAAAACCCTGTCTCGAAAAATAGAAAGAAAGAAAGAAAAAAAGAAAAGGAAAGATGCAGAAAAGTCGAGTGACAAGGGGAAGGGAGGGGAGGGAAGTGGGGGAGAAGAAAGGAGTCCCAGCCCAGGAAGTATAGCCCTGTTGCAGTTCTGTGACAGGCTGGGATGTGGAGACCACACACTGCCCCCCCCAGAGGGCCCCCCAGTCACTGAGACAAGGCTGAAGTCCTGCTGGGGGAGGGCGAGCTCCAGCAGGAATGGCTGAAAGCCTGCTGCTGAAGGGCTCTGATTGGCTGAGACCCGTCCTAGCTCTTTTCTCATTGCTCTGACAAAATGATCGGCTTACAGTTGGAGAGTGCAGTCCACCATGGAGGGAAGTCAGGGCCGCAGGAGCCGGAGGCGGCTGGTCGAGGAGGGTGCTGGCTCTCCGCTCGCTCTCCCCTTTAAACAAAGCCCAGGACTCCAGCCCACGGATGGCGCTGCCCGTGTTTAGAGTGGATCCTTCTTCCTCGGTTAAACTTTTGTGTGAACACCCTCACGTACCCTTGTCTCCTTGGTGACTCTAAGTCTGGCTGAGTTGACGTGATATATAACCATCACACGCGTGATCTGAAGGCGCAGGGCTAACCCCTCTAGCACGGTGCCTCTTGGGAGCTGCCCTGCTTCCCGTGGACCTTCAGTGTTTCTCTAAGGGGGCTGGGTGCTTGGCCGCACAGGCAGGTTCTGATCCTGGAGAGTGGGGGCTGGGGGCCTACTCCACAACACTGCTCTGTAGTGAGTCTGAGGGCAGCCAACCACCTGCTGAAGACAGAGCCGCAGCTTCCCGCCCTCTCTCGGGTACAGGGCAGGGTACAGGAACTCGGACAGAGCGCCTTGTGATGCAGGACCGCCACACAGGAGCCAGGGCTCGGGCAGGGTGGCTGCCAAACACCCTCTCTCCTAGTCCGCCTGAGGTACAGAAAGGCCGTGTGTTAGGGAGGGCTTCTTGAAAGGAACTCTGGCCATTTTCGTTGTAATCAGAATGAGATGCTTTACAGATTTATTTCTGTGCATGAAATTCCAAGTTCCGGTGTTAAGGTTCCACCTGATGCTAAGAGCCTTAATTGCAAATCCTTTATTTATAGACTCAGGTTCTAACAACCTCTGCCTGGTATTAAGGTAAATGCTGAATAAGGCAGAGGTTCCCCAGTGACACCCCCTCCTGAGTCGGGGAAATCAAGAAACAGGCTCATAAAACCCAGCAGCTTCCTCCCCATGGAGGCGGGCTCCCAGGGGGCAGACAGTCGAGAATCTTATGCAAAATAGATCTCCCAGAATTCTCATTAAACCAACCAGGCCTGACTCAGCGTTTTGGGGTGAGTAGAGAGGGCCTTCCACCCCTGGCAAGAATTGGAGGAGGAGGAGGAGGAGGAGGGGGAGGAGGAGGAGAGGAGGAAGAGGACACAGCCTCTGAGGTCACTCCTGGCCCTTTGCAGGCTCCTGGCCTTAGCTTCATGTCTCAGGTTCTCTGTTCTCTGGATCGCCCCTCTGGGAGACCTTCTGGGATTCCGAGCCAGACAGGCAGAGGTTCCAGAAGTCGGACCTGATTTTGCTGGAGCTGGCCACACCTTGAGCATGAGTGTAATTCGGTGACCCTGTTCTGGAAGGAGAACATGGCAAGGGCTTAGGAACAGGCATGGATCCTCCATGCCTGCTTTGCTCTGGGGAGGATATGAAGGACCGTCTCTAGGCACCTGGCCCAGAAGGTAGCTAATCTCTGAGCAGCAGATGCCCACATCAGTGTGAGCCTGGCGATACTAAAAAGATTCTAGAACTTTCTAAACTGCAGACCCACTGAGGTCTTCCCTCTGTTTTCCACCCCTTGACCTTGCCTTGACTCCCTAGCTGAGTGTTACTGTTGAACCTGAAATTTGCCCCCCAAGGACCAGAGAGACCACGTATGTAAAAAGCAAAGGCAGTTTTATTCTGCAGAGAAAAACCAGCATGCTGAGGTCAGACACCATGGGAGGTGACCGACCCCAAGCAGAAAATGACAGCTAGAATTGACAGAAAAAAGGGGGTTTCCACATAGGTGAGTTAGTCTGGTTTCTAATTGGCAAACTTTTAATTGTAAGGTGCAGTTACCAGTGCCCAAGTGGCTAACTGTTTACATACTTGGGCTATACGTGGCAAGTTAGTCATTAGAATTAGGCATCTGGTTTTATGGCTTCAGGGCTACCTGGGTACCTGCCCTTAGAGTGGGGAGTCTTTATTAGCCTGCAAGGTCAGGCCCAGATGGAGGCCTGGAGCATGTACACAAAACAGGGGCTCTGAATAGGGGTTCTGGTTCTACATTACTCACCCCAGGCCTTGGCTCCAGTGGTTTCTACCCCTAATACCCTCTCATCCTCTTTGTCCTTCTCTTTTCTAGGGTATCATGTCCTCCAAGGAGCTAGCTGCCCAAACCAAGTGTGGTAGGCTGACTCCCACAGTGGCCTTCCTTCCTGCGGGCTCTAGACTTAGGCAGAGGCTCTGGTCCAGTGGGTAATAGTTGCTTTATGTCAGGGGTGACCCTGAGCAGCTGCCTCTTCCCCCACAGCTGACAGATGTGACTCTCCTGAGCAGGAGGCATATGGCCCAACCAGAAGGCATGTGCCACCCCATGGTTCATGGGATGAAGCATTATTAAGTGGACTGGGCATCGGGATATCTTTGTGAAGGACTCTTCTCTGTAATGGTCCGCTAGGGAGCAAGGTGCCCCCTGCCCCCGCGCCCTGCTATGAAGGATCCCTGCAGCCTCTGCGCAGGGCACCCTCTGCGCACTGGCAGACATCACCTGCAGCCCCTCGGCTTCAGAGGCCAGGGAGGTTCTTCCAGAGTGCCAGGCAGCACAGCGCTGGCTGCAGAGAAACCAGCAGCCAGCTCTGCACGGGTCTGGCCTCCACCTGAGGAAGAGCCAGGCTCGGGGTCAGCGGGTGGAGGGATGAGGTCAAATGCTGTGTCCCGGGAGCTGGGCCTGGAAGACACATCTGGGGTGCTCTGGATTCCATCTCCCCAGGAGGAGCCTCCTGCCACTGAAGGGCAGCCAGAGAAAGTGGAGAAGCCTGTTCCCCAGAAAAGTCTCAGCCTGTCCTTATTAATCAGCCACTTCCCCAGAGACCAGTCCAAAGCCTTTAGCCCCAGACAAATAGAGTCACTCTGAGGCCCTCAGAAGACGTGAGAGCCTAATTGCAGATGGCTTCATTGGGTGAACACTTCTCAGAGGGACACTCCAGGTCCAGGCGAGCCTTGGAGGGGAGAAGAAAAGCCTTTTCTAGGGGTTTCATTCCCAGCTTTGATTGGCAGGGGTGAACCTCTTCTCTCAGAAGGGCTTTTCCCCACTCTTCCCTTTCAGAAAACAGCCCACCCACACTCAATACACCCTGTCCTCTGGCACCACCCCTAGGTTTGTGTTTTCCTGCTTCGTCCTTCGGTAGATCGTGCCTAACACATGTGTTCACATCACATGCCAATTTACTTTAAAGTAATAAGGCTCAAGCTTCAGGCCCCTCGGTTAGATATGAATGGCGTGCTGACAAATGTTTAATGACCAGCTCGGGGTGGGGGAGGGGGGTACGGGTGGGGGGAGAGAACGAGGAACCTTATTCACAGTGTTTGCCAATTTCTGTGGTGTAAATATTTCCACAGTGGCTGATTTCAAACAACAGATTGACAGCCCTCAAGGAGATGCCTGGGACCAGAAGTTTTGCAGAGCCCAGAGGTTTTCAGGTTTTAGGATACTTACAAATTTTAAAGAGATACAGTCACCACACCCAGCTTGTCTGAGTATTTTGGGCATTCAAAAAGTTTCAAGACTCAAGGAATGGAGAGACGGCTCAGTGGTTAAGAGCACTTGCTGTTCTTGTGGGAGACTCAAGTTCAGTTCCCAGCAAGCACATGGACTTACTTTCCCAACCACTGTAACTCCAGTTCCAGGGGGAATCTGTCGCCATCTTCTGGCCTCTATAGGTACTGCACTCACGTGTATGTATGCATACACATACATACACGCAAGCTAAACACCCATGCACATAAAATAATACATACATCTTTTTTTTTTTTTAAAGGTTTCTGGGTTTGAATCATTTTGGTTTGGGGATACATAGCCTTTGCCAACACGGTGTCACTGGGGTGCAAAGCTGAGAGAAAAGGCATATAACTCAATTGCCGTTACGTGCCACTATCCACCACACGTAACAATCCCGATACCCCTAGTCTGTCTTTGCTTATGATGCAGGAAAGACGCTTCTGAAGAGGCCTCGTGCCACTGCCTTGTCCAGGAACAGCCCCGTGTCTTCACGAGCCCAGCCAGGTAGCATCAAGCTAGGAGCACAAGTAAACCCCACCTTCCTCACTCAGGCCTAGAGGAGTCCAGAGCTCCCTGGCATCCAGGCTTTGAAACTTCTGGAACATTCATCCAAGCTCTCAGCTGCGGGGATCTGAATCCTGGATCCTGCCTGCTTCCTCCCTCCAGCTGCCCTCCCATCATCCAAGATTCTTGCTGTGGTGCCAATCCCCAGGTGCACAGAGCCTGTGACCTCCAGGTTGAGACTGCCAGTCCTCGAGCCCCCCACGTGTTTAGCATATGCACTGCTTTAGGAAACATTGCATTCTGGGTAAAGACACCCAATGCCTAGCCTGGTGGCCTGAGTCTGATCCCCAGAGAGAACCGACTCCTACAGGTTGTCCTCTGACCCTTCACATGCACAATGTGCCCCTAACCATACACACAGATACACGCATAAATAAACGTAATTTTTTTTTAAAGAAACAGTTGAGCCTACCAAAAAATCTTGAAATCTCACACAAACTTGCAGATTTTATGGCTCTTTCTGAAAGACTGGAAGCCTCAGCTTAGTGAGTCTGAATGCCCCCTGTGGCTGCAACAGGCAGGAGCTGATGCTAGCAGCTGCCCCAGATGACAGGCTGGGAGCATCTGGCCGCCAGCCACACCCCACACTCTGCCCAGTGCTCAGGCCCAGCCAGCAGCTGCCATCCCTCACACCGACAGAGCTGTGGTTTTTCTTAAAGAAATACTTCCAGCTGCCCAGGTTTTGTTTTCCGAGAGTAGTCAGTGAAAGGTGGAGGAAGTGGTCCATGCATTAGAAGGGGAAGCACTCAGCATATTTCTTCGTGGGAGAGAAAGATATTTTTCTCAGGCCATCGCACTGGACCATTCCAGAGGCCCCGTCATACCAGCTTTCAGGAACGGCACCTGGTAGGGTTGTGTGTGTCACAGTGTGCGCACCCTGCTCACCTGTGTGCCGTGCACAAAATGGAATTGCAACAGAATCACTCCCCGTAACCAGCCTTCCTCACGTGTAGACATCAGTGTGGCTCCATCCATTGCCTTGGTGGCCTCAGGCAGATTCTGGGAATGGATGATGAGGACAGAGGTGGATCTCGAGGCCCGGAGATGGGCAAGCCTCCTGTGGAATGGAGGACCTGAAGGACAAATCTAGACATTGTTAGAAGAGCCTCAGAGCTGAGGTGCTTCGGAGAGAACAAGGTAGCCCCCTCTGCTGGGTTCACCCTTACAACTGGAGGAGTGTTCTGTCAAGCCTCTGTTCCCCCTGAAAACCTGGTTTAGGAGGCCGCTTCCTCCAGGAAGCCTTCCATGCCTTCCTCTGGGTTCTCTCTAATCCCTGTTCATGTCCTACAATGTCATCACTCTGTGTGTTGTGATTCTGTTGACGTGACCCAGCCTCGCTTCAAGGGCCACGCATGGCTCTTGATGGCGTGCCCACTGCCTGGGACTATGCTGGTCCATGAATGAGGCCCACTGAGTAAATAAGGATCAATGAATGGATGTACAGAGAGATGGATGGTGGGTGGATGAGTGGGTAGACGGAGGGATGGCCTTGTGGATGGATACAGGCACGAGTAGGTAGATGGATGGGTGGGCTTGTGGGTGGGCGTAGATGATACAGAAACTGATCTCTGAGAGGCCAGGCTGGGACCTAGCATCAGGACTGGAGTACCCACTTCCGTCCGAGGCCACCAGTTCAGAGTGCACCACCTTCCGGGAGCACACGTACGAGATGCAGAAAATACCGTGGCTTACACCTTGCAGACATACGGACCAGCCTCCGCTCTCCTGCCTCTGCCTCCCAAGGACACCAACCCAGACACATGGGCCTAATACTAGCCCTTCCCAGAGTGCAAGTGGGAGCCACGGGCCAGTTGAGGATGAAAAATGCAGCAAGTTAAAGGCTTCTGGGGTGTAGTTACAGAGCCATACAGTTTTTAAAAGGTCAAGAAAAGTATTGCTGGGAGTCGATTGCCAAGTGCAACTCTCGCTGTGATTAATTGACTAAATCATGGCGGCCTTGACCCACCTTTCTGAAGTCGAATGAATTAGCTGGCTGGTTACAGGAAGCTGCCTCTCCACCACGAGGAGGGAGCAGGTCATCAGTCTTTGGCTAATGGCATGCCCCAGTGAGTTGCCCCGAGCCCGACCTGGACACAGCAACCTGAGGAAACGAAGGGCAAGGGTCCCCACAAAACCGAGTCTTGCCTGAGAACTTGGGGCTGTGCTGAGCAGGACGAAATGACCTTCCCCACTGCTCCGGCTGGGTGGCCCTCGTCCCACGCGTGACTCCCAGTTCTCTCTCTTGTTTGTTCGTGTCCTCTCTCTTTCCTACCCCTTTCTTGTGATTGGAACTTGTTCTTTGACCTTGGCCGTGTAGCATGAGTTAGTCCTTTTCCTGGTCCTCCCTAGCCCGGATGAGGGAAACCCAGAAGACGACAACCCTAGGCAGGGCTCGTCAGTGATAGCTCCGCTCCAAGGGGGGAAAAATCGCCTCCGTGTCATAATTATTGCTGGGAGCTGGATTCGCTGAGTTAGACGGTGGGAGCGGGTTGGTATTGCGGCCACAAGCCTTGACTTGGTCAATAAAGCAAATTGGTTTAAATGAAAATAAAGCCACGTCCGCAAGTATATTAGAAGAATTAAGTAATTGCTGTCCGGGGTGCGCGGAATATAAATCTCCGTTTGCTTAAAATTATTACAATGTGGTATTGATTACTTTCAACCTGCCTTTTAAGTTGTAGATTATTAAAGGGTGATATGTTTCACAAATATCTCCCGAGGTGTGCCCTGCTAAAACACACAGACATTACGTGGCACGTCAGCCATCACCCCAGCAATTTCCATGGTCCGGGTCACGTGACCAACGCTCCAAGCTTAGCTGGCGGGAGCTGGGGACCACCACCAGCTCTGGTGAACTCCGGGTCTTACCGGATCTCATGAAGAAACGAGAGGGAGGCCTCGTCCTTTCTCCTCTAAGACTCCTGCGCGCCCCGCCCGCAGCCCCCCCCCCCGTCACGTGATGCGCAGGAGTTGGTGCATAAATCTTGGTTCCGCAGATGGCATTTATTCTTCTTCAACTTTTTCTTTATTAAAAATGTTTAATTACAGAAGCAACTGGGCTCATTATGACAAATGAATGCTTTACTTTTAAATATTTAAAAAATATTAATCTAATTAGAAAAATTAGATGCACTCACAGTAGAACATTTACGAGCTATAGGAAAACATGAGACGGAAAACAGAAGTCACCCAGAGACCACCCCTCCTTCCGCTTTGGCATAGTTCCCGTGAGTCTCTTCAGTTAAACTCATGCAAAAGAGTGTTTTCCTTCTTACAAAATAAGTGCACGGTGTAATATGACAGTGCTGTGCATTCCGCTCCCTTCACCTTGTATAACATGGCTTTTGATGGCTGTATAATACTCCGTTTCATGGATTCACTGTAACTCTTCTAGTCGTTCCCTGCAGTAGGCTATTTATGACGCTCCCAGTGTCCAGTCTTAGAAGTAGTTATCTGAGGAACATCTTTGTGTGTTAATCTTCCATCCCACCCTGGAGTATCCCAAAGTGACCAGTTCTCAAAGGAACGGTGCTTAGCAAACGTGGTGGGGAGGGCTGGATCCTGAACCTGCAATCTGAGCATCCAGTTTATTCTTGAAATTCGTGGTGATTTTGAGGATCGCATGTCTGCGCACTGCACCTGGCCCCATGTATTCTGTGGCAGTTGTAGCAGATGCTTCTCAGCTGGGGTGGCTACCAGCGCAGCAGCTCAGGGACCCGAGCCAGGTCTCATCTCCTCCCCGAGAAAAGCAGAGACCGGAGCGTGACTTCCTCCACGCCCAGCTGGGAGTCACCTCCACACAGAGCGCAGTGCATATACCAGGATGGATCCGCTGCTCCCTACTGCTGTCATCTGTTCCTTTCTCATTCCGCTTTAACCCGTGAGCTGCTTACACCGTTTTCTTAACTTTTAATTATCAGCTTCACCATTTTTTTCCTCAAATTTTAAAGCAGTCACAAACTCACTAAAAATTAGGAGACACTGCTGACCGTTTGAAAGTCACAGGCCTTCTTATTAAACCCGAACAGTTTAGTCATATTCTCCCACGTGGCCATCTCAGAGCTCTCAAATCAGGAACCAGCTGCGGGACACGGCCCTGTGTCTTCGAGTGAGTCCCACCAGCTGTCCCAGTGGCCTTGGCATCTTCTTCAGTCTGGAATGTTCCTTCTGCACTCTGTCCCTGGGTTCCGCCTCCTTGCCGTCTCTGAAGATTACAGAGCGGTTGTTTGAGAGAGCGTCCCCCATTTGCGAGGGTGTCCGGTGTCTCCTGCTGGGGAGGCTCCGGCTGTGCGACTTCATGCCGGGCTGCACCGAGGGCCATGAAGTGCTAGGTGGCCTGAGGTTCATTCTGACCAAGATGAAGTGGTCTCTGCAAGGCTGGTCCCTGGGACTTTAGTCTCCGGCCCTCCTTAGTTAATAAGTATTCTGTTGGCGGGCGCTTCCTGTGTGGCGGGCGCTTCGCAACATCATGCCCCCAACCTTCAGTTCCTTAGTTTATTTTTATACTGTTAGGGACAATGGTCTGCTCTTCTGTTGGGATGCTCGGATTGGCTCAGATCTGGATGGTGGGCGGGCTCCTGAGCCCTCTGGAGATGAGCCGTCAATCTGTGAGCATTCCTTTGCCTTCTGAACTCGGAGTTGCAGGCATGTCTGCACTTTCCTAGAACCCGCTATTTCTCGAAAGGTCCTGGTTCCTCTTGGAGGAAAGTGATATTTAAAAGCCAAAAAGAGGGCTCTTCAGTGTGCTTATGATTATCTTGATGTCATCCATCCAAGCCTTGTCAGTGGATAGAGCAAGAAACACTCAGTGTGTGTGTGTGTGTGTGTGTGTGTGTGTGTGTGTGTGTTCATTCCATACTTACAGCCATCTTTACCAAGGTAATAAGCTATCTCTTAGCATCCTGAAACATGCTTACATACATGGCCAAGCTCCCTGCAAACGACCAATCTCATATGGGTACCACCCACCACACCCTGGGCTCTGACAGCCCTTGAGAGGCCACCCTACTATGAGGACTTTCCCTTATCCATCAATAAAGCAAGCAAAGCAATAAAGCAATAAAGATTCTGGAGCTGACTCCAGGCTTAGGGGAAAGAGTTCTGCAGTCTACTAGTAATGTCTGTAAATGACAGGAGAATAGGAAGTGGGGAACAGGTTACCCGACCTGGGGAGATCAACATGAGCATTCAGTCGTCAGGTGGCTGTATGGTTTTGAGAGAGAGATAACAGCAAGCAGTGATAACTGATAAAAATAAATAGACCGGCAGTCGGTGTCCACCAGGTCGTGTAGTTGTCCCTCGTACTGGGTGCTGGACGACACGGATCTGGGTCTGTACTATTTCCCACCTACAGCTTTGAACAGCTCCCTCGGCAGCGCCCCTCCGGTCCTGGCCCCTCTCCTGTAGCCTGCAGTCTCATATAGAGCTTGTCAAGAAGGTGACCATGCAGAGATGCTTCAACTTCTTCTATTCCCTTCCGGGTGGCCCTGAATGGCGGGGCTACTACTAGCAAACTCTCGACCTGTCGCCTGCACCCCTGTTCCTCAGACTGGGTCCAGAAAACCCAGAGGCCACAGCCAGCTCAGCAAAAGCATCAGGAGCGTGATAACTCGGATTCACACCTGTGTGCCGGGGGTTCCAGAAGGGTCTGCCGTAGAACGTGTGCTCTGAGTAGAGTGCGGTTGGGGCTTCCGCAGCAGCGCTACGCAGAGCCTGGTTACCCTCAGACACTTGACACGGAGACGACCAGGCAGGCAGTGTTCTGGCGTGAACTCTGGCGCTCATAAGTAAAGAGAAGAAGGAGGAGGGAAACAAACCTAAAATCAAGTTACCCGGAATGCCAGAAAGTGATGGCTGATGCAGGGGTGAGCGCTGAGAATGCGGGGCACATACTGAGTACCCGCGAGCAGGCGCCCACCCCCACCTGACCCCCACCTCCAGGACCACAACATCCACGGGAGAAGACCGAGACCCTGGGGGTCTGAGGTAGGGCGGCGTCGAGATGGAATCTGAAGGAGACCCACGCTCTGGTCTGGCTCCAGAAACTTCCTGACTCCCAGAGGAACATGGGAACAGCTTGGCTCCCCATCCCCCCACCCCGGCTTGGCTAGAGGCTTGAGCTCACGGGGCTCCAGCACCTTGTCCTCGGCCATTTGGCCTCTGCCACCAGTCCTGCTCTAATCAGCTCTCTAGTCTTCCCAGCTGTTGGTCCTTCTCAGGGCAAGCCCTTATCTTAGGCTTCATTCTAGGCCTCGGGGTCCCCCCAGAGGCAAGCCCAGAACCACCTGGAGGAGGAGTGTCAGAGCAGTGGGCTCCGGAAGAGACTTGTTCCAGAATTAGGCTATACACTTAAAAACGAAAACAAAACAGGGTCTCACTTTATCCAGACTGGCCTCAAACTCATACATAGCAATCCTTCTGCCTCAGCTTCCCGAGTGCCAGGAATGCATTGTATACATCTGAAAGTCTTCTTCATGAGGCATCATGAGACCCCTAGACTTATGAACACTTCTACAAAGTGGGTCCAGGAGACAGGTCCTGTGATAAAGAATAGGCAAGGGCCTGGCTGTCCCAGTTCCAGATTCCAGGGCATGGTGTGTGTGTGTGTGTGTGTGTGCAAGGGCATGATGTGAGTGTGTAAGAGCATGGTGTGTACGTGTGTGTGTGTGTGTGTGTATGTGTGGGCACGTGCACACACATACATGTCATGTGTTTGTGCAGATATGTGTTGGGCACAGGGAGGGAACCTCCATCTACTTCCCAGACATTGCTTCTTTTGCATCAAAATATCTTCAGGCCTGAGCATCGCAGGCTCTGCTCTCTGGACCACTGTCCACCCAGACCCCCAAGTGCACGAGTGCGTGAGTGGGTGAGTGGAGGAGAGAGGGCGGGGAGCGGGCATGAGTCAGTGTGCACCTCCATGGCAGGTGAGGAAGGCGCACGGCAGAGGCCGAGAGGCACAAGTCAGCCCTTTAAAAATGCCAAGGAAGGCTGGGCACTTGGGAGACAGAAGTCAACAAACTTCTGTGAATTGGAGGCCAGCCCGGTCTACATAGCCAGGTCCAGGCCAGCCAGGACTGTGTACCCGTCTCAAAAGGAAAAGAAATGATGCAGAGCTGGAGACATGGTTCAGTGGTTAGGAGCACTTACAGCACGTGGCTCACAGCGGTCTGTAACTCCAGTTCCAGGGGGTCCGATGCCCTCTCCTGGCTGCTGCAGGCATTGCATCCATGTGTTACACATACATACAGGCAAAACACTCGTACACACGAAATAAAAATAGACAAATCTTAAAAAGAAAAAGGCCAAGGACACGCCTTTCACAGCAGCCCACTGAACGGGATGAAGCTGGGGCTGGGGGCTGGGACCTGGGGGCCAGGCGGCTCTGGTCTTGCTTTCATGGAACCTTCACTGAACCCAACAGGAAGATGAGAAATAAGAGCAAGGAAAGCTGTCGCATCAGGCTGACTCTGCTGCGCCCAGTCTGCACAGGGCCCGGCTTTGCTGGCTCCGTACTGCTCCCTCGCCTAATGTGGGGGCTGAAAGAAATTAAGAAAGCTGCTCCCTGCCCTCCATTGGGCTCCAGGAAAGAGAAGACAACTCCCTGGACACGAAGGCAAAGTCTCTGGAGCTGGGGTGGAGGTGGGGGCTGCCAGAGCTCTCGTGGGCAAGTGTCATGTCATGTGCTAGAGAGAACAGAGCCTGGAGCTCAGAGAGAGGGAGAGCCCAAGCCTGAGCAGCAGAGACAGTATGGACTGAGACACAGTGTTGTGATCCCTGCTGGTGTCAGGTCCACACCTGGGACCCACAGCGTGGGAATGTCTCTCTGCTCGAGCTCCCCGGTGCAGAAAGATGCCAGAAATGGGGGAAAGGGGACATGAATCTGAAGGTGGCCCAGAGGAGAGCTGGGGCTGCCATAGTGTAAAGTCGGTTCTGGGAGCCCTCCCCTGCCCTCCGAGCTTACTTCCTCTTGTCCCTTCATTTCCCCTTGTTCCCAAGATACACCTCTCCTCCACTTTGTCCTTCTTGCCTCTCGGAACCTGTTATTTCACAGACCTAGATAGAGGTCTATCCTGGTTGCTGGAAACATGACTGAGAGTTCACACCAACATCCTGGCGTCTCCTGTTCTAGAAGTTACTGGAGATAGGAGAAAGTTCTGAAGAAACACAGAACAGGATGGTTTCTTCAGAACATTTCAGAAGGAATGTTCTGGAAGGTGACACTGGTCTTCCCTATATTAGTTCTAAACCATTTCTGAAACTTGGAGACAGCAAATCTGCCAGTTACCACCTTCCTCTCCCATGCCCAGAGCAGACATTACTAACCGATTGCAGATATGTGTTCTATTGAACCCGTACCTCCGAGGTGTAAGCTTGGCTCCCAGCTGCCACCTGTCAGTAGACGCTGGTGAACAGGATGGAGTCTGTTGGCTGTTACACTCTGACATCCTCCCATCACCGTCTCCAACCTGATCGTCTTCCGTTTTCAGTGTCACAAAGTACCAGCACGTCTCGAGGGCTCCTCTGCCCTCCCTCTGCCCGCAGCTGTCCCCAGCCCACATGTGTCTCTGGCCCTTGGGAGTCGCCTCAGTGACTGGGACCTTTTCTTTAGTTTGCTTCACCCCAAAATAGTAGGATCCAGTCTTCTTCAGAGCAGAAGAAACCCAGCTGGCCCCCCAGGCCCAATGGCAGGAGCCCAGATCTGAGCACTGAATATTTCTGGTTGGGTTTTTTTTTCCCCCCAAGCAATCTGCTAATAGAGGTGAGAAGGAAGCTCCCAGAGTTCACAGCTGCCTCTGCCAGCTCTGGGTAATGATGTATGAAGGCTGACACCTCGCAGTAAACTGTGAACTTCCAGATATTCCCATTCCAAGCAGCTCCAGTGTCTTCCAGCAAGAAGGCCTGGGAGTCGTCAGCAGGGATGCTGTGGTGGGGGTGGCCTGCTACTGTGGTGGGGATGGCCTGCTGGCTGTGGTGGGGGTGGCCTGCTGGCTGTGGTGGGGGTGGCCTGCTACTGTGGTGGGGATGGCCTGCTGGCTGTGGTGGGGGTGGCCTGCTGGCTGTGGTGGGGGTGGCCTGCTGGCTGTGGTGGGGGTGGCCTGCTGGCTGTGGTGGGGGTGGCCTGCTGGCTGTGGTGGGGGTGGCCTGCAGGCTGTGGTGGGGGTGGCCTGCTGGCTGTGGTGGGGGTGGCCTGCTGGCTGTGGTGGGGGTGGCCTGCTGGCTGTGATGGGGGTGGCCTGCTGGCTGTGGTGGGGGTGGCCTGCTGGCTGTGGTGGGGGTGGCCTGCTCTGGAGCAGGTAGGCCTGCAGGAACCGCAGGGCCCTCCCTTCTTTAGAACCTGGGAAACGGACATCCTCCACCGATTCCATTTTCTACAGGGAGATGTCCATCTTGTGTGCACATGGGGAAGATTCAGGAGGGCCAGTGGGTTCGTAACTTCTTGTAACCAGAACAGGTGACCCTGCATTTCTATTCCATCCATCAAACAGTGGGACTGGCTACCCTCTGACACCTGCGTGACCCCCCCCCCTCCCAGATCCTGCCTTATTTTTCTTTCTTTCCTGAGACCTGGGCTAGACCATAGAGCTGTCTTGTCTCATTTCCTGGTGAGGACAGAGCTAAGGGCTGAGTCCCTCGAGAACTCTTTGCTTGGGGCTAGGGGTGATAACTCGGTTGGTAGAGGAATCGTCTGGCATGCATGAAACCCTGTGTTCAGTCCCAGCACTGCATACACCAGGTGGGGGTGCACGCCTGCGTTCCCAGAACCTGGGGATGGGGGCAAGATCAGAAGTTCAAGGTTGTCCCCAGCTACATAGCTGGATGACAGCCAGCCTGGGTTACAGAGGCCCTGTGTCACAGAAAAGGGGGGAAGGGGGGGGAGGAGGAGGAGGAGGAGGAGGAAGGAAGAATGGAAAGCAGGAAGGGAAGAAGGGAAGAAGGGAAGAAGGAAGGAAGGAAGGCAGGTAGGCAGACTCTTGGCCTCGCACAGTCCCTATAATGTGCTCAGTCTATCTCCTCCAGGCCAACAGGCCCATCCCCCAGCCTGGCTGCAGATTAAGTCCTGATAGACCAGGTGTGGCCAGGTGAGTGGGACTTGGTGGGACTGAATTCAGACCTGGAAGGCCCTTCCTTCCGCTTCCAGCTTCAGCCTCAGGATCCATCGCGGGCCACAGTTCACCAGGGCACCCCACAAATACTTGCAGGTTTCCAATCCTCTTGTTTATCTCCAGGGTCCTCTGGGGGGCCTCAAGGTCACAGAGAAAATAGCTTCAGAGTCTCAGAGTTAGAAAGGGGAGGGTGGGAGTTCAGGCTAGGCTGGAATTTCTGCCTGTCATATTCTAAGTGCTTTCTGAACTGCCCTGGCCTCTGGCAGCAGGAAAGCCCTCGAAGGCTGGCCTCCAAAGGGACATGGCCGTGCCCTGAACCAACCTTCAAAGCACCAGTATTTGATTCGGGTACCAGAACCAGCATTGGCAGCTGGGGTGGGGGAGGATGGGAAGATCAGCTTCCTCCACTTGAGTGATGGCCAAAGAGCAGGTTTTAACATTCTCCAACAAGCACCTGAGTGACTTAGGACAAGAGGAATGCTTTGTCTCCCAGTTCCCAGGCTGAACCAAGATGGAGGTGTTCAGGGCTGTGCTCCAAGAGGGGGCCATTCCTGATGCCTCTGTAGCTCAGCATCCATAACCATCCTTGGCTCAAAGACATCTCTGAGAAAACTGGAGTTCAGTTTCCAGAACCAGCTGGGTGGCCCACAACCCCCTGTACCTCCAGCTCCGGGGGACCCGACGTAT
Source organism: Cricetomys ansorgei (assembly GCA_026225945.1). NCBI lineage: Eukaryota > Metazoa > Chordata > Mammalia > Rodentia > Nesomyidae > Cricetomys > Cricetomys ansorgei. The sequence goes on from JAMJFZ010000484.1 coordinate 4,679,880, forward strand.
CTGACCTCTGAAGGCACCTGCCCTCGTGTGCACGCACGCAGACACTGGCGCTCGCATGCACGCAATTTATTTAATACGAATAATTAAATCTTGGGATGGAGAGATGACTCAGCATTGAGAGCACTCCCTGCTCTTCAAGAAGACCCAGGTTCAATTCCCAGCAACAACTGTCTGTAACTCCAGTTCCAGGGGATTTGATGCCCTCTTCCGGCTCTGCAAACAGACATACATGCGGGGGAAATACCCACACAGCATAAAACTTAATTTTAAAAGAAGATGCAGCGGGCAGCCTCTGCCTCCCCATAACATGGTTATCGCCCTGCATGGCTGCCTGTGTTCAAATCCTCCTGGCCTCAGAGAAACACTGGGATTTGGGGCCTGCCCTCATCAATCAGGACTTCAGAATAACTGAAGTAAGCAGATCTGCAGAGCACAGGTTCTAAGTGAGGTCATGTTCTGGGGCTCTGAGCAAACACACGCTTGAGAGGTTTGCTCTTCCCCTGCCCTGTGTACGGAGCTGTCACCCTTCCTGCCCCATTCTGCCCAACCTGTGCCCTCTCGAGGCCGCGCCCTCTGCTCCCTGTAGCTACTTGGGGTTATACGTTCTCTGGGGCCTGAGGCACTGACTGGGCTTCGCTTGGGCCCAGCCAGATTCTGCCATATCCCTCAAACAGAACTGTAAAGGGGCATGCAAGATCCTGTCTGGGCATCTGGAGCCCTGCAGGTTCCTTCTCTCTCCCACGGTGAGGGTCAGCGAGGGTTTGCCCTGCAGGCCCCCAGCTCTCATGCAGCTGAGATGACTGGGACACGAATGTCCCAAAGCCACTCTCGTCGTGGGTCCATGTTTTCTAGTAGAAAAGCAAATGAAATGTGATTTTTTTTTTTTTCTCATCAAAAGTTCTTGGATAAGTAGTGCTCTTCTGAGGGCAGATGGTGGGATTCCGTGGGAAGATGGTTTCTGTTCCCCAGCTCTGCGCGTCACTTGAATGGCTGCATGTTATCTGGGAGTTGGCTATGTGCCTGACTCCCGCCTCAGCACAGGACTGAGATGGATGTGGCCCCTGCCACTGGTAGGAAGGGCTCACTGGGCGGTGTGGGGGTCGGGGGGTCCGTGGTGCCAGCAAGGGCCTCGTCTGTCTGAGTGATCCGAAAGTAAAGAATCTAGGAGAGCTGTGGGGGCCCACAGAGGACAGAGACAGGGAGGTGATGAGCTTGATCTCAAATGACCGCTCTCTCTCTCCCTCTCTCCTCTCTCTCTTTCCCGTCTCTCCTCTCATTCTCTCTCTCCCCCTCTTCTCTCTCTCTCTCTCCCCCCCTTCCCTCTCTTCCCTTCTCTCTTCTTGCTCCCCCTCCCATAGTCACAGCCAGGGCCCACCTCCAGGGTCCCTGGTGCTTAGCTCCCTGTCTCCCACCTCCACTCCCCCCATTCTCTCCCTTATCTCCTACATCCAAGAGCTTAAACACACGCACACACACACTCACACTCTCACACACACACACACACACACACACACTCACACACACACTCACACTCTCACACACACTCACACTCTCACACACACACATGCACACACACACTCACACACACACTCACACACACACTCACACTCACACACGTACTCACACTCACACACACACTCACAGTCACACACACTCACACTCACACACATACACACACACTCACACACGGACTCACACACACACTCACACTCTCTCACACACACTCACACACACACACACACTCACACTCACACACACACTCACACACACACACTCACACACACACACTCACTCACACACACACACACACACACACACTCCAGCAGCCCCACGGGACATGCATGCACTATCCCTGGTCTCTACCTGAAGCCATTCTGAAGGGGCCGGGGTGGGGATGCAGAAGCCCGGGGGGCCCAGCCTAGCACACCAGGCCTTCCTACTTGTCCAGGGCAGGGGTCTCAGAGCTGCTCTACTGGCTCCAGGGCAAAGTGGGGGATCTCTCTTTCCTCCTCCAGGGAATCCTTAAAATACAGTAAGATACGCTTTGCTTCTAGGGAGGCCACATGGCGGCACTCACCGGGCTGCTGGGCAGCGGTATTAAGAAGAGACACTGGCCACCTGTCCCCAAAGACTTAACCTCTGCTGAGCTTACCCCTCTCTGTGGCCTGGGGCAGGGGAAAGCAGGGGCTGGCTCAGCTGACTCTGCCTGAGTGGATCGGGCCAGGCCTCTATCCAACAAAGGCCTGCCGCCCTGTGTGGCAGGAGGCTGCAAAGTGGAAGGAGGGTTTTGGCAGCTGCAGTCATTAAGATAAAAGTCACACTAATGACTCAAGCGTTATTTAGTTCTGATATCTTAATTTAATTGGATCTTTTTTAATTAAGAAAAAGAGCTGTAATCCTGCAAGCACTGAGCTGTTGCTCTTCCATGGTCTTTAAAGGCCTGGGCCCCGGATTTGTCCCTGGTGCCAAAGGCCAGGGTAACTCAGGGCAGGGAAAAGACAGCAAGGCCCGGTGTCCAAGAATAGCAAGCACTGAGCCAACTGAAGAGAAAGGCCAAGACCCCCCCCCCCAGGGTCCTGGTCAGGGTCAGGGGTCTCAGCTGGCACTGACTGTCATATCCGGCTTCAGTGTGGGTTCTGCTCTGCGTCTACACACTGAGGGCCGCCCTGGCATCAGCTCCTGCAGCCAACCTCTACCACGGCTCCCCTCCCCCACACCACTTTCTCCTGCCCCTTCAACCTTGTCCCCCTCAAGGACAGCAGCCTCCCCACCCCATTCTGACCAGGGTTTGCAGGGCAGTGGCAGGCTGGGGGTATCCGCCTCCCAGCCCACCCCTGCCTGCCTGCCCTTCCTCCTGCCTGCCTGCCCTCCCCTCTGCTTGCCACCCTCCCTGCTGGGCTTTCACAGCTTGGTGAGGGTGATGGATGGTTTACCAATACAAGTGGAATGAAGTTTTAATAGTCTCAGATTAAAGGATCAGGGAGCAGAGGGGGGCAGCCAGGCCGGCTGCGTGCTTCAGATTTTCACAGAGTGAAAGCTTGGAGCTCCGGCAGAACTGTTCAAGCCACAGATCAGTTTGGGGGTTCAGGAGGAGACTGTGGTGACCAAGGCCCTCTGTAACATGCTGGGAGTGACCGTGAGCACTCGCAGTCTCTGGGGGTCCAGAGCTGCCCCCAAGATCACCGTGTCATCAGTGAGGGAAGCCCTCTGCTACTCCCGAGTTCCGGGAGCACTCCCTCCCAGAGCTGGCGCTGAGGAAATGGAGGAAGGGTGGTACTCAGGTCCCTCACCTGGAAGAGAATTCCAGGAGCGATCACAAGCTAGGTTCCAGAACACATCTGCGTTTTAAAACGAGAAAGCGGTTCTCTACTCTTCTTAGGAAACATGGTTTTCCTGTTGTTTGTGGGGTTCTTAGTCACACTATGTTTGCTGCCTCAGGGATCCTGAGGCAGAAGGCAGATCTGAAGGGGGTGGATGTGTGCCTGCAGGAAGGTGGCTCCTCTCTCCGGCCCCTCCCCGCTGTGGGGCTATAGGGTTCCTGTCTGTCTCTCTAAGGGGAAGTGAGGCAGAAGGCAACTGCATTGACCCCACCCACTTCTTGGAACCCCCTGAGGTAGCCCTGCCTGTTTTCTGCAGGCCCCACTGGTCCAGCCTTCTGGAGTCCCCTAAGATGTGTGCACAGGCTCACCCTGCTGAGCCCAGGACTCAGGGCTGAGCAGAGTGTAAGAACAGCCTGTAGTGAACCTGAAGGGACATGGGCAAGATGTCCTTGTGCCCTCTGGGGCTCAGCTCCTTCTCTGTGAAATGAAGCAGAGATGAGACCATCTGTGTCCCTACTAGGTCACGAGGATCCACAGTCATCTGGGCAATGGATATGACCCGTGCCCTCCACACCAGCCATGACACACAGTCAGACAAGGCCAGCTAGACCAGGAACAGGTCAGCAGGGGTGACATGTGAGGGGGTATGCTTTGAAATCTCTGGGTTGAAGTACTTCATGTACTTGAAGATCCAGTGTCAGCAAGACTGGGACACCCCCAGCTGGGTACCTAGGAAATGACCCAGAGACACTCTCATCAGTGAAGAAAACCATAGCAAGTTGTACCCAGTGGGGTCAGCTCAGTGAGGCAGAGATGAAAGTCTTCAAGCAGGCTGGTCACAGACGGAAGACGGGTAAAACCTCACTGGGGCCCAAGGGTCTAAGATCACCCACCCAAGAGAACTGGGATCTTGGTGCCACAAGGTACAGACTTTGGGAGTCAGCTATGGGCACTGGAGACACAGGCCCTCCTCACTCAGGGTGTGACTCCAGATATGGCCCGTGCCTCCTGAGTTGCAGAACCATTTTCTTCGCAGGCAGGCAGGCAGCAGTCAAGATGAGCAAGGGCAGGCAGCCTCCTGTGGGGAGACGGGGGCTCCCAGCTCCTGCTGAGTGGGTACCACATGCTCCCACCCAAACCTTCTAAAGTAATCTCAACCAGGGGACACTGAGACCCTGGCCTGACCAAGTGCTTCAGCCCAGCAAGCAATCAGCCCGCCCCCATGGAGGAAGGGGCAACAAGCCGACTGGCACCGAGCATGCTCACGGGCCAGGGTAGGGTCCTTGTGAGGTGACCTAGGTAAGCAGAGTCCCAGGGGACTAACTCCCTCAGAGAGCCAGGACACAGCGACGGAATAGACCTACTCCCTAGAGACAGAAAGAAATTCCCTCGCCGCCGGACATCCCGTGTTCTGAGTCTCCAGAGGGAGCCCTGAGAGTTTCTTTAGACTTTCCTGCACTCGCAGGTCATGGCCTAGGTCGGCGTTTCTCAACCTGTGGGTCGAAACCCTTTTGGGGGTCGAATGACCCTTTCACAGGGGTCGCCTATCAGATATTTACATTATTGATTCGCAATGGTAGCAAAATTACATTTATGAAGTCCAACAAAAATAATTGTGTGGATATGAGGAACTGCATTAAAGGGTCTCAGCATTAGGAAGGTTGGGAACCACTGGCCTAGGTGAATTAGAGGTGGTGATCAGAGGCACTCCTGGGTGGGCCCCGGAGGCCACCCTGCCTGTAAGCAACTGCTTCCAACCAGCCTTACCCACGCTGCTGCTGCCCTGGGCCTGAGGTCCAGCATGCCCAGAGCTCTGCGACCCTCTAAAATCTGCCACTGTATCAACCAAAGTCGTGTGCGGGGTCAGTCACCCAAGCACCCTGTAGGACCTTTGCTTGGTTTGCATCTGTAAAGGCGCTAAGTTGTTTAATTTAGCATTTCCTTGCCCTGGCTGGGGGGGTGTGACTCAGTTTGGTGTCTCCCATCCGGGCAGTGGGCAGTTGAAGTTCCACTCCTCACAGAAGCCAATCCTCCTGCTCGACTCTCCTCAGCAGGCTGCGGGGATACTGTAGACGTGCCTACGTGTCCCTGAAACGTTATCTCTCTTCTGGAGATGTCACCCACAGCCATCTAAAGCCACCTGAGTTGTCGTACAATGTTCTCAGATAGCGTATCTCACTCCTAGGGCTGGCAGGGACAAGCACCCACGGAGAAGGGTCTGGTGTTTCTGCGGCTGTCATTAACCCTTGGCTGGTCTATGGCTGCCACAGCCTCCAGCCTCTGGAGAAGAGGGGTCCCTCTGCTTCTCCGGCTCACTCACCTCCTGAGGCCCCTGGTTTGTGTCCACCCAGAGGCCACCCTAGCAGTGCCTGAAATTCCAATTTGTCCGAGACTGTTAGGCACTGACAGAAATGCTTTGTGGAAGCCCCTTCTCTGCCTTATAGAGAGAGCCCTTGACAGCCCACCCTGTTCCTTCTGCCCCCTCCCCCTCCCCGCCCCAGCCACACCTCAGGACTACCCAAGCTTGAGTGTACCCAGACCTGCTGACTGTCACCCCCACCCAGACATCAAATGAAGTCCTCCCAGCCCAGCACCCCGTTTCTGTCCATCATGAGCTCTTCCTTCTGCACCTTGGTGTGAGCCACTGCATCCAGACACGGAGCACTCCTGGGTCTACCAGGAGCTCCCGCACAGAGCTGTTAGGAATGAGCATGCCCGCAGCCTGGCTCCATGCTCCACAGAGGAGCAGAGTAGAGCCAGCACAGAGCCTGCCACCCTCGAGGAGCCAGGCAAGGACTGAGGTGCAGGCAATCAGCAAGGTTCAGCAGGCCAGCCAACCTTGGCAGAGCTGCCAAGCAGGTGTCTCCCTGTGCCTCGGTTTCCCCCTGGGGCCTGGCTAGTACTTGCTGGTCTAAGAATTTAACTCAATGGTAGAGCACTTTCTTAGCAAGTGTAGGGCCCTGGCTTCAGTCCCGGCACTGAAAAAGTAAGAAACTGTCAGGGAAGTTTATTTTTAGTTATGTTTGAAACTGTTTTATATGCACTGTTGGGTGAGGGGCTGTCCTAGGTCTAGGGTGTTCTGTATTGTTCACAGGTGTTGGATTTCTATGGGGGGGGGGATGTTTAATTGCTAACGATCTGCATGTGATATCAGTAGAATTCCTGAGGAGTTCTGGAACAATAAATACACCTGGGCTCAGACGCTCGGGGTTCCACTGTGAATACGGCACTGGCCGTGTTGGTGGTTCCCTCTGCTGAGGCATACCTTGCACCTATGAAAATGGGTGACCTACCCAGTAGGTGTACTACTACAAGAAACTAATGCCCGCTGCCCATCCCATGCCCGTGTCTCAAAAGGACCAGGCAAACACAGAGACTCTTGCCTGTGTTTTGCGTTCAGTCTTCAGGGGCCCAGAAGGACCAAGGCTGAAGTTCTAGGCCAGGTTACCTCACTGCTCTCTGTACTGAGACCTTCATTTTGGGTAGTTAGAATCAAGCAGATGGCAAACCCTCCACTACACAAGTACCATTCTGTCCAGTGGGCCGTGGAGGGGGCTAGCCTCAGGGTAGCCTTGTCTCACTCCCTTCCTGGGCATCCCCTCTTGCCTTCATCTCCCAGGCCCTCCTCAGGTTCCTGCAAGAATAAGGAAGCTGGCTGCCTGCCAAGGCCTGCCTGGCTGCTCCCTCAGCCAGGCCAGCCTCCAAGGCTTCCTCTCCTTCCTCGAGGTAGGTGGCTGCCAGGAGGGATTGCAGCTGCAGATGTGATTTGCAAAGGGTTGCAGGAGGCAGCTGCCTTGGGATTGTGTGTGCTGCCGTTTACAGAGAGCTCTGGAAATTAATCAGAGAGGGCTTCGTCTTTACCCAGCAGGTGCTTAGGAGCTCATTCACTCGGGAGCTCTCTAAACCCCCTGCTGCCACAGCTTGGGGCTCAGCTTACCCGTAGAACATGTGCTTAGCATGTGCAAGGCCCTGGGTTCCATCCCCAGTGCCAAGAAAGAAAATTGGCTCCCTGCTGCCTCAAAAAGCGTCCTCGTCTCCAGCTCCGGCCCTGTGCGGCAAGAGTGGGGTGTAGCAAGTTCTAATTATGGGTGTCTGTGGGTGCATCTGCCTGCCGTGCACATGTGTGCACAAGGTGAGCACGTGTGTGTGTGTGTGTGTGTGTGTGCGTGTGGCCTCTAGCCATAGCCACAGTCCAGGAGGTTCTGCGCTCCCACCTCACATGGAAAGAGAGTTTGGAGAATGGAACGATAGAACCATAGAGGACTGTGGGAAAGAGGAGGAACGAGGGTCTGTGGGGATAGGGAAGGCATGGAGGGGAAGGTGGAACCGGGAGGATTCAGAGGCAGCTAGAGACATAGCATGAAAAGATGCAAAGACGGGGAGAGAAAAGCAGAAACAAAGGAAGAAAGCTGGAGCAGGGAGGGACGCAGGGAGGGAGGGAGGGAAGGAGGGAGATGGAGCAGTAACAACCTAAGGAAAAGGATCACAGGAGAGGGCATGGGGTACTCAAGGAGAGTCTCTGGGGAAGATGGGGTCTCAGGAGCAGCAGCTATCCCCATCGGGGTACCCTGTGCTACCTGGACATAGCCCTGCCTACCCTCCATTGTCCAGATCCCAGGGCAGAAGGCAGGGTCTCCGACTGTCCCATCTTGCTCTACACAGAGCCATTCAGAATGGAGCACCCATCAAAAAGAGCAGGAGGAGAGAGTTCACAGAGGTTCCCAGGCATGGAGCTCAGACAGAAGACAGGTCTGCCCAGGGCAACAGACCCACTTCTTAGGCATAGAGGTAGCCTGGCTCCCAGGTAGCCTGGCTCCCAGACCATCTGCTAGGAATGAAGTCGGGAGCAGAGAACTGAGCACAGTCCACACTAGAGGCTAGTCTTCCCCGAAGGGCGCACTCTGCTGGACATAGACATTGTGCCTGGTAGCACTGGCTGGTCAGCTCAGCAGCATCAAGTGAGGCTGACACCTCCCTGGAATGGCCTTTAGCCCACAGAATGGTCCTGTCCTGTTCTAGTGTATTTGTGAACAGGAAGCATCCGAGACCCGGACCCTGCTATGCAAGGAGATGCCTCTGAAGGAGCTGGGCGTTTGGGGAGGCTGTCTTTTCTTGTCACGCTGTGAAGTTCAGGTTTCAACTCTGGATTGGGGTAGGCGACACCATTCAGTCCACAGCACCTCGAAATCACTTGAGAAAGAGCTAGGGGTCACCCTGTGTCCTGTGCTCTCTAGAGACTGGAGGTGAGGGTGCGGGTCGAGCTAAGCTGGGACCTGTGCGGCCTGTAGGCCTCCTGGCCTCAGTCTCTCCGCACACGCTGCAAAGTGGACCTTCTCTGTGGCGGATGTGCTGAGAGAAGATTAAGGTTATTTTTAAGTATGTAAAGCGGTCTTTGGAGACAGTCCTGGTGTAAATAAGGTTGATTTTATTACCCATAATAAACATTTATTAAGCACCCACTGAGTTCCAACCCCTGCAAAGAATATCAAAGAGCCGGGCCCAGCGCTGCCAAACTTGCTCCTAGCCCATCTCACCTCTCTTCCTCCATGGCCGCTGCCAAGCAGAGAAAACAGGCGGGAACGGGCAACTGGCAGGAAGGCCTCATGGTGCCGTCTTCAAGGACACGCCGGGCTGCTGTAACCGCAGACCTCAGCTAGGTGGGCCTGGACCCCACAGGAGCAAGAGTGCTGGCCCTCCGGGCCCGGTCCCCTCACTCCGGGGCTCCCTCCCTTGCTTACTTCCTTCCTCATCCCCCCTTTGTCTTCTCACTGTCTTTCTCTATTCTGCACTTTTATATATTTGGGTGCTTCTAATAAGCAAGCAGTCAGTGGCCCAACTCTCTGCCACACACCCCTGCGTGGGCTCACACCCACCCTGTGGAAGGTGAACAGAGAGGACTCTAGTCCCGAGCAGAGTCTCTGGAATCAGTGCCAAGCTCTGCCAGCATCGTCCGTATGATCTCAGGTCGACCCCAAACCTCTCGGTGCCTATTTCAACATCAGTAAAATGAGACGATCCTATGCTGTTAGTTAACCTATGGAAAGCTTTTAGAATAGTGTCTGACAGGTGAAAAGTAATCAATAAATGCTCATCACCACCATCACCATCATCACCATCACCACCATCATCACCACCATCATCATCACCACCATCATCACCACCACCATCATCATCACCATCATCATCATCACCATCATCACCATCATCATCACCATCATCATCACCGCCATCACCACCATCATCATCACCATCATCACCATCATCATCATCACCATCACCACCATCATCACCATCATCACCATCATCACCATCATCATCATCATCACCATCATCATCATCACCATCATCATCATCATCACCATCATCATCATCACCACCATCATCATCACCATCATCATCACCATCATCATCATCATCACCATCATCATCATCACCACCATCATCATCACCATCATTACCATCATCATCACCACCATCATCACCATCATCATCACCATCATCATCATCATCACCATCATCACCACCATCACCACCATCACCACCATCATCACCATCATCATCACCACCATCATCATCACCATCATCATCATCATCATCACCATCATCACCATCATCATCACCACCATCATCACCATCACCATCACCACCATCACCATCACCACCACCACCACCATCATCATCACCATCACCATCACCACCATCACCATCACCACCACCACCACCATCACCATCACCATCACCATTATCATCACCAGTACCATCACCACCACTGAACCATCAGGTAAGACAAGGTACCTTGGTTGCAGCCCCTGCACCCAGCTGCTGTGGCAGATCCTCTTGGGTCACACTCGGGAGGTGAGGCAGCTGCCCTGCCTTCTCTTTATAACTCTTAGTGGGAAGCTTCTAAAACTCTGTGCCCATATCTGGGCCATATTAAAGGCAGCATACTGAATTAAAATGTAGGACTCTGTGAAGCCTCGAGGATGTTATTCCACGCTCCGCTGGGACCTTGGAGGGAGCTGGGGCTCCCATGCTGGGCACTGCATGAAATCCACAGCTCCCTACATATCCAGATCCGCTCACTCAGCCTCCTTACTTTGAGCCAATCTTGAATTTCTTCCAGAAGTGAATCTTTCCCCTGCTTCTTCACTTGATCCCTGACGAGATACGGACCTCCAGAGAAGAGGCCATTTGCACTATAGTATGAATCAAGGCCCATTCGGAGAATATTGGAGAACTGAAATGCTTAGAAACTGGCAAGTAGGAAAGAAGACACATGGCTAGGGGGACCGGGGGCTAGGGAGGTCGGGCAAACTGTTGCCAGTCTTTTCGTGTGCCAGGAGCTAGCCTAGAATATCATCCGAGCAGGAGTTTGACTTCTTCTGGCGTCAGCCAGGACCCTGGAAGCTGTTCTGGTCTGTGTTTTTAATTAAGGAAATTCCTTTAGTGCAGTAGATGTCTTGAAAGCAGAAAGCAAGGGCACCTTGATGACCGGAAGCCTGCTTTATTCTGTGTCTTCATCACCCTCTCCACGAGGCCAGGTTCTGTTGGGGTCCTTCTGGGCCAGCACTGGCCACAGCCAGGATGCCCTTTCTCAGATGGGCTTCATGGGCTCGCTTCTGCTTCCCACACTTCCTACTGGGGTGAACAGATCAGTAGTGATGGTGGGAAGAGTCCGAGACGCAGAAGGAATCCCACTCCCAGCTCCCATCACCCAGCTGGGCCGTGCTCAGAGATTCAGCTTCCTCAACTGAGAGAGGACAGCCCTCCTGCCTCCCAGTTCTCAGGCCACACATCCAAAACCCAAGGCGCAGGCAGGTCAGAGCCTTCCCTAGGCTCTGGGATAAAAGCTCGCCCAGCTGGAATCCAGCTCCCGTGACTGCTGGTGTCCCTTGACATTCCCAGGCTTGAAGCTGTGTTACTCGCATTTCCACAGGACCTTCTCTGTGTCTCAAGGACACCCTCCCCTGAGCCCAGTGCTTCAGGGTGTCCATCACCTTAGCTGACTACTTGCGAAGGCCATTTGCAGACACCGCCACATTCCGGTGTTCCCCGTAGCCACACACTTGGGGACAGGACCTAATTGTACTCAGTTTACTTCCAAGGGGCAGCCCCTGTATGTGCCTGCTGCCTGACAGTGTTTCATGGAAATCACGTGGGTTCGGTGTCTTCCCTGGGAGAACACCTGGCATGCCCCCATCTCACAGCTTGGGGTCCACATAGGAAGCTAAGTCACCACTCAGGGAAGTAGCTGGATTTGATCACCACCAGGAGGCTGGAAGGTCCCGGTGCAGTGTCGTCTGAGGGGCAGCGGCAGAGACAGCCAGGAGTAGAGCGCCGTACCGTGTGTGAGCTCTGAGCTGCGGTCTGCGAGCGTCGAGACAGCCCCTAACCCTATAAAAAGTGTCTGCCTCTGAGCAGACACTTCCCACCAAGACCCAGCGACACCCAAAGGAAACCAATAGAGAGGGGTGTCCCTCTCTCACTGCCCTGGGGTACAGATAATGAACTGTGGGGTTAGGGAGCACCGTGGCTCATCCCAGGATGTGCGGGGGACACTCCTGACCACTGAATAGAAAAGTAAATTACCTGAGCAGCTGACTCAGGCAGGTCCTCTTGCCAATGGAGCTCAGATGACTGGCGCTGGGCACAGCCCACGATCAATACACCACTATTTTTAACTCCAGGATCAGCAGGGTCATTTTCCGGAGAGGAAGAGCTGTTTATTCTGCTCCCTGGGCTCTGTCCTTCTCTGGGCATCCCTGTCTCTTGCCCAGCCTCAGCCCTCTCTGCCTTGGGAAAGAGACCTTGGGCTTCCTGGGCTTATGTGGGAGAGGTCAGAGGTCAGATGGCTGAGACAGGGCAGGACCTGTGGGCTCCCAGCTCTCATCAGACCAGTGGGTTATTTCCTCTTAACAAGCTCCAGACCCTCCAGGCTTGGCTTCTCTGAGCCTCACCCCAGCCCTACCCATGGCCCCCAGAAGAATAGACATGAGGTTCATTAATGGTGGAGACCCCAACGGCAGCCGCGTCCCAACAGCGCCATGTCCCAACGGCAGCCATGCCTTAACTCTGGACTCCTGCTCTGTGTGTGTCCCCTGACTCGTCCCCAGCAAGATCTGCCCCCTTCTGCTCTTGTTCTCACCCTGGTGGGCCAATATCGCGCCTCAGAAAGCAGCAAGGAGCACACGGGCTGTTAAGCAGTGGGCGCCGGCCACGGCCAGTTCTCAGTGCTTGTCTGGCATCTTCAGCATGGTTCTTGCTAAGTCTCATGACCCTGCAAGCTGGAGTCTTTGTTCCTCCACCACACCCGGCCACCTCTACCTCTCTATTACAGACGCCGCCCTGCTTTCCGAGTGTCTAAATCACAGTCACCCAGAGGGCGGTTAGGGAGGTGGGCTTGACCTCATTCTGGAAGTGCAGGCTCCTTACAGAGCTTGATGCAGGAGCTAATTTCTAGAATGTGGTTCCAGAGTTCATAATATGCCTGTTGTTCGTAAAAACTCTGCACCAGGAGAAGGGAGACAGAAGACCTAAGCCCAGCCCTGCCTTAAGTTGCTACATGACTTTGGGCCAGTCACCTGCTCTCTCTAGTCCTCAAGTTCCATCCCAGAGAATCCATGGCACTTAATTTTATCTTTTTCATAGCATTGATGAAGGAGGAATCTAGGTTCTGGCTCAGGGGAAAGAAATCTGTGATCAATTAGTAATGCCTGTCACTGGTATGGCGTGGTTACACATGCTTATAACTCATATCTCGTGCTCACACCTTCTGATGGTGCCGCTGTTTTCAGTTCCTGCCTCTCTGGGTACTTCATTTAGCAAATAACCAGGTAGTTGGGCTAGGGAGGTGCAGAGAGGCTTAGCCTTGGGGCACAAGGGACTGTTAAGTGTCTTGTTGTTACAAGCTAAATGTTTGTGTCCCCACCCCCAAAGTCCATGTGTTGAAATCCTAACTCCCCACCATGATAGTTTTGGAAGGCGGGTCTCTAGGAGGTTGAAGAGTGCGGGTTGGGACTCTGCCATTTTCAGGAGGCCTGAGAGAGTCCTCATAACCCTCCATGAGACACGGTTGACCCAGGCAGTGAGCGCTCACCAAACTCAAAACGGGCCAGCACTTTTCAACTTCCCGACATCGAGAGCCGTAGAAAATAAGTGCCTGTGGGTTACGAGCCACTCGGCATTCGAGATGCAGAGCAAGCCCTGCTCTGGTGGGAGCCAGAAGACGCCATGGCGATGCAGAGGAACGGTACCTGATAGGCAGAGCGGGTCTTTGAGAAGAGGCGTGATACAGTGTCCTGACATGTCACAGACTGGGGGAGGGGCCTTGAGGAGGGTGTCCCCTCTGAAGGGACAGTGCTGTGAGACGAGAGGCCTGCAGGGGGCGTCCTCGCAGCCCTCTCCGCTGCCTGTCCAGGGCCATCCAGAGATACACTGGGGTGTGGGGCCACACGTGTGGCTAAGGCATCAGAAGGCGCTGTGTTTGAAGGGTCTCTGCCTTGGAGGAGAAGCTGGATTTGCCCCAGAGAGCTCCTCGGGCCTCCCCAGCCAGTCTTGCGATCCCATCTCCGCTTCTGGTGACTGATACAGACCATGGCGCCCCCTCCTGGTCAGCTGTGACAAGACAGGGCTTGCATGGTCTCAGGAAAACTGTCCCTCTGCAGACAGCTCTGCTCAGGGAAGGATACTCCCACAAGGCCCAGGGAACTTGTGTGGACTGCAGGCACGACATATGTTGCTGTTCATCAAAATACCTTCCTCGCCACCAGGGCTTCTGTGGTATAAACGGCCTAGCCCTCCACTTCCTAAGTCTTCTTTCCATTGCTTCCACCCTGCGTTTCTTTACAATGCTCTTCCAAAGCTTTGGTCTAAAGCCAAAGTCGCCATATATTCCTTAAAGGGATGGAGAGTGCTTTCTGCTTTTGTGGCCTTTATCATAAACACCCAGTTCTGCTACTGAGGCTGGAAAGCCCCCAGAGACAGTCACTGGGTAGACGGGCTGGCTCTGTGCCAATAAAGCTTTATTTATAAACAGACGGCAGACAGCTGGGGTGATAGTTCACCAGCCTTTGTTCCAGCACGTTGAATCCAAAGCTGTTCCAAGTCACTATTGTTTGCTGTTCCACAAAAGCAACGTCCCAAGTCATGTGACTGGGATGCCCAGGGTGAGAACAAGCTTGACGGGATTTCTCCAGCCCTCTGGTGGGGTTCCGCTCCCCACTGCCCCCATAATGCTGAGACCCACCAGAAAAAAAAGTTGACACACATTTCCCAAATACATTTGACCACGGGACTGAGAGCCCTGTTCCTGTGGGGACCTAGGGACCTTTTTCTTTCCTTTCCTCTCTCTCCCTTTTCTATCCTCTTCCCTCCCCTCCCTCCCCTCCCTTCTCTCCTCCTCTCCTCTTTTCTTTTTCCTCCCACCTTCTCTCTCTTTTCTTCCTCCCTCACTTCCTTCCTGTCTTCCCTTCTTCTTTCCTCTCTTCCCTTCCCTCTGCCTCTCTTCTCCCCTCCTTTCCTTTACATTTCCCTCCTCCCCCTCCCCTCTCCTCCCCCTCCCCCTTCCTTCCTCTACTCCTCCCCTCCCTTCTCCTGCTCCCCTCTCCCTCTCCCCTCCCTTCTCCCCTCCCCCTTCCTTCCTCTCCCCTTCCCCTCCCTTCTCCCTCTCCCCCTTCCTTCCTCTTCCCCTCCCCTCCCTTCTCCCTTCCCCTCCTTTCTCTCCCTCCCCCTTCCTTCCTCTCCCCATCTCCTCCCCCTTCTTCTTTCCTCCTCTTTCCCCACACACACCCCTTGACTCTTTCCCCACACAACACCCCTTGATGTCTCTCTTGCACACTCACAGAAGGGATCCACGTGTTCACACCCAAATTTCCTTGAGTTTTGTGGCTACAGGACAAGTAGGGCATGGCCCACTCCTGAGTTGTGTGCAGCATCTCCATGGCATCCCAGGCTGGAGTTCTCCAGGCATTTGAGAGTGTCAGGAACAGAACCACTTGGCTGTCACCCAGCGCCCAGGCCCTCAGAGGCCCGCCTCAGGGAGACCCTTGTGCTGCAGGTTGTCCTCAGCATCAGAAATCAGCTAGAGACTCCAGTACCGTAGAGGGGGTGAGGGAGCGGTTGCTGGGGCCAGAACTGAGAGATACTGGTCCAGGGAGAAGTCAGGCGTGTTCTGTGGCACCTAAACTGCCCTTGAATTCTTGTTCTCTTTAGCCAGGGAAGGGAAGCCGGCCAGAGCCTATGGATAATTCAGTATTGTGGCACACATCCCTAGCTGGGCCCGGATGTGCCACAGCACCCAGGAGAGGTCCCTGTAGGGAGACATCACACTGATCTCAGAGACCCTCACAGAGCCCCAAGGGAGAGTATCGTTAGGCCCTACGTCTCGTAGCTGAGGGAAACAGGGCCAGCCACCCGCCGCTGCGCTGCGTAGACAGACGCACGGCACAGAGTGGGGAAGTCTCCGAGGACTTGTAAGTCTGGGTCTTCTTTATCGCCGGGCAGTGTTTCAGGACTGAGAGGTAACCTCTACTATGAAAGAGGCCTCCATCCGCCGTAGCTTCCAGTCTGCTCTGAGCTAGGCGTGGCAGGGAGCTGGGGTGTGCTCAGCCACAGGGAACAGCCCTGCCTTGGGGCACATCTGAGAGAGGGCACAGGGGTGGAAACTGGGGGAGCTGGAGTCTCCCTCCCGCCAGGCCATGGATCTACAGTTCAACATCGGGGCTGGCCTTCGGGAGTCGTGAGGAAGAGGTAGTAGAGAAAAGGGAGCAGCCTTCCAGAAAGAGCACTGAGAAGACGGAGCTGGGGCGGGGGTCTCAGGTGTAGCGGGCCTGGGAAAGGGCAGGAAGTCAGCTAAGGGGCTGGTGGGGCAGATATTGCTCCAGGCATGGGGCAACATGACAAGGTTAGCCATCACAGGGACATTAACATTCACGGTCCTTCCCCCGTGGCCCGGGTAACTGACAAGTTACTTACTAACCAGTGACAGATTCCCCACAGGGGTCAAACTGGTCAAACAGGGCTCCTGGTAGAATTCAGATCCTAGAGTGATGTGAGGACACGGGCAGAAACAGGACAGCCAGACCAGGCGCGGTGGGCACACCTCTGACCCCAGCAATGGAGAAGCCGTAGGTGGAGGTCTGTGAGTTGCGGGCCAGCCTGGCCTACATAAGAAAAGAGGCAGGCCATGAAGCGGTGTATAGCAGCTTCTGGTAGCTTCCTCCCCTGACATCTGGTAATCCCAGTCACTCACCTGGAGGCCGCCTAAGCCAAGGACCTCCAAGGGCTGCCAAGGACCCCTGGCACTGCAGCCTGAGGAACTGGCCTACCCCAAACATGGTCTCTGAGTCAAAGAGCTGGCCTAAGGTGACCTTGGGGCAAGTCTCTTTGCCTTTGGAGGGTCTGGGTGACCCTTTCCTAGCAACCACTGCCAAACCTCTGCCTATCGCAGCCTCACCCACAGAGGGGTTCTCAAAAATGTGGGGGCCATGTGTCCTCATCATGTGACTGTGAGAAAGTCACCTTGTCCATACATAAAGATAACCATGGGCACCAAGAGGCTGTTAAGACAGCGAGGCAAAGCACACTTCTGATGACTCAGAGCCAAAGGCACTAGGGAGCCATGGGGGGGTCCAAGAGCGGGAAAAGCAAGACCTGTGGTCGGCAGTTCAGGGCTTGGCTCCGTGCACGCCTGCAGGGAGAAACAGCAGCCAGGGTCAGACGGCCTCTGTATCCTTGCACCATAGGGCCCCTCTCCCTCCTTGTACCCAGAGGGTACACATGGCCTCATCTGGCTGGAAAGCCACACACACTGCTGGTACACTCAGCTCTCACGTGCCCAGGGGCCCACCTTCTGCCTCTATGGGCACTGGGGAGCCGGAAGGCCAGTTTCTGGGTTTCGGGCTCCCAGTTCCACACATCCCTGAGAGTGCTCCTTCAGGGTACTTGCCTGGTTGCCTGGGGTGACTCAAGACCCCAGCATTTCTGTGCATTTGCCACCACCTCAGAAGGGCCGACAGTCATGTTCTTCCAATTGCTAAGCAACAGTGGCCATTCTCGCACATGGAGAAAATTGAAACATTGATTTATCTATTTGTTTTGCAACGGGCACTGGCGGCTTTGTTACTCTGTTCCCCGGGGACACCCTCCCACACATTCGCATCGAAAATTAACTCTTTTTACCTAGGACGAGCAGCAATGGGTTTTTAATTTGGGGAGAGTAGAGAAACAATGGCTGGGCTGGGCACCAGAAATCAGGAGGGAAGGCTGGCCAGCGGGGACCTCGGGGAGCTCAGGCATGGCAGCCTACTGGGCTCTGCCAGTTATGGGTGAGCCCTGCGAAATGTGCCAGTTGTGAGCTGTCCTTGGGGCTGTAAAGACAAACCTCCGCCCAGATGGGAGCCAGATGGGTTCTAGATTCCTGTTGCCTGGCCCTGCCTCGGGGACTCCAGCAGCAAAAGCATCAACCTATGCTGGGGTCCTAGGTTCCAAGAGCATCACTTCCAGTTCATAGGGTTCCGTTTCAGCTTCTGCCTCCACGCAGGGGCTATCCAAGAGCCCTGCTGTTAGTCGTGCCTCAGTTTCCTGAGCTGGCGTGCGTGTGCATGTGTGTGTGTGTGTGTGTGTGTGTGTGTGTGTGTGTGTGTGTGTGTAGGCATAAGGGTCTAGAGGTGGTCAAGGGCTTGCCTGGTGCCTCCAACAATGTCTAAGGGGACCAGGCTCCCTCTGTCTTGTCCTAACCATCTGTTTCAGCCGCTTGTGGAACAATATGGCTGCTCTAATGCCAGCTGTCATAGATACCTTGTGGGCGCCAGGAAAGAGAGGGGCTCTGTCGTCTCTTTAACAGTCCTGAGGACTCGCACACATCACTGTCACTTCCCGTTGGCCAGAGTTCAGGCTCTCAGCCATACCTGCTGCAAGGAAAGCTGGGAAATGTCACACAGCCATCTGGGTGACTGTGTTTCCGGGAGCTGGGGTTTTGGAGAACAAGGAAGAAATGCACGCTCCTGCTGTGGAATCCACAGCTATATTCCAAAACTCTCTGGGCTCTACCCTCTCCATGTTCAGGGTCACCTCCTTGTCCCCTCCAAATGGTTGAGTATAACAGAGCCCAAGGGTCCAAGGGCAGCCTTGGCCTGGAGCATACCCTCAGTGACCTCTATGGCAACTGTGAAGGACAGGAGACCTGCTCACCCTCAGTGGAGAGGGCTGACCTCTTTGACATGCTTGTCCACCTGGGGAAGACTGTAAATATGTGGGAATTGACAGGTGTCAGGCTGTATGGATTAACACCAGGAAGCCTGAGCTCACAGGAGGCAGCACAGGGTGCGGAGTAGAATGTGCTTGGTGCTCTCAGCTCTGGATAGCCGGCTGGAATCATCTGGCAAGGCTAAGAAAGGACTATCTCTTGAACTGTCCTCTTTAGGATTAGGATTCCCAAGAGAGATTAAGCTCCCAGTGTTGGTTACTTTTCTGTTGCTGTGACGAAACACCAGGACGGCAAGCTTCTTATGCGAGAAGGTTTATCTCAGCTTACAGCTTTAGGTGGCGGGTCCCTAATGGCAAAGGAGGTGTAGCAACAGGCATGGAGGCTCCGGGGAAGCTGAGAGGGCACATCTTCAGTCGCAAGCAGGAAGCAGAGAGAATGTACTGGACGTGGGAAGAGGCTCCACGCCTTAAAGGTTCCATAACTTCCCAAACAGCATCCCCAACTGGGGTCCCATTGTTCAGACATGTGAGCCTATGAAGACATTCTTCGGTCAAACACCACGCTCTCCCTACACTCTTCTCCAGAAGGAGGCAAGCAGAGGCTGGACTCTCAGTGTGCAAAGATCTAGTCCCTGGTATAAACAGATATAACCTTACCAAGTTCTCCGTCCCTGTGTTACTGTCTCCCACCTCACCTGCGGGTGACTGTGCTCTGAGTTCCTGGGTTTGCTGCTGAGGTGGGTGAGTTGGCCAGAAGGTTCAGGGCTAATGCCCTCTAGCCGGTAGATAAGCATCTAGCTATTTCTAAGGAGCCGTCTCCCAAGAGGAGGACACAGGTCAGAGCTCCCAGTCTGAAGCTTTACTGTCTGAGGTCAGCCGCGGAGTTATGGGATCACACAGGCAGGACGCGAGAGCTGGGATGTCCCCTGTGGCCTCGAGCCCTTTGGAGTGTGAATACTTCCAGAAGGGTGTTCCATCTGGGGTGGCCCAGGAGGCTCTGCTGGGTGGGAACTCTGAGGACTTCCGGATAAGCCCGCGAGATGAGGGCCACCGCCAGAAGCACGAAACCGTTGATTTCACAGGAGCCACGGGGAGAGGCTCTTGGGTGCGTGCGGGGGACTGGGTTCCACTCTACTTCTAACAAGGACATGTGGGATTTGCCATCACTGACCAGAGTGAGCGATGGCTGGATGCCGGTAGAAAATGAGTGGGGGTAGGAGCTGGCCAGCAGGTATCAGGAGACAGGGGTGGTCAGCAACCAAGGGGTAGCTGAGCTGGCTTAGTAGGACTCTTCCAAAATTAGCAGAGAGGGAAGACCCTGGGGCATAGCCAGGCAGGGGGGTATGAAGGAGCCTGACTCACAACCAAATGGGGAGTCTGTGACGGATACCACCAAGCGCTGGGGGGCACCCAGGAAACAGCACAAACAGAAGCCGTGACTCGGGTCAGCCATGTGCCAGGGCAAGGCACCAACACCAGACATGGCCAGGTCCCTCTTTGGAAACCCTTGAGCCAAATGGGCTCAGGGCAGAACTCAGAGCACAGTCACCCGCAGGTGAGGTGGGAGACAGTAGGGCAGGGACGGGGAACTTGGTAAGGTTTTATCTGTTTCTACCAGGGACTAGGTCTCTGCACACTGAGAGTCCAGCCTCTGCTTGCCTACTTCTGGAGAAGAGTGTAGGGAGAGCGTGGTGTTTGACTGAGGAATGTCTCCAAATGGACCTTGCCTGAGAGCCATTTGTTGATGTCTACAGACATGATCCTGTCAGCCCCGAGGAGAGGATGGCGTTGGCTTCTTGGGCTAGAGGCCAGAGGTCTGCCACGGCAAGAGCGGCCTCCACAGCAGAGCCGTCTGGCCCATGAGACCAGGGATGTTGAGGACTAGAAGCCCAGCCGGAACATTCAGAAACCTAACACAGCTCGCAGACTATATATTATGTAATGTCCCCAGCGGGGCGTGGAGCAGCACCCCGTAATCAAACGCATTAATATTTCCACAGCAAAACGTATGAATATTCACGCGGAGAGGGATGAACCCGGGCTATAAATAGCCTCGCATCCGTTCAGGTCACGTTTTGCCATCAAATGAGTTATGAACAAGCTTTTGGTTTTCAGAGCTTTATGGATTTTGGAATTGGGTTGCGAGCCTGTAATATAATTTCAGATTGTGATAAATGCTGTAATGATAACGAAGCAGAGGCGAGGAAGGAGTAGCGGGGGTTCAGGCAGAGCGGCCAGAAGGGACATCCAAGCAGACGCCTGAGTGACGCCAGGGAGTGTGGGCCGTGACGTTACCTAGGGAATGCTGATCTGGGCAGGAAGATGAGCATGCAAAGGCCCTGAGGCTGAAGTGAGTGTGGTGTGGTGTCCGGGAAAGGCCCAGGAGGGCGGCATGATTGCGGGAGATGCTCAGAGGGACACGGTGTAAATGGCTCTGACCTGCGGGGGTTTCAGGACTGGGGTTTGTGGGGGCACGAAAAGTGCAAGGTGCACAGGGAGCTGCAGGGAAACCGGACTCGGGGTGGCCAGGGCATAAGAGAATAAAAGCTAGGGTGTGGTCCAGTCTCTGAGAGTGGGACGTACCACCCGCCACTCACCACACCACACCACCCTGGTTATCCCAAGATCCCTGGCTCAGGGGTACTTGTGCATCCCACTGTCTCGTCCAACGTGGGGCTGAGCCTCCCATCAGCATTGGCACCCCAGACACAGCTCCACAACGTTAACAACAGGGGTGTAAACCTCGAAGGGTTGGAAGACAGGCCGGACAGGGCAGCTCTCAGGAAGGCAAGATTCCAGTGATCAGTGAGCCCAGGGAAGAGGAGTCAAAACAGGAGGCCGAGTGTTTGGAGGCCCGAGGAAGGAGGCCTCTCTGCTAGCCAGGGCCACCAAGTATGGGCACCATCTTACCGTAGCGACAGCTTAGGGGAAGCCATGGATGCCAGCAGGTGTGTTAAAGCAGACAAGAGGATGACTCGTGCTATTGATAATCCCAAGAAATTAGGGTGCCATTCCTGGCTCACGTGCCTGAGTCCTCCCCATATTGGGAAGGAGTCTTGTTTAGACTGCATAGGAGCCAGTTATACCCACAGGCTCCAGTCTCAACCATGGGGCAAGGTCCATTGCTTGGAAGCTTTCAAACCTTGCCAGCCAACATCACGTCCAGGGCCAAACGGACTTTTGAATCTTAGGACCTGCAGATTGGCAACGGCCAGGTCGAAGGTTACTCCAAAACCAGGCTTCCCTGTGGTCTGGCAGCACACACCCACACTTCATCCCCCTGCCAGCACCCATGGCTAGCGCAGTCCATCTGGAAACCCAGAGGCTCTCTGCAACCGGAAGCCTCTGCCCTGCTGCCTGATGGGAACGCCCCGCAGTGGCCAGAGAAGCTGTAGGCAACATAACCATGGGATACTCTGTCTCTTCTACCTGCCACGGCCTCCCCACACCGAGCTCGGCACCTTGACAAAGAAGAGCCGCTTAACACAATGACTGGTCCCAGCAGGCCAGGCCAGCTTGATTTAGGGCCCCCGCCACCCTCACGCTGTCTGATGAAGGCAGGGATGTGGCGTCTCAAAAACATGACGAAAAGACAGTGAGGGCTCAAAAGCGCTCAGTTCCCTGGCCCACGGGAGTGAGTTTTCCCAAGCCATCTTGACTGCCTCTACTGGGACTCCTACACCCCTTTAATGGAGGAGAAATCACAGTACCCCAGGGAGCTTATTGGCCATAAATGTCTTTGATGTATCAGGTTAAGGGTCTGTGATGTCGCTGTCCCTGAGATGTCCCTCCCCAGAGAAGCACCATGAAGAGCAGAGGAGCCCCCAGCTCAGAAATCACTAATAGCTTCCTGGGGAGGACCGTGCGGCCCTCACATGCCTCCTGCACCACTGCCAGCTCTACAGGAGAGGGGCATAGATGCCCCAGTGCCCATCTCGACCCTCCACTTGTCCGTACACCAGCCCCGAAGCTACCGAGGTCAGGCGTACAGGAAGCAGCCTCCTGGCCGAGGGCGGCTGTAGGACGCCCAGGAATCTAAGGAGGTATCCCACATTTCCTGGGAAGATTTGGGGCCTGTCGGGGTTGAGGATATTGGACATCACGCCTGGATGCTGGCTTCTGCCCAGCTCTGCCTCCCGCTTCCAGAAAGGGTGCATCTGTCCTCCTTAGGTGCTCTGCTCAGGGATCCGTCTCAATCCAATTACCGCAAGTGCGGGGTGCACATCCACAGAGCGCGCGGCGCCTACCCTCGGCTCCCTTCTGACGAGCTCAGCACCGAGGCGCTTTCCAAGTAATTTAGGGCCCTCTTCCCCTTCTTCCCTTCCTGATGATGTTTCTAAATTATGCATTAAACTTATCTGGGTGAGTAATGCCTCTCGGCTCCTGTGTCAGGCCTAATGCTGCAGACTCACTGCTGTTCCTGTTTACATGGCCAAGGAGGGAGAGCCTTTCCCACCCATTTATCTTCGTATTAGGGTTTAAAGATGAGCACCTGGGATGGGTCGAAGCCTCGGGGATCCCATGCACTTCGATTCTGCAGGACTTCACTCAGGTTCAGCAGCCGCCCTGCCTGCGGCCCCAAGATGGTAGTGACAGGAGCAGCCCCTCCCAGGACAGCATCACGGGGAACAGAAAAGCCCCTGCCCCAGAGACCAGCAATGGTTGTCCAGGAAGGGAACACAAAGGTTCTGCCTCAGCATCCCCTAAGCCCACACAGTGGTGCTTTTTCAACACAGGGCAGCAGATCCTGGATGCCCTTCCCAGGGCAGCATGCCCTGCACGGGGCGGGGAGAGGGGCAGATCCTGGATGCCCTGCTGAGATCTGTCTCTGGTGTCCATTCATTCACTCAGATCCTTATGGCAACTTCTACCCTGCGGAGTAGGACGGTAGCCTGCTGGTGGTCACCGACCCTGCCCTGGCCTCCGGGGCTCAGATCTCATAGACCAGCACAGGCCTGGCTTTCTGGGGCTCTGCTTCTCATTCTCTCAGCCAGCAGAACTCTGACCCCAAGGCAAGCCCCTGTGCCCTGGCAGCACTCCCCAGGTCCCCATGCCCTTCAGCACCCATGGCTATCAGACTCCACCCAGGAGCCCAGAGGCTTCTCTGCAACTAGAAGTCTCTGCCCTGATGCCTGATGGGAGTTGCTCCCAGTGGCCCAGGGGACTGTAGGCACCATAACCATGGGGCACCAGTTGGCTCTGCCTTGCCATTCTCTGTACTGTCTCTGTGTTGCAGGAAAGCACATTGAGGGGTGGGCACATGTGGTTTGAATCGGCAGACTACAGACCTTGGGCTCTGAAGCTCTCCCCTGCCGTGCCCTCCCTCCACAGAAGGATAGTCCCAGCTTCTTCCCCTAGCAGGTATTTCCAGACTGATGCCAATGGCATGGCCCTTCCAGTGGGTACCAGCCCTGCCTACAGCCTTCAGGCAGGAGTTTCACCAATAAGGATGTGAAGGACGATTTATCATATCAATAAACTTGCACCCAGCTCTCTCTGTCTTCCGTAATGAAATGGGGATACAAGCGTCGTGTTATTGAGCACCAGGGCAACCCCGTATCAGGCACTTATTATTTTCTGCCGCGATCAGGGAAGACTGATCGAGCTCAGATAAGTGCAGCTTAAAATTGAAAACCAAGCAATTTACCTTCAATAGCTCCTCGGAATCCTGTGCAGCCAGAGACAGTTAAGGAGAAATAGACTCCCTTCCCGTGTTAAGTGTTTCCCATTAACATTTGAGTCCTCCTCCTTGGGAGATTAGGATTTGACAGGGGAGGGGGAGGAGCCCTCCCCTTGGCGAAGGGGACAGGCAGTGCTCATCTTCGGGGTGCTGGGCTGAGGGCCACCTGTGAAGGGGCTGGGGCACGGGCCTGTCCTCAGAGCTCACAGGGACAGGGTGGCCAAAGGACATCACTTCCTAGAGGCTCCACAGTGCGGTGGTTACGGTTACGGTGGTTACGGCATCAGCTTGATAGGATCTAGAATCGCACAGGCTATGCCCATGAGGGATTCTCTAGGTTTGGTTAATGGGGGTGGGAAGGCCCACCCTGGCTGCAGGGGTGGGGTCTGGGACTACATAGAAAGGACTAAACAGGGTCTCCCCTCCCATCTCCTCCCCTTCCTCCCCCCCCCCTTTCCCTCTGCTTCCTGACTGTGGGTGTGATGTACCCAGCTACCTCATGCTCCTGACACATGATTTACCTGTCATGATGGCTGTGCCCTCAGACCGTGTGCCAAAACACACGCTCCTTCCTTTCCCTTCCTCCTCTCCCTTTCCCCCTTCCCCTTCCATTTCCCCTCCCCTTCCCCTCCTCCTCCCCTCCCCTTACCCTTTCCTTTCCCCTCCCCCTTCCTCTTCCCCTTTCCCATTCCCTTAAATTTGCTTTTTGTCAAATTATTTTATCACTACATCCAAAACATTAACCAGTGCAGGCACCCAGCTCCGCTCAGGCGGAGCTCCTCCCTGTGCTGGTGCAGGCGGAGTCCTCAGGGCGCACTGCGCTAGAACATTTTGTGTCATTTCCATCCTAAGATGCAGACGTTGGCTTTGGGAAGTCTGGGTGCTTGATGACTGGGTACCCCAGGTGAGAGTCGTCGTGGTCGCTGGAGGCTTGTTGGCAGTGTGTCCCGTTCTGTGTATCCGTAGCTCCGCCACACTGCCCAGCACGTGCAGGCTGCTTCCGCAGGCGTCACTCCCGTACCGTACTGTAGCTGGGGGGCGGGGTCTCTGCTCTGGCGGCAATGGCCATCAGGAGGCTGAGCAGTGTTGGACCCTCAAAGACCTTGCCTCAAATTTCCCGTTCTTTCAGGAATAGTAGGAAGAGGGCTTGCCGAAGCGTAAGTCACCCCACTGGTGAACTAGACAGGCGCCTCCTGAGGCCCCTCCGTCGGTGCCACCAAGATAAACTGCTGTGACGTTGTTCAACCCCTACTGCCCTCCTGGATATGTGGGTTCAGTCCTGGCCAGCCATGTTTGACGACCCCACCCCTACTAACTGTGCCGGGGGGGAGCTTCACGCAAAGATGAGCCTGTCCTTCACACACCCCATCTTGACAGACCCTCAAGAGACCTGAAGTCTTTATTCTTTTCCTTATCCCCAGGACCCTATTTATCCGTGCAGAGGGTCACTGGGCTCCCACCTTCCCAGGTAAGGGTTACATAAGCTGCTGTTGCCTCCTGCAGAGCACAGGCGTCTCCCAGAGGGTGTGGAACTAGCGTCTCCCTACACGTCCCAGCCTCTATACGGAAGCAGTCAGAGGAAGGAAATTCCAGGCATACAGAGCATGGGAGCCATGCAGCCCCATCAGGGGTCTGAGCACACACTGGGGCAATTTAGATGGGCGTGGGGCACCCCTATAGGCTCTGAGTGGCCTGAACAATGCTAACCCTGGAGAATTAAGGTCAAGAGAACCCCAAAACCCTGCAAACCACCCCGCCTCGAGCTGACATCTGTGTGCCAGACCATAATATGAGACGCCTAGCCTTGCCGCCCGTGCCTCACAGGGTACCTCACAAGGGATGCAGCCGGAGGTGCCCTTTCCCCACGCCCATGATCTTGTCCGGCAGCTAGCTGACCTCACCATGGCGTTCCACCCTCTCTCCCATCAGCTGGCCAGTGCTAATTCCAAAAGTAGCCAAAGGAACCCACAGCATAGTTCCAGTCCCTTTAAGATCCTGTTTGGTGAGTGGCACTTTTGTACACGCCTAGAGCCCCCTGGGCACGGAACGTCAGGCTCACAACAGTGTCTAGGGGAAGTGGAGGGAAAACCCTCACAGGGCTCCCTGCCCGTGGACAGACCTTTCCCAGGAACAGCTCAGAATTCAAGGTCATCCATCACATAAAGCCTGACTTTATACAGACACGGCTGGTGAGACGGCTCATCGGCTAAGCCTGCTTGCCGCTCTTGCCGAGGACCCCGTTTGGTTCCCAGCTCCAGGGCGTTCGACACCCTTGACCGAACTCCAGGGACGTTCACACAGACATACAAGCACGCACTGAGAAAAAATGAAACATAGAGGCTGGAGAGATGGGACAGAGACTAAGGGCACAGGGTACTCTTCCGAGGACCCAGGTTCGATTCCCAGCACCAACATGGCAGCTCACAACTGTCTATAATTCTAGTTCCAGAGGATCTGACACCCTCCCACAGATGTACATGCAGGAAAAACACCAATGCACATGAAATAAAGATAAATCACAATAGAGAGACAGTTGGATCGATCGATCGATGGACAGATGCTACACAGGTAGGAAGGGAATAATCTCATACACAGACATGCATGGTTTGGGTCCCGGCGGGGACACGTGTTGATGTTGCTCAGTCATAACCAGCCCAATTTGCATTTATACTTGAGATAAAGTTACCTGATGAGGCCCGGCAAATGACTCTGAAGGCGTAGACACTTGCTGCCAAGACGAATGATCCGAGTTCAATCTCTGGGGCCTTCACGGCGGAAGAGAGACTCCCTCAAATTATCCTCTGACCTCCAGACTCACGCCACGGCACACACACGCCCCTCAACATAAATACATACATACATACGTACATACGTACGTACATACATACACGTGATTTTAAGTCACCTCGCACACATTTTCAAAATGTCCCCGTTGTTAAGCCACACACCAATCAGTTCGCTTTTAAATTAGCTCATGCGAACAGCACCTGCAGAAAACTGCGGGAAACACAAACCCGTGGGCGAACAGTTATACAGTCTGCGACACACACTGAGACGGGGAATGTTAGCACAGGATGGTTCTAAAGTTCACCCCTTCCCCCGTCAT
The DNA here is from genome assembly GCA_026225945.1 of Cricetomys ansorgei. Classification (NCBI taxonomy): domain Eukaryota; kingdom Metazoa; phylum Chordata; class Mammalia; order Rodentia; family Nesomyidae; genus Cricetomys; species Cricetomys ansorgei. The sequence continues at coordinate 4,707,190 of JAMJFZ010000484.1, forward strand.
CCCACCGTGCAGAGACCAACTGGGCCAGACCCTCACCACCACCACCACCACCACCACCACCACCACCACCACCCCACCCTACCCCACCGTGGCAGTATTTCTGTGCAGCTCCTGGGCCAGGCAGCAATATCTATTGCCACCATTGATTGTCCCCCCGTTTCCTGGTCTCTGAGGGAAAGGACAGATCTAAAGATGACAGGATTCAAGAGAGATTAATTTGTTATTTTAGACCCTTGGAAAGTGCATTCGCACAGAAGCAGAGTCCCTGGGTTGTAACGAAGTTCAGATCAATTAAAACAATTTACTTTGCTGCTAATGATTCCGGAGCATTGTAATTTATTGGTAAGTAAATGGCTTCAAAAGCACATTCCTTTGGTGGCTGCACAGAGGGAATTTTAACAAGTTCTTGGATAAATTGGGTCTGGAATTTGTTAACAGACTGTTATTGTAAACCACTTAACAGAGGCCTTTTCACTCTGCACCAAGGCCTCAAAGTTTCCAAAAACAATTAAAACTTAGACTCAGTTCTTCATGGTTTGAGCAAATCAGATCACAAGGTTCCCGCTGGCAGGTGGGAGACCCTCGTGTCCGAAGCCTGTGGCCAGCGGGATCCACCCATGCGCTGTGTCCCGTCTGGCTTCCCCCTAGGTCATTCTGTATCGCTCTGCCCTCGGTCCACAGTGAGACCTACTGTCTTCACCCTGGCCACTCCTCTGCCTGTAAAGCCCTCCCAATCTACCATGCCTGTGTCTGCAACCGGATTAAGATCTCGGCTCAGCAGTCCTCTTTGGAGTTCACTCCTTAAGCAGGGCCATCATCATCACGCCCCTCACGTTCCTCCCTAGCTCACAGGAGAGCCACAGTCCTTGTTTTAAAGATCACACCGTTATAGCTGTGTGCCACCCTATGGCAGGTCCCTGGGCTGGGGACGTTCACTGCATCATAACCAGAATGTGTCATACGGTCACTGAAGGAAAGAATAGGTACCAGCTCCAGGCACGAGGCGTGGCCAGCATCCTGGTGGAATGGGCTGTGCTTCCATGTGTACCCTGCTTATGCAGGACAAGGTGTTTGGTGTCCAGGTAGAGTTTTATAGATTTTTTTAATCAGACTGGATGCTGACTTCTCTGTACACTGGATTTGGGGTCCACAGTGTCCTCCTGAGGCCCACTGGGATCTCTTTGGGCCTTTTCATTGGAATTGAAGACTCCCTATAATTCTCCCCCCAAACACTTGCCTCTTTCATCAGCGGCAGCAGTAAGAACCTCAGTAGTTGAGCAGGATCAGGGGCTGTGACCTCAGGAAGCCTAGGAGTTGGATCCTGACGAGGTTGTGTTCTGGGACTCCTGTGGGGAGGGGAAGCCGACGCTCCGAGGCCAGAGGGGGTATCCAAGCCGCATGGTGTGTGAGCAGCAGAGCTGAGCTTGCACTGCCTTCGATCTGAAACCCTTTATGCTGCGCCACCCAGCAGGCCTTTTGAGGTCCTTCCTGCTGCCCCCACACTGGGCTGGTGACTTCCTACCAAGGTCTGAGCACAATGAGAGACGGCTCAGCGCGAGCCCTAGCTCCACGGGCAGATACCTGGGACTCACGCGCAGACAGGCAGGTGATCACTGCAGGTCCTTGACTATTGGATCTTAGTGGCCTACACACTGAACGCGGGAAGGCAGAACGCCTGGGCTCTGTGTGGATATTCTAAGCACGGCAGTGGTGCGATCTGACGAACGTGCTTTTAGAGTTCTCTCTTGCTACGAGCAAACCGGGCATTTCCGAACAACACAAGTGGCAGCCAGTGACACAGCCGGAAAGCCCTACGGGTCTCAGCCACAGGACTTGCTAGAAGCCGAGGGAGGAGGACGGAGGGCTGGGGCGGTTCTGAGGCGGAGAGGTTGACCAAACTTTCTCAGAGGCTGGCAGGCTCATTTTAGAAAGAGAGGACCGTGGAGTGACCGATGGCCTCGGGACTAGGGGCTGGCGAGGCTCTGCATTCCGGGAAAGGCAATCTGGGAATGGGCTGGGGCGTCGCAGGCCCGCCAAGCCATTTTGGGAGCAAAATGCATGTTGGGTAGAGCTATCAGGAAGACGACGGGCTCTGTGGACTTGGAGTTAGCTGGACGAGTCAGGACCTAGGAAAGGAAGTAGGAAGCCTTGAGCAAGGCTGTGGGGCCACTGCCCAGGAAGTAGAGACACTGGCACCTCAGGTCAGGAGAGGGCGAGGAGGGACACAGAATGCTGGGCCCAGGCTCTCCCAGCCCCAGAGAGGCACATCTACCACGTTAGTCAAATGAGCACCTCCGTCTGGGATCAAGTGTGATCAGGTGTTAGATTGTCTGGAGCTCTCCGGCAACCTCTGGAGCCAAGAGAGACTGTACTGTAGCGATTCCCATGGTACTTTTGGCAGATGCGAGACTCGGAGGCAAGGCAGAGAGCCTTTTAACGGAGCCCTGAAAAGCGGTTTTTAAAAATACCTTTTAGTATGCTATTTCAGTTCCCGTCTGTGGCAAAAAATTAATGTATAAACTCAGTGCCTTCGTTTGGTTCTTCTTTGAACCAAGGAAGTGGGAAGCTGTTTCCTCTCTGGCTCTGCCAAATGTGTGGGTTTCTTGTCAGCCGGGGCTGAGAAGTCTGGATGTTTCTAGGGATGCTCTGTGCAGACTGGCGCCACTCCAGACACTGGGCATGAGGTGAGGCGGTCTAGACTGATCAGTAAGAAGCCAGGAAGAGAAATTAAGCATGGTAGCTCGTTCCCTGTAATCCTGGTACAGAGGAGACTGAAGCAGGAGGATCACCCATGAGTTCGAGGCCAGCCTGGGGCAGCACAGTGAAACCTTGTCTCATAAAAGAAAGAAGCTAAGAAGGGCTAGCCTCATCTTGGAGGCAGAAAGATAAAAGAAAGCATGCCCGGCTGCGGCCCTGGGAGGAGTCTGAGAGTCATTCTCGCACAAGTCTGAGCCTTCGGCAGCTCCTGCGGGGCGTCCCTCCCTACCCGGGCATCACAGTGTCCCGGTGGCTCATCTCGACCACACCTCTCAGCCCAGCAGAGGTCACAGTGTCTCCAGGAGCACACAGCCTCCCAAGATCCCAAGTAAGGCTGGGGCTTTAACCCACGGCAGAGACCGGGATACGGAGATTCTCATGGGGCCCGTGGACCCTAGCCTACCTCAGCCCCCTGGGAATGCTGCCCAGGCAACTGGAGCTCAGAAGGCTGTCAGTGCCCCCATGGTGCTCAGGCAGCTTGGTCAAGTTTGAGGCTCCCTGCCATCTTACCTCTTAACCGATCACCATGGCTTCTGTGTGTGGTACACACGCGCACATGCATGCGATGGCCAGAGGTCAACCTCGGGTGTCACTCCTCAGGAGGTGTCCACTTTGCTTTTTGAGACAGAGTCTCTCCCTGGGATCCCGGGCTCCTGATTGGTCGAGCTGGCTGGCCAGAGATCCCCAGAATCCCCAGTGGGATTACAAGCACACACAGTCACATCTGGCTTACTAGGCGGGTGCTGGGGGATCAAACTCAAGTGCTCGTGATTCACGGTAAGCACTTTACCAACTGAGCTGTCTCCCCAGCCCCTCGCCATGGTTGTTGATTCAGAGTCAGGAGATGCCCGTGCTGAGCAGACCTGAGCAGCTGCACTGCACAACCCGAGGAAACAGAGCCAACATGCTCTCTGCAGATCGACCTCTGGCAGGATCTTCTTCACGTAGACTCTCCATCCCCGTCTCCTTTCCCTTCTCCCTCAGCCTTACAGGGAGACAAGGATTAGCTACAAAGCCAAGGTTGTGTCCTGGAACCCTGGGTACCTGCCTGGATATGCTTGGGTGGCTGGCACTGGGGAAACAGCACCAGATGCCCGCGTGCATCTTGGGTACCAGGTTCCAGCAGCGTCAAGCCATGCTTAGCCACCACTTGGTGCTCAGAGATGGTCGGGAAGTTGCTAAGAACCTGATGTCTAAATGGACACGCAGGGCAGAACATAGGGTCAGGTGAGCCAGCTTAAAGAGAAATGGAGGAGTTCATACAGCCCGGGCCTGTTCATTCCCTGCAACGCAAACACCTTGTTCTCAACCCAGGTGTGCCAAGGCCAGCTTTGCTCCAGCCAGGCATGTAACCAGGACCTGGGTTTGCCCCTGCAGTTGGTACCCACCCCCCATAATCAAACACTAAGTCCCCAAGCTCACTTCCCCACCCATGGGGGTCTGCAACACCTCCTACAGCTATTCAGGGCTCTGTGCCATGGGGCTCCCTCCACCTGACTAGCCCAGCCTGCTCCCGTGAAGGAGGACCGGTGCCCGCTGCTCAGATGGACGAGGCGGGGGAGAGGTTTCACAGGGTCACTCATTCCCCGGACCAGTTCGCCCTAACTTCCATTTCTCGCACTGGTTGGATTGGCCATCACCTGCTGGGGACAGCCTTATCTGTCAAGCCTCATGCCATTTGCTGTTATTGGTTCGCTGCCTTTATTGCCTTCCTTAGAGCGGTGAGGGGCAGCCAGCTGCGAGAGAATCACTCAAATTGACATGGCTTTTTAGATTTCATTTCCTCCCTGCTCTCCTCCGTGCTCCTATCTATGGGAGAGACTGACAAGGTGACAGGCACACAAAGGCTCCCAGCAGAAGCAGAGCCGATGCCTCTGGGCCAGCCTGTGGTACCCCAGGGACCTTGTGAGGCCAGGGGCATGGGAGGCCTGGCCTGGCCCCAGCTACCAGTCTTTCTACCTTTCTTCCCTTTTGTCCCAGCTTGGCCTTGGCTGGCAACTGTGCTGACGTGTGCGTGTGTGTGTGTGTGTGTGTGTGTGTGTACGTGCGTATGTATGTCTGTGTAGTGTGTGTGTGTGTGTGTATGTGTGTGTGTTTGTGTATGTATGTGGTGTGTCTGTGTGTCTGTGTGGTGTGTCTGTGTGTGTGTGTCTGTGTGTGTATGTCTGTGTCTGTGTGGTGTGTCTGTGTGTCTGTGTGTCTGTGTGGTGTGTCTGTGTGTGTGTCTGTGTGATGTGTGTCTGTGTGTCTGTGTGGTGTGTATGTGTGTGTGTGTGTCTGTGTGTGTGTGTGTGTCTGTGTGTGTCTGTGTGGTGTGTGTGTGTGTGTGTGTGTCTGTGTCTGAGTGGTGTGTCTGTGTGTGTATTGTTGTTTTGTTTTATTTTTGTCAATTAGACTTTTTATATCAATTTACTATAAGCCAGAGTCACCTGGAAAAAGGGGTCCTCATTGGAGAAAATGCCCCCACCAGATTAGCCCGTGGGAAAGCCTGCACTGTGTTTTATTGATTGGAGATTAACGTGGGAGGGCCCAGCTCCCTATAGGCAGGGCCACCCCTAGGCTGGTGCTCCTGGGTGCTACGACAAAGCAGGCTGAGCCAGCCATGAGGAGCAAGCCGGTAAGCAGCAGCCCTCCATGGCGTCTGCATCAGTGGCTGCCCCCAGGGTCCTGCCCTGCTTGAGTTCCCATCCTGACTTCCCTCAGTGCTGAAACGTTGCTTTTGGTCGTTGGCCGTGGTGTTCCGCAGCAGTCCATCCTTCTCTGCTGCCTCGCTCGCTCCTCACGCCACTGGTCTTCCCTTTCTTGGCTTCCCAGTAAACACCAGGACAAGAGCCCAGCCCTGGGTGGGGGCCGCACACAAGTCTGAAGTGAAGCCTTCTTGAACAGGTTGCTTGGCATCTCCAAGCTTCCATTTACTTCTCTGCAGACAAAGGGGAGGATCTGTGCACCTTGTTAGCAACATGATTTGCGCAAGACAGGCACCCAACAAATAGCAGGGCTAATACCATTGACTGGATCCAAGACCTTCAGAGACAGGAGGAGCTTGAATGTGGGCTAGGAAGTCCCTGAGTGCCCCATGGGTCCATCCATGGGACTTGGTACCCCAGAGAAAAAGAATCAGTGGAAGAGAGACAAGAGATTGAGATGGAATGACAGGGACAGACAATTTATAAAGAAGTAACTCACATAATTGTGGAGCCCACAAATCTGCTTTCTGCAGGACAGGACAGCCTATGGGTAAGCTAGGACAGAACTGGTATTCCAGGGAAAGATGGAGAGCCTCCTGCTGGCAGGATTCCTTTCTCCTTGGGAACCTCGGCTTTTGTCTCTTAAGACCTTCAGCTGATGGATGGAGGCCCACTCCCAGGTGGAGGGCCACCTGCCTACCCAAAGTCCATTGATTTGAATGCTAATCTCGTCCAAGAATTCCTTTAGAACAGAGCTGCACCAGGCTGGCTTCTGTGGTCTCATCACATTGACATAGAAGATTAGCAGCAGGCATCAGCTGCCCTCTGGGACCTGGGGTCTCTACCTTACCTGGTCAGTCATCTCCCACCCCCAATTTCCCGTCTCTGGGGAAGGCCTTCAGCATAGGGCAGGTCTCCCCTGGGAGCCTGGTTACCTTCACACAGTGGAGGGAAAGGGCTACCTCGGGTACATAGACACTGGAGGTTCTGGACAGGCCTCCCAGCCCTGACACAACTCCTTCCAGGAAGGCTGGGGAACACACAGGAAGTGGCAAAGGGGATATCAGAAGTCAAAGACCACCACGGCCTCTCTAGAGGAGTGTTTGAGGCCAGCAGCTGCCACCCAGCACACGGCTGCTTCAGGTCAGGGAATGGCTCCTTTAAGATGGCACCGGTTTGCCAGCATGGGACCCTCATGGGAAAGACTCAGATCAATTCTCCAGTTTTTATCTTTCTTGAGGCTCGATGTGAGGAAAAGCAACCCGTGTCTGTGGCTGATAAATACCCAGAAACTGGCTGTAATTGCCTCTCTTTGATTTTCTTGAACAATTACCTCCAGCATGACTTACATTCAGAGGCTGAGCTTCTAAGTGTCCAAAAGAACTTCCCGACTGAGCCCACCAGGGACTTGCCTGAGCTGGTTTTTCATGTACTGAAAAATACCCGTAATCTGCAAAAGAGCTTGTGAGAGTGTATTTCGAGTTTCAGGCAGACATTCCGTGCTCTCCAGGGACAGGGATATGGGGGAAAGCTCCCACCCCAGCCTCAGACCCTGAGGGACACAATCCTGCCCGCTTCTTCTGTGTTGAAGAACACCCTGGCTTTCAGGCCTGATATGGCCAGAGCCCACTGGTGGGCACTGTGATACTGGGAGTTGACTGTGGAGGAGAACGGGTTTCCATTAGACACTCTGCGTTCTCCTCTGGGGCACTTAGGTTGCCATGGGGACCTGCCTCCGCACTAAGAGCACAAGTTCCTAGGACCCATGAAGCTCACCTGTCATAACCCAGAGTGGGTTCAAATTCCCACAGCTGTCCACACATCATGTGCTGAAGAGGAGGAGGGGTGGGTGTGCAGTAGCTGGAGGGCTTGGCGAGTGGCCTGGCGAATGAATGGGCAGTGGATAGGTAGAAGGATAGGAGGACAGGCAGGCAAGTATGTGGATGGCTGGAGGGACCGCTGTGTAAGTGTGTGAGTGGGTGAGCAGGGGGGGCAGGCTGATGGGTAGGAAGCTTCGTGGGTAGATGTGTGGGTAGCTGAAAAGATGGTGGGTGGGTCAGTGAGATGGGTGGGGGATAGATGGAGGGTAGGAGGATGTGCGGATAGACAGGTTCATGGGGCTAATAAGTGAATATTAGGGTAGTTACCTGGGTAGATAGATGGGAGGGAGGGTAAAGACGTGTGTGGGTGGATGATGGACAGGTAGACAGATGGATGGATGGACAATGGATGGATGGATGGATGGATGGATGGATGGGTGATGAATGGATGGATGGATGGATGGACGGATGGATGGATGGACGGATGGATGGATGATGGATGGATGGATGGACGATGGATGATGGGTGAATGGATAGATGGGTAGATAGACAGATGGGCAAATGGATGGACTATGGATGGATGGATGGACTGATGGATGGAGGAATGGATGGACCAATGGGCAGATGGACAGATGGACAAATGGATAGACTATGGATGGATGGATGGATGGATGAACTGATGGGCAGATGGACAGATGGATGGACAATGGATGGATGGACGGATGGGTGGATGAATGGATGGACCAATGGGCAGATGGACAGATGGACAGATGGATGGATGATGGATAGATGGATAGATGGACGAATGGACGGATGGATGGATGGATGGATGAGCAAATGACTAAGTAACAAATGACTATGGTAACATTCTCAAGAGAAAAATCCTGTTCTCTTCAGATCTATAAAACACAATCATGGTGGGCTCTCCAGGAAAATGAACTTAGACTCTGGCTAAGAAAGAACTTTGTCGCAGCCCCATTGGCCTTGTGGAGTAGATGGGGCAGCAAGTCCTCTACCCTAGGAATGTTCAGGAAGAGCCTTCTGGGAGTAGAAAGTATCCTTGTGCCAGTGGAGGAACGGCATGACAAGCTCAGAGGGTCCTCCCAGCTTCCTCTAAAGCTCCATGGTTAGCACACATGAGCCAGTGTTTCCTAGGTCTGCCCGAGCTGCTCGGGATCCGCGCACTGCCTTCACTGCTGCTGACCCGTGGAATGGACACACTCTCCTGCTTTACCTTTAATGTAACACACAGGAGCCAGTCTGTATGAGGACAGAAAGCATGTGACAGTCAATCACCTAGCTGCTGGAGGTGCAGGGTGGGGAGGGCAGGAAGAGGGGGAAGTCTCTGTGGGAACAGGTCATCAGAACCAGGGTGGAGCCTCTAGGCCCAGGTCTGGTAATCAGAACCAGGGCAGAGCCTTCTGGACCCAGGAATGGTCATCAGAACTAGGGCAGAGCCTCCTGAGCCCAGGTCTGGTCATCAGAACCAGGGAGGAGCCTCCTGGGCCCAGGTCTGGTAATCAGAACTGGGGTGGAGCCTCTAGGCCCAGGTCTGGTCATCAGAACCAAGGCAGAGCCTTCTGGACCCACGTCTGGTCATCAGAACCAGGGCAGAGCCTCTAGGCCCAGATCTGGTCATAAGAACCAGAGCAGAGCCTCCTTGGCCCAGGGCTGGTCATCAGAACCAAGGCAGAACTTCCTGGACCCAGGTCTGGTAATCAGAACCAGGGCGGAGCCTCTAGGGCCAGGTCTGGGGGGTCTTTCCCCTTAAAACAGACACTTATCTTTGACACCCAATTCCCCTACGAAGATCCATAGCTCAAGGGAGCTGAAGAGAGGCCGAGAGAGAAGCTGGGGCCCATCGCCTCTATGCCCACAGAGAAAAAGGCCACAGCCCCACCCTGCTGCAGGGCCCACACCATTCCCCTTGGTGTTTCTTTCTCTCTGGAACAATCTAATTGCCTGTAGCTTCCATGCGGGCCATCAATTTGATCTGAGCTCAAGGGCGCAGGCAAGGCTCACCTTGTTCTGCTTAAATAATGCAGGTAGTGAGGTTATCGACAACCTGTCATCTGCTGGAAAGTGGCTTCGACATGGCCAAGAGCCCCTCAGGGTCCCAGGGGCTCAGCCAGCCACAGGTCCAGCCTATTACTGCTGGACTATGAGGTCTCAGGGAAGAGGCTGGGCCTTAGCTTAAACCCTGCCGGGTCATTTCTAGAATGACCTTTTGTGGGACGTCGCGAGGGACAGCAGTAGCTGTTTTACTGAGCTAGGCTGTGGGCTGGAGAGCTGGTTCACAGTGCCGCTGGGCCCCCCACGGGGCTGGGGGGCTGCACTGAGTCACTTCCCATCAGAGAACAGACTGGACTCTCAGGACACCCCGTCCCCACCCTGCCTCCCTCCCATACACCTGCATCTGCCTCCGCGGGGGTTTATGACGAGGCTCTGCTCTAAGCCAGAGTGGAATTTTTTTTTTTTTAATGTTTAAAAATTCCCTGCAGCGCGGCAGGTGCCCGGCTGCTGGGTCACCCCATCGGCTGTTCTGCCATCAGACATCATGTTTACCCGTCAGACGCTGTTTTCCTGACACTCGACACTCAAAATAATGATCTCGGTGGAGCATCTTCATGAATGATTCATGAGGCTCTGCTCAACTTTAGGTTAACAGCGAATCAAAGCCCCTCTGAAGGGCGAGCTGTGCAGTGTGGAAAGGCAAGCAGGGGCAGCATCCCTGCCCCCCGGGGGACACACAGGGCCCTGAAGTCCTCCCTGGGGACCCAGGCCCAGTACTGCTGAGTGAACTGGTCTCAACCAAGCGTCGGCACAGACTGCAAGCAGACAGAGCAAGGCAGCAGAGTTCCGGCGGCCGCCGCACCCCGGTGACCTTGTGGCGGATGTCAGAGCTGAAAGCCTGAGTCACTTCCCTTGGTCCCAACTGTTAACACCAAGAGGGGAGATGACCTTGAGCAGGTCATCCTGCTTCTTGAAGCCTTCCTATTCTGTATAGGAGGCTCAGTGAGATGGGCTCCAGCTGGAGGCACCAGGGACTGTTTGGCACAGTCCAAACACAGAGTTGGTAGGGTTCGCCGCTGTGACCTGCCTCTCCCCGCCTTCTTGTTCTAATCTGTAAAAAAACGAAAGAGCTGAGTTCTGCGGCAGGCCGGAGTCCCCTTCTCTGGAGCAAGCAGAGCACTGTACTGACTTGGCTTGCAACCAAACTATTGCCACCTGCTGGCCACCACCTCCACCTGCTGGCAGGATGGAGGAAGCTAATCAATCAGCTCAGCCTCAGTTTATCTCAATAGCAAGCACAGCCTGTATGCAAACACACAAGGTTCAACGTTATGGGGCAGGTTCACAGGAAGGGCTGGGCATCTCAGTTCAGCCCTCCCCTTCCCTGTTGGCCAGCTTCTTGGAGGACATGTTGGGCGTACTCTGTGTGTTGGGCTCCCATTCAGGACTCTTGGGACTGGCTTTGCACTTGATAAAGATTAGTTTTTGTTACTGATTTTTCTTGGGGAGACATGAGCAAACATCTGTTCACCTCAGACAGGGCCTCAACGACAGACCATCCATGTCTAGCTTAGTGAACCAATGAGCTTAGTTGGGATTACCTACAGAAACGTGGGCAAACTGCAGACATTTACACCACCTTTTCTATGTCCCTGGAGAAGGGTGGAGTCTTGTGAGCCAGAGCACCCCAACTTGTGAGGGTCTCCCAGAGGTGATCATAGGTGTCCTGATTCCAGGATGACAATGTCTGCGGTGCGCCCGGAGAACAGAGTACAACAACAGGACAATGGCGAGGAGGTATGGCGGTGTACTGAGCAGGGTCTGGAACAAAACCAACTGTGGCGGTTAATTCTCAATTGTCAGCTCAGCGTGAGCTGGGTCAGGATCACCTGAGAAAGGAGTCTCAGCTGGTATTGTCTGCATTATTGGCCCGTGACGTGCCTGGGAGGGGCTTTCTTAATTAGGTTAATTGAGGTGAGAAGATCCACACCGAACGTAGGCAGCTCCATTTTGTGGGCTGGCCTCAGAACTAAATGAAAAGGAGAAACCAGACCGAGCACGCCGTCTCCACTTCTGACTCGGATGCAATGCGGCTGGCTCCCTCCTGAAGCCCTTGCCTGCCACTGTGGCTTCCTCGTCATGTGACTATAACTGAGCTGTGAGCAAAAAAATAAACCCTTTCCCAGCTAAACTGCTTCCTGTCAGAACAGTTTATCCCTGTGACAGGACAGAAGCTAAGGTACCACACGTGTGATACTGGCCACCGACCTTCCATCCGGCTTTGGTTTCTCCTTAGCATCCTTCCCGCTGAGTTAACCGCATAGCTCTGCAGCGTTCACCCCAGAAGCATTCCAGCCTGATTCTGCCATTAGGAAGTGATGAGGTGCGGGTTTCTCGGGGTGGCGGGGGTGAGTGCACTACACCAAGGCTGCAGAGGCAAATAGCACCTCAGGTACAAATGACCCTAGAGGGGCCCCCGGTGGGGAGAAGCAAAGGCAGATGTCTCTCAGGACTGATGGTTCCCAGGCATGAATGTCAGCCCACATGCCTCAGTGAGGCCCGGTGACTAAGAGTCATGCCCTGCGTGGGCTCCCGGTCATGCCCTTTGCCACCCAGGGTACCCTGGACAAGTCACCTCACTTCCTGAAGTATCTAGCAAAGTGGGCAGAATTAATGTCCCTCCTCCTGAGTCTGCTGAGGGGCTTCTCTGGGGCTGTGATGGGGAGGACATAGGGTGGGGTGACTAAAAGCTGCCAGCTCAGAGCCCGGGATCCATGGGGGTCAGGCCTGACAATGGGAGGAAGGTGGGATACTGGTCCTCTGTTTAAAACACAACCTCGTTTGTAATAGATGCTTTTCCCAACAGGTCCAGAGGTTCAGAATCCTGCATTAAGCATCATCTTCATTACTAGTGTTTTGTGTATGTATTACTCTTCTGTTGCTGTGCTAAACACCATGACCAAGGAAACGTATAGAAAAAAGGGTTTATTTGGGGCTTACAGTTCCGGAGGGATAGGAATCTGTCGGCATCATGGCAGGCACGGGGCTGGAGCAGCAGCTGAGCGCTCAGATCCAAACAGGAAGCAGAGAGCGCTAACTCAAAACGGTTTGAGTCTTTTGAAACCTCACCCCCAGTGACTTCCTGCGGCAAGGCCACACCTTCCAATCCTTCCCAAACAGTCACCAACTACAGCCCAACTATCCAAATGCCTGAGACTTGTGGGGGCCATTTCCCATGCAAGCCACCGCATTCCACCCCACGCCCCCACCCTGCCACAGTCACATGGCTATATCACAATGCAAAAGGCATTCAGTCCAGTTTCAAAGGCTCCTGTAGTCTTTAGAGGTCCCAAGTCCAAGCCTCCCCTGAGACTCAATGCAATCTCTTACTACGACCCCCCCTGTAAAATCAAAAAGCAAATTGCATACTTCCGACACACAATGGCACGGAATATGCATTACCATTCCAAAATGGGCATCACCAGGGTCCAGGGAGGCAGTATTTTACCCAGCAGGGGAAACTACAGATCTCGCCATCCCATGTCAGATGTCAGGGGGCTTAGATGGCTCTGCCCCTCCATCTTTACTGCATGTGAGCCACGTCTCTCTCTGGACTGGTTCTACTCTCCGTGTGCAGCTCTCCTCAGCAGACATCCCATGGCTCTGACATCTAACACCTCAGGGGTCGACTCAGGCTTCACTGTCACACCCTCATGCAATGACCTCTCAGGGCTTCTTGCTTTCTCAGGACCTTCATGCAGGGACTGTACTTGTTTCTCTAAAGGAGCAGGGGATTTATCGGAGTGGCTTACTGGCTGTGGTCTGAGTAGTCAAACAATGATGTCTCCCAACAGACAGGCCAAGGACTTGGTAGTTGTTCAGTCCATTGGCCTGGGTCTCTACTCTGGGGCTGGAGTTCCAGGATTCCTAGAGAGCTGTTGGTCTTCGGTCTGTATTGGAATCCTGAAGAAGTCGGTTCTAACCCCAACAGAGGAACGCCTTAGCAAGAAGATAGATGAACTTGCCAGTGGGCTTTAGGGCAAGCAGGCAAAGAGCAAAAGCTTCCTTCTGCCACGTTCTTTTGTGAGGGCTGCCGTCACGAGGTGTGGCCCAGATTTGGGGTGGGTCTTCCATATCAAATTATCCAATCCAGAAACTCTCTTACAGTCCTGCCTAGTCACTTGGGTTTTAGTTGATTCCAGACACAGTCAATCTGACAACCAAGATTAGCTGCCGCTCTCTTGCATCTGGTGCCTCACTCAGGCGGGCAAGTACGTAGTTCGTCTCATCTACACGTCTGGGGTCTGAATCCATCACGGAAGGTATGGACTGAAGAGTTTGAGGGGAGGGGCCATCTCAGAGGAGCAAGGTGTGAGAAGCAAGCAGGATTCTGCCGCAAATCACGTCATGGAACTTTTATTTTTAGTTGTGTTTAAAATAATTGTTTCTGTGCACTGCTGGAAAAGGGGATGCGTAGGCCTTGGCTTTTTGTATTGTCTGCAGGTGTTGGGTTTCTCTGGGGGACGTTTGATTGCTTATGATCTGCACCTGAGGAGTTCTGAATCAATAAAATCACCTGAGCTCGGACGCTCAGGGTTCCACTGTCCAGTCTGGCGCTGGCCAGGATGGTGGTTCCCTCTGCTGAGGTCTGGCAGGGCTTGCACCTATGAGAATGCCTCCTTGTCTTCCTTGGTGAGCCAACCCAACAGCAACATTCAACTACAAAGTCAGGTCTCCAAGGAAGGGGAGCCCTCAGCCTGCGCCTAACTGGGATGTGTGTGGTTGAGAGGGTCTGCATTCTCTGCTAGTGAGTCCATGTGCCTCGTCTTCCTCTCAGGACATTTGCTAAAGGCAGGTACCTCCGTCGCACTGTCAAGTCTCCTCCAGGCCTGTGATCCATTGATTAAACGGCCCCGCACAGACCATCAGGGAGGCACTGGACAGTTCTCTCTAACCCAGAAGTGAAGCTTCTAGAATCGTGACTCGTCACCAGCATTTTCTCTCAGGAGCAGAGTCTGAGCTGAGCCACTGTTCCCTGCTAAAGCTCTGCTCCTGTCTTCTCATTCACGTGCCTGGCACTGTGCCAGAAAGAAAGGAGCGTCTGGGCAGCAGGTCTGGGCTCATGAGATACTCAGCCAAGGCTGCTACCCCTGGAAGGGGTCCTAGACCAACCTGGCGGTCTTCACATTGAGGTCTAGAACTGGGAGTCAGTTCTGAAGGGCAAGAGGCGGGAGACACAGGCAGCCAGCGACCTTAGGGCCTGTGGGAATATATATGATGTGGTCCTTGCCCATTGGGAGGCAATGACAAATTAAGGACAGGTTAAATAGAACAAGATTTAAGCCCACTGCCATGCAGGAAATGGGATCCAGGCACAAGGAAGCTGTGACAAATGCCAGATGAATCATACTCACCTCTCAGGCTCCCAGTCAGGAGAGAGAGCCATGGCCTTGGGAGAGGGGCGGCCCTGCCAGGTGGTGGACAGAAAGGATTTTTGCAAGAGAATCCAAGACAGAAGCAAAGACCCCAGGCTAAAGATTCCAGGTGTCCAGGGGACAGTTTAGTTAGAGCAGCTGAGTTGGGGGTCAGGTGTGTGTAAAGGGGGCTTACGATCCCTCAACTGGACTGCTGCTGCGTTCGCCAGAGAGCCCCAGAGACCCATCCCTAGTCTCCTGACCCCGCCCCCCACTCACTACGGCTCTGCTGTGCAGAATCCCATTCCACCCAGAACCACCTATTTTCTGTCTGTCTCCTGCTCACACAAAACCAGACTCCAGAGACAAGCAGGGGACATAAAAGGAGACGAGATGAAGATTCATTGGTGCCACAACCAACTCTATTCTGGAAAATTGAAATATTTTGTATGTAATGACAATGGAGTCACTGTGCAACCTTCCCAGAATAACTTCCCAGATATACAACAGTGACAGCAGCCGGCCCATTGATACTGACACGCCGAAGGCTCCCCAAAGCCACCACTTAAAAAATGCCTCCCGTGTTATTAACAGTCCTCACTCGGGGATGTTTATAGCTCGTCACTGTTATCAACAGCAACAAATTTCAAGAACCTATAAATGACACCACCCCCCAGAGACAGAGCCTGCAACAATCCACCATCAACCTGCTCAGTCCAGGCTCAGCCATGAGCATCAAAACAGGCTTATCTGATAAGTCCCTAGTGCACCCTGGCCCCAAATCTCCTGTGTTCCTCTCTCACCTTGACCACCCCCCCCAAAGCCTTGGCTGCAGATACAGCCACTTTGCCTGCTTGCCAGGAGCTGTCAGTGCTGCCAAGAGGAGGGGGGTGTCACCGATGCTCCAGGGAGTCTTCCACTGGAGATCAGGGCTTCAAGACAGGACAGGTGTGCTCTTGACGGCTGTGGTCTTTCTGCTGCATCGTCTCAGCCTACACCTCTTTGGAGAGTTATGTCCTGAGCCCCTGAGATATAGCTCAATGGGTTAAAGGACTCGCTGAGGACTTGAGTTTGATCCCCTGGATCTCATAAGAAGGTAGAAAGCGAGAACCAACTCTACAGCGTTCCCCTGCAAACACATACACGTGGCAGGACACTTGGAAGAAGTTTTTTGTCATGTGCAGCTTTCCTTATGATTGTGGGCTGCTTGGACTTCTGGGAACTTTGCTTAGAAAATAACCCATAGAGTGGGGAAGGGGTAGTTGGCAGTTGGTGGGTTGGTTTGTTGGATACTAGTTCAGCTCTCTCTCAGCTCCCTCTCTCCAAGCTTCATACAACCAAAAGGGCTGAGAATATTTCTTCCTTTCTCTTTCTCTCCTTCAAGATTGCTACAAAGGCAGTGAAGATCTCTTTCTTTCTTTCTTTCTATCCTTCCTTTTTATTTCCTGAGCTAGAGGATAAAAAAGCACAGTAGCAACCTGCTACACACACACACACACACACACACACACACACACACACACATACACATGCACACACACACACACACACACACACACACACACACACATACACATGCACACATACACGCACCATTCACTTCTCTGTCCTTACCACAGCCCACTTGCTGGGGTGGTGGCAATGTTGAATGGATGCCTAGGCCATTGACAGGATACAAGGCAGTGATTTGCCCCCCACAAGTCAAGGAGACAAAAGGGAAGCCTTGGGACCCAGGATGTCAGGCCCACAGACTTCAGGTCCCCAAGCCAGGATCAGAAGACTGGGTACCAAGAACCTGGCCCCTGGGAGGAGACGCAGGTGCCACCCCCACCAAGTCCTCCTCCGGATTACAGACATTGTCATTGGAGACAATAGGAAGCGTGTGGCAGAGTGACAAAGGGCTGGCCCCTGAATACAGATGTGGCCATACTGCAGCCATGAGGCACCTCAACCATGAAAGACTCTCACTTCAGAGTCACAAAGGTCACCTGAACTGCTGCATGTCAAGGGGAGAGCATGCTTCTTGAACAAACACAGTGCTCACTGAAATCATTGTCTGTGAGGAGTGTCTCCTTTTTGCTGCGGACCTTAAGTCTCCTAAAAAGGAAGAGACCCCAGTGAGACTTGTGTTTGGAGGAAGTCCGTCTATGGGAGGAGAGGTGAAAAGTCACTTTGGAGATGCGGGGGAGGTTCAGAGGAGAAAACGTGCCGAGAGGTACGTTGGTACCACCAACTCCTGGCCTAGGCAGCCTTACCCAGTTTTGCCACGACAGAGTGACCAACCATTCAGTGTCTCCCTCAACCTGAGTTTCTCTCTTTGCCAAGGTCTTCTGAGACTTGACATTCATAACCGGCACTTCCTATAGCTGTCTGTGGGGGTGCTCTGCACCAGATTGCTGGGGAAACTAACTAGATAATGAACATGGGAGGGCTTTGAAAATGCCTAGTGTTTTGTAAATGTGAGAGATTATTATTCCCATTCACCACCCCTTTTAAAAGAATATTTTCCCTCCATTCAGCCAAATTTAACTTGGATGATGAAGAACCAAGCCTGGGCTCCCCAGCTATAATTTTCTCGCTTCCTTGTGCCTCTGAATATTAAAACACAAAGGCTTACACTGCTGAGAGGAACCAAAACAGCAGCCTATTAGAGGCGTGATGGCACCGACGGAATTCAAAGTGATATTTCAAGCGGGGCGTTCTGTTTATATAAACCTTGAGAGTACTCGATGAATGTCAGCAGAACTTTAAAATTAGAATCGCTCCTTTTTCCATACACTGCTCGCTCTATTATGGAGCCTGTGTCTTGGTAGCCGTGGAGGTTAGAAACCACTTGGGGTTTACTTCATAACACTGGAAATGCTAAGAGACGTGGCAGGGAGGCGCAGCATCTTAAGTGGCTCCGCACAGGACAGCCGGGGCTGCGAGGCCGAGTCTGTTAAAACACGGCCGTCGGAGCTCTGTCCAGAGTGCTGAGAAGGGGGGCGTGACTGGGGGCGGGGCGAGCAGGGTCCTGCTCCCTGGAATCCTGGTGGTGAAAGATGGGTACCCTGGGGTTGCCAAGCCCACTGTGTGAGCTGGTGGGGGTGGGGCCCTAGCCGATGGAAGGAGAAAGGTGAAGGGGAGCTGAAGGCAGAGCTGCTACCGTGGAAATGGAGAGGCGCGCTCGGAAGCTGGAGGGGCCGGAAGATGCGCAGTAATAAAGCAGAGAGACGCACTCAGTGACGGCAGAGAGATAAATGGAGCGAGTTAGACGCAGGGTTCATTTTTGTGCAAATATTTGGGACGCTATAAAATAGGGCTGTTTATTATAAATCTGTCTTTGGAATAAGTCTTGCCACTGTGCAGATGTCACCTGTAGTGAAAACTCCTCTACCACCACCCCAGATGTGGAGGGCTGAGTTCTGGGGGCCAGATGTGACTGACGCTGATCTTTCCATGATAGCCGTTCTTGTGGGAGCCAAGAGATTCTACCCTTGGGGCTGCTTCGGTGACCTTGACCTTGACCTCCAGCCAAGGCTTCTGAGGCTCTGCAGTTTCCGCAAGCAACTGGCATTCGTGTAGTTACAGCCGAGAAGTCTTTCTGTAGTCCTTCGTACCCCAGAGGCGCTTCTAGCTGCTCTCCAGTGCCAGTGAGGCAAGAGTGGGCGGGCTTCTGCAGCTCTGTCCTGAGTGCTGAAAGCAAATTCCGTACACGGGGGAGGGGTGCAGGAGGGCTGCACAAGGTCCTTCTCCTGTGGCTCATTTCTCTTGCTTCCTAGAATGTCAAGGGAGGGAAATGGCGTGCTCTAAGGAGGCTGTGTGAGCTGGTGCGGGCCCCTAACATACGAAGTGGGGAGGAGGAAGGGTATGTCAGCACAGCATCAGACAAGACAGATGGGGAGCTCCAGGAGCCTTTCACCCATGCAGGCCGAGGGCCAATGTGCCTCTGCCTGAAGTGCTTCGAGACATCATCCTTGGAGCCCAGGGAATGATGGGAAGCTGTTAGGAGCTAGGATGGGTACCAAAAGACCTGAGTCCTCTACCCTCTGGTTCTTATGCCAGGTCAGTAGATACCCTTGACCAGTTTCAGTGTCTGCTTCAGATATCCACGGTCATCCGTGATCCAAAAGGGTTAAGAGAAACTTCAGGAAACAATCAACTCTTGAGTTCTAAGTTGCATGCTGTTCTGAATGTCATGATGAAAGCTCTCTCATCATCCCACCCAGCACATGAATCATCCCTCCGTGTAGCTTACATGACTCATACCCATTAGTCAGTCAGTAGCTGTCCTGTTTATCAGATCACCTGTCCCGGGATCAGAGCGTTTACATTCAGACCAGACTTACTTCTCTCAGCAATGGCTCCAACATGAAAAAAAAAAAAAAATGTTGCAGCAAAGAAAGCACCAGGGCACGAAACTTGGGAGTACAGAGTGGCGCCAACATGGATGCTACGTGATGATGTCACGGGCAAACAGAAGACACAGTGTAGGCAGAGGGCCCGGAGGGCCAGCCACCATTCCAGGGATCCACCGCGGGCAGTGCCGCACCACTGTCTGTCAGCAAGGCAAATAAGGCCTCGAGGTTTGTGAAGTGCGTCTTTCCCTGCTAATCTGACACTTAGATCCCATCACCCGTGGCAGGGGCAGGGGGCACCACAGACAGGCGATGGGTGTCTCAGTGGTAAGGTCATCCTGAGGACTTTGGCCGCATAAGAAATCTAGGATTTATGTTCTTAGAAGAATTAGCTTTCATGTCCCAAAATTGCATTTCTTAGAGAGAAAAAAAAAAAGGAGAGTGTGTTTGTTTATTGCCGGGGAAAGGGGGCCTATGCACGTCACAGCGTGCCCACTGTCAAAGGCGACTCGCAGGAGTCAGTTTTCTCCTTCCACCACGGGGGTCCTGAGGACCACACTCAGGTCTTCGGGGTTGATGGCAGTCATCTTCACTCGGTGATCCATCTCACCAGTTCCTAAACCCTCGTGATTGTAAGTCAGGCCAATGACTGCAGAGTCGGGAATCTCAAACATCTGTCCATACAGCAGCGGGGCCAGGTTAGGCCGAGTGCAAGATAATTCCTCAAGTGCTGTCACCTGTGACACACCTGTGATACATCTGTGACACACTTCTAACACACCTGTGACACACTTATAACACACCTGTGATACACCTGTGACACACCTGTTACACACCTGTGACACACTTCTAACACACCTGTGACACAGTGACAGAAGCAGTCGGTGCCTTCACTTCTCTGAGACTCATTCCTCTGGCGAGGTTCTTAGGAGAGCCTGGCATGGGGAGGCCCCTGAAGCCTGCACCCTGGGCCTGGCACAGATGGACACTAACTTTTCTTAGCATCATCCAAGCAAAACCTCGCCCCTGCTTCATGAACATGGTAGATCCTCCAGGAGATTTGCGTCTGTTTCCAAGATGTCCTCCCAGGGCAGCCTTGGTATTCTTGCTCCTGCAGCGGCAGCGCCGCCATCATCCCTCCGCATTGTCTCTGAGGACCTTGAGCACATCAGACTGCATCACCCGTCTTCCCCACCTAACCTTTGAGGACAAGGACTCTGTTTCTATCGGTGCGCCTCCAGAGCCTGGCACGGAGCAACTCGAGAAAGTGTTAGCTGGGGGCTGGGGGAGGGGCGGTGGAGAACAGGGTAAGAGTGTTTCTGTACAAGAATGGGGACTTGAGTTTGAATCCCAAGTGCTAACGCTAAAAAACAAACAAACAACACTGGACTTACGCACACCTGGGGGGGTGCGTGCGCAGAAAGAGCACTGGAGCTTGATGGATGCCATTTTATCTCCAGGTTCAGTGAATGACCCTGTTTCAAGGAATAAGGCAGACAATATACAGCAAGACACCTGACATCCTCTTCTTGGGACTCCAGATCTATGCGCACAGGTGTGCACACACATTCCCACATGTGTGCATGTGTGCACGTGTGCACGTGTGCACGTGTGCACGCACATGGGCACGTATGCACACGCACCTGCTCCGTACGCATACACACAAGAACAAGATAGTGTGTGTGTGCACAAAGGATGAAGAGACAGAAGGAAGGAAGACAGGAAGAAGGGGGAAGGAGGGATGGAGAAGAGGGCTGGAAGGAAGGAAGGGAGACCTTTCCACTTTTCCATGGTAAAAGGGGGTCACACATCAGTAAACACCATCAAACACGGAGACGTGTCCCCGCTCCCCACGACAAGCACCATAATTTACGTGAGAACCTTGTGCTCAGGGTGTTTACCTCCCAGGAAACCAGTTTCCTCTCCCACTATGAGGATGAGATAATTAAACACTTCCCTGTTCCTTTGATACTGAATTAGCTCAGCCCAATTGCACATTCCAGTTTGAAATCTCTTCTATTATTGAGTTGCAATTTAGAGCTATCTATTTTTTCCAGGGGGGAAAAAAAACTAACACTATTTTCACCTGATCTTGGATTAGATATAGGGAAAGGAAATGAGGGATTTGTTCAAATCTGATGAGGAAGTTTGCATTCGAAGAAGAAATTTGAGCTAGGGAGCAACAAAGGCTAGGCCACTGACACCCCAAAGCAAGTCTCTGGATTCGTCCCATGTGAGGTGGACAAAGCGCAGAGAGGCCATGTGAGATGGGAGCTAAGGAGGAAAGCAGTGGTTCTCCTCTCCACCCACTGACCACCATCACTGCCCTGGCCCATGTGAGAGCCACTCACCCTTAGGAAGAGAAGCCTCACCTTCTACAGACTTCAGCAGTACAGAGCCCTGGGGAGCTGCAGGAAGGCTAATGAATAGAGGGCTTGTTCCCGAGGACCCAGGTTCCCAAGGACCCAGGTTCCTGTTACATATGTCAGTCACACAGGAGAAAGAGTGTGATGTCTGGATGTCCTAACCCAGCTCTTTGCTCAGTACCAGAGCTGAGTCGGGCCACGTGCTGACTCCTGACGCAGCCTCAGCCAGGACACTAGGAAGAAACTTGGCCAATCAGGCTTGCTCACCGGCCTCCCGAGGCTCAAATCTACACAGGGAGGAAGGGTCTTACATGGCAATAAGTGCCGTAAAGAGAAAGCAGCAGCATCCGCCGTAGTACCTCGGGATGTGCTTCCTAAATGTCGGGCTCATCCATCAAAATGTACGAGCAGGAAGCCAGAAGAGCTGGAAATGAGCTCCCCTTCCCCGGCACAGACAAGAGCTAGACCCCGCCTCTTAGGTACTCTCTAAGGACACGTTTACTCCCCTGCCCAATCACCTTGAGAGTCTCGACAGCTGAACTTGGTACCAGAGAATGAGCAGGTTCAGGGGCCGTTGTGGAATCTGGTGGTTGTTAGGCAATGGCGGTTTCGCTCCCTGTTGGACGTTTGAAAATATCTGGAAACATTTTGCTATTGTGATTATTTGAGGGTGCTCATGGCACTACGTGGTGGGTGCCAGGGATGTTGGGAAACCCGTCATCGAACACAGGGCAGCCCTCAACAATAAAGAATAACCCAGCTTCAACCCTCTACAGCTGTGAAGCATGCATCCAGGCTACTCCCATGATGCTTTGCTCCCTGGGGAAGGAGACAAAGGTGGTTCATCAGCTAGACGTGGCTAGAAGCTGGAAAACACAGACCTGCCTTTGTTCTTCCTTCTTTTCTCTCAGAGGACTTTCTTTTACTTCCTACAAATATGCACATGCGTGTAGAGAAAGAGAGATCACTGTGAGAAGACCACCACTGGAAAGCATGTTCAGCCACCCCCGTTTCTACCCCAACCATCGTGGCTGTGTATCCCATAGGCTGGTTAGAATGATGAAGAGGAGGGCCGAAGGAAAGGTGGGCGGTGAAGACATGATTTGGAGCCAGGGCCCTCCAGGCAGCCTTCAGCTGAGGCTACGATCGGCTGGTTCTTAGCTGCGGAGCGCTCAGTTCAGGAGTGAGTCAAAGCTTTGGCCTCAGAGACCGAGCCTGACTGTTGAGGCCACGCCAAAGGGTCCTCTGTCCAGAGACGTCTGGAAAAGATGCCAGGGGCAGCCTGGGAGACAGGTGCAAGGTAAACAAGAAAGAGGAGTCGGAAGGGCTGCTGGGGAAAGTCAGAACACTGTGGCGTGAGGTCAAAGTTCATGGGAGACAACAAAGTCCTGGTTGGGGGCTGGGACACAGCAGGACACAGAGAGGGGACTAAGCAAGCCAGGGAGCCTTTCCTGAGGGTGACCCCTGGACAAGAGGCTGCTGGTTCATGACGGGCCAATGGCTCCTGGACAAGTCCCCAACAGGTGCCGGGAAACTCTAGACCCTCCAAATTTTCAGCGGCAGACCACAGCTGTATTTTTATCTTGTCTCGGTCCCATGATCACCAGAGAGCTTCCCTGAGGGGCTGCAGTGTGGAGTGCCAAGGATCTACCATTGGCTTCTGAGTATTTGCTAATTTAGGTACCAGCCTGAGAAGGAGCAACGAGAGAGACACAGCAGCCTGCACCCGTGTGCATCTCCGACCCTGGAATTGGTGGGAGCCCCGGTGAACACTGTCCCGCAAAGTAAACTTAGTAGGAAACTAAAACATTAATTTCCTGCCAGGTGCCTCTGCTCAGCAACAACAGCCAACACCCTTCATCACCAGCCTGCACTGGGCTGGGGGGAAGGGGGAGCCATGAAGGAAGCTTACCAGATGAGGGTTGGAAAGGCCTGGGCACGCCCTGGTAGAACAGATGCCCAGCAGGGACCAGCCCCAGGCCCCGTGCTTTGGGAAGGGCCATGCTCGGCTGAAGAACACTGGACACTAGCTGAGCTCTGCCATGTCATGGTTTTCGGTTTTCTAGAAACAGCTGCCTGGTGTGCAGTCTAAAAATAAAAAAGGCCCAGAAAAAAATTGACACCCACCATAATCTCTCTTACCCTCACCATGGTGCTGTGAGGAGACCTGGGTAACCTTCTTGGGGAGGCATATGAGGCCAAGAGACAGTAAGCAACTTTCCCAAAGCCGCAGCATTGAGTGTCCCAAGGGAGATGTGAGCCAAGGTCTGGCCCTGACCCCAGCTCCCTCCACCTAGCAGCAAGCCGGACAGCAGCAGAGCCTGTGCCCTTGCTGTCTTTGAATCCCAGAGTTAGTATCACTGCCGAAAGCGACTGACTCTCCTGGAGCCCAGCCTCCTCCCCTCCATCCTACAAACCACCGATGGATCGATTATACTCGCAGAGCAAGCCTTAATCAATGGGAGCTTGGTGGCTTCCTGCAGGGCAAAACGGTTTCATCTTGTGCGGCTTCTCCGCTTCGAGAAGCGGCCCTTTCTGGTGATCCGATCTCGACGCCTATACCTGTGCGTTCCGAGGAGAGATTGAATCTTGACTTCAATGGAGAGCCTCATTCAACATTAAAGTGTTCCTGGGCGGGTTCACGTACTCAGCAAATATTTACCCAGCCTGGCTCTGGGCCCTATGCCAAGCGAGATGCTGGGGAGCAAGAAAGTGGGAAGGCCACCATGATGGGAACTGGCTTTTATCAGAGCCTTTTAGTCCACAGGGACAGACTTCCAGGTTGCTCCTCCTCCTCCTCCTCATCATCATCATCATCACCATCTCTTCTTCCTCTTTTTCCTCCTCCTCCTCCTCTCCCTCTTTTGGCTTATTGAGATAAAGCTTCGTATGGTAGCTCAGCCTGACCTGAAACTCACAGAAAACACCCTGTTTCAGTTTTTCAAACGCAAGCATTATAAGCAAGTACCACCACATCTTGTAATTTTCACATAATTTGAGTTTTTAAAAATGTTTTTGGTTGTGGGGGTTGTTTTGTTTCTTAACCTCTATTTCTTTCTTCTCCTGGCTGTTTCCCTGCATGCTCGCCAGGGACCTGTGTCTGCCCTGCAGGGTCCGTCCTCGGTTGGTCCTGAAGTCCTTCCCTCTCCTCTCGGGTCTGCCCACAGGTGGCTTCTCTGGCACTTTAGAATCCGCAGTAACGCTGCTCTTCACAGTCCTCTCTGAGCTCCCTAGAAGAGCTGTGTCCATCACCTCCTCTAGCCGGGTGTCTTACGCTCACTTCCAGAGCCTCACCTGGAATCCACAGTCGCCCCCTCCTCTACATATTAGTAGTTTGTCTCCGACAGCAGAGGCTAAGTCTTGTTCACGGTAGATTCCAAACCTAGGGCGACCCTCGGCACCTCGGAGCTCTCCAGAGATACCTGTTGGTGAGCGAGCGGTAGCTAGCTCCAAAGTAAACAGAGGCGGACCCGGGAATCCCAAGGCAGCCCCTAGACAGCCCTGTGACCTTGCAGGTTCAGTTACAGGAAATCGTGAGATAGAAAAATTTCCGGGTAACATCCTAGATGGCGGGGAAGTACTCACAAGCATGCTCTCATGGGCATACACTCTCTCTCTCTCTCAAAGCATGTGACAACATTGGTCTAAAACGCCCTCTTTAATTTTGCCTTCTGACACCCCCGTTCCCAGGAGCTCTCCCCAAGGAGCTGCTGGCTCGCCGTCCCTCCAACCACAGGATCAGCTGCTGCCCCTCAGTAGCTAGTGTCTCTTCATGACTCCATGGCAACCGTGCTTTCCAAACGCCAGCCAGTGTTTTTGCCAAAGGGACTCTACCCCTACACAAAATAGAACATTCTGAGTAAAATTTAAACACACGCTTTTGAGCACTGTTCAGGATCTCTTCACACTTCACAAATGCTTTCTTTGCAAACATGGGCATCCCAGTTACCCTGGGCCAGCGCCAAGGCCCTCAGCCCGGCGTCTGTTTTCTCAGCTTCCAGGCAGCCGTGGTGAGACTTGAAAACAAACAGGATGAGACAGCCATGGTTCCCCCAACCAAAGAGAGAGCGTGTGTGTGTGTGCATGTGTGTGATTCTGTGTGTGAGTGTGTGTGCATGTGTTTGTGATCGTGTGCATGAATGTGTGTGTGTGTATGAGTGTATGTGCAAGTGTGTGTGTGAGTGTGTGTGAGTGTGTGTGCATGTGTTTGTGATCATGTGCATGAATGTGTGTGTGAGTGTGTATGAGTGTGTGTGCATGAGTGTGTGTGCATGTGTTTGTGTGTGTGAATGTGTGTGAGTGTGTGTGCAAGTGTGTGTGTGAGTGTGAGTGTGAGTGTGTGTGTGAGTTGAGTGTGTGTGTGTGTGTGTGTGTGTTTGTGTGTGTGGAGTAGTAGTAGTTAGCCACTGTGGCAGCTCACCAAACAGGATGACAAGGAGGCATTTTCATAGACTCAAACCCTGCCAGACCTCATCAGAGGGAACCACCATCCTGGCCAGCGCCAGACCCAATAGTGGAACCCTGAGCATCTCAGCTCAGGTGTTTTATTGATTCAGAACTCCTCAGGCGTTCTACTGAGACCATGTGCAGATCATAAGCAATCAAACATCCCCCACAGAAATCCAACACCTGCAGACAATACCAAACACCAAGATCTAGTTTAGCCCCTCACCCAACAGTGCATAAAACAATTTCAAACATAACTAAAAATAAATCCCCCCAACATTTCCCCTTTCTGTATTAAAAAATTGCTTTGCCTTTACAACACAATTTAACACTACACCAGCAAAACTGTTTACAAAAGGAACAATCACGAGGGTTGCTAATGCACAGGACCTGATGAAACCAAACATCTATCAAGCTTTCTCAATGTCTTTGGACAGCAGAAAAACAATATCAATGTCCAATTATCTAGAATTCACTCATGATCTTCTGGGCTCCTCCAAAGGGCTTAGGTTACTTCTCTGGCTCTGCCCTCTGCAGCACACACAGCTTGTCCTCCAGGCTCTGGCTCGCTCTACTCCAGAGCTGCTGCTGTTCTTGGTCGTCCCATGGTACTGGCATCTTCAGAAAGCTGCTGGGGTCCCTTGCTGCAACTGGGCTGCACTTTCACCAATAGCCTCTTCTGGGCTCTCTTTATGGTGCCAAGCTTCAACTTCTTTACACGACCCCTTCATCTGGTCCTTCAACTACTACTCTGGCTGCACCTTCACTAATGGGCTTTCCTGGCCTCTTACAATACCAAGTATCAGCTGCTCTCTGCCTTCAAAACCAGCACCAGCTGGGTGACTCTTAAGGTACCAAGTTCAGCTACCAACACAAAATGCAACCTTGGCCAGTTCTAGAAAACAGTTTCTGTGTGCTGACCCTGAGGAAAATCTTTCCAAATTTTAAGATAGAGTCTGGTTTGCTGGAAAAATAACTGGTCCATTTGTCTGCAGTAAGGGTCCCCTTGTAGGATGGAGTTCTCGTCACCATAGCAGATGTGTCTTATCAGGACCTCTTGTAGACAGGTTTGCAAAAAACAAAATGGAAACTGGTCAGTTTAGTTCCGTGGCTTTTTTGGTTCCAAGCTGCGGCTTCCACAATAGTAGGGGTCCTGAGCCAGTGGTAAGAATATCTGGAAAAGTCTTGGCAGTTTGGCATTTCTTCTCATCACTGTTACAGGGACACATGACCCTTCTTCAAAGACCTCAAACACAAGACACACTTGGACTTCACACACACAGAAAGCCATCAGAAAACTCAGTTCATGAAACAGAACGCTACCATCAGTGGTGGGAGGGAGCGTCGGCTCTACGATCAGGAAAAGCGGTTAGAACCTTGCTTTCTTCCTGCTGTGGCTCCCACTTTTGAGCCCTCTTTCTCACTTAATTTTCTCAATTTTCTCTTGCTAGAGGCTTATTCCTCTCTCTCTCCTCTTCCTTCAGGAGCCTTCAATTAATACCTTAATCTCTGTCTTCTGGTAGCTCCCCTGAGCAAATTTTGCCAGACACTCTGAGGTCTGCAGTTTCTCTTCTTCCCCGTCTCCACGTTGGATTAGCTGGCATGGTGTCCTGCCCCTGTTGGTGCGCCATTTGTGGCAGTTCACCACTGTGACTCACCAAGGACAAGGAGGAGTTCTCATACGTCCAAACTCTGCCAGATCTCTGCAGAGGGAAGGCACCGCCATCCTGGCCAGCGCCAGACTCAACAGTGTAACCCCAAGCATCTCAGCTCAGGTGTTTTATTGATTCAGAACTCCTCAGGTGATCTACTGATAGCACGTGCAGATCATAAGCAATCACACATCCCCCGCAGAAATCCAACACCTGCAGACAATACCAAACACCAAGACCTAGGATAGCCCCTTACGCAGTGCATAAAATAACTTCAAACATAACTAAAAATAAACTTCCCCAACATGCATGCGTTGTGTTGAAGCAATGCCACCAACAATGACCAGTTGGTGATGGCCACCAGAACTCTGGCAAGAGATTCATGGGACCCTGGAAAGAGCATTGCCTGCCATAGTTTGGCATAAAGTCGGGGAGCAGTGACTGGTGTATGAGAAGTCAGAACAAAATACCTTTCTCTGCTCCCACAGTGAAACCAATTCTATCAAACCCACCTAGAGAGTGTCCAGAAGGGTCTTGCAGCATCATTTGCTCTGCCTCTGCAATGACAGAGGAGAGATAGAGAGGCAATCAGTGGATGGCCAAAATATAAGCCACTTGCTGGGACATGCCCATTACCAGCACAGAGGCCCCCAGTCATGGGTCTGGGCTAAACATCCATCCATTCATTCAAAGCCTCAAGAGGCGATATGTTCCATCAGCCAGTCATTCAATTAATGCTTACTGCCTACAGATGGGGTGAAGTTCCTTCAGGCTTACATTCTGATTTCAGGAAACTTTGGTTCTAGGATGTGGGCCCCAACCCACAGACCAGGGTGACGAGGCTAAGCATTTGAGGTCTTGGGAGAATACCACTCTTTGGTTGGAAGATAAGGAAAAAATGCAAAAATAGTGTTGTGGTGGAACTGGTATTTCACAGGTAGGTGGAATGTAGTGAAATCCCAGACCTTGAGACATAGGGGGAAGCGCAGGTAACAGAGCAGGCTGAGTAGTCCCGATATCAGAACTGAAGTGAGTACGAAATGTGTTTGGTAACTGCAATTTGTCAACTGGATAGGTCATGGAGACATTTGGTGTCAGGAGTGGGGTTGTGAATATCAGGCCCAGTGTTAATATTTGGAAGATGATGGCTCTCAGTCATTTGGGGGTGTCTGAGGCAGAGAACTTTGCCAGGGACCAGGGACAGGCAGGGAGGTCAGGCTGGGTAAATGGCCTCAGGGACAGTGGGTACCATTTCTTCCTCCAACGCTGCTTCGGTTCCTCAAGCGACTTTGCAGCATTAGGAACACAGTGCGGGGTTAGGGGTCGGGGAGGTCTAGAATCAGAGCCACCTGGTGTCTTTGGGACTCAGTGCTGCCTCACCTTGGTCTTTCAGAGCAATGCTCAAGAGATTCCTGGAGCAAACTGGAGAGAGCCAGTTGTTTAGAGTAGGGGATATCATCAGCTCTCAGCAGTCTACACACACCTCCCCGTCTTTGTCCTCAGAGTCCATAGGAGAGATGACATTTTGAGGCAGTGCTGGGACTTGGGGACTCACCTTGATGATGCCCACAGAGTGTCGGCACCAACCAGTAGCAGGCGGCCATGATGACGAGTTACTCCTCTCCTTCATTCTCCTCCCCTCCCTTCAGTACTGTGGATCGAGCCCAGGGTGTCAGTATGCCCAACAAGTACTTCTCGATGGAGCTACATCCCCAACCCCTTTAAATGTTTATTTCCTGACAGGGTCTCCCTTGGCCTTGAACTTCTGATCCTCCTACCCTCTCCTCCCCGGTAGTTGGGGTTACGGGCATCATGCCCCACCATTCCTGGTTAAATATGGTGTCTGATCTGTGTTGGTATTCATGACATGGATCCATGGGCGAGGGTAGCAGGACCACAGGCTGGCATCCCCTGACGGGCTCGGCTCCGAGGCAGAGGTGCCCTGAAGCATCTCTGCGGAGCGGGCAGCTCCAGCTTTGCCTGTGTCGTTAGTGTCGCAGCCGTTACAACCCAAGGAGGTTATCAGTGAACCGCAGGAGCCACTCGAGAAAGGACAAAGATAAAGAGGGTTTAAAGAGAAAATAACAGAAAGAAAAACTGTTTTCTAATCTGAACCCTGCCCTGTAGAGGCTTTGTGAACTCCAGACCCTCTTTCAGGACGTAAACTGCTAAGGGCCACGGTGACTTCAGTGGAGATGCTTCATCTTCACATTAAAAGAAAACATACAGCCCAATGTCACCGTGAGTCCCTCTAAAATAACCGCAGGAATCTCACTGTTACAGCTCCCAGGACATAAAAACTCTATAACTTCTCCACAGGCTGGGGAGCCAGCCTGCTTATCAGCCGGGGCAGAATGGGGTTGGTGTCTTTAACAGGACCTTGTGGAAGCATCGTCGGAGACTCCTCCCAGAGCCGCTCAAGCCCCAATCTCCCAGACTCCTCTGCTTAAAACACCTTCCCCTCCTTTGCTGCTGTCTGGAGACTGGGCAGAAGGCAGGAACTTGGAAGAACTAGATTCAGGTCTCCTTTCTGGCTCAGAAGGACCTCCCACCTGTTTGCAAGGTCAAGGTCATAAAAGGAGACACTGGCCAGGAAGCTGGCCCTGTTCTGAAAGTGGGGGAGGTACAGCCATCGCTTCCAGAGAGGTTGTGAGCCTCAAAAAGGGGAAGGGCAGGAGGCCAGCAAGGGGAGAGGAAAATGGTCCCCTTTCTTACTCTCCTGCTGTCCGTGGGGTGACATGGGCTCAGTCACCCCCTCCCTTGGCTCGGTTTTGCTAGCTGAGGTGGCACAGGAGACACGTCAGCCTAGCTTCGTCTCCTATCTTTATCAGCCTGTCTTACGGGGGAGACGCAAGAGTCACATGGTTGGCAAGGTCCTTACAATCTTCCACGCACCAGTTAAACTGCACAGCGCACCCAGGCAAGGAGGCGAACAGCAATCACCAGAGAAGGTCTGGAAAGGCCTGAGTCCCGCGACGCTTACCCTCCAGGCGAGGACTAGAATCCCTCGTAGTCAGGTGACCATGTGGTGGAGCATGACCCTGGAGGCTTGTGACTATTTCCGGAGAAAACGCAGCTTGTGTTGGGAGCTAGCCAAGAATCTCCTCTCAGATTGAGTTTGCGATTGGTGGAGAATGGTTCCTGGCTAGTACCTTAAAAGCCCCGCGGCCTCCTGCACATCTTGTCTTGGAGATGGCCATGCCTCCATGGTGTTTGCAAAGGACTTTATGAAGCAGCCTCTGTGGGCTTCTGTCTTCGCACATTAGCCCCAAATAGGCAGAGTCTGAATCTGTTTGACTTTAAATAGAGGTTCTATAAGATCTTAGGGACACTTTGTAGCAATATCTTGAGACAAATTAGCATTGTTTTGTGGGGCCTGAGGTATCAGGATCCCCTGGTTTGAAAGGTTAGGGCTTATTCAATTCCTATTTCCTTTAGCCACACAGCGCCACACCTGGCTTTTTAAGCATTTATTTTACTTTATTTTATTTTATGTGCATGAGCCTTTTGCTTGTGTGTACATATGTGTGCCACCTGCATGACTTGAGCCTGTGGAAGTCAGAAGAAGGCATCAGACCCCGCATCTGGAGTTATAGGTGGCTCTGAGCCACCATGTGACTGCTAGGAATTGAACCAGGGTTTCTTCCAGAGCAGCAAGCGTTTCCTTAACCACTGAACCGTCCCTCCAGGCCCGTGTCTGGTTGCTGTTGTTGTTGTT
Source organism: Cricetomys ansorgei (assembly GCA_026225945.1). NCBI lineage: Eukaryota > Metazoa > Chordata > Mammalia > Rodentia > Nesomyidae > Cricetomys > Cricetomys ansorgei. The sequence goes on from JAMJFZ010000484.1 coordinate 4,738,400, forward strand.
TTGTTCTTTATGTAAACATGGGTTCTTGGGCTTGAACTCAGGTCCTCAGGCTTGTGTGGCAATCATCTGACTGACTGAGCCCAACTCTCCCCTTATTTAGGTAAGAAAACTGAGGTGATTGCCAACAGCTAGGAAGTCTCAGAACCCAGATCCAAACCAACTCCATCTGGAACACACTTCTTTAGCCTCAGGCAGACCTGGTCTCAGAGCATACCGGTCCAGAGAAGCCGTAGTTCATAGATACAGTAATGGTGGTGATGGGGGCCCGTCCTCCACACAGGCAGAATGGTACACAGAGAGCCCTGGGCTTAGACAAAATGCGGTCTGCTTCCAGAGTTACGGCTCTCCACGGCTGCAGTACGCGTTTCAGCTTGAACTGACTTCAGTGCAGCGGAATGTATAAGGGCTCAAATTTCTGAACAGTCTTAAGGTACGTTAGCTTCAGGCATGTCTGGATCTGGAGACTTGATCGGTGCCCTGGAGGCCGTGTTGGCGAGCTTCTTAGAGTCCGTGTGCTGGTGAGAGATGGTTCCAGAAGGCAGACTTCACCATTACCTTCCCAGATAACCAGGTCCTTCTGCCTCTCCCATCTGGGCCTCTGTGGGTGGTCTACTCTCCCCCAAGCCATTCCTGCCTCATCCCCGGGACCGTCTCCCAAGTTAAGTCCAGCTAGAAAAAGCATCCCTGCCTCCGGTGGCCCCAAGCACAGTTTAGCAGTCCAGTGACTTCTGGGCTTTGAGATCCTGTTCCTAAACCAGTTTCCACGGGCTAGAGAACGGCAGGCTCAACTTGACCAGCCTGAGGCACACATGCCCTGGCCTGTGTGAAGGAGAGGAGGTGGTTTTCTTAAAGAAAATCTGCATGCCTCCATGCACAGGATGCAAATGCCCTAGGCCTGTCTAGCTCTTCCTTCCAAGAGCCATGTGGCCCTGAGTAGGTCAGCTGGGACACTGGACACGGTGGGGACCACGGCACGTGCCCAGCTTCTTTCAGAGGTATGATGGGAGATGGGCAGATACGCTCCAGAGTACGTTGGTCCCCTAGAGGCAACCTGACAATGGTGTGACATTACCGACTGGGGCCACGGTTCTGAGTGTAGTGCCAGGAGAAGGGAGAGATGGAGATGCGGGAAGGATAAGGGAGGTCATGGGTGGAGCGTCTTTGAGGCTGGTGAGGTCGTGTACCCTATGGGTTTCACTTCTAGAAGGGAAAAACATCAGAGCAGCAGGGACCGCGGCCCTCAGAGACCCAGCTACCTGGCTTGTCCTCCGGCTCTGCTTTGCCAGCACTGCGTACCTCAGGAAAGACTCCTCCCTGTAGGACCTCACTGTATCCCTGCAGAAGGTCCATGGCCTCTTATCCCTGGGCTTGCTTGAGGTACTCTCATGGTGATCTCTAATAAATCAGAGCTTAGTTCAAGGTGAGAACGGGAGGCAAACAGGACACAAACCAGCAATTCGGTCCAAGCCCAGACTCTGTCAACCGTAGGGCGCAAGCTGCCTGCATCTCTGGCGGGTGCCCGGTAAACGAAAAATGAATGGACAGACACGGAACACTAGCTGACACTTCCCACCCTGGGTTCCTCCTCACTGGGGACACGGGGCATCATGGGGCCTCCTCAGGTTGGGTTTCAGAGAGAGACAACCCAGATATCCTGGTCTACCTCCAACACGTCTTAGGGAGCAGGTGTCCAGGCACTAATATTTTTCAACCCACATTTCCCTTGGTGCAATGAGTCCTGTGTCCCCAGTGTAGCCTGTGTGTGCTGAAATGGCCTCCTAGAACTCCAGGGTACAGGGGCACCTTTAATCTTAGCACTGGGAAGTTGGGGGACAAAGCACTCAGCTACTTTCTCATTGCTTTTGGAGCCCCCCCCCCAAAAAAATGGAATCACATTTCTTCTCTCTTTGTTTCTGAATAGAGAAAATCTTATCTCCATTTTCTGGGGACCTTCCTTACCACTGCGAGGGCGATCCACTCTCCTTCGCAGACCAATGTCCCTAGCCAAAGCAGCCTGCGATGCTTCCTGTTTCCTTCCTAGGAGCCGTCTCATCCCAACTCTCCTGCCTGTGCCCTCGGTGCTCCCAGCCACACCCTTTGGCCAGGGATTCTGCGGATCCCTGAGGTCCTCTGGCTCTGGCCATCCATGTCCACTCTCCCAGACACGGGCTTGCCTCACCTTACCTGTCTGTCACTCTTCTACCCACAAGAACTGCCCCCACAAACTCCTTGGATACCTGTAGTGGTTCAATGTCTCTGCCAGCACGGGGATGCGACTGAACAACTCTTCCCCGGGTCACCCAGGATTTTAAACAAATCGTAGCCCGTTCAAGCTGGCATGAACCTCCCATCTGTCTGTCTGGAATGTGTCTCCAGACAGCCCGAACTAGCTGTGCAGCAGGAAGGTCTCTCCAGCAGCTACATTTGGGTATTTTGGCCTCCTGGGAGTCTGGGTAGAACTCTCTAGAACTTTCTGGGGAAATCCACACAGGCAGGACCCTCTGGCTCTTTATGCATATGCAGTTTGGTCTCCTCCGGAACAGAGGCAAATGGCCCTCAGGGTACCCAGGATGTGCCAAGACCCACACAGGCCTGGTGCCCCACAGTCATGTGCCTCTCCTCCGTTACCTTCCAACCAGGGAGTCACAGTCAGCCAGACCCTCAGCCGGCATGGATCCCGGAGCCCCACACCAGGTGGGAATTGTTTAACTGGATTCCCGTGACTGGAATATCCTGGTAATTGTGTAATAACAGCAGCCACCGCACTCAGCAATTACCCGGGGTTTTTCATCTTCAGGCCACTTTACCCACATTAACTAATTAAATCGCCAGCCTCCCTCGAAAGCAGGAAGGGCCGCCAGCCCAGCTTCCGCCCGGGCACGTGCTCACTTAATGAGAACAGCCTTGTGACAGGGTGGGGGCTCCCTGGGCAGATGGCCTCCACCCCACACAGCACCTCCCAGCCTCTTACTGGCCATCTGCCCAGCTGCCCCAACCCTGCTGGACACAGGGAAGCCTGCTCCCAGATCAAAGTGATAGTCCTGGACTCAGTACGGGATACGGGACCTGAGTCCCAGGAAGGGCCGTTGACCACTGAGCCCTGCTGTCCCCGGGGGTACTAGACTCCCCCTTTCCCAGTCTGTACTCCTCTGGTTACAGGGGCTCAAACCTAATTCGTGTTCCCCTGTAGCTTCCCAGGACCTCCCCACAAAGCCTGCCTGACAGGGATCACATTCTGTCCACTGCAAGCACTCGATGAAGATACGGGGGTGTCTGAGGTCTTGCCCTGCCTTCAGCTCGCAGCCTGGTAGAGGATGCTCTAAGCTGGTGGTTCTCAACCTTCCTAACGCTGGTACCCTCTAATACAGTTCCTCATGTTGTGGTGACGTCAAACCGTAAAGTTATCTCCATCGCTGCTTCATTTCAACTGTAATTTTGCTACCGTTATGAATCGTAATGTAAGCGTCTGATATGCAGATGGTCTTAGGTGACCCCTGTGAAAGGGTCGTTCGACCCCCCCCCAAGGGGGTGACAACCCGCAGGTCGAGAACCGCTGCTCTAGGGCCAGCTTCTAGTCTCACAAGCTCCTGTAGCCGGCAGGACCCGGCTGGGCCTCCTGCAGCTGCCTTTGCTCCTGGGCTGTGGTCGTGACTGGGCTGCAGCAGCCCCGGGCACTGAGGCTTGGAGGGCAGCCCTCTCAGTCCTCATCCACTGAGTCTCAGGGAGCCCTGGCAGAGAGAAGGGGAGGAAATGGAGCATTTAGCTGGGACAGGGTGGGATCTCCATCTTTCAGACACACTCTCCGCCCTGTGGGTGGGGGACAAATTGATCAGCACCCCTGGTGCTTGGAGGACTACAGCAGGCAAACTGAGGCTTGAAGGTGAGGCTGGCACAGAGCCGTATTCAGAAGCTGACTCTGAAAACAGAGGCACTGATCTATTTCTGTGGGGGCAGGAACCACACAGTCCTGCCCAGCACCCAGCGTGAGGCAGGCACCGCACAGTCCTGTGCCCAGCACCCAGCAGTCACCCAGAGAGAGCCATAGACTGGTGATTATAGGCACTGAGTGAGATGGTCCCTTCTGGTCTGTGACAGGGAAGAAGAGCCAGAAAGGAACCGGTATCCTTCGGGGATGGCAGACCCTAGGAGACCTAAGCAACAAGCGCCATGTCCCTGTCCCTTCTCAGAAGGCTGGGTTCTAGGGCTTTCTTCTGCCCTCTCAGCTCTAGGTCTGTGGCCTGCTCGATCTTTATCCTGCCTATAAGCAGGCCTCTGTGGTGGACACTGGGGGGAAGGAGGGGTCATCTGGACCGCCCTGCTGGGTGCTGCGAGAGCCAGCTTCCTTTCCACTGGACCCATCGGCCCTACTTCATTCCATTACCCCAAGCGCAGAGGACAGCCAGCGGGCTGCAGGGGGCAGCTGCAGCGTGGACAGAAGGACTTCTCTCCACCATGCAGCCTGGCGACACCCCAGCCCCGAGCTGCCTGCCTGCCGCCGTCATTTATCCAATTCCTAATAAATCCCGTCCTTCCGTCCGCCAGCTCCACACTCTTGTTTTACGGGCTCCTATCCTGGTTGTTTATTAAGCACACAGGTCCCGAAAGCTGTGCCTCTTCAGATCAGGCTTTCCGGGTCGTCTAGATCCGCATAAACGGCGCTATTATGACAGATGCGATCACAGAACGGGCCCTCGGCGCAAACAAAGCTGATTTACTCGCTCCGCCTCCCCCCTCCCCGCAGCCTCTGCCTCTCGGGCTCTCCCCTCAAGCCCCCTACAGCAAGCAGGGAGGTGTGCGGTACTATGACATGCTATTATGACTTTCTGGGTAATGTATACATTTTCACTATCACGCAGCCCCTCTCCTTCATTTTTCATGAGAACTGGCGTGAGATTAATGACTGAGCCCCAGAAGAAACGGAGCGCCACGCCACTCTGATTTATCGACCACTTAGCGTTGATGAAGCTGCAAACAAGAGTCAAACAGATGTTGCGGCCGCATTCTTCTTCATCAAAACCGACCGCTCTTTGCGTTTTTAACCACTTCTTACGTCTCTGTCCCCCTTGCTCTACACAAAGGACGCCGGCTCTGAGCCGCCCTCCCCCCACGGTGACAGAAGAGACGCACCCAGTTCGTAGCCCTCTCGGCGAGGCTCTGATGACTAGCTCACGCCTGCACCTATAACCGACCCCAGGACCCGTCAGGAACCCTGGGACGGTCCGGCACGGAGGGTCCACACAGACTGCAACTGCTTCTTAGCTCCGTGGTGACCTGTGGCAGAGTACAGAGCCCTTTGATAGGCAGAGGCCTTCAACGTGAGTGCTGGTGGCAGGGAGAGGGGCACGTCTCCCTCTCCCATCGAGGTGAAGGCTGTTGAACTGGCCTCCCTGTCTGATACAGCAAGTATTGTGACCGTGGAGATTAGCCGTGTGAGCTGTGTGGGGGCCCCTGAACCTGCCCTTCACCTCTCAGAAACCAGAGTCGTGGGTCCTGGCTTTAAGAGTGAATGAAAGCCCTCAAAGGGCTGAGGAGTTTGGCGCCCCCTCAAGTCTCTGCTCGTCCATGGCTGTCACCAGCTTGGTGACTCCTCATCTTCACACTCTCACTCCGTACCACCCTTCTCCACAAGCCTGGCTTGAGGTCCGGCGCTCCAGGCCTAGGATCTGCTAGAAGCTGACCGAGTCTGGACACCACCCCCCCACTCATGCTGGGATTTTGCAAGGGAGTCTAGTGTTTCTCAAGCTGATGAGAATCCATCAAAGAAGGGACACATGCTCGCTGGTCCCCTCTGCCCCCCAGACGGGTGCCCCACAGCCAGCCAGAGCATCCATAACTGGAGGCTTGTAGCAGAGCTTCTTCATGTTAACGTGAGTTACAGGAGTTGCTGGTGAGCAAACTCTGTTCCCCAACCCCCCGGCACTGCTGACTTTGGCCATGGGCACCATAGTTCCATAAGGGTGGAGCTCTGGACACGTCTTTGTTCGAAACAATTCCATTTCCATTTCCTCCGATCCCCCTTTGCCCACACAACCCCCTCAGCTTTCTAAATAGGAGCCCACCTCAGGAGGAGGGGCGGTGTTGGCCACAGCAAGGGCCCATAAGAAGCTGGGGGAAGAGGAGGTTCACGGAGCCTGTTCCATGAGCAAACTGAAAGCAGCCTCTACTGGGTGAGGGGCTGTCTGGAGAGTCCAGCATACCAGACAAGGGGCTCAGAGAGTCGGGGGGCAGAGGCAGCAACTCTGGGAGTCAGTAAGGCCTCTTCCTGGACCTGCTGAACATTACTTCCTTTGGCTTTCCCCTCTCCCAGCAGGTATCAGTTACAAATAACTTCTTAGTCAGGGGTGAAATTCTGCGTCCGCTCCCCTTCTCTGTGCTGCGCTTTTGTCTGATTTGAATTTGTACACAGCATGCCGTCACAGTCTCTGTGCGTGCACATGTGTGTCCGCCCTGTTGTGTCTGGACGACGCTGTTTCTTCGGAGACCTCTGGCTCTTACGATTTTTCTGTCTCCTCTTCCACACAGATCCCTGAGCCTTGAGGGGAGGGGGTTGAGAAAGACATTCCATTTAGGGCTAAGTACTCCAAAGATACGAGCTTTCTTGAGGCACGATGTACATCAGCTAGCAACAGCAGTCAGGAATGTACACGAGAGGTGACCGAAGAAGAACGTGTCACGTTTGCTGCCACACCAGAAGTGTGTATATGTGTGGTGTATGTGTATGTGCATGTGCGTGTGCGTGTGTGTGTGTGTGTGTGTGTGTGTGGTATGTGTGTGTGTGGTATGTGTGTGTGGGGGGTGTGGGGTGTGTGTATGTGTGTGTGTGTGTGTGGTATGTGTATGTGTGTGTGTGTGTGTGTGTGTGGTATGTGTGTGTGTGGTGTGTGTGTGTGTGTGTGTGTGGTATGTGTGTGTGTGTGTGTGTGGTATGTGTGTGTGTGTGTGTGTGTGTGTATGTGTGTGGTGTGTGTGTGCATGTGCGTGTGTGTGTGTGTGTGTTATGTGTGTGTGTGGGGTGTGGGGTGTGTGTATGTGTGTGTGTGTGTGTGTGTGGTATGTGTATGTGTATGTGTGTGTGTGTGTGTGTGGTATGTGTGTGTGCATGTGCGTGTGTGTGTGTGTGTGTGGTATGTGTGTGTGTGGTATGTGTGTGTGTGTGTGTGTGTGTGGTATGTGTGTGTGTGTGTGGGGTGTGGGGTGTGTTTTATTCTCAGGACCAGAGAGCCATCATAAAGTCATTAGACCGCACCTGCTTGTGTTAGAAGATTTAGCAGAACGTTCGAACGATTTGAGGAACACGAAGAGAGGAAGAGAGGAGACCCGAGAGTTAGGCTCCTTCCCCTGCTATAGCATCAGGAGGTTGGACTCCAGGCTTGCAGGCTTGTGGGCCAAGTGGAAGGGTCCAGCTGGCTGCGAGGAAAGCTGGCGAGTTTGACAGTGACAGGAGGTTGGGAGGGGGGAGAAGGGTATCGGCTCTTCCAGACTAGAGTGGGGGCAAGATGGCGCCACCCTTCACTGAATGCAGTCTGGGAGGAGCCAGGCGTGGTGGTGCAGGGTTGTGCTTGGCCATGTGGAGCCGGGGATGTTCCTGAGGCCACAAGAGTAGCTGCTTACAGACAGACAGGTGGGCTACGGTGAGCAAGTCAAGCTGGAGAGGGGCCTGGGAGTCCCTGGGAGCTCCAAGTCTGTGTCAGGATGAAGTCGCCAAGCAGTGAGGGAGGGTGGAGAGAAGGGAGAGAACCAAAGACCCAGGACCACGGGGTCTGTGGAAATGGGGACGGGCTTGGGCTGCCAGTGGGAGCGGGGACTCAACCACAGGTGACCTGTCGGCTACAAGCCGGACCCTGCTCATTCTCTCAGGAAGGACTTCATTGTTTGGGGTTCTTCAGGGTTTGGTGGCCACTGAGAACAGCGGGCTTTGGGTCTCTTTCAGAGGCCAGGCAGAGTTCCTGCCCTCAGTCCCAGTGAGAGAGAGAGGAGTCCTGTTTCCATCCATAGTTGAGATGCTGCAAGCACCGAGAGGCGGGATAGGAAGCTCCAGCCTGGGGCTCTTTGCAGAAGACTGGGGAACCTCTCAGAGTGACTCAACCTTGGCTTCCCCAATACTGTGATGGATCATACCACAGGGAACCCCCATCCCGGCTGTCAAAGCCCTGTCAGAACTCCGGGACATTTGTGGCTCAGCTTCAAGGTCATGTTCACTTTAAGGAGCAACCTCTAGCTTCCTGTAAATCCCTGAGCTGTCCGTCAACCCCAGCCCGCATCACAGCTGGCAAGAGCAGTGGGGCCGCTCTGACACCGAAATGAGCATTCTATGAAATTGATGCGTTGGACTGCTAAGGCGTTCCATGTATTGTTCTGCCAAGAACACCCTGTAAAGTGTATGGCTAATGAACAAAGCCACAATGTTGCCAAGAAGAGACATGTTGCCCCAAATTTTCAAAGCACTGCAAATACTTTGTGTCTTAAAACTGGCCCAAGCCAGGAAGTGAGGATTTACCACTCCCATAAGGATCCCCAGCACTGGCTCCCGGGGTGGATCTGGGACTCAGCACTGCCTGCCTCTCCATCTTCCAAACCTTGGCCACCAGGAGCTGGGCTTCCTGTTAACTGCATCAAAAGCAATACAGAAAGTTAGGCTGACAAAAGACCCTGTGGCAGGCGTGTGCTACCGGAAGGGAGTCGATCTAGAACCCTCAAGTTGGCGGTAAATGATGGGAGTCCACTGCCTGCTGGGCGTGTAGATTTAAGAAGCAGAGCATGGATTCAACTCCGAGTGAAAAGCCAGGCTTGGCGGGGGCACGGTGGCTCATGCCTGTGAGTCAACCCTTAGGAAGCTGAGGCAGGAAGATCACTGTGACTCTGGGGCCAGAATAGGTGAGCCAACCTGAGCTACAGTGTGAGACCCTGCCTCAAAAATAGATGGATGGATAGATAGATGGATAATAGATTAGATAGATAGATAGATGATAGATAGATGATAGATAGATAGATGATAGATAGATAGATAAATGATAGATGATAGACAGATGATAGATGATAGATAGACAGATGATAGATGATAGATGATAGATAGATAGATGATAGATAGATAGATAGATAGATAGATGATAGATAGACAGATAGATGATAGATAGATAGACAGATAGATAGATGATAGATAGGAAGAACAAACAGGCAGATGGTACATAAACATGTTAGTGTCCACATTCAGAAACGCTTACCTAGCCTTCATGTCAGCAGAGTCTTGGAAGGGGAAGAGTTAGGGTCATTCATAGTTCGACCTGTTTCTACGAACCTGAAGTGAGTAAATTATTTCCAGGGCATTATACTATCCCAGGGCTTTGTCCTGAGATCCAGAGGAGACTCGGGGCGGACCCATACCCAGCATGAAAACAACCAATCTACTGATCCGTTGATCAGTCCATCAAATCACCGTGCCTTGGAAAACTGAGAGCAGAGGGACCAGGAACGTCTTCCTGGAGAAGGAGGGCATCCTGGGCCATCATGAGAGAGTAAGGAGAGGCTGGCTGTACAGAGCGTAGCAGGCAAATCTCGGGGAACCTTCCAGATGCCTAAATGTAGGAACCCCAGGCTTCAGGTTTGGGTCCACAGGCTCCACAAGCTATAGACTGTGTCTCCCCTGGGTCATGCACAGTCTGCCTTGGGAACCCAGACTCACAGGGAGAGGCTGTAGGGATAAGAGGTAAGCCACAGCTTTTCATCTCCCAAGCATTTGGCATCCCAGCTCCTTCCTGCAGAGCCAGGCTCCCGCCAACGCTGGAATCAGAGGAAGTCCCAGGTGGCCTGCTGCCCTTTGATCCTTCCTCTTATCTCTCCTCATCAGGCTCAGCAGCCAGCCCTCTGCTGCCCAGCCAGGCCCAGGCTCCAGCAAGAAACTTCAGTCAAGCCCTGGCTTCAGAGAGAACAGAACTCAGAGCTAGGACTTAGACATCCCCTCTGCCACCCCACCCATTTGTAGGGCATGGCAGATCCGCACAGCCCACCCACCTGTCAGGCATATTGTAAGAATAAAGTGAAATGAAGAGTAGAGCAGTCAGGCTGGGCAAAAAGCGGCCACCAGATGTCTTGGCAGGACCTGAATTTGAAGTCAGAGCCCTGGCTTCCAGCCCAGGTGGGTCCCTTGCCAGGCACAGAGCTCTGGGCAAGCAACTTCACAGTCTCCCTCTCCAGAGGGAGGGCGCCCTGCCCTGGCCTGCCCGCCTCCCTGGCTCGCGTGGACACTAAATGAGATAGGAGCTGCGGAAATACTGTAAAAAGAATGGATTGGCCCGCAGTGGCAGGGATTATCTTTATTATTAAGGAGTGTGATTTCCACAATCCAGAAAAGCTGCCATTAACGAGAAGGCTCCTGTTCATGTTGATTTAATTTCCTGGTTAACTGAGCGTTGGCAAGGAAGAAAAAAAAAAACCTCATGTTTCAACCCTTATTGGAAATCTTTTTAAATTATGCCAGTTTGCTTTCTTACACTGGTCATGGTATAGTCTCAAGTCTTTATTTATTAATGGGCTGATTGATTCATATTTTCATTTATTACTCCTGCTCTGCCTGTAACCAAAACAGCAGCCACGGACTCGGCCTCCCTCTGCCGGGGACCTTGTCCTCTCACTGAGCTCGAGTTTGGGAAAAACAGGGGGTACAGGCCTGCAGAGCAGACAGGAAGAGGGCACGCCATGTGCCTTTTCCAGAGTTTTCTTCAGCGTGTTGACGTTTCCTTAGAAAGCTGCAAGAGAATGTCGCTTAAGAAATACTTTTTGGTCAGAGTAGAAGGGTTAAGCAGTTTGTCCGGGCACATTTGGGCTGGTTACTTGGTTGGTGTTTGTTCGTTTGTGACATGGTCTTATGTAGGCCAAACTGGCTTTGAACTTGCTATACAGGCAGATAGATAGATAGATAGATAGATAGATAGACAGACAGACAGACATACACACACAAATACATGTATGTATGTACATATATGTATATGTATATATGTATGTATGTATAGGTGTGGGTGTGTGTGTGTATATATATATATATCTCCTTGAATCTCATCCTGCTTCAGCTCTATCACAGGGATGTAACACCACACCTGAGTTGCCATGGTTGTTCTTAACTCGATAGTCAGGCCTAGTGTGACCAAATAAACAGCCTCTGCTTCGAGAGCTGGGGAAAGACCATCCAAAGACCTCAGCATCCTTTCAACAAAGCAAGGACTCTGTTCCTTCCTGTGGGATTCCCCCAACAGACTCCCCCCCATAATGTCACCACCAGAGCTACTGGTGGCAGAAAGGGCGGCTGGGTGCATGGACTGAATCTGGTGGGAAAGGGCCGACCATTTAAATAGAATCATCCGGGAACACATGTCCTTGACGTCTCTGGCTAACAGCCCTTTCCAGTCTTAAGCTCGGAGGTCGACTTTGCAAAGCTGTGTCTGAGATTCCCAGTGACAGCTGTCCACTGGGCGAGGCACACTGCCGCAAGTGCTGTTCGCTGCTCATGCAGGGTCAGGCCCCAGGCCGCAGGGAAGCCTAGGGAAGCAGATCTGAGGTCTCGGTGGCTGTTCTTCCCTTGGGGGCCCGCATCGGTGACCTCAGTGATTGTGACCAGGATGTGTCCGAGGAGCAGCAAGGGTGGGGACGCGGGGACGCTGCTGGCCTGGGGTCTTAAAGCTCATGAGGAGGCACAGTTCCGCCTCACGGTTGAGGTCCTCGGCTTGATGCTTAGCCACCGCTGTGTAGGTGTGTGCTTCTCGATGGTGGTTTTGCCTCCGAGGGCCCTGGATAAAGCCAGCGGCCTATCCCAGTTGTCCCGACGAAGCGGGGAGCTTGGTGGCACTCAGTGGACGGAAGCCAGAGAGAGCTGGCACCCCGCAGTGCCCAGCACGGTCTCCTATGCCAACACCTGGTCCAGCATAGAGCGCCAGTGCCACGCAGGCAGTGTGGGGACGATCTACACCTGCCATGCCCTCACGTGCCGGTGTCTGCTCTCCCCACAGAACCCCGACATCGTCCTGGTGCACTACCTGAATGTGCCGGCCATCGAGGACTGCGGCAAGCCATGTGGGCCCATCCTCTGCTCCATCAACACCGACAAGAAGGAGTGGGCCAAGTGGACAAAGGAGGAGCTCATCGGGCAGCTGAAACCCATGTGTGAGTACCTCCCTGTGCCCCGCCAGCGCTGCCCAGGTGGGCCTTGGGGACTCGGCACCGAGCCGTTTCTCTCAGGCATGGCGACACTGCAAGTTTAGCTTTCATGACATTCCCAGCGAGTCACTTGATCCCCATAAGCCATCAAGGCACAGACTCTCAGACTGGGGCTAGGGAGATGGCTGAATCCGTAGAGTGCTCGCTACCTCGCGAGCATAAAGGGCCTGGATTCCGATCCCTGACGTTGGTGTGAAAATCCAGGCATAGCAGAGGTTGTGAGGTGAGCACTGAAGACAAGCGTGCCCTGGAAGCTCTCCAGCCAGCTAGCCTAGCCCACTTGGTGAAGCCCCAGACCAATGAGAGACTCTGCCTCAAACAAAAGGGTGGAGATGTCTGAGGGCTCCCCTCCCAAGTTCCCTCCTAAGGGTCCCCTTAGGTCCCCTCCTAAGACCTCGCACACATGCCCCACACTGACGTCCACGTACCTCAGACTCACGTGACAGATGGAGAAGATGAGGCTTGGAGACACAGGACAGCACACAATGGGGTGGAGCAAGTGTGTGTCTGCCACACATGTGAGCAGGGTGCGGACCAGCGGGGAGGGACAGGCAGGGGCAGAGGGATGGCTGCGTGACTGGCTCCCGCTCCTACCTTGGCTGCCCGCGCTGGCTCCGGATGTGGCAGCAGGCTGCCGCGGTGCCCAGCCTGGGTGGCAAACGGCTTTCAGTAATTGAGTGATTTCACTGCACCAGCAAAGCCTAGCTTTCTGCAGCATCTGTCGGGTGTGAGTCCCCGAGACAGACAGACAGACAGACGGCCGAGGGTCCAGGAGGCCGAGATCCTTGTTTCTCAGGGCCCACCACCCTTCCTGCCCACCAGCTGGGCTCGGCCAGACTGAGAACACCATGAAGCTTCCCAGCGCTAGGCAGGGCCCCGCATCATGGAGGACGCTGGTCACCTACACAGTCGCCATCAGGACCTGGAAAAGTGGGCAGTGTGTCACTCGGGAGCAGGACCATTCTGAGCTAGCCAGGGGACAGCGATAGTTGTTGAGCGCAATGGGGAGCCACTAGAACATCCTTTCCCGTGGGCTACAAGCTGAAGCCTCGGATAGCTGCCATGACCCGCTTCTCCTGAAAGTCCTTACATGTCTAGATCCCGGTCAGTCATCAGCCTCAGACCTGGAGGGGTCACTAGGGACAAAATGTATTGGAGGGAGACCCAAAAGGTCCATCTTGGGCTGGGCCTCAGGACAGGGCATCCTCTGGCTGGCGGGTGGCCCAGGGCTTCATGGTTTAGGATTCGTCCTTGACTGCCTATCCTGGCCTGGAGCCACTGGTGCGGCTCTCCGGCCGGTGCCTGCAGCCCAGCTCCACCTCTGACCGCGACACCCATCCTTGAGGCCATCGGGCCTTGCATTCCTCTCTCTGGCCTCTCCCAACTTCATCTGTTCACCCCCACTTCAGGTTCCTGGACTCAGCCTGGATGCAACCCCTCCCTGTAGTTCAGCTCACGTACCCCAAGGCCCCTAGTCTCCTCAAAAAACCCACTCCAGGGAGCATCAGACAGGAATAAACCGACCGCCGTTACCCAGAGGGACCACTCAACCTCTCCCTAACTCTGAAAAGCAAGGAAGCATGGGAAGCCCTGGCATATGGTTTGTGTCAGAAATGCTGTGCATTGGGGCGGGGTGGGGGGCGGTGTAAGCAGAAAGCCGCTGGCTTTAGTCCAGCATCTGCAGGACGCTGCACAGCAGAGCACAGCCTCCCACATCCAGGCTCTGGGAGACAAGGCTGCCCAGGTGTGCCTTCCCATCTCGGGGCCAGCGGGCCTGTTCTTAAACTCCCTGCTTCCAGACAGGCTCCTACTTCTAATCCAGCACCCAGAAGGCCTCGGTGGGTGCCCACAAGCACAGACGGGAGTCCTACCCAACCCCACGTGGGTCCTTGGGCCCATCTCCTAGGCGGTGCCTCGAATTCGCTGGGGCAGGAACTCTGCCCAAGACACACACTCTAACGCTAGCCACACAGCAGAAAGAGCCAGAGCCAGGACTCAGGAGACTACCCTTGTCCTGGTTCTGTGGCACCCGGAGACTGGAACCTGGTTCTTGCTGCCCGTCGCTCGCAGGAGTCAAGGAGCAGAGCCTAGGGTCAACACCGCTTTCTTCAGAGAGCCAGCGATCTGAGGAGACAATGGATCAGCGTTGCTCTGTTTTCTGTCTCATTTCCAGCCAGCAGGTTATATAAGGCGGGAGAGGCAGAGGCGGTCAATCATTCTGGAGCTCAGTCTCGGCCTTCTAGTCAGGTGTGCAGCCGTGCTTTGGAGACCCTTGATGTCTGCGCCCCTCTCTCCCCTCAGCATCCCCCCCCTCGCTCCTGACACTTAGTTATCACTTCCAAAATAAAGGCCCTAGGGAGGACTCTTGACTTGAAAGGGTGGCAAGAGTCCAAGCCACTGGCCCATACCCTCAGTGTCCTGTCTAAGGGTACCTTGCTCCAAAACCCACCCCCAGGTAGGAGGAGCATATTGCTTCCTCCCCTCTGAGACTTCCGTGCTTGTCTCCTGGTCACTGGGAAGAGTTCTCCCTGCCACATGCCATTGGCAGATTAGGGCCTGTTTGCAGATGACAAGGCTCAGTCCCGGCCACCAGGAGCACGTGACTGGGTCCTGTTAATAATGCCAGAGACCGTGTGTGCACCAGAAACCCACCTGGGACACGCTACCAGGGAAGGCCAGATCTGCCGAGCAGAGCCTGACGCCCAGCGTCTCTGCCTAGGCTTTCGTGGCTAAATGCACACAGACAGCTTCTCCCCGAAGCCGTCAGTGCCATGCTCCCAGACACCTTGCACAAGGTGCCAGCTCCAGGCCAGGGTGGAGGCTTGGGCTCCTAAGCTCCAGAGGGTGAAAAGCTTGGCTTCTGAGTTTTAACTGGGAGGAACGGTGAACGCTCGTTCAGAGCCTGCAGTGCATCAAGGAAAGTTACATAAAACGACAGGGAGACCAAGAGGTTGTAGAACCCAAAGAATCGCGCGTGCCTGTCTCGGGCTCTTCTACGCAGGCAGGCCCTGCCCGGGCACCGACGCTTGGAAGCACTGTCCCCATCAGTGCCTAGCTGCTGATTGGACTTGGATAGCACACAGCCGGCAGTGTTCGGGGAAAGCACTGTGCGCTGAGAGCCAAGAAGCCGTCGGATGGGTTCCAGAATCGGGCATGCCATGAATGCTGGAGCCAAACACATTAGCTTCATAAATCACATTCCTTCAAAGACTTCCCTGTCTGATGCCCCGATGCTTCCCAATCTCTCCGCCCATCAGAGTTGTCAGCAGCTTAATGGGAACATGACACTGACGGGTGGTCTAAGGCCTCCGTCCACACGCAGCCTCTGTCACGCGTGTCTCAGAGGAGGAGAGGGACCCCCGTGCCATGCGGTTCTCTGGGCGGAGGGGCCTTCCCTTCACCTGCAGACTGAGGAGCCCGCATGTAAGGAGCAAACACAGAGGGAAGATTAAGATGTCTGGTTGAATTCCCAGCAGGCTTCCAAAGAGCCTGCCTAGCTTTTGTAATCCCTCCTAGACAAATAACAGTGGCTTAAGTCGAAAAGAAATACATTTCTCCTTCGCGTCTACGTATCTCACAGTCCCCAGTACCCGAAGTCAGCCACTGAGGCTCCTTCTAGCTGGCCGCTCTGTTGTTTTTAGGGTGCTACCCGTTTTTTAAGAGTTAAAGAGCTGGGCAGTGGTGGCACACGCCTTCAATCCCAGCACTCGGGAGGCAGAGGCAGATGAATCTCTGTGAGTTCGAGGCCAGCCTGGTCTACAGAGTGAGTTCCAGGACAGCCAGAGTTACTACAGAGAAACCCTGTCTCGAAAAACCAAAAATTAAAAAAAAAAAAGGGTTAAATACAGCTGCTCCAGCCCCTGCCATCACAGCTGCATTCCAGTTGATGAAAGGGGGCAAGAAAATGAAGAGCAAACCTCTTCTCTTTAAGGCCAGAACTCCAAAACAATACACATCGTTTCTATTCACATGTCATTGAGCAAAATTTTGTCATATAACTACCCCTGTTTGGAGAGGAATCTGAGGCAGTGTGGTGTTTTGCTAGGCACATCTTGAGAAATGAGTTTCTACATGTAGAATGTACATGAGCGCCCTGTGAGCTTCAGTTTGGCTTGGCTTGCAGTGTGCAGAGCTGCTCGGTTCAGGCCAAAGTCTGCTGCCTGGGGTCCTGTCTGGGGCGGGAGAGACTGGCACTCATCTGCATACAGCCTGTCAAGTCCTGGACGTCCTGGGATCTACTGACTCCTCTACAACTGTTCTGAGTGAGCCTCAGCTTAGCACCCAACAGGCTCGGCTGGTAAGAGCAAGGTGCTGGGGCAGGACAGTCCTCCTCCCCTCCTCCCAGGCCAGCTGCGGAGCCGTGCTTTTGAGCGGAGGGCTGGCCCGCAGGCCAGGCTTTGGCTCTCGGTCCTTCCAGCTTGCTGGGAAATCTGTGCGGTGGCTCAAGGCCACCACCACAAGGCCCAGATCTTGCACTCTCAGCTTCTGTGACCCAGCGGGGAGCCAGATAAAACTGGTTCCCGTAGAGCACCCGTGGCTTTCCGCCCTGCCCCTCTTCCTGGCTGCCCACCAGGGATGAGCTCGCCAGCCTCTCCCCAGCTAGCAGAGCCACAGCGATGGACCAGGACTTTCGAGCTGTTCCCAGCCCTCTGCTGGGCAGCAGTCATTGTCCAGCTGTCTCCGCCTTCGGGTTTCTTCAGGGGCACCCTGGACGGCCAGATGGCCCTGCAAGGACAAAAGAGCCCTGCATTTTCTGCAGGCCTCCACCACTGCGGAGTGTGTCAGATGGCTCCAGCCTTCAGCCAGCCCAGCTTTGGTTCTGCCCAGCTGTCTTCCGGGAACCCCACCATGTCAGATACCTATGGCGGGTGTCTTCAGCTACAAAAGGAAGGTCCAGTAGGAAAGTTGCCCGCGAAGACAGCCTGGGCCTGCGACAGCAGCCACCTCATACGCCACTGCTCCTGTACGTCCCGTAATGCAACGCACGCCTGCACACATCGCTGCCGACATGCGTGCAGAGCCCTCACCACCTTGGGTAACCCTAGACTGGGACGCACTCCTGGGCTCAGTAAGGGGAAGGCTTAGTTTCCTGACTCCATGATCTCTGACACTTTCTCCCCAAACAACCCCACCTCCTTGCCTAGGAGTCAAGGCCGAGGGCACTCTGGGACACCAGCCAGGCTAGGATACACACCTGGGAAGTGACTCCATGGATTTGGTGGCAGGGTGGCGGCGGGGTTGTGAGCCTGGGGGGCCACTGATCTGTGAGGAGCTGGCTCCCCCTTTCCCAGACTTGGCCAAGACACCTGAGCTTTCTGAGTGGACATGTCCTCGTTCCTGGGAAGGGATGATAGCGGGTCCTGCCTCCACAGGTCCCTGCAGCCCTGAAATGACATCTCAGGTGTCAAATGACTAGTGTACTGGCATCAGTTAGAAGGAAAACCAGTCCAAAGGCCAAGAATGGCACCCTCTGGAGGCCAAGTCCTTAGCTCACAAGTCCTGTGTGCCCAGCAAGGGCACCCAAAAGCAGCCTGGTCGTCTCCTTCTTCCAGCCAGAGTGGGACACTGAGCTCCTCGCTGCCCAGGCTTCAGGAGAGGCCAGGCAGGTGGAGGTCCAGGCATCCCTCAGGGAGCCCACATCAAAGGCGCTTACCCAGAAGGCATCACAGGACTGTGCATTGAACAGGAGGTCAAGGATGGCCATGTTCTAGGGGCCCCGAGCCATCGTCCTGGAGGACGACAGTGTGGCATCTAGGAATAGCTGGACACCCAAGGGGTTGCCCAGGCAGCGTGTGGGACAGCAAGAAGGAAGCGAAGGTGAGGTGACACCAGTGTTGACCTGGTGGTGTCGGGAGCGTGGCCTGTGGGCTGCTGGAGAATGAAGTGAGGGAGGCCATGTGAGTTTGGGGCCAGAGCCCCAGTTGACTGTGGGGCGGGGTGGAGGCGGAGCTGCATGTGGAGAAGGAAGCCATGTTTAATGTGAGGGAATAGAAGCCATGTTGAGTGTTGGGCGGAGGCCATCCATGTTGAGCATGGGGTGGAGGCCATGTTGAACTTAAAGGAATGAAGGCCACATTGAACTTGAAAGAATGGATATTGTGTTGGATGTGGGGTCGGGGTCATGTTAGTGGAGGCCATGTTGACTGGAGGATAGAGGCCCTGGTGGGCATGGGCTGGAGGCCATGTTAGTGGAGGCCATGTTGACTGTTAAACGGTAGAGGCCCAGGTGGGCGTGGGGTGAAGGCCAGGGTAAGAGTTTGAGAGTGTTGTTATTGTCAAGATGGCTTGACTCTTTGGCCTTTACTGGAAATGGCTTCACGAGCCATGTCTCAGCCCTTCACTGCACACTCAGTAGGCCTTTTCCAACCCCAGGGCAGCCAGCGTATGCCAGGGAGACTGCAGACAGAGACCCCATATTGTGGCGCCACAGCTTCGAAGGCAAAGAAGGGAGAGAGCAGTACTTAGTGGCACCTGCCTTTCCTGGGAGCTCCTCACCCAGCTTCTGTGCCACCGATGCCCCCCCATCCCCAGGATACCGTCCCACCTATTCCAGGGTGCTCATGGTGCCAACACCTGAGCCTTGGGGTTTGTGTTCAAAGTATCTTGTTTTCTCATGATTTTTCAAACAAAGACAAAGATTCAGTAAGGGGAGACGTGTTTATTTGTTTTGCTTTTTTGCTTAGATTGTAATCCTGGTGATTATGGAGTATCAAGAAGTAAAATCAACAAAGGCTCTCCTTGCCTGGGCCTTCTGGACCAGTTCATGGTCCGTTGGCGCCACCTGGTGACCAGTAGTAGCAGAGCGCCTCCAGGATATGCCTAGCCTTCCTGCTGGAATGGTCTCAGCAGAGCCTGGGGAAGGGGGTGGTAGCTGGCCTTGGAAGTGATAAGCAACCTTGGGGAGACTTCCACTAGCAAGGAATTAGGCTTCACCCAGCGTCCCCGCAGTGGAGGAAGGTCTTCGGGATAGAAATGAGGAACTCATACGTCAGGGGGGAGCGTGAGTGCCCAGGCTGCCCTGTCTGGGGATCAGAGCAGCCAGCCGCACCTTCCTGGATCGGCTGCACCACAGCAAGCACTGAGCAGAGAGCCAGCAGCAGGAGCATTGCTGCGGAGACACCTGGGCAGGTCTCGGAAAGGCGGGGTCCGGCACTTTGCTCTGGTTTCTAGGGTAGAACGCAGCCGTGGGAGTCTGGGTGTTTTACATACTGTTCTCGTGCTGGAATCTCCAGGCCCCTGTATTTTCTAGAAGCTCTAGCCTGAAGCAGACACCAGTGAGAGGCCAACCCAAGGCTCTTCCCTGGAGCGCTGGGCCAGCGCCCTCATCCTTGGGTCTCTTAGGATAGCAAGGAGGTGGGGTTGGAAATTTGTTAAAAAAAAAAAAAAAAAAAAAAAAACAAAAAAAAAAATCTGCCAAAAGGAGATGTCCTGAAGATGGGATTCCAGGACCCTGAGGTGTCTCCCTAGAGTCCGAATTAAGAACGGCCACCCTAGACATTTTCTGGGCTTGCAGTTTGGCTCTTGATGCCAGCACGTGGTGTGATCCTTTGATGTGATACTGAGGAAGGAGGCTGGGACCTCACCCATGCTAGGTAGCTCCACCACTGAGCTACAATGATAAACCCTTTTTCCATTTTGAGACAGGAGCTCACTACGTTACCCAGGCTGGCCTTGAACTTGCGGTCCTCCTGAGTAACTTGGATTTCAGAACTGTGCCACCAGGCCCAGCTGACACAGTGGGGTCTTGCTGAACACTTGTTGACTGGAACTCAAAAGTCCTGAGTTTGCATCCTACCTCTCCCAGGAAGTACATCGTCATCCCCTGGGCCAGGAACAGCAACTCTGTCCTTAGGGACAACAGTCCTGCTGTGGCTGCAGGACCAGGGAGGCTGGGAAAGCAAAGGTGGGCCCATGTCCCTGAAGACCTCACCTTACCACACCTGGGCCATCATCTTCCAGCCTGGCACAGAGGTGGGCTCTCAGGCAGGCTTCCCTTAGCTACAGAATGGAGGTTTATTTTGCAAATGTTCTCTTTTGCCTCAGGCTAGATTCTATTGAGCCAATATGTCCCCCAGGAGGGAAATGCTTCTAATTTCCCTGACTGTTTGTCCCTCGGGACTCCTTGGGCACTTTGTACCCCCAGGCTGTTCCAGAAGTCTCCCTGCCTTTCTTCTTCCCCATTCACCAGCTCAGTCAACTTTTGTGGAGTGTCCTCAGCCCTGCCCTGGGCCTGACTGTCAAGGATCTGATCAGATCACCAGGAGAGATGAAGGCCTAGTGAAGGGTGGAATTCTTAAACTCCCCAGATTTTAAATCTCTTTGAGAATCAGGATCTCTGGACCGTATAGTTAGAAGCTAAGAGAGGGCTTCCCCTAAGGGGAAGGAAAAACCAGCCGTCTGGAAGGGGTCTCTTGTCCCCAACTCTAAGCTGCCCAGAAGGACTGGACACCTGTTTGCACCCACATCTTTCCCTGCTGGCTCTTCCCTCAAGGGGTGGAGTGGCTGGTGACTCCAGGTTTGAGGTGACAGCACCAAGAGAGACTCCTCTCCCTGCCAAATGGAGCTTCCCACATCGCCAGTGAGATTCTCCAGCACATTCACCACTACTGCGAAGAACCCGCAGCCAACTGGGAGGAGAACGTAAGCCTCGGGAGGCATCGACTCTCAGCCAAGGCCGCGTCTTCATTTCACTCATTGTGAGCCCTCAAGGTTTTCCAAGAAGCCAAATGTAGACGCCAAGGCCATGCTGTCCCCGCGGGGTCTAGATTTCCTGACCCGGGAGTGCCCAGCCCTGACCCCCAGTGCGCCTGCCATCTGAACAATGTAGCCAGGGTAAGTTCTCCACTCCACACCCACGGCCAGACCTCAGCCTCTGACTTTCTCCAGGGCAAGTGTGACACCGCATGCAGTCCAGGGCCCCCCCCAGCAAAAAGGGGGGGTCTTAACGTCCCACATCTCAACCGAGAGAGCCAGCGGCGAAGCGCATCTGAGACACAGCACACAGCGTCCCCGCCTCAGCAGGGCTTCCCGAAATGAGATTTGTGAAGAGCCGAGAGTCGAGGGGGAGAACTGACTGGCACGTGGGTGTCTGGATATGAGAAGTTAAATCTAATGAAAACTTCCTCTAGTTGAACCAAGAAACCAGAAGCAGGGCCCTTATTCCTGTCAACAAGGACACAGTGAGAATTAAACCTATGCATGGCTGCCATTTCCCATTGACCTTGTTGCTATGGTGACAGCCTTCGAGCATCAACAACTTGAAGAATTCCAAAGGGGCTCTCTCTTTCACTGGAGGCTAGGCACCGCGATGGGCTCCCTCTCCAGCTGGCTCTGTCACGTGGCTCAGAAGTAGGGTGATCCCATACCCAGGTTCGCCTGGGAATGTCCCGGTTTCTACCTGAACAAATGACTGCCTTCTCTGGGTCCAAGGTGACCTTGTTTGCACAACTTAAACAAATGGGCGCCCCTGCCCGGGGTCCTCTCTCATGTGGCAGTGCTGGGTAGAAGTACAGATGAGCTCAGACAGAAGAGGAGGCAGGGAAGAGGTGACCCAGCCACAGTGCCACACCGTGGCAGACACTGTGCCTTCCCCTCATCCTGCTCCTTCCCAGGGTCTCCCTAGGGTGACATCACAGCAGAAGTCATGGTCAGAACCCCCTTACCACTGTTGTCCTTAACGTCCCTTGAGGAATGGCGTGGAGTCAGGGGAAATGTCATGATAACTGTTTTACAGATGGGGAAATTGAGGCAGAAAAGTTCTTCCAGGAAACACAAGCAGGGAGCTGCAGCCACACAGAGACTCCTGCAGGGGCTACAGCCAAAAGCCGCCTGCCTCCCTCGGGCTCCTAGCCCGGCACCGCCCTCCCTTGCGGCCTTCGGGCCTCCCAAGCCGAGAGGACAGGCCTCTGGGTCACATGCATTTGTGTCATGGAGGCCTTGGTGCCACCTTCAAATCCCCTGGCTCAACCAGCCTGCAAGCTCATCCCGTTATACAAATCTCCCTGCGTGCTCTCCTACCCTGGCACCCTGCCTGCCATAGTGGAGGCCAGGCTGCATCTCCCAGAACCTGGGCTAGGGCTGCATCTGAGCCCTTGGGTCCGCAGAGGTCCTCCTCCCTTCCCTCTGGGCACCCTTCTAGCACCCTCTGCTCCCCCATTTCCTCCCTGTTCCCCTGTTCCCCTGCTCCCCAGCTCCTCCTACTCCTCCAGCTGCCCCTGCTCCCCCAGATCCTCACAGCTCCTCCCTCCTCCGCCTGCTCCCCAGCTCCTCCCTCCTCCCCCCTGCTCCTCCAGATCCTCACAGCTCCTCCCTCCTCCCCCCTGCTCCCCCAGCTGTGCCTTATATCCCTGCACCTGAATGTGGCCTTCCAGCCTCCAGAACTGTAAAGAATGCGTCTCTGCCCTAGTCTGTGGTGTTCTGACATAGCAGCAGAAAGCCAGCTGCAGGCAGCTCTGCAGCAGAGCACCACAAGGGAAACCTGCTGTTTCCAGTTCTGGAGACTGGAGGCCAAGGTCAAGGTGACTTTGAGGTTGGTTTCTGGTGAGGCCTCTTCCTGGCTTGTACGGTCTCCAGCTCCCTCCTTGCTGTGACCTCACTTGGTTTCTCTCTGTGCATGAGCACTTTCGGTATGTCTGCCTATTGCATGGCGTCCTGTGACCTCATCTATTAATGGCTTTCTTAAAGATTTGGGGCGGGGGGCGTGGGGCACAGTTCCATGTGTAGCTTTGGGGGACACCATTCAGTTCATCACAGGGGAAAATGGGCTTAGGCAGAGTGGCCCGGGCTGCCTATTCCTCTGGAGACTCAGGGGTGGAGCTGCCATACCCAGGGTGCCCTTGGCTGGCAGTTGCCAGTGTCAAGATGAAGTCTCCCTCCTTCACCTAGCCCTCTCCTCCCCATCTCAATCACTCTCCTCCGGGCAACCGCTACCTCTTGGGAAGATGGCCTCCGAGCACAGCCATGTGCTGTCACTGGTTTCGTTTAGTCTCGGTGATGGACGCTGCCTCACCGTGGTTCTGATTAGGGAGAACAACTTGAGCGGGCTAGGCCAGCGCTGGTGTAAGCTGGTGGGTTTCCCTGACGGCCACCCCCAGCTGCAGCTCTACCGCAGGTCCTCAGTCCTCACACAGCCTCCCCGAAGGCAGCCCAGGGCTTCCTGAGGGCTCGGCAGGAAGCCACAAGACGGAGTTCTTTAAGGTCCCAGCATCTGCTTCCTGGTGGTTGGTGTAGTCTTCCCTGCTGTTTCTCCCATGGAAAGGCCTGTACGAGGACCAGTTTACACACTCCACGCCTGCTTTACGCCCTCTCTTAGCCATTCCCTTCCCCACCTTCCTGGGGACGCAGGTTCCCCTCTCCCGAAACCAGTCCGGGGACCACTGCCCGAGCGCCATATATGGGGAGCTGAAGAGAAGGTCCCTCTGTCTGAGATTTGTCTCAAGCTAAGGCATCCTTCTGAGCCAGGAGTCAAATTACACTGGGAACAAAGTAGTGACCAGAAGGGAACGGAAGTGACCCAGAGTCATCAGAGACATTTTCCCTCTGTGAGCCCCATTGTGACCTTGAATTTGGTCAATGGTGTTTGCCCCAGGCAGAGGCGGCCAGTCACAAGTGCCCTGTGCGTTTATGAACCTTCCTTTCAAAACACATTTTTTTCTTCCCCGTAGAAACCTCCTTTCCCGCTGATTCATTACGTGCCGGGAAGCCGAGCATGACATGTTAAAAGCCGTCTTGATAGTACTTGATATTCAGTACTAACAGCTCCCCACCCTGAAGGAGGGGGCCTTTCTCCCCCTCCCCCAGATCGAGGAGGGAGACAATCTGCATATTGGATGTACCAAGACATTGGGTAATTTGCATTAAGCATCCAGAAATTCTCTGCTTGCAATCTGTCACCCTTCACTGGGTTTTCATTTTATGACTTTCACAACATAGGGAAGGAAGGAAGAGGCAGAGCGCAGATGAGATCTGTAGCAGCAGGGGCTGGAGAAGAGACAGGCTTGTGGGGAGCTGGTCAGAACTCAGGAAGATGCCACGGCGCAGTGGAAGCTTAGCGAGCCCACCCAGCCTGAAGCGCAGTCTAGGACTGACGTGTAGCTAGCAGCCGGCAGTGGGGTTGCCCTGAGAACCCCACTTTTTGGCTTCCCCAAAAAGCATGTGGCCTGGCTGTGCAACTGGCATCTGCTCAAGGTTCCCACAGTGGATGCTTTAACACAAGGCCCTCCTTCATGGCCTTGAACTGCTTGCTGGGGTCAGGCCAGAGTTTTGTGTTCCATCTTGGTGGCACTTAAGGACACAACACACACACACTGTGAGAACTTTAAAATGTATCTGAAACACTTCAACCCCACAATGTCAACTTCTTGGTGCATGGAAGGGACACACAGCTGGGATAGGCTGTTGCACACTTTGGGGAGCAGAGGGGGAGTCTCCACGGCACCCTCTGGCTCCTGGATATGATGTGTGTTGTCTCCCCTCCCTGAGCCTGTTTTCTCATCTGTGAGCGGCCTGGCCAGTGCCCAGGGCCCTCCTGCTGCTGTCCAGCCTGTGTACTGGGATTCCAGACAGAGAGTGGTTTGAAAAGAAGACCCCATGGCTGTGGGGCTGTGGTGAGGCACGGCAACCCCTGGCCTGGGCCATGCTTTCCAGCTCCTGGAAGCATCCTGGGGATGTGATGTTTGGAAAGATAAACCCAAATGTGTTTAATTAGCAAGATCTAAAGCCTCCTAGATCCCTGGGGATTCCTATCCCCACTGGAACACAGCCACACACAGAAGGAGCCCAGGAACAGAGCCTCCTCCACCTGCAGAAGGACCACAAGCACCATCATCTTGCTGCAGCCCAGTAAAGGTCTGAACAGGCAGGGACACCTCCAAAGATAGGCAGATCGGCACTAGAGCAGAGACCACCTAGTCTCCCCATCTGACCCAGCAGAAACTGGAACTCACTGGGGACAGCAGACGATATCGCACAGGTACCTGAAGAGCCCCAGGGCAGCAGAGGGCAAGGAAGTTGACCAGTCACCTGAGCAGGCAAGAGGAGCCCCAAAGGGAAGCGGCCAGGAGGGATGCCTGCCGGAGCAGAGCCACAGGCCTGGCTTCTTCTCTTCAAAACCCCACCATAGCCGGGTGGTGGTGCCACACGCCTTTAATCCCAGTATGCAGGAGGCAGAGGCAGGCGGATCTCTGTGAGTTCGAGGCCAGCCTGGTCTACAGAGTGAGTTCCAGGACGGCCAGAGTTACAATGGAGAAACCCTGTCTTGGAAAATAAGAAAAAAAAAAACAAAAAACAAAAAACAAAACTACTGTAGGCATGATGAGGAAAAGTGACTCGAGGTGAATGGCCACCTTGGGGTCTCCACCGGGTTTGGAAGATTGAGCTGTTTGTGGATTTGCCACCAAGAAGCCTCCTTCCCAGTCAGGGGCCTCTACGGGCCTCAGCCACACCCTGCGCATCACTGCCACAGCCTGCTTCCCTCATGTCAGGGTCACCGCTGTCCTCACCGTTAACAGTGTGACGACACCATTCTTTGTTCAGGGTCGGACGGATGGGCCTTCTGCCTGGCCAGCTGCTGAGACACGCCCTGGTCCATTCCCATCCCTGCCTGGCCAGCTGCTGAGACACGCCCTGGTCCATTCCCATTCCTGCCTGGCCAGCTGCTGAGACACGCCCTGGTCCATTCCCATTCCTGCCTGGCCAGCTGCTGAGACACACCCTGGTCCATTCCTGCCTGGCCATTCCCATTCCTGCCTGGCCAGCTGCTGAGACACACCCTGGTCCATTCCTGCCTGGCCAGCTGCTGAGACACGCCCTGGTCCATTCCTGCCTGACCAGCTGCTGAGACACGCCCTGGTCCATTCCCATCCCTGCCTGGCCAGCTGCTGAGACACGCCCTGGTCCATTGCCATTTTAATTTTGCAGATGAGGAAACAGGTTCAAAAAGGCAAACTAATGTGCCTTGAGCTCACACAAGATCAAACCCTGACCTCAAACTCAGCTGCGAGCCTGGCCCAGCTCCTCCCTGTCCTGCAGATTAGGACCCCCTCCCCATGGCTGCATTCTGGAGCCCTCCAGGTGTCCCTGTGCTTGATACCCACCTCCCTGCCTTTTCCTCCTGCACGCTCCTTACTGGAGCCCCAGTGGTGTGGATTCACTGCCTGAGATACCAGAGACTCGGGGTTCAACTCACCCTTAGTAGGGTCTGCTTCCTACACACACTGGACAGGGCAAGTCAGTCTGTCTTAGAGGTCCAGCCTCATCCTGCCAGGCAGGTGGAAATCTCTCATTTTGGGCTCCCACCCCAGCTCCAGGGACCATAGACACCACCCAGGGGTAAGCTCAAACCCCTGGACAGCTGCAAAGATGGTACATTATTAATTAGAGCTGGTTCTGAGTCCCCTACACTCGGGCCTATGGGTCTATCCATCCTGTTCCCTCTCCAGCCTCTCTCATGATTCCCTTTGGAGGGTAGGAAGCTGAAGTCTCCTTGTAGGGGAGAGTCCCCTCCACACATGCTCCCGGGGCCCTCCCGCCTCTACCCTGTGAGCCTGCACAAAGCCTTACGGTCTGGGGACATGTCACACTGGAGAAAGAGAAGTAAAACTAAGGCAGGCTACTCCCCAGTCCAGCAAAGGGAGGGAAGCAGAGAAGAACCCAGAGCCCCAAACAGAGCAGAGACTCAGGTGGCCAACTCAGCCTCCCACATCAACCTAGAGCTGGCCTTCCAGTATGCTGAGTGTTCAGAGGGCCTGATGCCACTGTTCCCAGGACAACCTCATCACCAGCACACTGACACACCCTCTGCCCCACCCTCCTCTCTCTCTCTGCAGTCCATGGTATCAAGTGGACCTGCAGCAATGGAAACAGCAGCTCAGGCTTCTCAGTGGAGCAGCTGGTACAGCAGATCCTTGACAGCCACCAGACCAAGCCCCAGCCTCGGACCCACAACTGCCTCTGCACCGGCAGCCTGGGTGAGCTGGGGCCCCTGGGGGGCATGTGGCACTGGACACTGGGTGGTGGGCTCTGCCGTCCTGTCCAGTGAGGAAAGGGGTAAGCAGAGTCTCCAGAAGCCAGGTGGCACTGGGCACAGTGAGGGGGACACTGCCGTCCAATCCATTGGGGGAAGGGGTGAGTAGAGGCCTCGGGGGCAGAAGGCATGGGGCCATCTTGTCCTGGGAATCCTAGAGAACAGGCATACTGGGGTACCGGGGGGCCCTCCCATCCTATATAGAAAGGGAAGAGACCAGCAGCTAGATATCATAGCAGCTAGAAGGGGCACCCAGTAGGCCCTCCACCCTGGTGCTGCTCCTCCCACCCCACCCCCAATCAGTTTCTCAGCCCGCTTTGGATAAGAGAGAGCAGTTTGAGGCAGTGGGGACAAGGAGCAACACACAGCTGCAGCAGCAGAGTAGGGATGTTTGGGGCCCAGGGCCCCCATGCACCCACTGCCAGTGTCTGTGGGGAGCATGTTCTTGGGAAGGCGCAGGTCACCAGCTGTGAGGTTTGTCAGCATCCGCCCTGAGTCGGTGGGACCATTGGTCACCAGCTGTGAGGTTTGTCAGCATCCGCCCTGAGTCGGTGGGACCATTCGAGATAAACCTATCTTTAGCCTCTGTCTCTCCCGTGAAGGGAAGGTATCCCACATTCCACCGCGGCGCCTCTGCTTTTCTGACCATGGCGTTTGCTTGGCGGGATACGGCTCTCCACTCCCCTGATGGCCTCCACTAGACGCCTCTGTCCATCAGTTGGGTCTCAAGGCTTCGTACATTTAGGGGTCTAGATGGTGATCCTGACACTGAATCAGGAGGGATTCACCCTTCTATCAAAATCAAAACGACCTTGTCTGATGGAATGGAAGCAGCACCATGCCCCTTCGAAGGCATGGAGGCCCCAAAGAGTCGAGGACAGATCCTGGCTTAACTGAATGGTGCAGAGAGTCACCGCAAATACCATCATGTTGGGCAGGCAAGATGGCTCACTGGTGTGTAGTGCTTGCCATCGAGCCTGAGAGCCTGAGTTTGTAACCTACATGGTGGAAGGAGAGACCCAACTCCTGTGAATGGTCCTCTGACCTCCATGCCGTGCCATGACACACACATTCCTCCCCGTCCACATATACGGGGGGAAAAAATTAATGCAATAGAAATATTTAAATACTTTCTTGTCCCTGGAGCAGAGCCTAGAATGCTCTTGGATCCTAAGGTCTGAGAGCTAGCCTGGAGAGGGGCACACTCTTTACCTCCCTGGGCCAACCTCTGGCATCTGGTCCCCAGAACGAGGTTTCTGGAGGTCACAGGTGTCTTGAAGCCTTATACAGCCAGAATCAGCTGTGAGAAGCTGGGCTGGGGATGGAGACACAGCACGTCCCTGGGATGAGCCTTCAGGATCAGAAAGAGCCCTTCCAGACAGGCGACGTCTGCCTGTGCTGGTGAATAAGACTTTTCTGAAAAGTGACATCCCCGCCTTGGCTTCCCACATGGCCACATTTGCAGAATAGCCACATAGGGCGTGGCAGACCGCCAGGCCTGGAAGGAGAACCCAAGTGTCCACGAAGCGTGGTCTTTGTCCTGCCTGGGCTCTAGGTGGGGACTTTGCAAAGGGTTCTAGATGCTTGGGAGAGGAATTAGCTAAAGTCCCAGCTCTGACCCTATGTCTGTGTGTGTGTGTGTGTGTGTGTGTGTGTGTGTATACATGTGTGCATATGTGTGCATGTACGTGTGTGTATGCATGTGTGTGTATGCATGTGTGTGTATGTGTGTATGCATGTGTGTATGTGTGTATGCATGTGTGCATATGTGTGTGTACATGTGTACATGTGTGCATGTGTGTGTACATGTGTGCATGTGTGTGTATATGTGTGCATGTGTGTGTGCATGTATGTGTATGTGTGCATGTGTGTGTGTGTGTGTGTGTGTGCATGTTGTGCTCCAATCTCCACAGGAGCGGGCAGCAGCGTGCATCATAAGTGTAACAGTGCCAAACACCGCATCATCTCGCCGAAGGTGGAGCCGCGGGCCGGGGGCTACGGCGGCCACTCGGAGGTGCAGCACAACGACGTGTCCGAGGGCAAGCACGAGCCCAGCCACGGCAGGAGCGCGAGCCGGGAAAAGAGGAACGGCAAGGTGGCCAAGCCGGCACTGCTGCACCAGAACAGCACGGAGGTCTCCTCCACCAACCAGGTGGAGGTCCCCGACACCACCCAGAGCTCCCCCGTGTCCATCAGCAGCGGGCTCAACAAGTGACCCAGACATGGTAGACAGCCCGGTCGTCACAGGTGTGTCCAGCATGGCAGTGGCCTCTGTGATGGGGGGACTGTCCCAAAGTGCCACAGTGTTCATGTCAGAGGTCACTAATGAGGCCGTGTACACCATGTCCCCCACCGCTGGCCCCAACCACCACCTCCTCTCGCCTGATGCCTCTCAGGGCCTTGTACTGGCTGTAAGTTCCGACGGCCACAAGTTTGCCTTCCCCACCACGGGCAGCTCAGATAGCCTGTCCATGCTGCCCACCAATGTGTCCGAAGAGCTGGTCCTCTCCACCACCCTTGATGGTGGCCGGAAGATTCCAGAAACCACCATGAATTTTGACCCCGACTGTTTCCTCAATAATCCAAAGCAGGGCCAGACATATGGGGGTGGGGGCCTGAAAGCCGAGATGGTCGGCACCAACATCCGGCACTCGCCGCCTTCGGAGAGGGCCTTTGGCTTCACCAGCGTCCTCACCAAGGAGATCAAGACCGAAGACACCTCCTTTGAGCAGCAGATGGCCAAAGAGGCGGCATACTCCTCCTCGGCGGCGGCGGCGGCTGCGGCATCCAGTTCCCTCACCCTGACCGCAGGATCCGGGCTCCTGCCGTCGGGCGGCGGCCTGAGTCCCAGCACCACCCTCGAGCAGATGGACTTCAGTGCCATAGACTCCAACAAGGACTACGCATCCAACTTCAGCCAGACAGGCCACAGCCCCCACATCCACCAGACCCCCTCCCCCAGCTTCTTCCTGCAGGACGCCAGCAAACCCCTACCCCTCGAGCAGAATGCCCACAGCAGCCTGAGCGACTCTGGCGCCACCTTCGTGATGCCCACGGTGAAGACGGAGGCCTCGTCCCAAACCAGCTCTTGCAGTGGCCATGTGGAAACGCGAATAGAGTCTACGTCCTCCCTGCACCTCATGCAATTCCAGGCCAACTTCCAGGCCATGACAGCAGAAGGGGAGGTCACCATGGAGACCTCGCAGGCAGCTGAAGGGAACGAGGTCCTCCTCAAGTCTGGGGAGCTGCAGGCCTGTGGCTCTGAGCACTACCTGCAACCAGAGACCAACGGGGTGATCCGCAGTGCAGGCGGTGTCCCCATTCTCCCAAGCAACGTGGTGCAGGGACTCTACCCGGTGGCCCAGCCCAGCCTGGGCAACGCCTCTAACATGGAGCTTAGCCTGGACCACTTTGACATCTCCTTCAGCAATCAGTTCTCAGACCTGATCAATGACTTCATCTCTGTGGAGGGGGGCAGTGGTACAATCTACGGGCACCAGCTGGTGTCGGGGGATAGCGCTGCACTCTCACAGTCAGAAGACGGGGCGCGTGCACCCTTCACCCAGGCGGAGATGTGCATTCCTTGCTGCAGCCCCCAACAGGGCAGCCTGCAGCTGAGCAGCGCCGAGGGCGGGGCTGGCACCATGGCCTACATGCATGTTGCCGAGGTGGTCTCAGCCGCCTCGGCCCAGGGCACCCTGGGTATGCTGCAGCAGAGCGGACGGGTGTTCATGGTGACCGACTACTCCCCAGAGTGGTCTTACCCAGAGGTAAGCTGCAGACCTTACATGTCACCGCCCTACCACCCACCTCTCCTGGGCCGCTGTGGAGCCTGGGAAGCTTGTTTGCATGTGGCCATTCTTTGGACGGAGCGCTGACTGGAAACACAAAGCTGTTCCCTCCCATGGTGGCTCTCAGCAGTCTTCCAGTCAGGGCAATCCCTGGAGGCGAGTTGCCCTTGCAGCTCCGGCCAGAGCCCTCTGTTTGCTGGCCACCAGCTTGGTTTTCCTTTCCTTTCCTTTTTTTTTTTCCTTCTTTTCCTCTCCTCCCTTCCTCTCCCCTGCCTCCTCTTCCTCTCCCTGCACCCCACTTCTTTTTGAGGTGGAGGGACATCTTGTTGCTGCTTTTAAACCACCCAGAAATCAACATCAAGAGTCATGGGTCCTCTATTGATTATTGGTCCCTTAGCTCAAGTTTGGCTTCACTAAAGCAAATGGGGAGACTTCCCATCACAAGCGGAAGGGAGGGCACAGCTTTGGAACACTCAGCCATCTGCAAAATCAGAAGCATGTCATGTGACCCGGGACCCAGCCTGTGCTACCCTCACCATAGGCTATCACCAAGGGCTAATTTCCAGAGAATCAGAATCTGCTGCTCAGAGGGATTGCAGGAAGACCCAGGTCTTGCCTCGGGGGGCACTAAAATAGAATGTGCTTGGAAGTGAGGCTCCAGATCCCCCTAAACACCTTGCTTGCATGTGGCAGAGCTTGAAGGTCTCCCTGGATGTACCAGCATGTCCTGGATCAGGTCCTGGATCAGACACTTAACCCTTGGTCCCCTGGCCACACTGTCTAGGCGACAGGCAGGGCATGAGTTCATACTTCTTCCTCCTCCCTCTGGTAAAGCCAACCTAAGACTGTCTGTGCATAAATGCCCCGGATCAGAAAGGTATCAGCGTAGCACAGGCTGCAGCTCAGCCTCTGGACCAGTCCTGGTCCAGCCTGGAAAGCTGCCAGGTGTCTAGGCAGGGCAGTTGGTACCCATATGGTCTGTGAGCATCTGAGGAATGTTGATGGAAACCGAGAGACCACTGCGGCAGGTGAATGGCCAGCAGCATGGGGCTGGAGCGGGATGATCTGGCATGAGTGCTGAGTCTACCCTTACACTCCAGTATAAGATCCAGGACAAGTTGCCACCTTCCCTAACTCTAAAATAGCAGCCATGGATGGGCCAGAGAGATGGCTTGGCGATTAAGACCACCAGCTGCTCTTCCAGAGGGTTCAATTCCCAACACCCTCACAGAAGCGGACCGCTGTCTGTCACTCTAGTCCCAGGCGATCTGAACACCTTCTTCTGGCACCAGGCATGCACATGGCACACAAGCACCATGTAAGCCAACCACCGTAACACATAAAAAATTAAATTAAATATTTTTTAAAAATTAAAGCATCAGCGGGACCTCTAGAGCCTCTGAAGATTAACTGCATCAAGTGCCCAGGCAGAGCCAGCCCTGCCCACCCCACTCTGCCACCCTCCAACCCCTTGGTAGGAGCCCAGCAGGACTCCACTGGGCTGCTTCTTGGTACAGCTCAGCTGTCACCCTGCTCTCCCGAGGCACACATCATTGTACCTCTTGTTCTCCTTCAGAGACCCACTGGGTTACCCTCCTCCAGGAGGCTTAGGAAAACTGTTTAAAGGGATCAGAAAGGAGAGATGAGGCTGCTTCATAGTCCAGGAAGGTCATATCTGCCTTCTGACCCGACTCTGAGATCTGACCCTCTGTGCCTCGGTTCCCTATGTCAACGCACAGACGATGAGACCGCCATGTGTGTCTTAGGTGCAGCCTTTGTACAAGCTGTCTGACAGCACTCTGCAGCCTACGTTTTGTAACCCCTAGGAGGTGGGGCAGCCTTGTTCCCTGGCCTGTGAGTGTGCGGCCAGCACACTAGCCTCTGCTGAGAGGAGGTCTTCAGCAAGCCTGGCTCCCTCTGTCCACCAACATAAGCAGCCTTTGACTATATCCCAGAGCCATAGCAGCAGCTCTCCACCAGAGGGCAGCCCAGGATGGCAAATGCAATAGTCAGGCGCGTCCAACCCCGGTTTTCCAGAAACCCTGATGATTCCCGGCACCTTGAAATGGAAGCAAAGCAAAGTCGATTTGATTAAAGGAAAAAGCCATTTTGGTGCCCAACAGGACCTCATGGTGAAGCCTTGAGGTGGCTTCCTCGTTGCTGGGCTCCCCTACCCAGGACACTCCTCCCAGGCCAACAGTGGGGTCACCCACTCCTGTAAAACGCAGCACCTCTCTCCTGACACTTATGTCCCCTCACAGAACCCTTGCTGGTAAGGTTGCCGGTTGCTGGGTATCTGCCTTCTCTCCCTGCCAGCTGATAAGGGGGGAGAGGGAGTATGCGAGCTGCCTCCATTAGGAGCCGGGTTTGAAGTGGGCTCTGGCAAGCTTAGGAAGAACTCTGTAGCAAGCCCTGCAACTGTTTAAGTCACAAACATGGGGTCAGCCTGTGCAGTCACACCAGCTCTAAACTGCAATGGCTCCCAGGCACGCTTTGCTGGCTCTCCTCTGAGTGTGCTTCCCCCCTACCTCTGCTTCCCGGTCTCCTCTACACTACCCACCTGGTCACCTGTCATATGGTCCCCAATAAACACATGTACACACACACACACACACACACACACCCAACAGAGTGAACATACAATATATGCACCCCACGTACACCATGCCCATAATACACAGCACACTATACCACATTCTACACATTAACACACAGCATGTACACTGCACACATGACATACATAGGACACGGACACGGACACACACACACTGTGCCTCAGCATATACCCGGGGTGCATTGGATCTCAAACCCCTTCATCTCAGGACTCGCAGGACACAGACCGCAGACAGCATCACAGCCTCTCCCCGGCCCCTCCCCTACATCATCTGCCGCCACTGGCCCCTGCTGCATCAGGTAGAAGAAGCTGCAATTAGAACCGTCAGGCACGCACACATCACGAATGATTCAGTGCAGCCAGGCCAGTGGTTGCCATGGGAACCGTCCCTGGAACTGAGGGGTGCTGAGGCGTCCTGCGGCAGTTGCCATGGAGAAGTCTGGATGTTCTCCAGTCATCTCCGCAGTTCTTTGTTCCCCTACAGCAACCCAGCCTTGCGCTAGCTGCTGCGGGTCGTGGTTATTACGTTTTCTCTGCCTTTCTCACGTGGTGACTGTCTGTGGTCTTTTGAAGCCAGTGTTCTCCCACTTCCCAGGGTTCGTGGGAAGACCATGCTCGGAGCACGACATCGTACACGAGCAGCCACTTCCCACTCCCACACTATGGCTCTGACAGAGCCCTGAATCTACTTTATGGAGCTTTGGGGAAAGAAAGGCCTCTACAATCATAGCCACAACAGAGTGACTGAACTACTTGCCTGAGGTCACACAGTTTACCAAGGGCAAGAGCAGACACTAGGGGCTAAGGAGAAGGCTCTTGCTCCTCTTTTGGGGGGCCTGGATTTGGTTCCCAGCACCCATGTGGTGGCTCACGACCATCTGTTACTCCAGTTCCAGGGGATCCAAAGTCCTCTTCTGACCTCTGAGAGCACCAGACACACACATGGTGCACATACATACCTGCAGGCAAATATGCACATAAATAAACTGAGGGGGAACACATATTCTGATCTGGGAACTCCCTCTCGGGCTCTCTCCACTGCTTCCAAACCTTGGTGGCTCCACAGTAAAGTGTCCGAAGCCAGACATCCCTGCCAGAGAAAGGTCTGCTTGCTGGCACAGGAGAGCTCCTTCCCTCCAAGGGCAAGTCTGCTGGCTCTGGCCACAGAGAGCCCCAGAACCCCATCCTGGTAAACATCATCTGCTGCTTCTTATGCCCATGGCCAGCCCTGTCATGCTTAAGCCTGGGTTTCAGGAAAAACGTAAAGGAGAGGAGGCCTTGAGAGCAAAGATGTATGGAGGTAGGAGCTCCCTTCAGGGCTGGCAAGGGTTAAGAAGAGCAAGCAAGAATGGGGGACTGCATAGGAGACAGAGTCTGGCTGTCCTGGAGCAGCAGCAGAGGGCTGGGGCCCGGCCTGGAGTGATGGGAAAGCCAAGGGCTCCCTGCAGCAGCTCCTAACCTGGCCTCAGCCTTGCTTCGGCTCCTGGAACACCGCTGGACCTTCTCTAGCCAGGGCGCCAGGTGGCGCTCTCCACCCTGGCCAGCCCAGCTCTCCGCCCCCCTGCAGAGAAAGGTGTTTACTTGTTTGGGGGTGGGGTGGCTGAGCCTCTGGGGTGGGTCTATCCAAGGTTAGCCAGGAGAGCCAGAGGCCAGCGCCCCTGCCCTCTGCATCCCTGGGCAGAGCATCCCTCCACCCCGAATGACCAGCCTGTCTTCTTGGCTAAGCCGTAAGTAGGGGACCTCTAGCCTCCTCCACCTGGGGCTCAGTAGAGAGAGAGAGAGGAGGTTCCATTAATCACCAACGGAAACCACAGACCCGAAAGGAATTTCTGGGAGCCGCCACATGAGGCTACTTGTTTTGGGGCATGCCTGCTGGCCAGAGCAGGTTAGGGAGTACCCAGCCTTTCTGATGCTTTCTCATCCAAGCCACCTCGGGTCTGTGAGCACAGTTTTCAGCTTAGGCCCTACAGGCCAGGTTGGTGCCTGCGTATGTGGTGCAGAAGTGCGATAAGGGGCCATTCTCTCGCCCACGTATCTCTAGATACCCTGAGTGACACAGTGGGCAGACAGGGAACTGGAGGGTTAGTCTCTATCCCAAGCCCCAGCTCAGTTCAGAGGGCTATGTCTGAGCCCTCCAATTCTTCATGTCCCACTCTATTTTTCTCTCTCCCCATAGAGCTCTCCACCCCACCCGCTTCCTGAGCCTCTCCCTTTGCTACGCCCTGGGGTCCTGGGTTTCCCTTCAGTTTCCTACAAGAACATCTGTCCCTTAGGGTGACACTGTTTTCAGATCTGAGCTCCCTCCACCTCTCCCTGTGTCCTCTCTGCTTCCTTCCTGGAGACCCTGCTGGCTGCTTCTCAGGTGCACCATGGGCTAAAGTGTCATGAAAGGCCCTGCTTCCAACTAGTGTCACAGAACTTAGAGCTACACAGGACAGCGTCAGGGTGCGGGGTGCCAGGACAGTTTCAGGTCTCTTTCCCCAAGAGTATCTCACTGAAGCCGGGGCTTAGGGAGTATGGGCTGGGAATCTGCATGTTGGGCCAGCAGGCCCCACCCCTCCCCATGGCAGCCTGCAGTACAGAGGCCTCCTCGGTTCGGCTGGCTTTCCCGGGCCGCATTGCTCCATCTCTGCTCTCTCTCTTCTGCAGGGAGGAGTGAAGGTCCTCATCACAGGCCCTTGGCAAGAAGCCAGCAATAATTACAGTTGCCTGTTTGACCAGATCTCCGTGCCTGCATCCCTGATTCAGCCTGGGGTGCTGCGCTGCTACTGCCCAGGTGAGGAGGCTTGTACCCCTGGGAGGGGCAGAACGGTAGACTCTGAGTTGGCCTTGGGGTGACCTTGGGCAAGTCAGGCCATTCCTCTGCTTTCCTCAGCCAGGAAGAAGTGTGTCCACGCCACACGCTCTATTACAGTATCATCAGTCCGGGCTCCTGGACCCTGTATCAGCTGGAAATACCAGGCATGCTCAATGGAGATTGTGAGGAGAACATAGCAAAGGGACTATTTACAGAACCGATTGGTCAGGTGACCTACCCCAGATGGGCCTGCCCCTGCTGCGGGTGGGGCAAGGTGATAGACAAGGTCTCTTCCACAGCCGAGCTGACCTGGCTCCTGCCCCAGCCCAGGCCCTCCAGAGACTCAGAGAGCTCAGGGTCCTGTACTTTACTATTCATCTGGGGCACAGAGCAGGTTAGAGAAGGTCAGAGGAGTCTTCCAGGTGTAGGGTCCTGTGGGGCCTGCGGTGTGTATGCCAAACTACCAATAAAGAACACAAACTCCTTTGAGAGTTTCACCCAGCACATATACTGCACCCAGGGAAAAGGTAAGCACACATAATGTGTGTCTGGTTTCACGGCCTCAGTGGCTCATGGACAGCCAGCCAGAGGCTCTGTGTGCCCTCTGTGGCTCTGTCCTCCTCCTCCCTCATCCTGGGGCGCCGGCGTCTTCTAACTCATGAAGTCTTAAGCTTGTCTCTGTTATGACCCCTTTTTTACCTGAGAATCTTCTAAGGGGCCTCAGATACTCAGGCGTGTAAAACTGGCGAATAAGTCAGACCCTTCCAGATAACAAGCTATAAAGAGATGGATTTTTAAGAGAATCATTTGGTAGTCACGCAATTTTATCATCTACTAAAGATTAAATCAAATTTGCATGCTAACGAAATAGGTGGCTTGTTTATTTTTCCACCGAATATTAAATCTTGGCTATTCGATTCTGAAGGGAATAGAACATCTTCCATATTTCCTAGATGATTGATACCTTAATTTTATGATCAATGTCGAGAATGCCAATTTACATAAACATGAAATACAAAATGGGAGAAAATTAAAGCCACTTTAGAAATTGTTGGCAACTCCGTCCTAACCTCAAGCCAAAATTCATTTAATGATTTTTCTTTAAGGAAACTAACGTCAGCAGCTCAAAATGCAATCTTTAAAAGCAGACATTCTAATACAACACGATCAGAAACGGACTAATTTGATATTTGCATGCTGAGAAATGACCGGAAGCGAATGTTAAGTCTTGGTTTTCAGCAGCTGAGCCGAGTTTCTGAGAGAACAAAGAGCATGCCATGTACAGCAGACAGGTCCAGGTTGGACTAAGATGGTTTCAGGCCGTGTTCGCTGGTGGCGTGCACCACAAGAGCCATGCAGAGCAGAGCACACACGTCCCGTGTTCGGAACCAAGGCTGCAGAAAAGTCACTTGACCAAACACGGGCGAGCACTGCCAGAAACACCTGAGTCACTTACGATGCATTCATGTTGAATTTTTGGTTGTTGAATGTCTAGAAACCTTTCGCTATTGCCAAACGCCGTATCGGTTTGTCCTTCCATTTGGCAACCCCATATGGTATCGTGACTCACAGCTTAGTAGCTGTGATCTGCTTAGGTGCTATCTCTGTCTAACTCACCCTTGACCTCTGACCCCATCAACTTCCCCATTAGCCTGTGGGCCCTGCAAAGGCAGAAGATTGAGTCTTTCTTAGTCACTGTTGTGTCCCCAAGCCTAGCAGAGTAGCCTAGGGTGCTGGCCGTCTGTGGAGTGACTGAGTCTCCAGAAGCGTGAAAGCAGTTTAGACAACATGAACTTTCTGTCCTCCTGGCTGGGACTGGGGAGACCTTGGTCTCAGCCTCCCACATCCCCAGCTGTATGGAGAGCTTGTCCATCCAGCCTAGGCAAGGGTAGAGGAAGGCAGAGGGACAGCCTACAGTATCTGAAGCTGGAGCTCGTGAGAGGAGGATGCTTCTGACTGAGGGCCAGGATGGGGAAGGAAAGGAGGGTCTCCCGGGCAGAAGCAGGCCAACAGGGTTCCCCACACTCTGCTGTGGTCTCCCCAATGCCTGTCTGCCTTGCTCTACCTGCCCCCCCCCATGGTAACGCTCTGGAGCTCACAGACCTCTTCCTCTCCCTTTCCCTCCTCCCCCCTCAGCCCCTCACTTTCCTCATCTTCCTCCTTCCCTCTTCTTCCTTCTCTTCTTCTCCCTCCTTCCCTTCCTTTGCCTTTCTTTGCAACCCACCAGATCAGAATGCCCTGCTCCAGGGGGCTGGCATCAAATGCTCAGCTCAGTCTAACACCTCCTTCATGCCCCAGGCAGCCAGGGCTGGTGCCTATAGCAGCTTCCCGTTGCTGAGCCAGCTCTCGCCAGCTCCAAGGCTGGCTCCAGAGGGCCTACCAGTGCCAGGTCCTCCCAGAAACCCTGCTGAGATTGGACAGCAGCCACCCAGATGCCCACCCTAGGCCAAGACAGCCCATCCTAGCACAGGAGAGATGGCAGCATGCTATTAAACTGTCCATTGTGTACCCGCTGTGGGAAGGGGACTTGCCTGGCCTATAAATAGTTGCCACTTCCCATACCTGGCTAAATACCTAGACCTTGAATCAGATTCCTGTCAAAGGACTCAGCTTTATATGCCCTCCTTATGGTATCCCAGGTCAGGACCAAGAGGATTCTGGGGGCTGGAATCAGTCCCACCCAGGTATGTCCTGGTCAGCCACGTACCATCTCTGTGACTTTACCTTGGAGACTGGTGTGTGTGTCTGAACCTCCATCTTTAGGACCTTCTTCCAGATGGCTGGGGGATGAAATGACCAAGGGTCGTGAAGCACTTGCCTCTGGTGCTTGTCTCACCAAGGCTTTTCTAGAGGGAGAATGAGGAGAGGGAGCCAAGGCTACTCTGGTCTCTTCAGATAATTCTCCGGATCCCACAGAACTTGTGGGTCTCCCGTGTTACCCATCCTGGCCACTGTCTGGCCCAGTCCCCGGGACTCTTCTAAAATATCCTATCTCGAACCAGATGCCACAGAACCAGAGGCTGAGTGCCGCGGCCTGACTGCTGAGCACCTTCTGGTGGCAGCCGGCTTCACAGAGTGTGTCTCGTGAGGATAGATCCGATTTAACATCCAGATTGAAACAGGTCCTGTTGGATATATTGACTCATTGGTCCACGCATTCAGTATTTCATCATTTCCAAATCATTTCCGAGAGTCTCCTGCTTGCCACGGATTGAGTACATGCCCAGACCGACGCCGAGACAAAGGCCCAGCCTCTAGGGGCCCCTGACGGGAGAGCCCCTAATCCAAAGGGGATGGGTCAAGTCGCCAACCGCTGCCTTGGGAGATGATACCAGCTGCCGGGGATGCCATCTCGGGGTCTCCCAGAGGAAGCCGAGGCTGATCTTAAAAGGCAAACACCAGACCCCAGAACCAAACTGGCCTCGCCCTTCCCAAGAAGGGCTCAGAGGCAAGGGAACACAAGCCAGGCTACCACCAAGGCTGAGGCTGGGAAGGGAGAGGAGACACAGAGAGCACAAATGCCAACTGCCTGGCAGCCTGGTGCACCTGCCCGGGCAGAACCAAACCTCACAGAGTTGCTCCACGTTCAGACTATCACTGGCAACAGTAGACACTCAGACTGGAGCTGTCCTGAGCCAGGCTACTGAGCAAGTGGCACAGAGGCAGAAGACAAGAAGCCAAGACATCTTCGGGCTCGCAAGCCCTGCCTCGTCTCCTAGGAAGTCACCGGAAGGCAAAAGAGGAGACTCAAAGTAGGCAGAACCATTGCTAATGCAGCTCACCTAACGGAGTTGTGGGTGAGCGGAACAGGGTCTTGACGTGGACCGGGGCACTAAGCACGAAGAGCTGGACTGACAGGGGCTCAGGTGTTGGGGGCTGACACTGCCACGGGGAGACAGAAAATAGCGAAGGAACTAGGCGAAGCAGAGAGGGTGAGTGGAGAGAGCGTGCGCAATGGCCGTTCTCCTGGGAGGCGCGTCCCTAGGAGGCTGGCAGGAGAAGGGTGGCACCGAGCCAGTCTACGGAAGGGTGGGAAAAGCTGTCACCACAGGCAGGGGAGGAGAAGCACACAAAGGCCCCGAGGCAGGAAGAGGCTTGGCAAATCGGAGTCTGACTTAATTGTACTTGCGTGGGAAGCCGGTGGTTTCAGGCAGCAAAGTGGTTTGATCTAAATTATGTCTTGAAAAGATGATTTTGAGCTGGGCGTGCTAGCACACACCTTTAGTCCCAGCACTTGGGGGTGGGGCGTGGGGCCAAGGCAGATAGATATCTATGAGTTTACGGCCAGCCTGGTCTACATAGTGAGTTCTAAGCTGGCCAAAGCTACATATTGTGACCCTGTTTTAAAAAAAAAAAAAATATTCTGAGAGTGGGCTAGGAGGAACAATAACCTAAACAGGTAAACAGGGAAGTCAGGAAAACAGGGCTAAGGTGACCTTTAAGGACGAAAACTCCCGTGGCAACCTCTTCTGGAGGTGTCCAAGACAGCACCCCCCCTCCAGCCTATTGCAGCAGGAACAGATATGTCTTGGCGTTGTTGCCGTTGGCAGGAGGCCATTGTGTCAGGCAAGGATGGTCACAGCTCAGATAAGTACAGAGTCGGTGGAGATGGGAATGCGTGGGCCAGGAATTGCTGATTGGCTATCTGAGTAGGAGGAAGCTAAGGAAACTTAGGTATCCGGCCAGGCCCCTTGACTGCAGTGGCAGGTACCCCGCCCTGCATCTCTGGGGATGGTAGGAACGCCTGAGGGTCTGCCACATTCAGCTGTGCTGCGAGTTGTCGAGTTGTCAGGAGGGTCCTCCACTGGGACACTGGGCACCAGGGAAGACTGCAGCTTCCCCTACCTTAAGAACAGAGCAACATGGGATCACAAGGAGTACCCACAATCCTTCCTTCCTATTGGTAAACCTGCCACATTTCTAGGACAGAAAAGTAACCACGAGTCTGGCGCTTCACCGGGGGATACTGTCAGATGGCAGAAGACTCTGGGTATTATGGGGAATCCCTGCCCAGAGAAGCACCGTGAGAGGTCCCACATGGTCCCATGGGATCCCGTGGAGCCCATCCTCTCAGGCTGTATCCTAGAACAGAGCAGGAAAACTCACTGGTTCCACTGGTCCCCAAGACCTGCTTTCTACATGCACTTCGGTTGGAGAGAGAGAGTTGGGTTTCCCATCGGAAGTGGGATCTGCAGATGTCCTCTGAGGGAAGCCAGAGCTTCACCCTGTCCTCGGGAGCAGCTGACTTGGATGGCTTCCTCATGCCCGTAGGCTTCTGAAAGCCAAGAGCCCAAACAGTAACCTGACCCCATGTGTCCTCCCTGGAAATCTGGCCCGGGGAGGCCCTGAGTATTAGTGTCTCGGCTCCAGAAAACATAACTGACCCCAACTAGGGGATGAGGCGCTAGCATAGCCACCACTGCCTACGGGACATCTTTGGGGACCACTCAGCTCCCAGGATATAAATGGACACCACAGGACAGCAGCCTGCACTCCAGCAGAAGTAGGTCTTCACCTCCAGTTGGCTTTCCTCCTGTTCCTAATGAGAACATTTCATCCATTTATTCAGCTCATTCAGAACTCAGTGAGCCTAGTTTGGACTAGAATACAAGCTCCTGCTTTCCCAAAGTCACTGGAAGGAGGTGCAAGATTTGTGCTAGTGTCTCCCCGTCAGCGGCTACTGGGCCCACAGCATCCCGGGCTAACAGTCCACAGTAAGAGACCCAGATGAAACTCCTAGTATCAGCAGGAAGCTGAGGCGCTAGCTCCCAAAACATTGAGGGTGTTACATGAAGTGAGTCGGAACGAGTCCGCAGGAAGGGGGCAAAATAAACACAAATGCATCTGACCCTGGGAAGGATGCATGATGGGACACGGGCCATCTGTGCTGAGCTCAGGCCTCTCCCTCTCCTGGGGAGCCCAGGAAAAGATAGTTAAAGCGCAGAGGCTTGCATGGTGCGGCAGTACATACTTTAATCCCAGAATTCAGGGGTTGAGGCAAGCAGATCTCTGGAGTTTGGGATCAGCCTGGCTCCAGACCAAATAGGGCTGTCTCAAAACAAACAAAAATAAACAAAAAGCAATAAACAAACAGAGGCTTCTCTGGGGATCCCAGACACCTCCTGAATCTGGAGCTAAAGGCTTTCCCAGAAATGTCTGACACTTGGGCCTGTGAGATAGGCAGGCTAGGTTAACAGCTGGCTGCTAACTGGAAGGGGTAACGGCGAGGGGACTGTGGCTTCTCTCTGGCCCTCACCCTGACCTCTCCCTTTCTGACTTTCAGCCCATGACACGGGTCTCGTGACCTTACAAGTTGCCTTCAACAATCAGATCATCTCCAACTCGGTGGTGTTTGAGTACAAAGCCCGGGCTCTGCCCACGCTCCCTTCCTCTCAGCACGACTGGCTGTCACTGGACGGTAAGAATGGCGTTCTGGTCGCGTTGGGTACAGAGGGCCAGGAAGGGGTGTCAGGGTCAGCCACAGGAGGACCTGGGGAGTCCCCGCCCAGGCTGTGAGCGGCGTCTGGCCATCACTAGCCCCATCTTGGTCTCGGCCTCTCTTGGGAACAGATGAAGTACATGAGGCTGGCACTCCTGCCAAGGTGTCTGAGTGGTTAAACAAGCTCCCCAGGAGCTGTGAGGGCCCCACCAGCAAGCCCAGACCGCTCCTGTGTCTCTCCGCTGCTGCTTCTACATTGCCTACAGGAAGAAGAGGGGTCCTGGGGATACGGCCCAGCCCCACACCTCCTGGGGAAGTGGGCGGCGTGGGTGCCGTGGGAGCGCTCCGGCCCTGGCTCCGTTCAGATGCAAAGGCTTGGGCGGCCAGGCTGTGTGCCTGACTGACTAGCCAGGTCTCCTGGGGGGGGGCTCGCCGTTCCCATCGTTGCCCCAGCTTCTTTACCTACGCCCCATGAGGCTTCTCAGACAAGCCCAGGCTCATGCCTGTGCCTGAGAGAGTATCCCACAAAGGAGGAGGCAGGGCTTCCAGAGTCTCTGGCCTTGGCCTTGAGTTGATGCATAGGTTTCTTTCACCCAGGAGCAACAGAATCTCTGCAGAGAAAAAAAAATGGCAAAGACAGGCTAAGGGGGTCTAGGGTGAGAGGCCACCTGCCTTCCCCTACCTGGGTATGATGTGAGATGCCCTAGAGCTGGCAAGCCACTGGGTGGGGTTTTGCAGTGGCTACAAATCCAAGAGCTAGGCCCACATACCACGGGAGTCCGTGGTGGTGACACTCTATGGGGTACATTTGTTGGAAGCAGCAGCTGTCCCTGGTGTGGAAGGGCTCAGCACCACACACACGGTAGCCATGTTGCCGTCTGACCTCAGCCTTCCTCCTGCTGGCTGCTGGTTCATACCTACAGTATGTCCGGCCCAACCTTACCCCTGCCCCTGTCCCTCAGCCACAGAGTGCCTGGCAGCTGCCCCGGCCCATGAACCCTCAAGCTACTCCCAGAGGTGGTTTGGGGTCAGCAGGCATCCGCACCCTGGCTGCGTGCACACTGCCCGGGAGCACCGGGCTGGTCTTGGCAGCATCCCTGGCTGAGGCTGGAGCCAGTATGAGCTGATGACCTGCAGTATGTAACAGAGAAGGGCAGGGTGACCAGGGGCTCCTGTTCAGGAAATCCGGTTTCGGCTTTGCAGAACAAATGGGGAATGGAGCAGGAAGCTCTGCAGAGCCCTGGCTCTCCCGAGGCGACCCAGTTAGCCTCCCTAGGGTAGAACCTAAGGATCCGGGCACCCAGCGTAGGGCCCTGTCTTGAAGATGGAGTCTGTTTTGAAAGCAGCGTGTCAGGCTAGGCAGTGCCTTCGAGCATGCAAAACATTTGCTGCTCCCTGAAAGCCCAGAAAGCCAGGTATACCTGTTGGCGCTAGACTACCTCATACAAACACGGCCCTGGGTCCTAGGCCACATCAGGCCTTGGGGAGTGGATCTGCTGCCAAGTGGGCACCTACTTCCCAGCAGCCTCCTGATCCAATACTGAGTTCTCTCCTCTGCAGGCCTCCAAGCTGAAATTCCCCCAGCCCTTTGGCACAACACGGGGAGATGGCATCTGAGCAACACTGGCTTTGTGTTAGTTACCATCCAGGGCCCAGTTAGAACCCTAGCTCCACATACGGGGGTGCCATTCCGAGGGACCAGACTGGTCCTGTTTGGTTGGGGAAGGCCAGCCTGTTAGCCACCAAGACCCAGAAGCACTCCAGAGGGAC
The DNA here is from genome assembly GCA_026225945.1 of Cricetomys ansorgei. Classification (NCBI taxonomy): domain Eukaryota; kingdom Metazoa; phylum Chordata; class Mammalia; order Rodentia; family Nesomyidae; genus Cricetomys; species Cricetomys ansorgei. Next base: position 4,783,037 of record JAMJFZ010000484.1, read on the forward strand.
CTGGTGGACATTCCCTTCCCTTTGTTCTTGGCCAGCAGTTCTTTCAAGTAATGGGAGGGGAGAAGAGGTGGGGTCAGCGGGCTGTGAGACCCCACCTGGCTGACAATCCCGGAGCTTCCCGGTGCTTCTAGATCTCCTACATGAATGCGCATGGCTTGCCCACCATTTCACCCGTCTGAAGGTCCGTGGGGGAGGGGAGCAGCGCCGAGACGCAGCGCCAGGGGCATAATCTGCCCCAGTGCTGGAGACAGCAGAGACAGCCAGCAGGAGGGCGGGGGTCTCCCGGCCTCGCGCCAACCGGTTGGCTTTGGCAGTGAGCTTTGTGTGGAGGCAGATGCTGCAGCAGCCAGACAGTGGTAAGCCTCTCTCCTCCCCCCACCCCTCCCTCGGGTCTCCGCAGCTCAGTCTCTGTCGCGCCACGGTCACTGGGCACCTTCTCCACCACAGCTCACCAGACAGGGGGGGACGTGTGTGCAAAGGTGGGGGTGGGGGCGAGGAGACTGCGGCGCCGGGAGATCTGGGGCAACGCGGGTGGGAAGCGTGCGCGGTGCACACACGCACCCCGTCCCTCCGCGCGCGCACTCCCGCCCGGCGCGCGCAGCCGCAATGCGGGGTTTTTGCGTGCAGGGGCCGGTGACGCGAGTCCCGTGGGGTTCCAGGGCACGCCATCTGCCGCAGAACGGCGGGCGTTCGTAGGCAGAGCGCGCAGCCCCTCCTAGCAGGGGAAGGGGACGGGGATGCGCAAAAGCACGGCGGTGGGCGGGCGGGTAGCCTTGCTGTCCTTCCTGGCATCGCCCTCCTCCCCTGCCTCCGAGCCGGGGACTGTTTGGGGGACGAGGATTTCTGCCTTTACGGCTTTTAAACAATGGACTTGTTTACCAGGCTCAAGGCCAGGTGGGGGCGCCTGGTCCCGCAGCGCAGCGCACGGGCGCGCTCCAGGCGCGCGCACGCCGAGGCTGCGGCTCCGCCTTTGTCCCCGCGGCTGTCTTTGTCCCCGGTGTTCAGCCTTTGTCCGCTACGCAGCTTCTGTGTGCGCAGCCCCGCCCGGCGGAAAGCGGTTTTCTTCTAGGTGGGGTCCCGTGGCGCAGGGACTCCATGTTCCCAAACCTCCGCTAAGACAAGGCGGAGAGAATGGGCTCGCAGAAGTGGGGGGTTGGGGGGTGGGGTGCGCAGATGCCGCAGCGGAGAGCGTTCTGGACTGCCACACCTTCTCAAGACCTAGGGAGTTTTCTCCAGACCCGTTTCCTCCCTGGGCGCTGGGGACAAAGCCATGTCTGCTGAAGATCCATTACACAGGGCAGCCTGTGGACGTGTGGATACGTGGTTGTGTCACGAATGCGTGCACGGACGCCAGTGGGTGCAGAGAGGACTAAGGAAAACCAAGCTTTAATGCACCCTAGTGCTCCAAAGCTCCACGGAGGAAAGGCCACTCGAAGGCTGAGAGGGATGAAAGGAGCGTCCTGGGAGGAGAGGACAGGGGAGGAAAGCCTCCATCTTTGCCACTTTCCCCATTCTCCCGAGGTGATTCTCACAGGACCTCAGGGTAGTCAGAGCAATAGGGCACTGCTCCAGGCTGGAGGTAGGCAAGCCATGAGGTTTATTTCCCAGGAGACTGTTTGGGTAGGGCTTCTGGGATGTGTCTCCTCTGCCAGCCATGGGTCCAGTGGATACACACAGCCAGGGCTGTGCTGCGATCTAAGACAGTCTCATCTGTGCTTGTGTTCACAAAGAGAATGAGCCTGGGCTACCCACCACGCCAGTCCTGGAGCTGAGGAGGTGGTAAACAGACACTCTGGCCACAGACATTGGGGCACCTCTTGTCCGTGGAACCTGTGGGTGTAACCATCCGATTCTCCCGAAAGATGGGCTGAGAAAATTCCGGAGTTCCCTTCCCCCACTCTAACCTTGCCGTCTCCTTGAAACCTCACTAAGCTGCTTAGACTGTGTACTGCTTCTCTGACAGCTAAGAGAACTGCAATGAGACATGGATGCAGCTCCCCTGGGCTGGTCACCTGGATAAGTCTGCTGACTTCACCCTAGAGAGGGAGGGACCTTGTTGTCTCAGGGAAGGAGGAAGCTGGGGCTGGGAGCTCAAGCTTCCCTAACCAGGTGCCTGCTTTCCCTGCTGGCCTCAGTGGACTTCAGCTTACAGGGCAGAGAAGATTATTTTCTGAAGCACATATGTGCATACCCCTCCCCCAGCACCCTGGCTTTGGGCCGGCATCTGGAAGACCAAGACCCTGTCTAGAGAGAGAAATAAAAGCCAGATCTGTCCTCCCAGTTAAGTCTGGTCTGACCTGTCCCCTGTGCAAAGAGAAGGGAGAGGTTTGCTGCCCTCCAGGGCAGGGGTATCACACAGATGTAGATACACCACATGCAATCCTGAGACTTATAGACACATTGTCCAATCTAGAAGCTCTTCGTGCAGTCTGGCTGTGACATGTGATCCTGAGAGGCCTCGGGGGAACTTCTTCGCAAGATGGCCCTCTAGGGCCTACTGAAGATGGACCCAGGTCCTCCTAGACCAGTCTATGGCTCCCCCCACTGTTCACCCCATCATCCTCATCCTCATGGGGCCTGCTAGGTGACATGGGAGAGAACAGGCATGGGTCAGCAGAGACTCAGAACACTCCAAAGGTGTCATTTCCCCTCCATTCACACAATGGAGTAACAGACAAAGTGAATCTTGTAAATTACAGTATAGAATACAGTGCTCCCAAAAATGTGTTTCCTTGTTAAGAAGGGTCTCACTATGTAGCCTTGGCTGGCCTGAAACTCACTATGTAGATCAGGCTGGCCTAAACTCAGAGACCCATCTGCCTCTGCCTTCCAGTGCTAGCATTAAAGGTTTGGGCCACCACATCCAGTCTGCAAGAATTTTTAAGAGAAGACAACAAAGGACTGGAGAGATGACTCAGTAGTTAGGAACACTGATTACTCTTTCAGGGGTCCTGGGTTCAGGTGAGCAACCACCTGGTGGCTCACAACCATCTGTAATGGGATCAAATGCTCTCTTCTGGCATGCAGAAGATACTTGCAGATAGAGAACTCATATAAATAAAATAAATAAGTCTTTTTTAAAAAATAATTTATTTTTATTTTATGCACATTGGTATTTTGCCTCCATGTCTGTGTGAGGGTGTCAGATCCCCTGGAACAGGAGTTACAGACGGGTGTGAGCTCCATGCGGGTGCTAGCAATTGAACCTGGGTCCTCTGGAAGAGTAGTCAGTGCCCTTAACCTCTGAGCCACCAATAAATAAATCTTAAAAAAAAAAGAAAGGAAAGAAACGACAACAATGCTTGTCTTGACCCAGCGAGCAGCTTTGAATGCTAACATAGTTAAAGCCTGCAGGTCCAGGATCATTCTCTCCTGCCTCTAGAGACTCTCTAGACTTACTGTCACCAGAGCTGGCCAGTAAGTAAGCAAAGGCCAGTGAGCGGCTAATGGCCCCGCCTGGAGCTTTCCAGCTCTACCTGGAGCGGGCTCTGAGCAGTGCTTGTTAGTATGTGGATACAGTACACTGCTTCTGTGTGTAGCAGTGAGCTGGGCAAAGGCAGCAGGATTGGTTTGAGCCGGTCCTACTAGGTCTTGGAGCTGAATGGCAGGAGTGTTCCTCTGGGCCCAGCCACTGTCTTGCTCCTTGCCGTCTCCTCATTGTCTGCCCTGTTCTTTGTGGGTGCACATCACAGGGTGGAGGGGGGGAGCGGTTTCCTTTCTGTTGCCGTGATAGAACACTCTGACCAAAAGCAACTTCCGGGAGGAAAGCATGCATGTGGCTTAGACTTTTAAGTCGCCATACACCGTCATGGATAGTCAGAGCAGAAGCTCAAGCAGGAGCAGAAAAGCGTCTTGCTGGCTCGTGCCTAGCCAGCTTTCTTTACAGCCCAGGACCACCTACCTAAGGGATGATGTTGCCCAAAGTGAGCTGGGTGCTCCTACATCAATTACCAATCAAGGCAATCCCTCACAGATGTGCCCACAGGTAATGTGATCTGATCTGGGTGATCCCTTAATTAGAGCCCCTCTCAGGTGACTCTAGGCTGTGTCAGGTTGGCAGTCAGAGCTACCTAGAACAGGGATGCAGGTCCGAATGCTTGGGCCTCAGTGCTCTGTTGCATGCTTTCTTAGCACTGAGGGTGAGAATCATGTCAGTATCCGGGCGGGCAGACCTTCTTGGCTATTAAGGCTCCTTTGTCAACCATCTGTTGCTCCTGTACCTGGGACCAAGGGAAAGTAAACTTCCTGTTGCTAACGCCTGGAGCCACACTAAATGGCTTTGTACAGAGCTTCTTTCCTCTGTGGCTTCTTCTCTGTGTTCTGTAAGTGCCCGTGTGGCTTCCTTTCTTCCTTTGCGCACCTTCCCCAAGGACTCAGCCCCAGCTTCGGCTCCCGGTGTCATCTCCCAGGATGCTTTTTCTCATAGCTGTGACCAAAGGAAGGATTTTTGTTGCTGTTGTGGTTTCAGAGGATTTTATTCCGTCGTTGTGGGAAAGGCACACATGGTGCTGAGGGCTTAAGATGGTGGCCAATCAGGAAGCAAAGGGCCGAGGCCAGGACTAGAGGCAGATACAACGTTCAGGGCTTTCCCCCAGCAACCTGCTCGTAGCCGGGCCGTGTGTCTCAAAGGTTTCATAACCTCCCCAAACAGCACCACAGGCTGGGCACTCGGGATTCAAACACAAGAGCGCAGTACGTGATGACCACTCCTCAGTGTGTCTTCCGGGTCTCAAAGGAGACGGCGCCGTTCAGACTGGTCTTGGGGAGTGGTGTGTGCCCAATGGGACTCAGACCCATCTTCATGATGCTTCCTATTCCCCACCCTTCTTTCTGGCCCTCTTGATAAACCCCAGAAGGATAATGGACCCCTGCTCGCTCCCTCCCCCATGTACAGGCTGCAGCCCGGCACCTTTCTCTCTCTTGTTTCGTTCATGCTTCTGCTTCTCCCCATCCCCAACATGGCTGTCATGTAGCCCGAAATAGTCGTGCATGTCCTAGCCCGTCTCCTGGCCTCCTTCCCCGGAGCCATTCATCCTTCCATCATCCAGTAAATATGTGCTAAGCCTCTGCAGGGTGCCAGGCACTGGTCTTAACTCTCCTGGGGGGGTTTATATTCCAGTGGGGAGAAAGAAAAAACAAACAACAAAAAAAACAAGTTATAGATTAAAACACCAGCTGGCCATGAGACCCTTGAGCCCGCTGATCTGGGAGAGGGTGCCAAGCAGGTGTTTTAGGTTGGGGGATAAGACGGTCACCCATGTGAAGGTGAGCTATGGGTGAGGAGACAGAATTCTGCTCACAGGAGGAACATCTGAGGCAGAAGGATGCTCAGGAACAGAGCCCAGAGTGGGAACTAGTGGGGTATGCTGGTGTCCTGGGAAGAATAAAGGAAGGGTAAACGGAGAAGGGAAATGCGGGGAGAATCAGAGAAGCTGGCAGTGCCAGCCACATGAGGACCACCGTCCAATGTAGCACGTAGCTGAAACGTCATCCTAAGATCAGTCAGGAGCTGCCACAGAAGAGGAACCCATGCTCAGGTGTGCTAAGTGGGTGAGGTGGCATGATGTGCCTGGGTGTGTGCTAAGTGGGTGACGGGACGTGTCAGGTGTGTCCACCGCAGCTGCTGTTTGGAGAATGCACCGTGCGTATCTCCATCTTCAGGCTCCCTTCCCAGAGTCTAGAACATCAGTTTAGGCAACAGAGGATAGTGACTCTGACAAAGCTCGTAACAATCTCCAGAGACACTGGCTTAGAGTGATATTTGGAGGTAAAATCAGGGACCTGCTGTGATTCAGATGTCAGATGAGAAAAGGGACTCACTGGTTTGATGCCTGGATTTGGGCCAGAGGACTGGCGGCTCCTTTCCTGAGATGGAGAAGTATGAAGAAGCACATCTGGGAGCCGGGGAAATGTGGAATTTGCTTCTGGTGTGGCTAGGCAAAACACCATGGTCACAGACCACGGTCACAGCCAGCTTTGAAGGTCTGGAGACAGTGGAGAATGAGATACGGAATAGGTGAGATTTGGGAATCACGAGCTTATGGGTAGTGTTACGGTATGTCATGTGATTGCTCCATGAAAGGTATAGAAACAGAAGCTGTGGTGGTAACCATCATAACCATGGACTGGACTGATGATGGTGTACCCCTTTAATCCCAGCATTCAGAGACAGAGGCAGGCAGATCTCTGAGTTCAAGTCTGGCATGGCCTACAGAGCGAGTTCCAGGATGGTCAGGGCCACAGAGAAACTCTATATTGAAGATAAAAACAAACAAACCACAGGCTGGCCTAGCACTTACCCATAAGCAGAGAAGGAGCCGGCCAAGAGGCCGTGCAGCCAGCGAGATGGAAGGAAGAAGACCTGGTGGATGGGATCCCAGGAGGCTGAGAGAAGAAGGCATTTCAAGAAGGTCTTGGTCATCCATGCCCAGTGCCAAGTGAAGAAGGAGAACATTCCAACCAGGGGGACCATGTGTTGGAAGAGTCTAGATGAGTCAAGGGAAGACCAAGCAGACCAACTCAGAGCAGTACCCGAAGAATTCAGACATGATGGTGCCAAGCCTGTCTCAGCTCAGATCTGCAGCCTGGGGAGGACACAGAGGGCAGGAGCCACCGAGGCTCACCTGGAAGGGAGGTCCTGCACCTCCCACTGTTCTAGCCCTCTACTGCACAGCTGGAGGGAAGAATTCAGCTTCTGCATCTCCCACCTTGCATCTGTTTGGTGGCTCTGTGGTTCCAAACAAGGCAGCCTCTTAGTCCTGCATCTGCCCAGAGTTCCAGAGGGGCACCCTCCTCATTCTTCCCATAGGGATCTGGAGTTGAACTCAATTCAGGAACAAATGATGATTCGTCCCCACCCAAGCAGCATGTCAACGTCAGACCAGGAACACAGCTTGTACGTGGCCACCGGATGCTGCTGGGGTGCAAGGATCCTGCAGGTCGGAAGGTTGCCCACAAGCCTACAGACTGAACAGTCCATGCCGCCATCTGGCTGGCTCCTGTGGGCTTTCCCGGGTCAGGCTCCAATAACCCATCTCTCCGAGAAAGTATGGACGTGCTGCTCTGTAGACACAGGACAGAGAGAAATGGCCCTGAGACCAGGAGCCTGGAGAATGCCAGCCACAAGGAAGCAAAGAGGCAGGATGCAGATTGGGACCGCTTTGTGAGGAAGAAGGAAGGAGACACCTCACAGGCAGTGCATCTCCAGGCAGGGCTGAGGGGACAGTGCTCAGCCTCTGCCTGGAGCCAAGGCGGAAGCCTGTCCTGTTCAAAGCGCCTAAAAGCACACACACACACACACACACACATGTCTGTGACACCAGGACATTCCAAACAGTCTCTGATAGGCTGCAGACCAGCTTCCTACACTGCAGTCACAGCCCACTGTAAGCTATCCACTGACATGAGCTGTTTTAAAAAATGTTTTAGATGTTTTTAAAAAGCCAGCACAGAGCGAAAAGCATCAATATAAGAGAAGCAAACCTGGGACCCATCTGAAGGACGTGTGGGCCTCAGAAGGGCAGTGACTGGGAACCAAACCATGGCTGATCAAAACGGAAGCCTCCTAATGGTCCCCTCTGCATGATGTTCCCTCTGCCTGCTTCCCCTTCTCCGCCCCACAGCCAAGCATTCCCATGCCCCAGGAGACATGAAGACAGATGAGAAAGAAGCTTCCTAGAAGCCCAGAGTTCCTAGCAACGTATGTTCTAGTTTCTTTACGAAGGTCAAAGGTCATGAGAGGTGACCCGGCTGAATAAGCTGATGGTCTTTGCCAGCATTCACACCAGCAAGAGAGATGAAACCTGGCTGCCACCCTGGGCCCCAGGTGCCATGTGCCAAGGGGCCAGCTCTGTCATCAGCGGATGGGGAAATCCCCGGTGGAGGAGGCCTCTCGGGGACTTTTCTCCTTCTGAAACCTGAGTTGTGTGGCATGTGAGCAGAGGCCTCTGCCCCACGGTCTCCCCCAGCTTGGTGGTACTTCGGAGAGTCAATCAGAGTCAATTCACTGGCACCAGGCTGCATTGATTGGTTTGGGGACCCATAGAAGAGCCGTCAGTCTTCTGAGTCTCAGAGTGACCGTCATTGCTGCTGCCCAGCCAGCCCTGCCCCAGCCACAAAGAACCCCTCTGGGGACGCTGAGACTTTCCAGCAACCTTCCAGGTCCTTATTCACAGGAGGGGACTCAGACACCGGAGCGAGCAGGTGGTGCAGACAGCGTGGACATGGTGACCCTCCTCCTCCTGACCTCCACACTATGAACACCTCCTCAGCCTCCCCTGAACCCCGAGGTGCTGCCCGAGAGGTGACCCCTGAGCTTGGAGCATGCTCTGTCCTGTGCTCCCTCTCACTGCTCCGTGAAGAAAGTGTCTTATTCTGCCTTCCCATAATACTTTGTAAATTGCATCATTAACAGTTTTCTCTTTGAAATTATTTACTGGAGTGGAGTGTGTGCCGACGAGGTGCCAGGTCCTATCCCGGCACCTGGGTGCTGGGCATCGGAGCAGGTGAAGACAGGCTCCTCCCTGATGAGCCAAGCTTGCCGAGCTTCCCGTCAAAGTGGAGGAAAATTCTGACCAGAAACTCAGGATGCCTATGATGGGGATTCCTCCATGAAGTCTAGGAGGGATTTGCTGAAGAAATGACCTTTAGAGAGATCAAGAGGAAGACTCCATGAAGACAGAAGACAGGAAGGTTCCGGGCCAAGCCAGCAGCATACACAGGATCCCTGTGATGGGAGGGAGGAATTGGCAAAGTCCGGGAGATGGGAGAGAGGCGGTGGGGGGGTCAGGTGACTGGGGCGATCAGGGGCAGATCTGAAGAGGGTTGTCTTTATCCTAAGAAGAGGGAAATCACCCACTGGGGCTTAAGAGGCAGTGGAATGCCAGGTCTTGCTTTTGGGGAGTGCACATGGCCTCTGTGTAAAGGACGGATTAAAGAAGCATCGAAGCACACGAAGTAGACCAGTTACTCGTTCCGATACAAGATGGTGGTTCTGAGAAGAGAGCACAGGGTCAAGAGACACTGAGGGGGGTGACATCAGCAGGACTTGTGGGTGGATTGCCTGTAGGCTCCATGCCACTCACCCTGGAGGACTGCTCGTGAGTTCGGTGGAGCCCTGTTGAGGGGCCTTTGGGATGTTTAGGAGAAAAGTCAGTTGGTGGCAAGTGGACATAGACTCAGAGCCCAGGGAAGCTGACAAACAGGAGATAGGCCGAGTGTCTTCATGAGGTGGTGCTGGAAGGAGTCAGTGAACATGGATGAAGCAGATGATGGCAATGATTCGGCCGGGTCCCGAGCACGGGGATTTGTATCTTAATTAGCACTAACAGCATCTGCCACAGAGAAGCTGGGATTGTAGCAGGTCTCAAGGATTGGTTCTTTGAGGGATGGATGAGTGGGTGAATTGATGGATAGGTGTGTGAGCATTCCAATAGATGGATGGGGAGGAAGGTGAGTGGATGGGTGGGTGGGTAGGTAAGATGGGTTTGTGGGTGTAGGTGGGGGGTGAATGGGTGGTGGGTGGATAGGTAGATACAATGGGCGGGTGGGAGTGGGTGGAGTGGGTAGATGAGGGGATGGGCAGATGAACAGATGGAGGGTGACCCCATGCTGTCCTGCAGTCTCCATCCTCACCGTTTACATTAGTTTAGGAAATAGCAGTCTGACGTCAGAACCAGGCTGGAGAAGGTGTCTGCAGGAGGACTTCCCTGGCCCCCTGTGACAGGAGCCGCAGGTTCAGAGGTCTCTCAGAGCCCTCGACAGATGACTAGAGGGCTCGCGCACTCGCCGGATGTCTCGAGTCTTGTGCTGTAGCGTGTTTCCACAGAAGGGTACCGATTATACTCAGACACAGCCGCTGCGCATCCGTCTAGCAGGGAACCAAACGTGTGGCTTTGGTTTCCTTCCGAGCAGGTCGTCATGAGCAGCGTTGTCTTCCCGGCGCTGATGTGTGACAGAGAACTGCCAAGAAAGAACGCTCGCTAGAGCCTTAGCCTTCGTAGTTTTTGCTGAAGCTGTATCGCACCAGCCCCAAAGTCAGTGGATACTGTGCGTACGGCACTAGGGCACGCTGCCGAGCGCTTGGCATGGTATGGCTGGACTATCCTGCGGTCCAAGACCCCCCCCCCCACACACACACCCGTACAACCAAAACACTGAGCAGGTGCGGCATTCCAAGGGCTCAGAGACCATCTCCCAGCAGGCGAGGAGACGGTGTGTGAAGTGCATCTTTCCCTCCTCCCCGTAAGTCCTCCCCGGCCTCCTCTACCCCTCGCTCCGCAGATTCGATTGTTTGGGTCTGTCTTCACGGAGGGAAGAAAGGGTGTTGCAGATCGCTTGTGTTGTCACCTGTTTTTAAAGCATTGGCCCTAGAAAGGCTTTTGTCTAGCATTGTGTGGCTCTTTGGGGACACATTTTACCCAGAAACATAATTTGAGTGAATACTTTGTCTGCTACGGACAATATCGTGCGCGGCTCAGTTTTTCCTGGGCGGGGATGTGAAACCTAATGGATTGTGGATCAGACTACCTAGATGTGGAATTAAACGGGAAGCTTCAGGGGCACTATTAGACAGGGTTATTACCCAAATAAATCACTCCAACCGCGTCTTCCAATTACTCATCTGCGCAGTGACCCTGGAAGGAACCCAAAGCTCACTTCCTTCCTCCAGACAACACCCCTGGCTGGAGCGACATCTCTGCTCTCCTAAAGGGTCCTTCAGGCAGTAGGCTCATGACCAGCTTCTCCCCCTGCCTGCTGCCCCTTCTCCCTGTCCTCGAGCTGGGGACCCATGAGCCTGGGATGCACCACAGTTATTACCCCCTCCTGTGTGGCTGACCTCAAGCAGCTTCTCTCTGACTTCCCCAAACGCTGATGGGAATGGATCTGGCTTTGCAAATGGTAACCAGCTGGTTTAGATGTGAAAAGCCTCCCACTCAGTAAGTCATCTTTCAGGGAAACCAAACACAGAGGTGCAACTGTCAGCCATCTTTTACCACGGAACCAGTTCAATATGATGCCTAAAGCATCTGGTGGTATTCATTGTAACACCCAGAAGGCTGCGCATGGGCGATCCAGCAACAGCTACAGCCAGGGAGTCAGAGTAGGAGGCTGTAAACAGGGCCTGGCGGGGGGGGGGGTTGGAAATCACTGATGATCTTGTACTTGTTTGTTTTGAGACAATCTCACTCTGTAGCCCAGGCTAGCCTTGAACTTGCTGCAGTGCAGGGGCTCAGCTCAGAGCTGAGCAGACTGATGCATTTTGAGAGCCCTTCTACCTCCCCTTTGGAATGCGTCAGGAAAGAGCAAGCTCTGGGTAGAGAAGAAAGGAGTAGAGAGGGCTGGAACTCTAGGTATCTCCCTCCCCCACCCCACCCCTGCACAGAGCAGAGCACCCTGTCTCACTGTACTCTTCTCCTGTTCTTTCTGTAGTTTTTGGATCTTTTTTCTTCCCCTCCTACCCTCCTTCCCCCATATCCTTCTTTTTTCTCCTTCCTTCCTTCCTTCCTTCCTTCCTTCCTTCCTTCCTTCCTTTCTTTCTTTCCGCCCCCTCTTTCTTTTTCCCCCCGCTGCTGTTATGGAGTAAGCCCAGGGCGGCATGTGGGCTGGGTGCGTGCTTATCTCTGCACTATAGACCCTGTCCAACATTTTCATTTTTCGTTCCCAGTAAGAAAGTGAATGGGGCTCACCTATCTGACACTTGGCACTGGTAGCATTTCGAGTCACCTGAACAGGAATTAAAACCAAGAGGGCGTGTGGATGGGGTGTTTCTTGTTCCCAGGGCAATCCAGGGTCATCCGGCCGCTATCTCCGGCTGGAGGGCAGTCCTGGATTACAGTTTAGGCCACACAGGTGTGGAGTGACTAAGGAAAGGGGGCAGCAGAACCAAACAAAGCCCTGACTAACGTTAGTCCCAGAGCCTGGAGCTGTCACCTTAGGGGGTGTGGCCACATGGACAGGGGCCACTGTGGAGAGTGATCATGGTGTCAGAAAAGCCAGCAGGTGTGGCGGGGGCACACAGATGTGACACACCCATGCTTTCCCTGGCACACGCGTGCTTTGCTTGGTAATACACCTAGAGTGTCTGCAGAGGCCCTGAACTAAATCTGTCTCTGCCCCTCCCCCAGGTGCTGGTCTAGCTGGCGTTTCATAGGTGTCTGATGGCCACTGTGAGGACAGGGATTCCAAGGTGGCTGCTGATCTAAGTGTCCAGTCTTCTGACTCTGCCATCAACTTCTCTTTCGTCAGACCCCCACTTTTTTATTTGTTTGTTTTGGTTTTCAAGACAGGGTTTCTCTGTTGTAACTCTGTCCTGGAACTCACTCTGTAGACCAGGCTGGCCTCAAACTCAGAGATCCTCCTGCCTCTGCCTCCTGAGTGCTGGGATTAAAGCCATGCGCCCCCACCACCCGGCTCAGACCCCCACTTTAAAAAAAAAAAGAAAAAGAAAAAAAAGGTATCTGCTTTATAAAGCATGCACATAATGGCAGCTTTAATCCATGCATTTGTGTGTGTGTGTGTGTGTTGTTTTTGAGACATGGGGGTCTTACTATGTAGCTCTGGCTGTCTTAGAACTCACCGTGTAGAACAGGCTGGCCTTGAACTCACAGATTGGCCTCCCTCTGCCTCTGTGACTAAGGGATGCACCACAAGTGGCTGACATCTCTGGATGTATCTCTCTTATGGAAAAGTGGTGTCTGCACGGTTGTAGGTGCCCCCAGGGTCCTCTTGGAAGGCTCATCTGGGGTTCCTGCCTTGTGCAAAGGTCAGCTTCAGCTTTGGGCCTTGTGGTGCTCTCACACCTCAAGCCCCAGGCCCCAGAAGGACTGAGAAGGGTGGTCTCTAATTTGAAGAAGGAGCCAAAGGGGAGAAGGACCAGCGAAGCCTCCATACTGGCACAGAGGAGCCTGGGAGCTCCCTGCCCAGTAAAGCAAAGCACAAAATCGTAGGGTTGGGCTGAGCTTGTCTTACCTGATGCAGTCCCTCCTGGGTGGGGCTTTTGAGCTAACCTACAGTGTGCTAAAGAGGCTGGGCCTGGACCCTCTGACCCCAGTTTCTCCTGTAGGGCCACAGAGTAGTTAGGGTGACTCTCCTCCATCTGTGTAAGATTGCCAGCCGTGGCCAAGGCATCTGCCAGCTCCTGCCCACAGCCACATGGAGGCAAGTTTATTTTAGTAACATAGGAAGTGGGGGAGGGTCTGTTGCCCCAAGCGATGGTGTCATCCCCGGCTCTGGTCCATGAGCCTTACGGAACACCGGCCAGGCCCCAGGACTTTCCTTGATAGTCATTTCATTCCATCTTGAACCTATCGCTAGGAGCCGTTTCCATCTTCATTCTAACGAGGCAAAAGGGGTCTCAGAACTTGTCCTACACGACAGGCTGGGGACGGCAAGCCAGGGCACCTCGCCCTCAGCCCCCAGGGTAGCCATCCTTATCGGCTTCCGCTTGCTGCTCCTGGAGAGAGCAGTCTCTGCACAGCCCCTCGCTTGACCGTGGATTAACAGCCATGGACTTTATCCTTCACTGTAACCCTGGGGCTTGGGTGCATTGGGAATGGGTGAGTCCAGAGAAGCTACTCAGGAGAACAGGTTAAAGGTGGTTTTGCACTTGTCCATGAAAAGAAATCTGCATGTTGTCACTTACGGAAAGCGCCTCTCTTCTTACCTCTTCTCACCTCCTTGTTACCAAGCCCACAGCCTTCCCAGGCTGATGCCCATCAAGGCAGGCAACGCCTTTCTTCCCCATTGTCCACTGCCTGTGCTGGCTGGATGTATTGCTGGAAACAGGCCACCCCACAGCCAGGGAGCTCAAAATAACGCACATGCATGTATCATCTGGGCACCGTGGGCTGGTCAGGCTCACATGTGCAGCTGCCCTCATAGGACTGGTCCCTTGGCATCCAGGTTTCCTACAGGGAGGCCCAGAGGTACCAGCTGTCAGGTCAGGTTGCTTTACAAAGTCCATCGAGTTCTAGTCTGACCTCATTTTACCCAGGAGGAAAGGGTGCAAAGTAAAGGGAGAAAGAGGCGGCCACACAGGAACCTCATGTTGGAACTGGATCCCAAACTCAGGCTATGAGCCCAAGCCAGGCCCTGCCTCCTACTGAGCAGTCCACAGGCCCTGAGCAAGGACTTGGCAGAGCACTGGTGGTCTATAAGCCCCCTGTAGTGTCCCCAAATCAGCCGCCCACTAGGCTGTTGAAAGAGACCTAAGTTTAGGATGGTTCTCTAAGACCCAGGAGGCCATCACGGTAACCAGGAGTTTGGAAAATCAGACCACCCGTGGCTTTGCCCACACCCTCCAAAAGTACTGTTAGAAATGGCCCTCATCTGGCCTGCTGCTCCAAAAGTCGCCATCATGTGACTACCCTGAGGAGGGTAGTCTTTGCTCTTCATCGAGAAGTCCTAAAGCAGAGCCCTGTTTATCTAGAGCAGGTGGTTTTCAACCTGTGGGTTATGCACTTTTGGGGGCCGAACGATCCTTTCGCAGGGGTCGCCTGAGACCATCTGCAGATCAGATACTTACATTACAATTCATAACGGTAGCAAAATTAGAGTTATGAAGTAGCAACAAAAATAATTCTATGGTTGGGGGTCACCACAGCATGAGGAGCTGTATGGAAGGGTCACAGCGTCAGGAGGGTTGAGAGCCACTGTTCTAGATTCTTTCTCTGCTTTCCCACGCACAGGTCTGGACACGAAGGACTCATTGAGCAAGGTTAGCCTTGAGCCCTCCTGACCTGAGCCCTCCTCCTAAGGTCCAGTCTTCTTTTTAGGTCTTAGACTTACTACTGTTTCATGTGTGTGTGTGTGTGTGTGTTTCACCATTTTTAAATTATTTTTTATTAAAATATTATTTTAATATTATTAGCATACCACTTCTTTTAATTTTTAAAAGTCTTTATTTTTTGTATATAGTGTTTTGTCTTCATGTATGTCTGTCCACCATGTGGCTGCCATGCCCTCAGAGGCCAGAAGAGGGGTTCCCCTGGAATGGGAATTATAGATGTTTCTGAGCTGCCATGTGGGTCCTGGGAATCGAACCCAGGTCCTCTGAAAGAGCAGCCAGTGCTCTTAACCCCGAGCAGCTTTCCAGTTTCATACTTAATTGTTTAAAGTACACAATTCAGAAGTCCCTAGTATATCCACAGGGTTATTCAGTCCCCAGTAGAAGCTTCATTCTAGATCATTTTCACCCCCCAGAAGAAATCACCATGCTCATTTAGCAGTCGTCCTCCATCCCTCCCCAGCTCCCATCTCCGAGCCCGGCCCCAAACAACTAGTAGCCTACTTCGTCTCTATAAAGCTGCCTGTCCTTGGCATTGCCTGTAGACGGGATCAGACAACGTGAGGCTTGAGGCTGGCTTTCCCCCCACCCAATCTAACGCTGCCTTCTGGGTTCATCGGGTTGTAGTGTGTATCTGTCCTTCCTCCCTTTCTATTCCAAACAAATGTCCACATGTGCAAACATCTGTCTTCGTTTCTCTTGGGTTTATACCTAGGAGGGGAATTTCTGGGCCATCTGCGTTCCCACCAGAAGCGCTCTTGAGTTCTGCTCCTTCCTTGCCAGCTCTTGCTGCTGCCTCGTGGCTGTCTTTGCTGGGCTCCTTTGCTGTTGTTTTGCTTTTTCAGACAGCCATCTCACTATCTAGTCTTGGCTGGCCTGGAGCTTACTGTGAGGGTCTGGCTGGCCTCAGACTCACAGAGATCCACTCGCTTCTGCCTCTCAGGTGCAGTGCTGGAATTAAAGGTCTAGTGCATTGTGGTTTTGATTTGATTTCTCAGTGACATCGATTTCACCAGAGGCCGAACATTGCTCATGTCTCCACTGGTCATTTGTTTATCTTCTTTGGGAAAAAACAAACAAACAAACAAACACTCATTTAGATTCGTGACTCATTTAAAAAATTGAGTTATTTGTTCTTAAATTTAAGCTGCAAGAATTCTTGATTTTAGACGGAAGACCCTTACTAGATGTTCAGTTTACAGACATTTTCTCCTTTTCAGTGAATTGCCTTTTCTCTCTGCAGTGGTATTCTCTGAGCACATTGTGTTTAACTTTCCTAAAGTTCAGTTTATTTACTGTTCCTGTGATGGCTTGTATTTTTGAGATCATATTTAAGAAACCAAGCGCAAACTCCAAAATCATCAAGACTGGCCGCTAAGATGTTTTGAGGAGTTCTACAGTTTGGGCTCTTACAGATTTTGTTGTACTGTGGGTTAATTTGTATATTGTGTATAACGTCCTTACCGTATACAGGGCCCATTAAAAAGGGCCCGCTTTCATTCTTTTGCGCGGGGAATCCAGTTGTCCAGCCCATGTGTTGGACAGACTCTTTCTCTCCAATATCTCGCCTTACCACTACTGCTGCTATGTTTTTAAGACATAAATATGCACATTGCACTTACTTAATGTTTAATTTCAAGGTTCTTTTAAAAGAGTTTATGTGTATATTCAAGTGCCTGCTTGTATGCATGTGCACCACGTACATGCCTGGAATCTGAGAAGGCCAGAGGATGGCGATGGATCCCCTGGAACTGAATTACAGGCTCTTGTGAGCCACCTTGTGGGTGCTGGGAATTGAACCTGGATCCTCTAGAAGAGCAGTCAGTGCTCTTACCCGCTGAGCCATCTCTCCAGGCCCTTACTTATGTTAATGTTCACTTTGTTCCTGGTTTGTTTGTTTTTTTCCTTTCATTTATTGGAAGTTGGTCAATCCGGAAGCATACTCGACTGTTACCAGATAGGAGAGGTTAGACTGGGCGACAGGAACAGTTCAACCGCTCGATGTCAGCGGTTTGTTAGTCATACTTCAGGTCCATGCCTGTTGCTGGGAGAGCTCTAGCAGTGATCCCTAAGGCAGACAGAAGCCGCCAGTGTACCATCATCAGGGCCGAGGAAGTGAATGTGGTGAGCACATCACTGGCTCTTCAAAGTTCTATCTGTAATCTCTTTCTACCTTTCATTGGCCAAAAAATATCACATGGCCGCATCTAACTTCGAAGGATTCCAGCCAGGGCCAAGCATCCCTAAGGATGGCAGCCGGGAATGTGAATGGTCATTTGTTTCCCTGGAGTGTACCGCACAGAATCAGCTGACTTGGCCTTTCTGTTGTGCCCCTGAAACTTTAACCATTGTAAAGAAACTCACTCCTCTTAGAGTAATTTCCAGACTGCTCCTTCTTTAAGTGCCTGGAACATGACGGTGAAATGGATCCAGTTTCAGACCCTGAAATCCAAGTGTGCTGCTTGCCAGCTGCCTCATCTGCAGCAAGTTACCGCCTTCTTGAAGCCTTTGTCTTCCTCTCTGTCCTACTTGCAGGAGAATGACCAGTAATGGACCTGGGTGCCGGGCACAACGGCAGCAGATAACATACACTGGATGAACTGTGGTTCCCTTCTTCCCCGTAGCATTTAGGGTCCCCAGTGAGCAGAGGTCGGGCTAAGATTACAGCAGACTGTTATCTGCCTAAGGGACAAAAACTGCATCTGGTCCGGGTCCCACCAAGTGGCCTCACAATAACACATGAAAGCTTTCCTTTTCTCCACTTCAGAAAATGACCCAAGTGCAATCAAAGCCCCATAAAACACCAGTGTAATGATGTGCTTGAGTCGCCCTTTCATCTTTTAACTTAGAACACAAATACCCACAAGGAGCAGCTAGGCACCTGCGGGCATTTGTTTGCAGCATGCTGTCAGGGCTCTGAGTTAGCTGCAGAAGCATTCCCACTCACCCGGCTCCACCCGACTCCTGTGCCATGGCCAAGGAGGACTCTCGTGTCCATGGTGCAGCGGGGACTCAGAGTGGCAGGAGGTGCCTTCTAGGAAACTACACCCCCAGAGGAGCAGTGGAGGGACATTCCTTCCGCAGGCTGCCTAGATAGAAAGCTCAGGCCCGCAGCCCCCCAGCCGGGACA
This sequence comes from Cricetomys ansorgei, assembly GCA_026225945.1. Classification (NCBI taxonomy): domain Eukaryota; kingdom Metazoa; phylum Chordata; class Mammalia; order Rodentia; family Nesomyidae; genus Cricetomys; species Cricetomys ansorgei. Next base: position 4,800,952 of record JAMJFZ010000484.1, read on the forward strand.
GGAGTACTCAGCCAAGCCTCCTTGCTGCTGCAGCCATTGACCCCCACGTAGGCCATGAGACACAGAGCTGGTGGAAGGGGAGGAAGCATCACTCACAGACTCCCGACGGTCTCTCCCTGGGCAGCTGGGACACCCGGATCTTAACTTCTGGGGAACCGTTTCTTAGCTCGGTCCTGGTGCCGGCATTCCCTGGCATGTTGGAGCACAGGGCAGGTGTGGCCCCTCGTGTTCATCTCATTCACGCAGTCTGGGTGTTGCTCACAGTCGATGTAAAGCAACCCCACAAGTAGCACAGCTACACTGTCACAGCTGCACTGTGGTACTGTCCACAAAGGGCTGCTTTGCTGGCCTTGAAGATCTCTATGAATGCACGGTATACATATGGAATAACGCACAGATCATTATGTACAAACTACCACTGCTCAGGCCAACATCAGAACATCCCTTGAAATTCAGAAACAACAGCCTCTTAACTTGTAGTTACTGCTCCGAACACTCAAGGTACCCGGATTTAGTTAAGGAAGCAGCAATAGCTAACTTCACGGAATGTTCATGCTGTGCCTCCAATCACCTCTTAACAGGTGCCCAAGAGATAAGAAGAATCAGAGCACAGGTCCTTGAGTAGCAACTGATGGCATCTGACTCCGAATTTGGGCAGTTTGCATCCAAAGCTAAAGTGTCCCTGACCACCGTCCATGCACCGTGCCCCTTAGCCAGAGGCAGAACCCACTCACGGTGTGCTGCAGTTCCAGAATTGACAGTGCTGTTGGCATGGTTCTGCCCACATGCAGGGAAAAGCACTAAGGGTACCGTGAGGTTTGAGCCAAGCCTTATGGATTGACAGAAGTTACCCTAGCACATGAAGGGGAGGGAGTTGGGAAGTTGTGGGGCTCCTGCGCAGGACCAGTCGAGGCTGGTGGACCTGGTCGGAGTGTAAAGTTGATGTGCAGTCCTGATTGCCGGAGAAGACTTCCTAACGAGACGTGCCGTGTTCGGTCTGTGGTCAGCCCACTTCCTTGCCTTTTCTGCTTTAGAACTGTGAGCACGGGATGTGCTTCGCTCGGATCCTAGCCATAGAATCACCGTCGTTGTTCAAACGTAAGGGCTATGCACGAGAGTGTGTCATTCTCATAGTGTGATTGGGTAGCGACAAGAGGTTCCGGAACTACCTCCATCTGTAGATTTTTAACCCAGGAAAGAATGAACGTCATTTTAAAGACAATAGACAGTACAAAGGAAAGACAAACAAAAGGCGGCTCTTGAGAAGCGTGTGTGGGTCTCACTCTCTGTGTCCAAGGTCTTGGGATAAATGAATGGTAAGATACACCGGCTGAGAGAAGCAAGGGTCGGTCCCCGGGACGCCTGAGAAGGCTGTGTAGGGACAAGGAGCCCCGAGAGTCCTGTCGGGCTTTGTGGCAGGAGGCAGAATACATTCTGGCAAAGTATCCAGGTGAGTGATTACACACTGCGCTACAGGCTGGGCAGAGCGAGGCTCGATCTTAGTGGGCGGAGGCCCCTTGACTGACCAGTGGGGAGAGCCTTTTACTCCCGGGGGGTGCAAAGTCACCCTCACAGCCTTGGGGTCCTCGGGCCCCCGCTAGGCCAGGCAGTGCCCCCTCCCCCCGCTCGCGGCACTGCAGACAGCGGGCCCCCGCAGGGCGGCGGGCAGCGGACTCGGGGTGCACCCGACGGCTGCGCATCTAGGGGCTGCGGGGCGCGTGCAGCCGCGGCGGCCCTCCGGGCTGGGAGACGCCCAGTCTGCGAGGCGCACCCAGGCCGGAGGCCGAGGGAGGGAAGGGCGGCGGCTCGGGCCCCACGCGGCCCCACGCGCGCGACGCCCTCCAGGCCCGGCCCGACGACGTCCAGCGCGACGCCGCCAGGCTGGGCGCAGTTCCGGCGCAGTCCGCGCGCCGAACCGCTCCGCGCCCCACACCTGCTTCTGCCCGGCTCCGGGTGACGTTCCGCACTGCGATTGGCTCTCGCGGCGCCGGGGGCGGGGCCGAGTCCGGTGAGCTCACCGCCGCGCCCCTCCATTGGCCGTGGCAGCGCACTCGGGCTGTGGCGGGGAGACCGCGGTACCCGGAGCCCAGCGCGGCGTTCCAGCGGCGGCGAGTGGAGTGGAGCGACTCGGGCGGGGCCGGGCGGGGCGCAGAGCCGGGGACGGGCGCCGGGCGGACCGAGGTGACTGTGCTCCCACGTCCCGGTGAGTGCGCGCGTGGCGGAGGGGCGAGGGCGGGGGCCCGCGGGCGGGGCGTGGGGGCGGCACGCGCGACCGCGGGGGGCGCGAGCGAGGAAGAGGGGAGCGGCGGAGGAGCCAGGTGCGGGCGGGCACGCGTGATTCCGGGGCGCGTGGGGAGCGAGGCCCGCTCGGGTTGTGCTGTGCACGGGCGCGGCGGTGAGTGCGCGCGTGTTTGTGGCGCGAGCGGAGCCCCAAGTGTGCGCGGGGACCCGGCGTTGTGGGGGCGTGTTTCTGGAGCGAGTGGGGAGTGCGGTCGCGGGGGCCGGCGCGTCCCGAGGACGGGGTGCGTGAGACGCGCGGGCTGCGGGGGCGAGTGGGCAGCGAGCGTGCGAGATCGGGGAGCGTGGGCGAGGCCCGTGTTTACAGGAGGGCGTGTGTTCGGGCGAGCGTGCGCAGAGCAGGTGTGAGACACGCGGGCTCGTGGGAGACGGAGTGTGTTTACGTGCGGCCGGGAGCGCGCGGGGCCGGGCGTGGGCGCGCGTGTCTGTGCGGGCGCGGCGGGGGCGCGCGGGCGGGGGGCGCGCTCCTGCTCCGCCGCTGCGCTCTCGCTCCGCTCCGCTCCGCCCGCGGGCCCGCGCCCCTCGCCGGGTCCCGCGCGGCGGCCACAGCCCGCCCCGCCCCGCCCCGCCCCGCCGTGCTCGCCCGAGGCCGCTTTGTTTTCCCTGCGCCCGGGTCGGGCGGGGAAAGTTGAGAGGGAAGGTGTGGACGAACTTGCGGAGCCCGGCTTCCCTGCAGCCGGAGGCGGGGTGGACGCGGTCTTGTTCCCCGCGGGGCAAGTCCCACCCGCGGGCGCGCTCAGGGCGGCCCCTCGCTCCTTGGCTCCGTGGTTTGCACAGCCTTCTAGGTAGCACCTGCCGTTGCCAAGCCCATAGGAGTCTCGCGCCTTGTCTGCCTGTCTCTCACCGTCCTGCTTGGCCCTCCCGATGCTTGGTCTGATTTCTCTTGGCCAGCCCCGAGGTGGCTGAGAAGGGGAAGCGGACTCAGTAAACAACCAGGAAGGCTCTCATGCCTTTGCCTTGGCTTGGTTGAATGAGCTTTGTTTCTCCTTGCAGGGAAGCCAGACTCACATGATATAACCGTGTCGTGTGTCCCCCCCCTCAGTTCTCTGGCAGTGGCCGTGTAGTTTCCCTCCAGAATCTGTGCACAGAAACGATTGCTCCGACATCCAATAGAGAAAAACACAGGGCAGCACAGGGCGCTTCTCCTGACGTGCGTTTATAGGTTAGATCATTTGTTATCTGAACACCAGAATCACTAGGTAACTATTCAGCTGTCAGTCTTTCTCTTTGTATTGGATTTAGGGGGGAGATAATCTTTAGTGTTCTAGAAAATAGCGTTTAATTACAGGGTATACGCTTGGCTTAGTGGTGAAAAAAAGCAGCGAAGTGTTGTAAGTCGCTTAGGGACCTCGTGGCATCTTGGCTTATACCGTTTTGGACAACCCAAGCGGACATAGATCAAGGAGAGAGTTAATCGCGTTGCCCTGTTTAAGGGTTTTAAATCACAGACATGGCGTCTCGGGCTCTCCTTCAGCCTTCTGCTCGGGACTGAGCTGGAGTAGCTGTCTCGGCTGCAGTGTGTGTGGTTGGACAGGTTCAGAATTCGTGGATAACAGGTGGAACTGAGGATTCTTCATTTCACACGAGCAGATCAAGCTGGAGAATCAGTTGACAGAGTATCCCAAGTGGGAGGCGTGAAGCCCTTACTGACAGCTAAGATTCCGGGCTGGGCTCTAGAGCGCCTGTCCCCTGGAGGTGCGAGGCATGTAAATTGGGGGTCTAGGGTTTCCTTTGGAAATGTCATTATGGCTTCGGGTGTGTCACTCTTTCTCACGAACTTCGGAAGTAACAGTGCTGTGCGTGTAGTCTCTTTTTTGGAGAAAATTGAACACAGCCGTACAGAACACAACTTTCCATGTTGCCCGGTAAAAAAAATCAGTGGAGACCATTTTGTTCAGCTCGGCACAGCCCTTCTGGGTTTTCTGGAGGTCCATCATCCTTCCCGGCTGCGCACACCTGCCTTCCTCTGCACCCCGCTCTTCGCTGTCTTCTTGTGTCTCCTCATATTTAAAGGGCTTTGCTTTCTCTGCCTTAAAGTGATTTGATGTTGAATCCTGTCAATGTTTTCAAAAGAAGGGGGTTCTCAGCCTGGTGCCCGGTCTTCGTTATTAAACATCAGCGGAGCGCCCTGTCACGGGCCAGAGCCTAATATTTGGGAGCCGATTTCATTTACGTATTCCTTTGCCAAAAAGCTTCTGGCAGCCATGCGTGATGTGGTTTTATTTGTGCGTAGCTCACCTTCCAATAAGGGAGTTGGGGGTGCTTTAGGGAGGCTACTGAGGTATGGATTACACATGAGTCAAGATTAAAATAGATGAAGCAAACGAGGATTAGACAGGAACGTGAAGGTGCAGAGAGGGCAACGGGGATACTATCAAAATGAGTAAAAATGCTATAAAATTCTACACACTTCCTAAGGATCGTCCATAAACCCTTCTTCAGGCTGTCCGACGGTTGTGGAATAAAGCAGCGTGCGGGTAATTTTATCTTTCTTACCCCCTTTTAAACATCTATTTCACATAAGGTCAGACAGCCATCAAGGGATTTTAAATGATGGTGGGAGAAATCCATATGATACGTGTTCGGTTACGTGGATGATCACATGTCAGTGTTAGCCACATTTACCACTCACAGGAAGTGCTTATTGGCCACCTAGGTGACCCAAGAGTGTTGCCGCCTCTCGTTGTGACGATCTCGGTGCTCAGGCCTGCGGAGAACAGGCTAACCCTCTTCCTGAACAAAATGCCCCCAAAGCCCAGAAGCCAAGTAACTGCTGTTCTCCGATGGGCTTTCGTTTGGGTCGCCGCACAGTAGGCAGACAAGGAGATGCTTTTGCCATCTGGAAGGTCACTCCTGCCCAAGCGGTGTGGCTGGCGACGCTCCTCACTGTGACCTGATCGCTTATTAACAGTGGCTTTCGGGAGAAAGATGCTGGGAGCTAAAAAAGAAACGAAGGGAACTAGCCGCGTGCTCTTTCTCGATGCTTCCTTTATAGTGAAGTTCTCTTTTATGGAGTAGCCAAAATTTTGGCAGTCTCGTGGTACCTTGTATTTGTTGAGTTTTGCGTTGTTAAGACAAGCGTAGTAGACAGGCCCCGTGGAGAGCCGGGCCCGCACCTTGCCAGGCTCCTGCTGCTAACGTGTCAAGCAAACTGTAACCAGTTGCAGAGCGTAAATGCAGGAGGAGCAGATATTTATAGTAATTAAACTGCTGATAAACTCACATTTTTGAGATGTGGGAAACAAGGTTAAATAAGTACAGTTCTCCACGATTTTAAACTAATCCTCGTTAACTTCCGGGATCAACCACGGCCTCTGTCCGTTTTCCCACCGCCCGGGTCTCTGACTTGGCTGCCGAACAGGGATCCAGCATCGCAGTCGGGCCCATAAGCTTCCGCACGCCGATGTTCCATGCTAAGTTCTGTCTGCTGTTCTCCCGGCTCTCGGGGTCTCACCTCACCGGTGTAGCCCTTTCCATGGCCCGGATTAGAGAAGGGGGGTTAAGGGTGCGTGAGGGGTGGTGTCTCAGTCACAGCTTCCTCCCTTGACTGAACCTGGTGTGATACGATCTGGGAGTCGCAGCTTGATGTATACTGACAAAGACCTCATTCAGCAGCGCGTGCTCCCGGCCACACGGTGTCAGAATCTTGAAGTGAAAATATTCTTTAAGCCCGAAACCAACCTGATCCTATTCATACATTAGGTTTGATCTCGCCTCTTGGCAGTCTAGACACGAACTTCACATGATCTCCCACCGAGGTCGGTTCAAGGTCTCTGCTAGATGTGAGTTCCTTCTTAAGTGGTCTTGAGGTGGCCTAAAAACCCTGGACACTGTACCCGTGTAAAATAGCTCAGGTCAGACATGGGGATCATCTTCCCGGGTTTCTCGGGGTTGGCGGGGGAGCTTGCTGTCGAGGAGAGTGTATAGATGACAGCGGCTCCGTGTCGTGTCTTACAGTGAGCTGGGTCCTGGGGTTGTGTCTCTGCCCTGCCACTGTCTAAACTGATGGGGACACTGTCTCGTACCCCCGGATCTCAGTTCATCTTTCTCCCAAAGCTACAAGCGGGTTCAGGGTGTCAGCACCACCAGTTTTTAAACTCGGAGTGTGTTGTGCGTGGTGAGTGTTGATTTGGGAGGCTTTTGTTTCGCCCAGCCACCTAGTGGGTTCTGTTGCTTCAGGCCACGGTCAGAAAAAGCCAAAGGCCATTGCACCAGATAATTCCTAGACCATCTGTCAGTCCTGGTGTTGTGTTGTTTGATGTTACACTCTGCTCAGAGGACGTGTCTTCATGCCACCACATTCGGCAGTAACCCAAGGCTCTGAAGAGTTAAGATTCGTCGAGATGTAAATTCGACAACAGATGGTCTCCAGCTAAGCCGGAGCACAGTCTGCCTCTGCCGTCTTTCTGATTTCTGCGGATACTGAGCATTAAGTTGGGCTCCGGATAAGCACGACAGCTTGTTTCTGCCATAATTTACCCAGTTATCTAGGGAATAAAATCTAGCAATGTTAGGGAATACTAAGATATATTTAATGATAGGGAATATTTTTACTTATAAGTGAAAAATAAACATTTTCTCATATTTAGCGAAATGACCAACATTTTTATAGTTTGACCTCACACCTTTCCTTTTTTAAGTTAAAAAACCTAGACTTTGTTTTATATGTATAAACGTTTTGCCTGCCTGTGTGTACGGGAAGCCTGTGCCTGCCTGGTGCCTGTTGAAGCTGGAGGAGGGCATCGGATCCCCAGGACTGGGGTTATAGCTGCTTATGAGCCTCAGTGGAGGCGCTGGGAGTTGAATCTGAGTCCTCTGGAAGAGCAGTCTTAACTGACTAGCCATCACTTCAACCCCATCTCTTAAAAATTAAAAAAAAGGATGGGGCTGGTGGTGGGGCGCACCTTTAATCCCGCACTCTGGAGGCAGAGGATCTGTGAGTTCCAGGACAGCCAGAGTTACAACAGAGAAACCTGTCTGGGGGGAGAGGGGAGGAACAGTATGTAAGGTGAGCCTACTGTTGGGTGAGTGTGTGTGCTGTGACACGGGTGTGTGTGTGCTGTGACACGGGTGTGTGTGTGCTGTGACACGGGTGAGTGTGTGTGTGCTGTGACATGGGTGAGTGTGTGTGTGTGCTGTGACACGGGTGTGTGTGTGTGCTGTGACACGTGTGTGCGTGCTGTGACACGGGTGAGTGTGTGCGTGCTGTGACACGGGTGTGTGCGTGCTGTGACACGGGTGAGTGTGTGCTGTGACACGGGTGTGTGTGTGTGTGTGTGCTGTGACACGGGTGAGTGTGTGTGTGCTGTGACACGGGTGAGTGTGTGTGTGCTGTGACACGGGTGAGTGTGTGCTGTGACACGGGCGTGAGTGTGTGCTGTGACACGGGTGTGTGTGCGTGGTTTGACACGGGCGTGTGTGTGCTGTGACACGGGTGTGTGTGTGCTGTGACACGGGTGAGTGTGTGCGTGCTGTGACACGGGTGAGTGTGTGCGTGCTGTGACACGGGTGAGTGTGTGCTGTGACACGGGTGTGTGTGTGCTGTGACACGGGTGAGTGTGTGTGTGCTGTGACACGGGTGTGTGCTGTGACACGGGTGAGTGTGTGCTGTGACACGGGCGTGAGTGTGTGCTGTGACACAGGTGTGTGTGTGTGCTGTGACACGGTGAGTGTGTGTGTGCTGTGACACGGGTGTGTGTTTGTGTGCTGTGACACGGGTGAGTGTGCGTGGTTTGATACGGGTGAATGCGTGCTGTGACACGGGTGTGTGTGTGTGCTGTGACACGGTGTGTGTGTGCTGTGACACGGGTGTGTGTGTGTGTGCTGTGACACGGGTGAGTGCTGTGACACGGTGAGTGTGTGCTGTGACACGGGTGAGTGTGTGTGTGCTGTGACACGGGTGTGTGTGTGTGCTGTGACACGGGTGAGTGTGTGCTGTGACACGGGTGTAGAGGCCAGAGGACAACGCTGTGGAGTCGTTCCCTCTTCCCGTCTCTACGGGCCGGGGACTGAACTCAGATCACCAGGTCTGCAGGAAGGACACACGTACACCCTGAGCCATCTGACCGGACCCACCCGCACCTTTCTTTTAGCGGCAAATGATGACCGCGCACCCCCCCCAATCAGATTATAAAAGGAGTCCATTGACTGGTACTAAGGCCAGCCTTGGCGTTTCCTCGGGAATGCTGGTTGCGGGAACTTGAGTGATAATGTGGCATGTGCCTTCCTCTCTGGGCTCCTTATCCTCAGGCAGGTGTTCCTGAAGCGGCCCACTCAAAGCTGCAGACCTACTACCCACCAGGTTAGCAAACTGGTCTGGGAAGTTCCTGAAAATGTCTTTTATTGGCCCAAATGAGCCACTTTCTGGATTCTGGCCCCTCTGGAGTCAGGTGTCTGGCCTCTGGTGAGGAGGGGGCACTCCCCTTGGCAAGGCCTGATTGTCCACTCACCCCGGAGTCAAGATTTGGTGCCAGCACCATGTTGGGGTATGGTAAGAGTAGTTATTCTTCAGTCTGGACTGCTGTAACCCTCGACAGACACCTTATAAACCACAGGCATTTCTGTGGTTGCGGAGGCCGGAAGTTCCAGCCAGGGTGCCCGCCCACGTAGTTGGGTTCTCCTGGGTGCTGTTGCTAACCTTTCGTATTCCTGCTTACAGAAGAACAAGGGGGTTCTCCGGGATCCCTTTAGAGGTTGGCAGTCCTGTCCGTAAGGACTCCACCATGGCGCAGCTACTCGCCAGACACCCTGTCTCCTGATACCATGGGATTTGAATTTGTGGCTTTGAGGAAGGATGGCAAACAGTGTGTCTCCAGAGCTGTGGTCAGAGCAAGGGAAGTCAGGTGGGCGCACTGTGGGAACTGACACTTTTTGATCCTTACACCAGATAGTCAAAAGCACCGTTCACTCCGAACCACAGAAACTTGACAGTAGAGCTCCAGTCTGTGTTCTTATCCCATTTTAAGTGAGGTCCAGTCCTCAGCAACTACCATTTAGTGACTCCTCAGTAGTTGCTGAGGACTGGTCCTCAGGACTATTTTCAGAAGATAAGATTTGGTGTTTTAACATTGCACACTTGTGGTTTGGACTTCCCCAATGAAGATTGTATTTAAGTAGCCTGTTGTCTTTTCTTGTGAAACAAACCATTGATCCTACTCTGGCCAGAATCAATGCCTTAGCTTTTGAATGTGTGAAAGGTGTTTTGGTTACTAATGTAAAAAAATAGGAAAAACTAATGACTCTAAAAGTATGCAGGTTGTGCTAAAACACCACGTCCGAGACAGTCCAGAGAGGGAAGAGTTCATTTGGGCTTAGAGTTTCGGAGGGGTACGAGTCCGTCATGGCGGGGACCTGGGGCAGGAGCAGAAAGCTTGAGTGCTCGTCCCAGATGCAGGCATGGAGCAGAGAGACTGGCTGCAGCCAGCTCTTAGTCTGAAAACACTCCCCCAGTGAGTACTTCTTAGGCTGCTGCCTAACCCCGCCAGAGGCCACCAACCAGGAGCCAAGTGGCTGAATGCCTGTGACTATGGCTTTAAAGGCCTGTCAGTAATACTTCCCACTTTAAACAGTGGTAGTAGGCCCCTGGGCTAGCCTGAGAACTAAACCCCTTCAACCTGCAATAGTCTGCATCTACAGGGGGGAAATGACTAATGTAGCACGTACAGGCGTGCATCACGTGTGTACTGTAAAGCTCTGAGCTGCATAATTTACATAACACATCGATGCACAAGTTCTACTTAAAACATGTCCCCAAACCAGGAAACTAGTGAATTTCACATACACAAAACAGCACTGAGTGAGCAAAACAGTTCATAGAAAATCATTTTAATAAATGGGAATATTTTTGGTGAGGATTCTTAAGTCATACAGAAGTTAAAATGGTACGCTGAAAACTGAAAAGCCTAATGCTCTTACTACTTAGCTTTTATGACGTTTATCTGTGCGCGCGCACGTGGGTGTGCGTGTTATCTGTGTGTGTGCACGAGTGTATGTGTCGTGTACACATGGAGCTGGAGGACAGCGTGTGGGGGTCAGTTCTCCCCTTCCATCACGTGGGTCATAGGGATTGAACTCTGGTTGCCTTGGTGACAAGCCCTTTTACCATTAAACCATCTCACTGGCCAGGACTCCAACAACTTAGAAACAAAGCCTCATAACCCTAGCATGACTCTGACGTTGTAATTGGGTTTTTTTTTTTTTTTAATCCAAATGGATTTAAAAGCAAAGAGCTTGAGACAGATGTTTCTGAGTGTCTTAGAATCAAAACCGTGAGAGAGAAGAGAGAATGGGGGTGAAGGAGGTTCTCGTGTGCCAGCTGGTGTCTGCAGGGAACTGCAGTGACCGGGGAGTCTGCTGCGGTGGAAGATGCAGAGGAGGGGGAGACGTTGAGCCCCGCTTTTCCCCACTTAGTTAACACAACACACGGACCGGAGAAATAGTAAAAATCAAACAGTGGTTTTGGTCCAAAATCAAGGGCAGTGTCTTAGTGGTGGCCGCCTCGCATGGCAGAATATACCATGGATGTCCAGCCTGTGGCCTGTGGGTTGCTTGCAGCCCAGGAGAGCTATGAGGGCATCATAAACTTACTTAAAACATTCTTCTTGTTGTTGTTGTTGTTATTTGCAATGTTTTGATTACTTGATTGTGCAGTTCTTGTCAGTTTGTCATTGGCCTAACCCATTTCATCAGAATCAAGAAGTCAGGCCACAGTGGACTTTCTTGTGGACTTCTCGAAGCTTAGCACTGCTTTTGTTGCAAGGAAGCTGGAATCTGAAATCATAGCATTCTTGTTAGGACCCATGGAAGGAGTTTCTTTCAGTTTGTGTGTGTGTGTGTGTGTGTGTGTGTGTACGAGTGTTGTGTATGCCTGTGTGTGGTTTGTGCACGTGAGTACAGTGTCTACAGAGGCCAGAAGAGGGCGCTGGATCCCCGCGGCTAGGGTTACAAGCAGTGACCCGTCCAACGTGGGTGCTGGGAACCAACCTGTGTCTTCCGGAAGAGCAGTAGCTGCCCTAATTGTGGTGCCATTCCCCCAGGCCCTCTTTCAGATTTTGACACTAGGGAAAGTCATGCACACCGGCAAGAGACAGACTGTGATCCTGAACTCAGTGGGGAGTGGGTGCAGTCGGGGACCCTTTCAACCCTTTGGGGCACTTTGTGCTGTGTTCTGTGTACGTGCCTGGGCTGAGCATTTTTCTTTTCTGATTCTTGGTCTCTTCTAATTTGTCTTTAATTGTATGTATCTTCATCAGCCCCCTCCAACAGGCAGCATCCGGGATTGCCAGCTGCTAAGCAAGGATAAGTAGGGGACTGAAGAGACTTTGGGGAAGCAGACTGCCTCAGAGAGGGAAGCAGGGAAAGTGAGGAGGGAGAAAGGAGCCTTGGTGTCGGGAGCTGGCAGTGGAGACTTGCCAGGGCTGGCATCCATGGCTGCTGGGGTTCGTTATTAACCTATTGTCCATTTTTAACTGTTCCCCACACCTTTAGAACCGTCCTCTGAATGGAATGGTTCAGGACTTGTGTGAGGATAGTGGGGCAGGACTGCCCCACGCTTGCTTGAAGTCAGATTTGTTGCGCTCTAGTGAGAAAGGGTAGCCCTTCAGTTCCTCCGCCTTAGCCCAGAGGGCCAGCCTCGGCGGAGCGCTTGTTCCGACCTGGCCCAGGGGCGAGTGCTGAGGGCCACGCAGTCCTGGGCCCTCCCACGCTCACCACATGGAATGAGCCCCGCGCAGGCGTGGACGTGACCTTGTTCAGATGCTGCAGATGGAGCCCAGGACGCTGAGGACCAAGCTCTTCCCAGAGCGGTTGTTCCCTTCACAGGTTAAATGTCTCAGGAACTACGTTGAATTTAACAGAATGTTTATTCTTCGCTCAGGAAGGCCTGTGGTGGGTTATAAAATACCGTCTTGAAGTCATTTTATCGACTGAGACTTACCTGTCATGTGCCCACTGTTTTAAGGGTTACGGCTGTTTCTTTCTAAATATGTGTGTTTCAGTGGATTCATCCAGAAGGGACTTTGCCTGTCTTTATCTCAGAGTTTATAGCATTGTGAAAAAACAGTGGTTATTAAATGTTCAGGGTGTGGAAAGACGTCTGTCATTGCAGAACTCCCTGGTCTAACAACGGAAGCGCCAGGCTGGGCACGGCGGCGCACGCCTTTGATCCCAGCGCTTGGGAGGCAGAAGTAGCCGGATCTCTGAGGTGTTTTGGGACAGGATCTGTCTACACAGCCCCGGCTGTCCTGGAACTCACCGTGTAGGCCGTGCTGGCTGGGATTAAAGGTGTGTGCCACCACACTCGGCTCGGTGCGTATTTCTGTTACGGGCCTGCAGGCCGTGAGATTGTGGCCTGGCTGGCCTCACCGGGGGACTTCTCGGGCTGCGGGGGTTCCCTATCCGTGCGTATGCACAAGGCCGCGCTTCTTCAGGGAGAGGCCGGGCTCCCACGTTTTAGACCCTTGCTGGCTGAGAGAACTTGAGCTGTCTTGGCCGCCGCAGCTCTAGAGCCTCGGTTCACTGAAGGCACAGTATGAATCTCTTTGGGTCCTCATTCCCCATTGCCCAAAGGATTTTAAATGGCTTCTAATGACACAAGAAACCATGAGACAACCAACCTGCTTTCGCTTGATTACCATGTTCACAGCTCCTGACCACTCTGCCTGCTTCTGCTTCAGACTTCGTCCTTTTCAGTCCTTAAGCTTTAGGGGGCTTTGCTCTGAATTTCTGTCGCACAAGCCAGTTAGCTTTCCTGCCACCCTCTGTCTTCTGTCCGTCTCCTGAGTCTCAGGCTAACACTGTCTTTGAAAGGCCTCCCCAGGCTCCGGGGGTAACCTTTCCCCAGTCTGCCTGGTGTCTGCTTTCCTGTTAATCATATTTCTTTCATATTAGCATACACTCATTGTGCAGACTGATGCCTTCCACTGTGTGTTGTATTTTCTTAGTGTGCTAGGACTGTGGAGGCCGCCCTTCCATTTGCCTGCCTTTTGGAAAGTTAGCATGCTTAAAGGCAGACTGTCTGAAAGTGGGCACTGACCCTCTCTGACCCCCTGGAGTTCCTGTTTTCTGGTCTGATGCTAATTAGCATTGAGTCCCACTTGGATTCCGACCTTTTCTGGCAGCAGGGTCAGTTCCTGCAGTAACTTGGGACTCTCTCTCCAGTGCCCAGTGCTCCGCAGTGTTGGCTGAGCTCTGCAGGCACCCACGAAACCTTGGGGTTCCCTGGAGAACAAGCTTGCCGCTTACTCCTCTTGCTCTCCAGGCTCTCTTACTGGACGACTGCAAGTGGGAGAGATGCGTTAAGTGCATTCGCTCCAGCTGCTTGTTTTGCTCAGCAGCCTCCCAAAAGATTTTCTGGGCATTCCTAAGACTCTCACTCGGAATCCTGTGGAACAGAGATGAGGAGGAGTCCTGAGCCACCGCACATGGAGCGAGCTGGAGGAAGCACCCTGCCCTCCTGTTCTGGCGTTGGTCTGCAGAGTTGGAGGGTTTTTGAAAAGTGGACTATGGCAGTTTCTTCCTAAGGCTAAATTTAGCAGTTGCTTTGGAAAATCGGAGTGGTACAGCTTGTGCCTTATCTTGGTCTGTCCCTTACCCTTCCCTGTGCACTCGGACATCTTCCACGGCCTGCCAGGGAGAAGCAGCTTAATGGACTCCAGCGGCCCCATTTATTCTGGGAAGGAATGGAGCGACTTCACTTTCCCTGTCTTCCCAAGCTTCCTGAAACATTTAGGAGATTTCCTAAGCAGCGATTACAGTTCTTTACAGAAATAGTTTGAGCCATGCCTCCTCCTGCTTCGTCAGCTCTTGCTGCCACTGAAGCCAAGGGCTGTAAATGGAACGAGAGTCGCGGCTCATTCCCCATCCAAATAGCAACAGGAGGCACATGTGCACTTGAGACACAAATAACGCGTTTTAAAATAGCAGATGGTATTTGACGATTGCTCCTTCATTCATTTACCTGCCAAGGCAAACTTTCTCCTACTCTGGCAGCAGGACTTGAAGTGGCTTGGTGCTCACGGTGTGTCTCTGCCTGTACTGCGCATTCGCGGGTGTGATGTCCGTGCCCAAGTTTCTGGGGTGGTTCTAGAAAACACTTGTTTTGTTTCACACGATTAGAATTCGTGTTTACACAGCAACTTAACCTGACGGACTTGTTGAACACTTCAGTAGCGAGTGGCAAGCACTGCCTCCGTGGAGGCGTGCTCCGGCTGCTCATTTGCATAGCCCATTGCCAAGCGAAGGGGCATCTGACGGCTAGGGGTCAGTGATATTTTTAGTGTGCAGCGCCGGCGGCTGCAGAAAAGTGACATTGCTCTGCTGGGAAATTCCAGGCTGTGTCTACACAGTGAGGACGTCAGACACTTGGGGTTTGCTGCCAGGTTCCTCTGCCAGCACCGGGTAGTGACATCATTTCTTTACCTGAGCTGCAAAAAAATGGCAGCCAGCTGGGTAAACACACAGAGTTGTCTGATGTTGTTTTTTTTTTTCCTTCCACCTTCCAAGTCATCTCCCATCTCCATTGCATTTTGACCATTTCCCATTTCGGCCTGTCCCTGCCCACCAAGACGAACAATAAGAGCCGCTGATTGGTGCGTAGATCCGCTGTGGCGGTGAAATCTGTGGAGTCCTTGGCCAGTCGGTAAATGACCTCATCAATAGCTTGACTCCCAGGTGCTTAAATTAGAAAACAATATTCCTTCCCCCAGCACTCGCTGCACTTGTGGGCTCAGATCCCTGCATCCCCGAAGCCCACGGTCTTGCCAGTGGTGGATGACGGATAGGAAAATAAACAGGGCGAGACAGGGAAGGGTGGCTGCGTGCGGCTAGAGGAGCAACATCTGGGTTCCAAGCTGTGCTCAGATCTCTGCCCTGATGTTTAGCACAGCATGACCTTGGGTAGGTAAGCTATTTCTAAGCTCAGCTTTATCCTAAGTGAGGAGGCGAATCCTTTAGCCGTTGGTAAGGTGAAAGTTACACGTGGGGTGCGCGTGGCCTCAGTGTAGTAGCTCAGTAACTAACTGCTGCACTGTTGATGGCTGTGGTAGTGACGGTTGAGCTTATGAAGAGACGAGTTCACAGGGACGTGGGAAAGGGCGCGTTAGCTAAGACCCCAGAGGCATGGGAAATTCCTGGTGTGTTTGGAGAACAGTGGATTGGGGGGGGCAGTGCGAGGGGAGGCAGAAGTGTTACCTGGAATAGTTGCTAAAGAGCATGCCCCAGTACAGCACAGAGTTCAGTTTTACATTACAGGTCCAAGGAGAAGGATTTAATTTTTTTTTTTTAAATTTTTAGATGTATGTGTATGAGTGTTTCGCCTGCATCCTGTGTGTGCAGTACTTACAGAAACCAGAAGGGGGCGCCAGATGCCCGGGACCTGGAATTGCTGGTGATTATGAGGCATTGTGCAGGTGCTGGGGACCGCATGTGGGTCCTCTGCAGAGCAACAGCTACTCCTGACTGTTGTGCCATTTCTCCAGGCCCCTAATTTTTAAAAAATATTTCATTTTGTGTGCATGGATGTTCTGTCTGCATGTTCTGTCTGTGATGTTTGTGCATCACGCGTCACTTGTGTGCCTGGTGCCCAGGGAAACCAGAAGAGAGCGTTGGGTCCCCCGGGACTCGAGTTACAGACAAGTTGTGAGCCATCATGTAGGTGCTGGAAATTGAACCCCGGGACCTCTGGAAGAGCGGCTAGTGCTCCTAACCACGGAGCCGTCTCTCCAGCTCCTCCCCCAGTGTCTGGAATTACTTGATGTCATGTCAGAAACCAGTACAGCTGTGAAAATTAATTGGGTTCCAAAACTCAAACTGGGACAGGATAGTTCAAAATCAGGAGCAGGCAGGGGATGCGGCCGGCCCAGGGTCTTGGGGAGCTCAGACACCACCTCACCCATCGCAGATGCTCAAACCCTGGGTGTCTTCACTCTTCCATCAGCGGATTCCAGGTTTTCTAAACTGAGAACATGCTGTGGGTGTCTTGATTTCTTGAAAATTTTTCTTTAAGTCTTTGGTATGACTTAGGAACTTTAAAGATGTTGGCTACCAACTTGGAATATTTTAAGATGATTTAAGATGAATCCCTTTGAGAACTGGGAATCCCTGTCAAAGAGACAGAGATGTCTCCCGATTGGCTTCGTGGTACTTGGCATAATGTCTCTAAAGGAACGGTAAAAAATTACCTCATCCATTTCCAAGCCTCAACTAGCCAGTGCGTGCGTGCGTGTGTGTGTATGTGTACGTACACACGCGCGAGCATGTGCACGCACACACACACTTTTAGAGACAGCATCTTACTATGTAGACCTGGCTGGCTTTGAACCCATCATGTAGATCAGGCTGGTTTTGAACTCACAGGTCTCCCTGCCTCTGACTCCTGAGTGTGGAGTTTAAAGGTACGCACCACCACATGTGGTTCCAACAAGCCATTGTTGATTCTTCGGCAGTGACTGGTTGTGCTGTGTTTTCTTTCCTTCTGATCCTTGTTACTACTGGAGTTACCGTGATCATGAGTATAGTTTTCTTTATACTTCTGTTTCCTCACATTGTTGGAGACTGTAGGAACTGGAGTTAGGATGGTGGTCCGGCATGCTGCTGTAGCTGTCCTGCTGCCTACCTGTGGGGCTCGCTCTCACAATCTAAGCTATCGCTGGGCGGCATGTCTCGTGTTGCCTTACCTTGTCTAGATAACACGGTTCCTTTTCGCCTTTTTGTCTGTGGCCCCACAGGGTGTGAGTGACCGCTGTGACGTTACTAGATACCGGTACGGACTCCTGTTAGCACACGTGCGTGTGCCTTATACGTACAGTGTCTGCTAGCTCTGTCCGCTGACAGAGCCTAGAAGCGATGGCGCCGAGCAGCAGTGAGCACACACAGCCCCCAAGTCTTGGTCCCTAAATGCCATTCTCTAGTGGAAGGAACCAAGCCCCACGCCTCACAGAGACGGTTGCTTCCAAGGCTGGGGCAGGAGAAAGGAAAGGCAAACCTGGAGATTCTTGTGATCCCTGAAGGTGGAGGAAAAGGGCTCAAAGAAGGGAAGTGATGGCGGCACATCAAGGAACATGGGGTCCAGCCTGGAAAAGCTCCTCGTGGCTAAAGCTGGGACCCTTTGAGAAGAAGTCAGTAAGGTAGTGTT
This sequence comes from Cricetomys ansorgei, assembly GCA_026225945.1. Classification (NCBI taxonomy): domain Eukaryota; kingdom Metazoa; phylum Chordata; class Mammalia; order Rodentia; family Nesomyidae; genus Cricetomys; species Cricetomys ansorgei. Next base: position 4,818,380 of record JAMJFZ010000484.1, read on the forward strand.
CGGTTCCAACCCAAATGAGTACACACAAGACTGCACCGCTTGTAGTGACCGACCTAATGGAGACAGGCAAGGCTTTCTTCCTCCCTGAAGAGCTCCAGGTGGCGTGGGGCACCCCTCCTCTGTGACACAAAACTCAGTGCCTTTCCCTGTGAACACGGTCAGGAGTTACTTCCTTGGTTCCAAAGACCACATGAGAAAAATCCAACTTTTCCAACAAGTCCAGCAGACCCTGCCCAAACCAAAAGGTCAACGGTCATGTCACCCGTGCACCGTCTCGGACCCAGTGATGTCATGGGGGAGCGAGACACTCTACCTCTGGTGTCTGTTTAAAATCCCACAGCCTCAGTCTGATCAGCAAACAAACCTCAAATGAATTGTCTGCAGAATATCCAGTTGGTATCCTTCAAAATGACGGAAGTCAAGAATAAGAGCTAGTAAGAGTCACAGATCCCAGGAGCCTTAAACACTGAATGCCTTGTGTCCTGGGCGGAGTCCTGAAACAAAAGGTAAATTAGGGAGCAGTAAGTCACCGTCAGGCTCAGGCCTGTGGTTAATAGCAGGGCCACAGCATGTTAGTTTCTTCATTTCAAAAAAGGTGTTAAATGAGGTGTTTGTCTCAGGGATAACCAGGCAAGGAGCTCGTGGGAACTCTGAATAACTTTGGCTTGAGAGAAGACCCCAGTGTGATGGTAGCCCACACTTAGAAGTCTCCCCGCTTAGACGTCACGCGCTGGTTTATTTAATCCGTTCAAGCTGGACATTGGTGTCCCCACTTTCCAGACAAGAGAAACAAGTTGAGTCACACAGTAGCTGGGCCAGGAGCTCTGATTGCTCCTGTGTTCCTTCTGCTGTGTCACTGCTGCCGGGTTGAAGAGTGTGCTTCTGCAAAAAGTGGGTTTCAGTGGAGAGCTTGGGGGAGTCAGGAGCTGGGATCATTTACATTCCAGCTGGGGTGCACGCTCGCATGCGCGTGCGTGTCATGCGGGACGGGGCCGGGTGATGGCTGAAGTGCCTGTCCTTTCCTGACGCCATGCAGGTAAATAGATAGATTTAGAGACTTGCAGAGGGAGAGACAGTCACCTGGGAGCACATCCCATCTTGATTAGAAACCAGTAAGAAACAGCTAGGGTGCGGTTAGTGCTTGACTGGGTGCGGAGCACAGTGTAGAGGGTGGGGGTGTGGAGGGAGTGTATCTTAATGCTCTCAAGTACTGACAGGTCTGGGTTGGCTGTGCACTGGGGGGAAAGTGTGGGTCCCAGTTCTTGTCAGTAGAGCTGATATGGATGGGGCCAAGCAGAGTTTACCCGAGGCTCCGCTGTGGTGGACCTCATTCAAGCACCAGGTGGAAGAGAGAGGGGTGTTCTTTCATAGTGGAAGCAAGCCAGGGCCTGAGCCAGGCTCCTTGAAACGTGGTCCTGACCAGCATCCTCGGCATCCCCTGAGAACTTGTTAGAAACCGCTGGGCCTCGCCCAGACCTGTGGGATCAGAAACCCTAGGAACAGAGCCCAGCAGTCTCTCAAGCCCTCCTAAAATGAGAACCACCGGTGTCAGAGTCCATTTTGTATTGAGACATTAAAATTTAGTGCCTCCTCAGTGCCCAGGGTACGTGGTTTCAGGACCAAGAACACGCAGGTCTCTTGATGAAGTATGTACGTAGAGCCGGTGCACATCTTCCATGTATTTTAGCATCTCCCTTTGTACATGTTCGGTGTGAAGGGTTTGGTGGGGTTGGGGGGTAGTGGCTCACGTCGCTGATATACGGCCTGAAGCATTTTGACTATGTAGGGCTGGCTGACCTGGAGCTTGTTATGTAGACCAGGCTAGCCTCAAACTCACAGAGATCTGCATGACTCAGCCTCCAGAGTTCTGAGATTGAAGGCATGTACCACCACGCTCAGCCACCAGGCATTTTAAATTTTGAAAGAGTGTGTTGATAAGTTACCCAGATTGGCTTCGAACTCTTGATCCTCTTGCCTCGGCCTCTTAGGCAGTGTGATTGCAGGCCAGCTGCCGGGCCCGGGCTTTCTATTTTGTTTATGTGTCTACACGTAAGTGTTCCGGCGCAGAAGCCAGAGGTTGCCATTGGGTGTCTTCCTCAGTCGCTCTTGCCTCTGTCTCTCACCCAAACTAGGAGCCTAGCCTATTGGGCTAGGCCAGGCTGTTCCAGGGATCCCGTCTCTGTGCTGGGATTACCCACAGGTTATCACGTCTGCTCCGACCTTACATGGTTACTGGAAATCTCACGTTCACATGCGTGCATGGCAAGTGCTTTATGGACTGAGCCACCTCTCCAGTGTCCCCACCTTTATTAAAGAATGTGTTCCGTCTTTCACATGAGCCCGTGAACGCAGAGGCAGCTCTGTTTGGGACTGGATGATTCAGAGACTCTGCATCTTCCTGAGTTGCTTCCTGGAGTAGCTCATTAGCACGGAAGCGCTCGCTGCATGGCAGCGGGGCAGCCCTGTTCCGGGGATCAGAAGCCAGTGACAGCTGTAGTGTTTTGCCTTTGCAAAGTTAGGAGAGTCTGTGTGTCGTGTCTGGGCCTGCAGGAGGGATGGGCAGGTGACCATGCCTAACCACCACACTCCCGCTCTGCCCCACAGGGAACTGGTGGCTGTCTGGGGCACGTGGCGGGGAATGGGGTGGGGATGGGGGAGCATCACCAGGTCTCGGTATTCAGTGCCTCCGAGACTTCATCTCCTGAGGGATGTTCATCTTGGCCGCTGGGTTCACAGTGCTTGAAAAGTGCAGGAATAGGAAGGCACAGCTGGGGCCACATCAGTCAGTGGGGTGAGTGAGCCTAGTGCAGGTCCAGAGGTGAATGGCGGTCAGCCGAGCACCGCACTGCGGGAGCAGGAGCCTCTGCGGTGCCCCAGGAAGGATAGTGGGTCTTCTTCAAGCTGAGTGAGCTGTGACCCAAGGACAGAGCTCTCTGGCTTTAGCTGGCTTCTGACGGGGAACCTGTTTCCTGTGGAGCTTAGGTTCCTGGGAAGAGCTGATTCCGAGTTACTCACCTGTATAACACTCGGGCGAAATCCTCCAACATAGCTGTATCCACCTGTGCGTGCAAATTTAGAAGAGATTAGCAATGCTTTTTTCTATTAGTGGTATTTGCAGAGACAACATCGGGACTCACGAAGAGGTCTCAGGCTTGCATTTTGGTTTAGTAAACTAAGATGAACTTGAAGGTAAGCTGGTATTTTAAAATTCCAGGGAAGAAGTCTGTCTTTCAGGGCTCTTGAAACCCGTGCCTCTGTCTGTAATGTTTCCTTCCCGGGCCTTTGAGAAGCCAGAGGGGAGTCACGCCTGCATGTCGGCTGCGGTGTGCGGCGGTGCCGGAAGTGGTGCTGTCCTAGGTCTGTTGCCTGTGCCTTTCTTCGTGTGTAAGCTGCTCTGCTGGCAGCCTGGATCACTGTCAGGATAGCAGGGAACACGGCAGATGCCCTCTGCAGGCGTGTCCTTCTCCTGACTCAGAGGACTGTGTGCTCAACGGGCTGAGTCCTCGGCCAGGTCCTGACTAGTTCATCTTCTGAAGCTGGTGGTGAGCGCACTCACAGGGCGCAGCGTGTGCTGAGCGTAGATGTGTACATGCACACAGTGTGTGATTCTCACAGAGCTCTCCCAACTGGAGGCTTGTCCTAGCGTGAGGTCAGCCTGCAGCGCAGCAGGGTTCCTAGCAGCCCACCTCTGCAGCTCTCCCTCCCTCTGTGGTTCACTCCTCCCACCTCTCCAGCTTGCCCTCCCTTCCACCCCTCCCACCTCTCCAGCTTGCCCTCCCTTCCACCCCTCCCACCTCTCCAGCTTGCCCTCCCTTCCACCCCTCCCACCTCTCCAGCTTGCCCTCCCCTCCCCCCCTCCCCCTCTGCAGCGCACCCACCCCTCCCACCTCTGCAGCTCTCCCTCCCTCTGTGGTCCACCCCCCCCCACCTCTCCAGCTTGCCCTCCCTTCCACCCCTCCCACCTCTCCAGCTTGCCCGCCCCACCCCTCCCACCTCTGCAGCTCTCCCTCCCTCTGTGGTCCACCCCCCCCCACCTCTCCAGCTTGCCCTCCCTTCCACCCCTCCCACCTCTCCAGCTTGCCCTCCACCCTTCCCACGCCTCCTTGCCTGTCTTGCCTCAGGCCTCTGCATCACTCCCTGCACTCTGACCCCTTCATGCCTGGCTGGTGTTTCTGGTTTTTCTCTCTTCACCAGCTAGACTGAGGGTTGCCTTTCCTCCCGCTGTTTCTGGCTGCTTTTTTTTTTTTTTTTTTTTTTTTTTTTCACATTGTGCTTGGGCTCCAGCCAGAAGAGACCTTTTCTGCCCTCCCCACTGCTAAGCCCCTGGCACCATACTTGGGAAGATCTGAGGAACTAATATAGGCGCTGATGACTTTAATAACAGTGTGGGCTCCTCTTATTCCTGTGACGTGTGTTGATTCTTCCTGCGTGTGCTTGTGTGTGCGCACAGGTGGGGTGCAGATGTCGTAGAAGCGTGCTTTCTGAATCACAGTTGCGGCTCTGTGGTGAGGGCCCGTGGCCTTTCTTAGGAGCGAAAAGCGTACCTCTCTCTGTAAGAGAGCTTACCTTACATACACCCATCCTGCCTTTCTCACAGGCGTCTTCTCCCACTAGCTTACATTACATCATACCCACTTCCTGTGTCTGCGCGGGGTGATGGGGGCGGTGGTCTGTCAGATCTCCTCAAGGTTTCTGTGGGGAATTCCACGAAGAAATAGTGAAGCAGGAACCCGAAGCAAAATTTTTGACATGAAAGGGATTTTCTGGTCCTTCCTCGGGGGAATGCGGGCTGCTGTAAACGTCAGGATCTGGTGCGCGGAGACAGCCGGCGTGGCGCGCCGGGGAAGCTGGCCTGCGGTAGTCCCTCGCTTGGCAGAGGCACTGACAGTCTTTTGGACGCCAGGCGCACAAGCTGGCGTAGGCCACAGGTCAGATGCCTGCCTTCTAGAGCGCAGCCTCACTCCTCCTCTCTGCCCTAGATAACCAGTTCAGGATGTCCATCCTGGAGCGACTGGAGCAGATGGAGAGGAGGATGGCCGAGATGACGGGCTCCCAGCAGCACAAGCAGGCGAGCGGCGGAGGCGGCAGCGGAGGCAGCGGCGGGAGCGGAGCCGGAGGGGGCCAGGCCCAGGTAGGCCCTGCCCTGGCAGCTGTGTTTCCTCCATGTTTAGTTCGTGCACGAGGCACCTGGTGGCCTCCCTGCTGCGCTGATGGCGTTCATACGTTGGAATAAAATGTCCAAAGCCCTGCTTCAGGGAGCCTATGCTCAGTTTGCACAGTGTGGGGAACCTCGGCTCCCGTTCACCCCGGTTTTCAGCTATCCTTGGTCTCCGATCTCGCTGTGTGCCCTGGCGATCGAAGGCGCAGCCAAGGGGTGATGCACGTCTGCTGGAACCCCGAGTTAACCCTGTCTTCCTGCGTCCTGTCTTGTGTCTTATCCCTATCTTAGGAAATACAGGGCACAGCGGATCCAGCAGTTCTTAGGCCTTTCGTAGCCCCCAACTCAGGAAGTGGCTCGTGGAATATAATCCAGTGAGGAACAGCATTAGATCAGCTTTCGCGCACGACTCCTCCGCTTTTTACATTTCCTTCTCGTTAGTGTCTGTGTCCATGCCCCCCGTGGAGGTCGGGGGACAGCTCTGGGGAGTCCGTCTTCTCCTCACACCTGGGCTCCAGGGATTGATGGCAGCACCTTGGTCTGCTGAGCCATTACCATCCACAGCCCACACGTGCTTTCTCCAGACATTGCGCAGAGTGTATCATGTGACCAAGCTCAGGGAGACGACCAAGTATTGCTTGAGAACTCTTGTTCTTGGTGCTTCTGTGGACATTGCGTCTAGGAGCTCAGTGCGCAGAAAGTCTGAGAAGAAATCATTTCTTAAAACACCCTGAGGTGAAGGACCGGGAGTATTTCTTGCCTCCACTCCTGAGTCCTTGCTGGAGAGAAGGCTTCTCTTCTTGCTGCTCAGTGTGAAGGATGGTTTCCTTCGCAGAATTGCTTCTCTCTCCGCCCTTCCCTCGCTTCCTGTCTGAGGTCGGGTCTCATCGTGTAGCTGGCCTGGAACTCGCTATGTAGGCCGTGGTGGCCTCAAGCTCCTAGAGACTCGCCTCTTCTGCCTCTTGAGTGCTGGGGTCAGAGGTGTGATCGCCACCATGCTTGGCAGAGTTTCCTCTTTTAATGTACATTTTTTGTTTGTTATGGAAACCTTGTAAATATGAAGCACTAACAATATCTTAATTCATTTTTTTATTTTATGTGCTTGGGTGTTTTGCCTGCATGTATGTAGAGGCACCATGTGCATGCAGTACCTGAAGAGACCAGAAGAGGGCATCAGATTCCCCCCCCCCCCAACTGGCATTACAAAGATGGTTGGTTGTGAGCCATCGTGTGGGTGCTTGTAATTGAACCCTGGTCCTCTGCAAGAGCAGCAAGTGCTCTTGACTGCTGAGCCACCTCTCCAGCTCCAGTATTTTTAATATTAATGATAGACGAAAGCAAAGCATAGCATCTGTGCCCACACTAATTTCAGATTTTCTTCTAACTTCTCCCATCTGCAGAAGTCAGTGGTAGAGGCCACACATAGTAAACTATTATTAAGGCTGGCCTAGAACTCAGGGATCCTCCTGCCTCTGCCTCCCAAGCACTGGCACTGAAGGCCTGCACACTACAGCTGGGCCAGTGTGCTTGTGTTTTCACGTGATACTGTGAAGCTTTGTAAAGCATGTTATCCTTGTTTAATTGATCTGAGGACCAAATAAGTGCCCATGAAACCCTTTTCACACACACACACACATGTTGCATAGAGGGAACAGTATATCACATTTTCAAGCTCAGCCATATGGCAGCTGGCCCTCTCTGATCTGATCCAGTGTCAACTACAGCTACTATAGCACATGCTCATTGATTTGTCGTCTCTCCAGTAAACGATGGTTCCTACTACGTATGACAGAGACAGGGCTGTTTGTGTTTAGTTGGAAATTCTCCCTGTTTATTCACTGGCTGATGGTTTCCACGTCTCCATAAACATGTCTGTTTGGTGTATACAGAACAGCCTTTCTGCCTGGGTCAAGGTCACTCTACTGCATGTTGGGGGAGGGGGTGGCCCAACTGTCTTCTCTGGGTTGTTGTGACAACTCTGGTGAGGATGACATTGAAGCCATCATTTGCCTTTTTAATTTTTGGAACCCAGATTTAAAAACAAAGAGCAATGAGAAGCAATGTTATTTCTGTGCTAATTGGATTATATGGAATTTATTGCCGGGGGGAAAAATGGTTTTCCAGTAACACCAGATGGGAATTAGGCTAGAAGCGCCACTTGGCTGAGTGTGGTGACCGCCAGCAGGGACTCGGTCACTGAGGCTGCCAGCTTTGGTTTCATCCCTCGTCCTGCTGGCTCCCGGGAAGAAGGCTGCGTAGTTAACACTAGTGGACTTCTCTCCGGGCCGTTACTGTTGGTAACCCTGTATGGTCCATATTGCTTGTGGTTTTTCTCTTTGTAAAAAGTTTAAAAACAATAAAAGATCTAAAAGGAACAGCTCGGTGGTTAAGAACACGGGCTGCTCTTGCAGAGGACCTGGGTTTGAATCTCAGCACCCGTATGTCAGCGCTCAGACTAACTCCTGTTCTTCTGGCCTCTGTGGACGCCGGGCACACTCATGGAACGTGCAGGCAAAACACTCAGACACATAAAATTTCTTTTTAAAAAAGTTTTAAAGAAAAAAGGGAGGGTGGATACTTGTAAGCACTTTTTTTTTTTTTTAAAGAAAAACCACATCGAAGTGACGTGAGTTTTCAGAGGAAGCCGCTGTCACGTCGGCTTCCTCTGGGAGGCTGCAGTATGGACCCCCCTGAGACACGCCAATGTGTTGCCTGTAACCATTAGAGCGGTGGGAAGCTGCCTGGTCAACTTCGCAGAAGTGCTGGTCTGCTTGTGACCCAACCTTTTTTGGGAGTAACTTCTATTTCATGGCTCAGTTTAAGTAGAATACTTCTTAAAATGCAGCAATCCAGTAAACTAGAACCACGTGTAAATCAAATGTGTTATTGCCCATATGAACACAGCTTTTTAGATCATAATATACTTACGCTCTTCTCCCTTCTCCCTCCTCTGTCCAAGCCCTCCCGTATACCCCTGCTTACTCTCTTTCAAGTTCATGGCCTCCATTTTCATTAACTGCTGTTGCGTGTGAATGTGCGTGTGGGTACGTGCACACACAGCACGCGCGTACATATCCCTGAGTGCAGTCCATGTACTCCCGCCTGTTTGTAGGGCTGACCGTTTACCAGTTACTGTGCTCTTTCCTGGGGAAGGCCGTTTCTCCCGTCTCGTCACGCCTTAGCTGTCTGCAGTTCTTCGCGTAGGTTTGAGGCCTTCGGCATGTCTGTTACAGTTCTTTAAAAAAAAACAACGCGTCCGGGACTGAGAGACGGCTCCTCAGCTCAGCGCTCACGCTGCAGCTCGAGTGGGACCCGGTCTGGTTCCCGGCGCCCTTGTACCTCCTGCTCCGGGGGACCTGACGGCCTCTTCCGGCCGTCCCGGGCACACCTGCACGCGCGCACACATCCGTAATTAATATATAGCTAAAAACAAAACCGTTGTACACACTTACGCACACACGCGTGCGCGTGGGTGGAGGCAGCTCACCGTGCGGGCTCCGGGGATCAGACTGTGTGGACCGTCGGGCGTGGCAGCGGGTGCCTTTGCGGCCGAGCCATCTTGCCAGCCCCGTCCTTGATTTTTACCAAGCCTGTGTTTTCACTGCGAGCGTGTTTTCTACTGGCTGCTGGTGTCGTCTGTCTCCCGTGTGTGGCGGAGGGCCCGTGGCCTCGGGGTAACGTGCGCTTTCTCGTGGCGCAGTGTGCTTCCGGCACCGGGACCCTGGGGAGCTGCTTCGAGAGTCGCGTGGTGGTCGTCTGCGAGAAGATGATGAGTCGTGCCTGCTGGGCCAAGTCCAAGCATCTGATCCACTCCAAGACTTTCCGCGGAATGACTCTCCTACACCTGGCTGCTGCCCAAGGCTATGCCACCCTGATCCAGACTCTCATCAAATGGCGGTAAGGCCGGGTGCAAAGGACTCGACCTTCTTCACTTCCGCTGGCGGAAAGGGATCCGGCCATTCAGTGCGCATCGTGGCCTGAGAGCCGGGGCTTTCTCCAGGACAGTCCCCGGAGATCTGTGTGGCCCTGTGCCCTAGACTACCGAGCGAGACTTGAGGTGTTAGACTTTGTTTCCTTTGGGCTTCTGTCAGATGGAGTCTGAACTACCCTTGAAGTCCAGAATCCTGTTTCTTCATACCAGGGAGGCTAGGTGCCCAGTTTGGTTTCGTTTTCGTGGGTTCTGTGTTAGCCTGGTTTTCCTTTTCCCGTGGGTTAATGAGCGGTGACCTCCATGCTCTCCCTGACAGGACAAAGCATGCAGACAGCATTGATTTGGAACTGGAAGTTGACCCCCTGAATGTGGACCACTTCTCCTGCACGCCTTTGGTAAGGAAGAGGCTTGTTAGCTGGGAGGTGGGGGACACGCCTCTAGTCCCAGGCCTCGGGATGCAGAGTCGGGTAGATCTCTTGAGTTTGAGGCCAGAGTGAGTTCCAGGACAGCCAGGGCTACACAGAGAAACCTTGTCTCAAAAAACCAGAAGAAAAGAAAAGAGGCGGCAGTGGGTTTAGTTCCCTAGCCATCTCCCTAGACTGGCACAGGGACTCCAGCCTCCATGGGCACTGGGAGTGTCGCTTAAAAGATAAGATGCAAAACAGGTTATGGTGGTGCAGGCCTCTGACACCGAAAGGGGAGGTGGAAGCAGGAGGTTCAGAAGTTCGAGGCCAGCCTGGGCTACATGAGATCCTTTCTGAAAACATACAAAGATCATTCTAAATTGGTTTAGGGAAGTGAGCTTTTCAGCTCTGGGGGAGTGTCAGGCCTGCACGCCGTTACTTCTCATTGGAATGCGATGTTAGTAGATGGTTGCAAAGGCAGTGTTTATCCGGGAGCCCCGCTGAGATGGCCAGTGAAGACTGGGGCATCGGCTGCCAGCAGCCAAAGCCATGCCGGTCCGGCTCTCGCTGAGCTCCTCATGCTGTCCTGACTTCCAGATGTGGGCCTGTGCCCTGGGGCACCTGGAAGCCGCCGTGGTGCTGTACAAGTGGGACCGCCGGGCCATCTCCATCCCGGACTCTCTGGGAAGGCTGCCTTTGGGAATCGCCAGGTCGAGGGGCCACGTGAAACTGGCCGAGTGTCTGGAGCACCTGCAGAGAGACGAGCAGGCCCAGCTGGGACAGACCCCCAGGATCCACTGCGCTCCAAGCGAGGAGCCGAGTGCAGACAGCTGGATGGCCCAGTGGCACAGAGAGGCCATGAGCTCTCCAGAGATACCCAAGGGAGTCACCGTCATTGCAAGCACCAACCCAGGTACGCATCCAGTGGGTCTCGTCTCTCAACCTGCCAGCTCCCCCGCTGGCTTTCTGCAGCCTCCCTTGGGAGAGTTGGTAGGGTACTCATGTACAGTTAAGGGTTGGGGCGGGGGTTACATGACGGGTCTGATTTTCCTTTAAAAATAGCTAGTGCCCCTCCCACTGTGGGAAGTCCGTCTGTACAGGAAATGCACACTTTGGAGGAGGATTATCTGAGTGCAGTCTGCCGCTAGGGGATATTTGCGCCTCAGGAACGTGCCTTACACTCCAGCTTCGCACTTTGTATCTCCCAGGCATGAAGTGTTAATTCTGTAGGATTCCTACTTTTATCGCCTGTCCTGACTCTCCTTTCTACTGTACTTTTCAGAGCTGAGAAGACCTCGGTCTGAACCCTCTAATTACTACAGCACTGAGAGCCACAAAGATTATCCGGCTCCCAAAAAGCATAAATTGAACCCTGAGTCCTTCCAGGCAAGGCAGGAGAAGCTGCTTTGCACTGCACTGAGTCTGGAGCAGCCAAATATCAGGAAGCAGAGCCCTAGTTCTAAGCAGTCTTCCCCCGAGACACTGAGCCCCAGTGAAGCAGTGAGGGACTACAGCCGGGAAGCCTCCCCTCCCACTCCAGAGACTGCAGCGTTCCAGGCCTCTGCGTCCCAGCCCGTAGTAAAGTGGAGTTCCAAAGATCTTTACATTGGTGTGTCTACAGTACAGGTGACTGGAAATCCGAAGGGGACCAGTGTAGTAAAGGACACCGCACCCTCACAGGTGCGTCCGAGGGAACCAATGAGTGTCTTGATGATGGCTAGCAGAGAGGTGGTGAATACAGACATGGGGGCCTACCGGGACAGTACAGAGAACGAGGAGTGCTCACAGCCCATGGATGACATTCAGGTAAGACTGCGCAGGTAAGCCCGCAGAAGCTGGGGCCTTAACGGTTCGCTGCTGAGAGTCGTGTAACTTCCAGCCCCTCCCTCCTGACCCAGGAAGGGTTTGCAGTCTTGGTCTTGCTCAGGGGAATATTGAGTTTCTGTGAATTAGGCAGGGTTGACCACAGGCCCTTAGCAAAGCCGTCTCCCTTCGTACCAGCCCTTTCAAGCTCAACTTACGACCCTCCAGTAAGCCTCCACTTCCCTGCGTCCAGGATGACAGCTTCGCTGTTTTCAGGACTGGTTAGAACAGTCAAGGCCCTAAACATTGGCAGCAAGAAGGCCTGCGGGCAGGATTCGGGTTATTGGCGTGACTTTGACTAGCGCAGCCTTGTCTAGCCATTGCCAAGGGAGTCTGTGGCTTGAGGCTCACATCGCGTGTAGCGAAATATCTCTAGGACTAATAACTGACTGCCCTTGTAATGAACGTAGGGAGCACAGAGCCTTTTGAGGGCGCTTAACTTGTCATAGACTAACCGAGGCATCAGGCTGTTACACAAAGTCCATCAGTTCAGATACACAGAAGCCATCACCAGGGGCAACCAGAGAGTGTGGGATGGGCCTCCCCTGTTTCCAGATTCCTGCTGATGCATCCCTAAACAAGAGGGGAAATCCAGGGCACCCAGGCCTAAGGAGCGACTCTGGGAGCAGGCGAGCAGGTCCCTGCCTGCAGGTCCAGGGAAGGTATAACTGCTGAGTCACTCCTGAGCACTGCCCCCAGGGACGCTTCCTGTCTCTCTGGTATTGTGTGAAGGATGAGAGGCATGCCTGCTTATTACCAATATACCCCTGCTCATAGTGGATGGGAGACCCCACCACTGATTCACCAACAACCATGTAGCCAGGAGGATGCCTGCCAAGTTGATTCAAATAATGTTGTTTTGGTTTCCCACATTAGGCAGAGACTCTCCACTGAGCACCGAACTCAGCCCCTTTTAAAATTTTCCTTTGAGATGTGGTCTCATTACGTTCCCTAGGCTGGTCTCAAACTTAGAATCCTCTCGTTTCAGCCCCCAAGTGACTAGAGTTACAGGTGTGTTCCACCGTGCCCAGCATAAGTCAGATGTGAAGAGCCAGGTGGTGAATGCTTTTAGGCTTCGTGGCTGATACAGAGACTCATCACCGAGGGATCCACCACAGTGGCACAAGAGTAGCCTCAGACAGAGTTAGAGGGATGAGTGTAGCTGCCATCTTGATAAAACTGTTTACACAAACGGGTAGCTGGCTCTATTCTGCCTGGTAGAGTTGGCCACGTCCTTGGTGTGGACAATTCCGGCTGGAACCTGTACTAGTTTTCTGCTTAGCGTGACAGAACCAGCTGAAGGAAGGAAGGGTTTATTTTGATTCAGTTTGAAAGTATTCTCCATTGTAGGGAAGGCATGACAGGATGAGCATGAGGTGGCTGCTCAGCATGGCTGCGCAGTCAGATGTGGTGGTGCAGTCAGTCGGCAGTGCAGTCAGATGTGGCAGCACAGTCAGATGTGGTGGTGCAGTCAGATGTGGTGGCACAGTCAGAATGGCAGTGCAGTCAGATATGGTGGTGCAGTCAGCTGGCAGTGCAGTCAGATGTGGTGGTGCAGTCAGCTGGCGGCACATCGGGGAAACAGAGATGGATGCTGGTGCTCCTCCCTTTCTTCTTACTCCACCCAGGACCCCAGCCCATGAGATGCCCATATCCAGGAGGAAATCTTCCCTCCTCAGTTAAACATTTTTGGAAACTGTCAGAGACAGTTGCTTGTTGATGAAAATTTGAAAAATTATCTTAGACAAACATTTAAAATAGTTTCTTCTGGAGGTCTGATTTTTAAGATTGTAAAATTCACTTAACTTTAGCCAGATTTGGATAGCATCCGATGGCCAGAAAAGTCCTGTACTACCTCTGCTTCTTCCATCAGCACCCTGTGTCCAACTGTGCCACCCACTCAGATCTGATTTCATTCCCAGAATTCTGCTTTTCTGGAAACTTCATCCGTCTGGGGCATTGTCTTCTGTATCTTGATATTGCTGTGACCAAGATACCCGGCACAAAACTAGCTAAGGAGTTTATGGTCATGGGAGGGTATGGCAAGGACCCACTGAGCATGCTCAGGAACCAGGAGTGCAGCTATGCCATCAAAGGCCTGTGGAAGTCAGGGCAGCAGGGGCTTGGAGCAGCTGGCCACCTTACAGTGACTGCTTCTTTTTGTTCAGCTTTCTTTCTCCATCCTGCATAGACCAGGGTGCCAGCCCAGTGGACAGTCCCGCTCACAGTCAACACTAGTGTTCCTACATCCATTTATGGAATCAAAATAACCCTCCACAGACTTGCCCAGAGGCCTGTCTCTCAGGTGATTTAGAGTCTGTCAGGTTAACAACAGCCGCTGTCACACCTACACCCCTCAACAAGACCCTCCTTGCTAAAGGTCTCACGGCCTTCTCTGAGCAGCTCCACAGGATGGGCAGCCAGTATGCAAAGCATGAGCCACAGCGCAGTAACTTTCTGAGAGCCTTCCACGCTTTGCGGAGTTCCTCTCAGAACCCTTGCCCACCGAGACCACAGGACCTGGTGGAACCTGAACGGTTGCATTTGGTTACCATCTGTAAGAGGCGTGCAAGGAATCTTAAAATCCTAAATTTTATTTTTGCACGCGCACATGTGTGAGAGTGTGTGTGAACGTGGCAGGGCTTGAGGCCCACGTCCGTGCCTTCCTCCATCACCAAACCTGGAGCTCCCAGGGTCTCTCACTGGACCTGGAGCCCACCTGTTCACTGGCGGGCTTGTCTGGCGGGCTTGTCAGTGTGCACCCAGGATCCTCCCGTCTCTTCGGCACTGAGATTATAGGCACACGTCGCTGTGCCCTGCCTTTTTATGTGGGTGCTGGGGACGAGACTCTGCTCTCATGCTTGCATGGAGCCACAAACCTTCCCCTGAGTGTAGGAGATCCCGAAGCAGGTGGACATAACCGAGCCTGGGGTTCAGCGGTTGGCTGCTCTCCATGGGACTGGGGTTAATGGTGAGGAAAACAGCAGTATCACCGAGATTACATCTTAGTGGCCAGCTTGCAGAAGACTTTAGTTTGGGTCCCAGTACTCTTGCTGGGTGCCTTACAACTTCAGCTCCAGGGGATCCAGCACCCTCTTCTGCTTGGTGTACACCTGCTCTCACATGTGCGCAAACACACGTGTGTGTGTGCGCATACACACACACACTCACACATGTACATACTCACAGAGAGAGAGACACATATACACACACAATAAATATTTAGGGCCACCAGTGTGGTGCAGCCGGTAAAGGTGCTTCCCTCAAGCCTGATGACCTGCGTTTGGTCTCCATGACCACATGGTAGAAGGCAAGAACTGACTCCTGCCTGTTGTCCTTGGATCATACGTATGCAGGCACATAAATAGATGTGGTAATATTTGAGAATAAAGATAACGCCTTACCTGGGCCCCCCCTTTCCCCCGGGTATGAGGTTCCCTGACTGGTTCATGCAGCTAGAGTAGACAGGGGTCCCAAGACAGCTGCTCTCTAAGATGTGACCACGGTGTGAGGCTAGACCACGGCCTCGGGTGAGTCACGTGCTCACTAAAGATGCTATTTGAATGCATGGGATGGGGCATAAACCGCTGTCTTCCCCCACTTCCCCGCCCCATGTCCGCTTTCGTTTACAAGGTAAGGGGTAGCAGTAAAGTGGGTTTAAAGCTTTCTTTCTGAGCTCCGCGTCTGTGGCCTCCTGGTTGCAGGTGAACATGATGACTTTGGCGGAGCACATTATCGAAGCCACACCAGACCGGATCAAGCAGGAGAACTTTGTGCCCATGGAGTCCTCAGCCTTGGAGAGGACAGATCCCACCACCATCAGCAGTACGATGAGCTGGCTAGCCAGTTACCTAGCTGATGCCGACCGTCTGCCCAGTGCTGCCCACATCAGGTTGGGAAGATTTGGGGTTGGGGTTTCTCTGCCCAGGGTAAAGTCCTGAACTTACCGGAGGCAGAGAGGCCAAGGGTAAAGAGAGACTTTCCCAAGGAGGGCTGAAGTTTCCTAGAGGCTGGGTAGGGTCTTTAGTGGGCTTAGTATGTAGCACAGTGCTAAAATGGTAGTTGGTGGCTCGGTATGAACTTGACTGAGCGGCAGCCAAAGCCCTGTGTTTGGTAACCCACCAGCAGAATGGAGGCATGTGGCCTGTGCCGGGTGGCTCCGGGTGGACCCTGTCTTGTCTAATCAATTGCTTAGGTAATGGGCGGTGCCGGCAGCCATGACCGTCCTTGCGTCCTCTTGTTTCAGGCGTGCATACGCTGAGCCCCTGACGCCTTCCTCTAACGCCAGCTTGAGCCCTGCAGGCTCCCCAGGCGGTGAGGTGGCTTTCGAGAAACCCAGCCTTCCCTCAGCGGCAGACTGGTCAGAGTTCCTGAGCGCATCCTCCAGCGAGAAGGTGGAGAGCGAGCTCGCTCAGCTCACCCTGTCGGATCACGAGCAGAGAGAACTCTATGAAGCTGCCAGGCTTGTCCAGACAGCTTTCCGGAAATACAAGGTAAAATAGGGGTGTCTCCGTCCAACTGGAAAACATCCCAGCTCCTCCTCCCTGTGGTTGGTGGTTTGACAAGATGTTTATTGGAAGAGGTTTTATTATGCTGCATTATTATCGTAACTTCAGTCAGATAAAACCAGTGGGATGGCTGTCATTGTCTTACTGTGGATAAGTTGGTACCGCAGCACAAGGGACTGATGACCTGCATCAAGACCTGAGGACGGGGTGCCCCTGAGCCCCCGGGGCCTCGGCGATGGAGCGCTGCGTGTGCTTCCTTGGGGGAATGGGTGGGAATGCGTCCTTCTGCTCATTCCTAACGGCATCTGGCCGCTCTGCCCCGAGGTGTTAAAAAAGTAGTTGGACTATCTAGGAAAAACTGCGGAGGGCCTACAGATAAACAGTGATAATGAGGATAAGCGCGATACCTAATTTTAAAAAAAAAATACCTTTTAAATGCATATTTTAGGCCTCCGAACGTCCAAGTATGGTTTGATTTTTAAAAGCAAAAATATTCGGAGATGTAATCTGTAAATTCATTTTTCTTAATTTACAGTGACCGTTGTCGATTCGGTTTAGTAAACCTGGGGTTTTATTTCTTGGACAGGCGCGTTACATGAGTAAAGGTTCTCGTTCTTTGTATGCTGACAGCCCTAAACATTAGTTCGCTACCGATCTCTGCTCGCTTTACCTTGCAGGGCAGACCCTTGCGGGAACAGCAGGAAGTGGCCGCTGCCGTCATTCAGCGCTGTTACAGGAAGTACAAACAGGTAAACCTCAGCCCTGTGTCGCGGGAGGAGAGGGTACCTGTCCACGCAGCCTGGGCCTCACAGCACGCTGCTGTACAGACGGACGCAGAAGCACCACTTCCGAAGACCTAACGTGATTTAGAGCCACCGAGCTTTGGGTAGCGGTGGCCGGGATCCTGGCCAGGCCTCTCTCTCGGGGGTTATGCTTCCAGGACAGCTTGTGGGATAGCCAGAGCGCTGCGAGGGGCAGGGTGTGCTTATCTTCCAGGAGCACCAAAGCCTAGAACTACTCCAAGCACACAGTTTTATTTCTAATCACAGAGGAAGAAGCAGGCTCAAGAGAAATGAATCAAGAATTTTTAGAGGTCAGGGTGGTTATAAAATATTGAAAATTCCCTCGTCGAGTTTGGACTAGTTTACAGGTTAAAATTCGGTCCTGTTACCAGATACAGTGAGTGTCACAAGCCTCTGGTCCCAGTACTCAGAGACTGAGACAGGGAGATGCAAGTTCAAGGCCAGCCTGGACTCACTATTGCACACACACTGTCGATTCTGGAAATGATTTTAGAATGCCTTATTTTCTTGGGCTTTGGGTAAGCTTTATGTTCTTACTTAAAGGATATGGAGAGCTAAGATGTGTAATAACTGCAGAAAGGTTTGGGGTCCCATGCTCTCCTTCTGACCCAGGGTTTTGGTTTCTAATATGAGTTGCTCTTTTGCTTTGCTTTGCTTTGCTTTTTTCAAGTTTCTTCTTTAAACTCCGTCAGTGGGTAGGGAAGCAAGGGCTCTGGCTGTGGCCAGTTGAGTTCAGGATCCCAGAAACTGGAGGCTTACCGTGCAGAATGCTGACACCGCAATCCCCTTGTCTCTCTGATTGGTGAACAGGCTTCATGTTAGCGTTAGATTGTATCAGATAAAGAATCAAGGTTTCAAGTCTGTGATGAAAGTAAGTATTTGTTTTTTTTAAAAAAAAAAAATAAAGCTCCCCTGCTGGGCCGGTGTTCTCCAGCTGGGAAGATGGAAGGCATTATCTTGGAAATGCTGACAGCTGCGACGGTGATACTTTTGAAGGTGGAAGGCATTAATGTAGCCAGGCCGTCTTTTTGTAGGTTTTGGTTTTGGTCGGGAGTTATACTGGTTTTGGGGTTTTTGGTTCGTTTCCTGTATTTGGTAATCTGACATTAATCTTGTATTTTCTGTTTCTCCCCAAGCTGACATGGATAGCCTTGAAGGTAATGATACACCAAGTCCTCTCACAACCCATTCCACCAGAGTCGCAAACTTCACACTCATCACCAGCTACAAGGGGGTGTCATAAAGATGGCATTGTCACCAAATGCTCCTTTGCCAGGCCACCCAGCCACACCCCATCTGTCCTCGGGGACCTGCATTTTCTCTAGTGCAGTGGGCTTGGGCATTAATAACAGGTGGACATTCTTGTGGCCAAGTCAGTGACTTTGAACCTAGTGAGTGTCGTGCGCATGTCTAATCTGCACAGCGGGCTTGACGGTGGTCAGGGGCCAGAGCATGTGCTGTATTCCAGCCGCAATGCTGAGACCCACAGAAGCTCAGCAGAATGCCGTGTTTTCCCCTTAAAGGCCTTCTGGAGGGATAGAAATGAATCTGAGGCAGGTCAGGAGAGACCAGAGATACTTGTTTTTGAGGATTCCGAGAAGCCACTTCCCTTCCCTCATGTTAAGCACAGCTAGGGGTGCAGTTAGGTGTGAGGTGGGGTGGGGTTCTGAGTATTCGTCCCCTTAAGAATAGTAAGCTGCCTTCTTGTAAGCGAAGGGCTTCGCATGACTTCTTCACTGCGTCAGGAACTTTTAACACAGCGCGGTGGTCAGCTTTGTATTCTTAGGGCCTTGAAACTTGACTTGGAAGCCAAGCCTGGCTGCTGTGCCTTCTTCTCTCAGACCTGTGACTGTGGAGCAGGTTGAGTTGAGGGCCTCTAACACTGGCTCCTAGTCCACAACTCTCTGACAGCCTTCCAGGGTTCATTGCATGGTCTCGGTGTACGTCTGATGGGTGTTACTCTTTTGCAGGGGGAAATGGCATAAAGGTGTCAGCGTTTCACAATAAGCCTTGTATTAGCGACCTTGTAACTCCATCAGAAATTTGTGGCATGGAGCAAATTAGCTAGAAAGAGGTGTGACTGCTGGGTAGCTCTCTGCATGATTGGAATCAGGACGGATATAGTAAGAGTTCAAATGTTTCCAAGGATAGTAAATTCTCATGTTAAACCACAGCTTAAAGTTTCACATCTAAAATTGTTGTGGACCCAAGTATCCTGAGAGTACTAGAAATAAGTTGCTGTCTGAGGATGGAAATGCCGTGATGCCTGCAGGCCCTCCTGAAAGCAGGTCTAGGGCAGGAAGGGAGAAGAGGCTCTTGCCTCCTGAGCTCGGAGGACTTTGGGCTCCTGTTGTTACTGTCCTGTCCTTCTGTGTCTCCGGCAGTATGCACTTTACAAGAAGATGACGCAGGCGGCCATCCTCATCCAGAGCAGATTCCGAAGTTACTATGAGCAGAAACGGTTCCAGCAGAGCCGGCGTGCCGCAGTGCTGATCCAGAACTTCTACCGGAGTTACAAGAAGTGTGGCCGGAGACGGCCAGCCCGCAGGACGGCGGTCATCGTGCAGCAGAAGCTCAGGTGGGTCACAGCCTGTGGGGCCTAGTCAGTAGGGCCTGGCGTGGCACCCATACCTGCCTCTGTGCGGGGCCTGGGGCATAGCAGCAACTTTCTCTCCAGCGCAGGCTAGGTGTTGTGGCTTTGTCTAGCAGTGCCTCTGTTGTTGGGCTCTCTTGGAGATCCTTCTCTCTGACTGCCACACAGGTGTTACTTTGATGTCACTGGCCAACTTCAATGTAGGTCAGAATTTGTCAGGACCAAAATTTGTACTTAAAGAGGCATCATTCTGCAGTGTTCCGAGCTTTGATCTGCTCCATAATTACCCAGGACAAGTACTTAGGGCTCAGTGATTCATTTTAGAGAACAGCAGACTAAAGATTAAAAACAGAAAATAGCCTAAAGAAAGTATCAAGCTCAGAATTAACTCCTAAACTGAGGGAGTCTGGGTAATGCTGGAAGGCCTGTACACACACACACCCCTCGGAAAAGGCCTGAGTATCATAGTATACACCTGTAATACCAGCACTGTGGCGGCTGAGTTGGGGATCCTGAGTTCAGAGGCCAACCTGGACTACACAGCAAACCCTGTTTATGCCAGACAAACAAACAGCAAGTCGTAAGAGCATACGGAGGGACCATCTTATTTTTAATCTTCATGTTGTCTCCTTACGGCTTGGGAGCATGCCATTATTCAGTTGGCAGAATGCTAGCCTGGCATGCCAAAAGCCTGGGTTCCATGTCCAACGCTACATGAACTGAGGTAGCACAGCCTGTAGTGCCAACACTTGGGAGATGAGGGCAGGAGGACCAGGCCTCACCTGCCCCGTGGGTGTGAGGCCAGCCTGAGACACACGAGACCCCGTCTCAAATGAAAGAGAGCAGCAGCTCGGTGCTGTCCCCAGGCTGATCTCAGCACTGCGCACGGGGGCAGTGTGTGCTTTGCGGTTGGGTTTGTGACACAAGCCGTTTAGCTGAGAGTCTCCTCCCACGGTGCAGCAGATTGTCCTCAGTGTCTGCACTGTAAGTGTTCTGTAGCCTTTCTTGTGACCGTGGTATTCCGGCCTTTCCAGGAGCAGTTTGCTGACCAAAAAGCAGGACCAAGCTGCTCGAAAAATAATGAGGTTTCTACGTCGCTGCCGCCACAGGTACACCAAGTCCTTATCTGTTGTTGTGCCCATAAAGAGTTAATAACCTTCCTGACCACTTACGGTGCTGTGCAATGCTAATAACTTCCAGGAGCGTGGGGTAAGCACTCCAGGTCATAGCAGGGTGGTGGAATTCATTAACTAGGCACAGCCACTTGGGCTGGAGTGTTTTGAGAGGTGTGTGTGTGTGGGTGTGTGGGTGTCAGTGTCAGTGACTGGAAACCCTCAACAGTGTTTTCTGTTTTGATTTGGGCATGAGTGTAATTGACTTGGGCTAGCTTTTAGTTCAGATTTCTCTTTAACCTATCATGTATATGCCAGTTTGCATTGTGGTCTTCCCTGTGTGTCCTTAACTCTGCTAACAAGACATTCACACAGAAAATCAAGGAGGGAGAGAAAACCCTCAGGTGCCATCTAGGTTTTCACGTGTGGAATTTCCAATGGGCAGTTGGTGCCCTCTGCCGGACATGTAGAAGATAGCACTTCCATTCTGGTCGCCACAGAGAGCCAGTCTGATTTGGTCAAGGTGAGGGCAGGGAGCACAGAGGAGGAAAGACGGCATGTTGGTCCCCTTCTTCTCATGGAGCTATGCTAGACGAGTCTCTCCTCAAATGTGTGCTTTCTTGGTGAAGACTTAGACTTGTGGGGGCTGGAGAGGAGAGTCTTGCTTTCTCTCTGATCAAGTCTGGAGTGCAGAACAGTGGCCGTTGGAGCCGTACTGAGGCCGGCCTTCATGCTCTGTGCCAATCCCCGGGGATTAGGAGCTGTGCGGTTGAGGGCAGCAGACTTGAGGCTCTGCGCTGTCTATGCTTTCTCCTGTTTAAGCATCCCCAGAGCCTCGCATTCAGGTCCATCCCTCGGAACTTTCACTTCAGATTTTCTTACTCTGAAAGCCATTTAAGTTGCTAATATTTGAAAATACTTTGAGATTTGAAGTTTAACCGGGAACTTCTACTTAAGTCAACACAGACTCAAGTCTGTGTGACCGTAGACAGAAACCTGCATTGCCACCACATCAACAGCAGTGAAAACCTTAAGGCGTGAGTGTTAGGCTGGAACATGAGACATTAGGCACATCCCCTGGGTACCTTCCCCTCCCCCTAACCTCCTCCACTCTCCCATGCTCCTCCTGCCTCAAGAGCTAGCGCAGGATACTAAACTACAGGGTACGAGTCACAGAATGAAACTGATCCTCGAGTCTCCCCAAAGCCAGCCTCCTTTCTCCGTAGCCATGTCTCTCAGCAGTCGGGCACTCGCGGCCTGGTGGAATAGCCGGGTTCTTCAGTTGGTAGAACACCCTGGACTCGCCTAGGTCCTTTTCCTGTATCCTCAGTATTCACAGTCCCTTCTTCCCTTACTTTGCCTGCAGAATGAGGGCCCCTGAGACTGTCCAGCACGGAGACCAGTAGGCTTAGCCCATAGGGTGCAGAGTCGCCACCCTACTTCATGAGACTGGTTCATCCAGTCCAGCCCCTGGTGTTGGCTCTGGAGGCCACTTCCGACGCACCAGAACATTGGCAGGTTAAATCGTACTGTGCTTTTTCCACTTTGTTCTTAAGAGCCCAGATACATGTGTGCAAGGTGCAGTGTGAGCAAAGCTGCCTGAAGTCCTTCGCTGACCTTCCGATGTGTGTTCCCTTAGAGGGAGGGTGTGTTCTGTATTTACAGTGGGTGAGTCGCAAGAGTAAGGGACTTAAATATAATTGCGTGAGAGACTGCTTCCTAACGGCATCTGGCCAGAGGCGCCCGACTCCTAACTTTAAACTAGCTTAGAGGAATTTGCTGAAGATCGCACCTGTCTTGAGCTATATTTTAACCAGCCCATCCTCAGCGAAGCTGGCTAGGTCTGCCTTGAAGAGAGCATCAGGTTTGGGGCTCTGTCTACTCGTAATTTGCAGCAAAATAAAGACGACTGCTCTTTTGTTGGCCTTTTTGTGGTCCAGGTGATTGAGAACGTATAAAGAAGCAAACGGCAGGAGCCCCGGCATGCTGGCTGTGCCGTACAGGTGCTCACTTCCATCTGGGTGCTTATTTAGCCTAGCTCCCTAAGGAGCCTGACAAAGCCCTGGCTCCCTCTAGGGTCACCCTAAACTCGTGTTTTCCCTTGGATGCGTGACCCCATCCTGGTTTACTCAGCATTACCTCGTAAGCGGATCTGTCATGTTTACTGTCTCTTAGAAGCATTACAGTCTGTATTACGTACAAACCTTCATGACTCGCTCTCGACAAGGTAGGTAGACAGTGGCCTCAGAAGTCCCGTTTCTAAGTCACGTGACCCCAGTGGTGGTTAGAAATAAGTTGATTGGTTTTCTTCCTGCTCATTTCACATCCCCCGCCATCACCCTTCTCTTCCGCCCCCACGAAAGAAGCCACCTGGTAGTCTCTTTGGTTGACATAAAGCTATTGATAAGATTTCTGCTGTGACCCTCACATGCTAATAGCTCTCTGGTGTTGTTTTACTGTCTAAAGCCCCCTGGTGGACCATAGGCTGTACAAAAGGGTGAGTTTAGCTGCCTGCTAGCCAGTTTCTCCTTATCTTCCATTTTCAATATTTTGCTTTTTGCTTGCTTGCATGGGGCTGCAGCGTAGGTATGCCAGTAAGTTTCACATCCATTCTGAATGAAAAATAAAAGAAAACACAAACTAACACTGACTACTAACACCGCTGTTTTATGCAACAGGAGAGCAGCCACGCACAGAGACGTGTCTATGCATGAGGAAGTGTGAGGGAGGGTTCTTCTGAGTCCACTGCCGAGCATGCTCAGCCAGGCAGGGTGCCCTCCACACAGGCCTTCCTGCCACCAGCATGAGGCTGTGTTACAGGAAAACATTCAGCGAGTGACTCTGGGATTACAATACTTTGCCACGTCAAATTTTCTCAACTTCTGCTTTGCCAAAATTTCTTAAGGCAAAAAAAAAAAAAAAAAAAAAGCTCATTAGGAAGGACTAGGCTTAAAAACATAATTTATTTACAGGTGCTACTTCCCTGTCACTCTGCCCCTAGAGTTTCAGCGTCTTAATCTCTCTTTCCTTGGGTTGTGAGGTATTTGGATACAAAGCCACCCCTTCAGAACCTGCCTCGGACTTCGAGTCTACAACAGAAGGCATGCTAAGTGTGAGACACTGACTTGTGACTTATAATAAAAACACGTGAAGTACCTTGAGCCTAGAGGTTCCACGTTCCAATTGGGAGTAGCTATTCCACAAGCATTTATATTTTGAAGACGTTGTCTTGACCAGGTATTCAATAGACACCGCCAGCGTTCCCTGAGGCCTGAGAATAGAATCCCAATTTGTATGTACACACTAGAGCATCTGCAAGTGCAGCTGAAACACCGCATACATTACAGTAAAGGAATGTCAGAAAACATTTCTAAAAGCTAAGACAAAAACTCACCAACATTGGGCTTAAATTTGCATGAACTTCGGTAACTTCCGTATATCACATTTTGAGAGGAAATTAATTATCACATGGAGGTGATCTCTTTCGACCTCTACAGGCTGCTGCCATGCCAACTTGATGGTATGACAGTGAGTTTTTGTTAAGTTTTTCCTGAGTAGTGACTTAACGTAGAACAGTTGTGGCTCCTTTAAAACCAGGGATAAAACAAATCAACTTCGAGTAGTCGATGGAGGAGAAACTTGAAAACAGAATTAGAAACACAATTTTGCTGGTAACTTGAGCTGTTCCTACTCTTTAATGTTGGACAGTTGTTTACCACTGAAGTGTTCAGGTCCCATGTGTTATAGCCTCTCGGAGACACCTGCTTCAAACAGGAGAAGAGGCCCCGCCTCGCCCAGTGCATACACAGATAATACTTCTTTTCATGAGAAACAAGAGTCCTCCGAGAGGACAGTGCATGCACTCAATTTAACTCAGCTGTAGTGTCTTGCATGTTAAATGCATTAGTAGAGCCTGCTGAAGGGAACTGACACTGTATTGGAAGTGGTTGCTTACGCACTTTTGAAGCTTGTTAGTTTCCGGTATGTCAATGATGATCATTGTCAAGAGCACATCTTCGAAAGGTGGTTTCAGTGCCTACCAGAGTCCCTCCTTTAACTTCTCCAATGCCTGCTGCATTCCGCCATGAACTTTAAGACTCCCACTCATGCATGGGAAGCTGGGATTTCATAACATCCCCCACGCCTCACGCAGTCAGCAGGGAGCTGGAGAGAGAGGAGCCAAGAGGGTTTCAGGTTCCTTCTGGGACGGGACCATTTATCCAGCTCTTTATTGAGGAATGGCTTGTCTACGGCTTTGTGCAGTTGCCAATAAGATCTCCTCTCCCTCTCTCTTCCTCAAGATCTTGCAGTGGCACCCCCCCCTTTGTAACCCTCCCCCCAAGTTGAACTTCTCCTTGGGAGCTGAGCGTTCCCTGAAGTGCATAGTCCTGGGATGGCGAGTCAAAGACGATAACATGCTTATTTTGTTAATTTAAAGTACAGCAAGCCAGTTAGAGGTCCATGTGTTGAAGTAACTGAAAATGTACAGTTGAATTTTGTGGTGCAGCGTGAAACATGCTGTTGGCCAGACTCCTAGGTCCGCAGCAGAAGGACCTCCACAAAGGTAGGCGCCGCCGTCAGCAGACTTAGGACGCCATAGGCCCATCCCAGCTGCAGGGCGACCTAAAATTACCTCTGTGTCCTTCCGTGTTCACCTTCTCTGCGGAAGGCTGGGAAAGGCCACAATACTCCTCTAGCTGCGGCTCATTTGTATTCTGCCTCTGGCTAGCCCAGGCTTAATTCCTGATTTATCCAGCAGCTGAAAACGGGGTTACCAACTCCTGATATGCATGTGGGAGGGGTTTTGGTTTGGGGCTTTTGTTTCTCTCTTTTCTTTTCTCAGACACATTAGTTTTCCATCGAGGGAAGAACGTTTGTTATCCTGTGCTGTTTTAATGAATTACTACTTTCACTCACGTGATTAGCATATGATCTTTAAGGTTTAAGAAGTGTTCCAAGGTTGCATAAGTAAAGTATTGCTTTCCACATGGACTTCCACATGGATTTCTGCCGTGCCCCATTCAATGTGGCTCGGTTTTACCACAGAACCACTGAGATATATGTCAGAGATAGCAAGCCACCGAGTCACACCAACTTGGTCTCAGGGTATTGAGACGTAATTGGCTGAAAATGCACAAGAATACAAAGTACTGTCTCTTCAGATACAAAGTGGTTTTGCCCTTCTGTCTTAAGGACAGTCCGTTTGTGTCCATCATAAATGAGGGAGGTCATTCTCTGTGTTTCCTAGACGGTGTCTCCTTTCCCTGTAGGAGGAAACAGGGAGGGCTTCAGAAAGCACACAGCCATGAGTTCTTATGACCAGCCGTCAGGTTTAAATAACCTATTTTTGGAAATAACTGGCTTACTGCTCCTGTTTAGTAAAGGTGGGGGTGGCCCTCTGGTGAAACTAGAGAATCTTTTGTCAGAGGGAGAAGAGGGAGCATGCTCAGGCACAATGTTCAAACCACAGGTTTTTCTCTGTGTTTGAGAACTGGGTTTTTTAATCCTTCACTTTGTGAGACGCTACCAAGCGTTTTGGTGAGTGGTGACCTCAGCCAAGCAGCTTTGCCTTCCAGAGCAGCCCTGTGAACTGTCTGCAGCAGGTTGTTACCAAGTTCTGGAAGTTACGAATCAGTGTTTGCTTTGCTGTACCCCTTTATCCAAGGGACTGTTTTCTGACCCTGCCTGAACCGATAAAATTGCAGAAAGGTCAACAGGGGTCAAGGGCCTTATTAGCCTTATCTTTAGTTAGATATGGCCTGAGGTTGGGATCCCAGGTGGGCCCATGTATCCAAGAGGTCAGAAATGAATGCGGGATGTGTCACGGAGGATGTGTCATAAACCTCTAAGTAATTGTGTCTCACTTGCCTCTTTTAGGAAATGAATATTTTTGGAACACGGTGGTGTGTGTTAAATTGCAGACAACATGTTCTCTGTCATTCTTATTGGGCCTGTCTTTTTTATTTTGCAATCCAAATGAGATTTCTGGAATATGGCAAGATCTCTCTTTTCCTAAATTCCCCACAAGCTGTTGCAGCCCTGAGAGCAACAGGTAACTAACCAGAAAGCAGCATCAGGATGCCCTGTGGGTTTTTGATGGCCAGCACTGCGAGGCTCTGCCTGCTGAAAGCCTCTGACTCACGAAGCATTTCTCTGGCTGAGCAGCACCCAGTAGGTGTGAAGCGGCTTTGCCTGATGCTTTTCCCATGGAGCCATCGTTTGCTAGAGTCTCTGAAGCAGGCCTCTTTCATTAATTCATGAATTCTCATTGGGCACCTGATGGAGTCGACCCTTTGGGCTTCTGCTGGCTTCCAGGGCTGTTGCTTATACATCACTCCGGTCCATTACGATGCAGCTTTCTTTCTGGTTTTGGTTGAGACTGCCATGATATTTCAGAGTGTCAGTTATTTGCAGCCTAGAATGCTCGGGGGAAATCTTGGAGTTGTCTGATAATTTTAATATTTGGTCACAGTTCAAAGACTTGCTGCCCCGATTCCTGTACCTCCAAGCGTGAAGTACCTTCTGAATTACTGATAAGAGAGTCAGAAATGTGGTCCTTGGGCTGGTGAGATGATGTAGAGGTTAAGAACACTTGCTGTTCTTGCAGAAGATTGAAGTTTGGTTCTCAGCATCCACCTGATGCTCCAGCTCGTGTGCATATGCCCCCACATGGACACGCACATACACATAATCAAAAATAGAAGGAATGTAGTCCTTGTAGCTCTCCTTAGAGGAAGCAGTGCCTGGTGCTTATAAAACCATAGCTTCTGTCCTGTATTTGTCTGTGTTATCTCATGGAGACTATTTTGCCTGTCTTCTCTGTAATGGGATTCAGAAGCAAGTATGATAGAGACAGACAGACAGACAGATCGCCTGGACGTTTCTAGGTTTGCTTCCTTTTCAGTCTTGTATGAGCCTTACATTTGTAATTCTTGAAAACCAAAACCTCAGCCATCCTTAGTTGCTCTGAAACACAACAGAGTTTCCTGAGCGCCTGCGCTTTAAGTTGGATAGGTACTGAAACCACAAGTACTGCGTTTTCAAGAAGGAATACAATTTCAAAAGCTCAGGTCTACGTTTAACCAAGTCCATGTACTGAAACGTGTCTGTGTAACACAGCAGATACCAAGAGAAATAGTTCAGACAATCGATTCTGGTTTGAGTAAGGCACAAATGAATTCTTGTTTCACTGAATTTTTTTAGTTTCCGTCATTTGAACACATTTATAAGGTGAATTCATAACAGGTGCTTAGAGAAATACCTTAGAGACCTTTGAGGGCCAGTGAGAGGCTCAGTAGGTAAAGATACTTGCTGTCCTCTGGCTTCGATGTGTGCAGGTAGCTGCGCGCGCGCACACACACACGTGCACACAAAACATTTAAGGAAACGTCTTAAAGGCACATAGACATGGTAGTTAATAAAACCACGTATCTGTCGAAGCTCATAGAGGACATGTGAGCAAGGAGGAGACACGGGGAGAGATGACGGATAAACTGACGTGTCTTGCTGATAAAGGTGTGTTTTAAATGTGCCTCTAAGTGATGATTTATGTCTATGACTAATGAGGCAAAATCGATTTTTTTTTTAAAGTTCTTTGAAATACTGATGTGAAATACCTGTTTCTTAGAATTTGCTGGAATTTCTAGTACTTGGTATATCATCCCAAATCAATTTAGAGGCATAGTTTTTCTTTGGAGGTGGTATAATTTGAATACGTGGCATTTGATTTAAAGCAAAATGTAGGCACCCACTTCATCCTCATCATCCGTTAAAGTGCTGTGAAGCCCCTCTGTGATTTCAGTGGGTCAGACGCACAGGTCTGCTTTCTGTGGTCTGCTGAGCTGGTTGTCAACAGGGCGTGTCAGTCTTCCCCTGCAGGCTGTCTTTCTCGGGTTACAGACATGCTGTTGATGTGTGTTGCAGGGCTCCAGGGTTGTCACATGGGTGCATTCTGTGTGAGGGTGTTCTCCCTCATAACATTGTAACTAAACTCAATGTAGTGCTTCATGGAGGGCGGTATCTTGGAATGGAGAAAGTAGTCATTGTTACTTTCATTCAAACTATGGTAATTCTCCAAATTTATTTTTTCCTATTCAAGTCTACTGGAAAAAAATATAGTAGGAATTAAAAAAGCTACCCTTTTAAGAGGCAGTAGGGTGGAGCAGAGTAATGGGTTCAAGTTGCTGCTCTGTTATCAGCTACACAAGTTGAGGCGAGTCGCTTGCTTCCTATGAATCTTACATTCTGCATTTGCAAATTAAGGATAGTGGTGTGTTTCAGTGGCTGCCTAAAGTCGCACTGGGATATGAACAGTCTTTCTCCCCATCCCCTTTTCTCTAGTTCGTCCCTTGACTTTCGTTTAAAAGTCCTAGGGCATCTCACTGCTTTGGTGCCATTTATAATTCTGGTATGTGTGGCAACTCCATGATGAAATTAATACACCTGAAAATCGGAGTGTTCTCCTTTTTCCTATGTAGATGTGCTGTGTGTGGACACACCCCTCTTCTTAACCTAGGAGTCTGTGAGGTCATCACTAATTCATAATTAATTCAGCCTTCATTATGTGGTAGCTTTAAACCTTTGTGAAAACTTAGTTGGCATCTTAATTAGTTGTAAAAGAAGTGGGTGGCAGGGGCAGGGGTCACTACAAAAGCCCAGTGTGACCATTTTAACCAGATGAACAGTTAACTTACATCTATCCTGCCCAGCTGGATGTAGATTCTTACAAAGTTGCCGAAAACATTTCACTCTCCTTTACTTCAACTTAGTGATTAACTAATGTGAGTGAAGCATTTCTGATGGTTCTAGAAAGATGGAGGGCTGTCTTTATGGTGATGCTGCCAGATTCTGAGTTCAAACTTCTCGAGACTCTGGGAGTCTCAGCGACGAGGCTCTGAATGAGTTCTTTGCTAGTGCACAAATGAAACAGTATTTGACGTAGCATGCATATCTTGCAGGACTCTGGCAGATGGGTCTGCGTGAGCACAGACACTGCATGTCTGGAAGTGAGGTTGGCATCCGTGCATGCCTTGCATCATTCCAGCCAAAAGGGATGTTAGTCTAGATGCTGCATGTTTAAAAACTGAACACAGACCTATAGCATGTTTCAATTTTTAAGAGGCCATTTGTCAAATATGCATGTCCAAATTTAGGGGCCTATGATCATTACACTGTTCTATACTGCAACATGATGCCACACCCTAGGACCTCATGTGCTGTGGTCCCTTAGCTATTAAATGCGTATTAAATGCAGCTTTAAGAAAGAAGGACTGGACAGTTGGAGAGACACACTGTCATTTGTAAACAAGCTGTGCTAAGCTGGTAGATGCAGTAAGTTAGACAAGCACGTTTTCATATGTAATTGCAATTTAATATAAATCATAAAGCTTTTCTTCCAAAAGAGTGCATCATCTCTCTCTGAAGAGATCACAACAGCTTTGCACACTACTGAAAAATGATTCTGCTTCAAGGTCGTAAATATACAAGTTTCCGCAAACTGCTCAGAATATATGTTTCCTTTCATTCGTTCCCAACCTGTGTAATGCAGCAGTAACCTGTTGTATGGGTCCCTCCCCCCAATGTTTCTATTTGCCTCAGTGTTATTAAATAGAAAATACTAGTACTCATACTTAATGGCCTGGCTTATCTTAAAACACGAGGAGAGACCTTACATAGAACCAGAGGCCACGTTCACATTTGACTGACTTCTGAAGAGCCCACTGCCAACCTAGTCTCTTTGTTATGCCACTGGGCAGCGTAGGAATGTCCTCATAAACTCTCCCTTCTGTTTGGCTAAACCTTCCTCTCATGCTGACTGCTGG
This sequence comes from Cricetomys ansorgei, assembly GCA_026225945.1. Classification (NCBI taxonomy): domain Eukaryota; kingdom Metazoa; phylum Chordata; class Mammalia; order Rodentia; family Nesomyidae; genus Cricetomys; species Cricetomys ansorgei. The sequence goes on from JAMJFZ010000484.1 coordinate 4,848,573, forward strand.
GAAGCAGGTGCCAACTCCGTGGCACACAGCAGGCATTTGCAGACTGCCCAACTCTGCAAGCACTGCCTTGCACTTGACCATTCTGCCATTAAGACACTTGGTGGTGGTGGTGCAAAGAGCTCCAGCCTCCAACACTTCGTCTTGTTGGGCACTACGTTTTTTTAGGCAAATAATTAACATTAAAAAACATAGATTAGACTGGCAACCTATAAATTGCTGGCGTGAGCTCTCAGACTGTCTGTGAGCAGTCTCACATTTTTTTATTCTAGTATTTCTGATCTGATAAGCAAGATAAGTAGTAAGTCCCTTTTGGGTATTAACCCTACCGCTGCCAGTTCAGGAGCTCTGAGAATGAACATGAACTTGAAAGTTACAGTATGAAATGGGAGGGATCCAAGAATTATGAAGATCCAAGACTTTGGTAGCACAGGAAGGTGGGGAAGAGGAGCTTGGTGCAGGTGGTAATGTCAGGTTCAAGACGGCCAGCAGTCTGAAGTCTACAAGCAGAACAGTGATTCAGTCCCTGGGTCTACTCAGAGCTAAACAAATGCATGCCAGTCCCTCGCTAATGTCACAGGGAATTTAGGGCATTCATACCAGTCCATCAGACAGAGGAAGTTCCTCAGATAACTGTTTCCAAGCTATGAGTGTCACTCTTGATTCAGTATAACAGAGCAAATAGCTTTGCTCTGTTCTTGGAGCGCTTCATGTAAAATTTTACACACTTTAACGTAAAGTCGCATCTTCCTTTTTGAATATTCTCTCAACGATTTCATCAGTTTTCTTGTCAGTCTGGGCCTCTCATTTGGGGGTGATAGCCCTCTCCTTTATTTGGTCAGTTTCACTCTGTAGTTATCACCTGGTGTTGTGTTTTGTTTCTCTTCCAGAGTGAAAGAATTGAAAAAGGCCAAGGAACTTGAAGACATACAGCAGCATCCCTTAGCAATGTGACATTGCTTCTCAGACTGTTTTCATTTCTGTTTTTAGCAGAGACATGCAACAACAAACATGCGCGTACAACACACATACACACACACACTCAACACACAATCCCTCTGCAGTTTTGGGAGTCAGCTGCAGGATTTTAACAAGAATGTTTTGGTCATTGCATTTGCACTTTCATGGACAACTTTTAATTTGATCAGCAAGACATCTTGGAACTCAATCTTCTGTTGGATCACAGGAAAACAAGACACCAGGAGGAACTGAAAGGGCTTCCTCATCTTAGGAAGAAGCCACTTTCCTTGTCGTTAGGGCTGTATTCAAACATCGTGTGGAACTGTACAAATATTTATACCAAAAATATAGATATGAACAGGTGGGGCGACGCTAGCAACACAAGGAATGCTGGGCCTGCACCTGCGGCTACTTCCAAGAAGCTGAATCCTTGGTTCTCAGTGGAGGGCTTAGATCACCCGAGTCACTATGGAGTCTGTGTGTTCTCATTTCCTTCACTGTTTTGTTTTTTTTTTCCTTTTCTGTTTGTTCGTTCGTTTGAATCTCTACAGCACACTTAATGCAACTTTTAAAGTCTGCAGGTTTTTAATGTCTTGTGAAAATTTGCAGAGGGTGGGTGTGTGGTAAACGGGTAATGCACGGGAAATGATGAGAAACAGCTTACAGGATTTCCGTTTGTTCTCTTGTCCCCACCGCCTCCCGAGAACCTGCGCGGACGCTGACCATCGCCCCCTTCCTCATGTTCAGCACTTTAATTTGTTTGCCTTACTTTCACTTGCAATGAGAATTACTTAAGAACCGGTAAAGCATGTAGCCTTTTTTAGTAACCTTGGAAACAGTAGTGATTCCAAGGAATCATAAACCTTGCCTGGACATTTGCCACCTAAACGACCAGTGTGGTGCTGCATTCTGGCCAGTAAATTCCATGTTTTGGCTCTATCTCATCCAAACGGAATGGTTTCTGTGTACATACAAAAGGTAGAAATGAAAAAGTGAGAAAATATTTGAAAGGGGTTATATTAATTGCTAAATATTTTATTCACAAAGGTCAATACCATGGCAAGATGAAATTATTTGTATAGTTTTGTCTGAATGAGCGAGAAAAATGTGGATGTATTGTTTGTATATATTGTATATATTAAAACAAAAGATGTGCATGAAATCAAGAAAAAAGATGAACAAAAGCAAAGCATTAGTGGCTATGGTCTGTAAAATGAAACAAAAAAAAAACTTTATTTCACTATAAGAGTACTTTATTTTAAATGTTCTGTAGAAGAACATTTTGCTAAAGCATGACTAACCTGCAAAAAAATAAAAAAGAGCTACTGTATTTAGAGTTAGGAAAAAAGGCAGAGTAGCATTACTTTTAAAAAAAAAAAAAAAGGATATGTTTACATTTAATTTTGGCTACCAGGAGTTTATTTTATTTTATTTAAAAAAATTTTTTTGCCAAAGGTGCCAAGTAATGTGAATGCTAATATTGCTTAAGAAAATTAAGTTACTTTTGCAAAATAGATAATCATAAGATGAATCCTTACAGAACTTAACACCATCCGCTCATGCCAACGAACATTACAACAATCAGAATTTGACAAAAGACTTAGTATGGAATTAGAAAAATGACATTTTCATATCTCCTGCTGGAAATAAAAAGATGAGTAAAAACTGCTCACGTGAAAAAACAAAAGCGAGAAACACTGGAGACTGGTGTTGCAGGGATACCGCGGTGTGTTACTCTTTCCATGTAGTGAGGAGCCAAAGAAATCCGATGCTTTTCAATTTTAAACTGTTCCTGTCAAACAGAGAGAGAACCGATTTTGCATTTGCTAATGCCAGTTTAAAATTCCCAGGTTAAGTGTGAGAATTGGTTGGTATGAGATTTTCTTTTTTTTTTTTTTTAAAGAAAAAAAAAAAAACATGGTTCTGGCTGCCAACTGTGAGTTAAAACTCAAGGCTTGTTGTGAAGCCTAAAAATATTCACAAATAAGCTTTAAACTGGTGTCTTCAGAAGGAAGGTAGAAACAAAAAGATTGTGGTAAAAAAACAAAAAATAAAAACTGGGGTCAGTGCTCTTGGTGCCTTTTCTATAATTGTACTTGTTTTTAAATTACTCCCTTTCACTGCCAACCTCGAATTACTGTACAGTGTATGTCTTTCTGCTTGTGATCAGCCGGACAACAGTGACAGCCCCATACCTAGTAGCCACCTGTACACGTGTAAGCTGACCTGACCCGATTTTGTTTTTACATGTGTGGGTTATGTTGCAGCTGTTGCATTCCTTGCCCCTCCCCCCATACCTATTATTTTACACAGTTTGACCTGTCTGAGGACACTGAGTAATTTATAAAAAACACAATCGTATTCATAACAGGGAGTAGAATGTAAAGCCAGCGCTTTCAGAATATCCTATGTTCATACTGGAACTGGATACATTTATCCCATTGTTTATGGTTCAGATAATTGATCATTCGGCCAGAGTAATGACCTCAGTGGATTTGCTTCAGCCCTCACATTTATTTTTTTAAATGTTTCACATGCCATATTATTAGCTGAATAAGTTAGAAAATTCTGGAACTTAGAGACGTATGTAGAATTAGGAAGTTCTTATGAAGGGGATAGAAGTAGGGTCAAAACCTACCAGTACAACTGTGAATTCTAGGTGAGGTCAAAGCGTACTTCCACTGAAACAAAGCATTTCTGACCGCCCTTTTTTGATTGTGACTCTTAATTTTGAATAGAAGGTGATATGTAGGTGCAGCTTTCTTGGATAATCTGAATTCCCAAGTGCCAGGAGTAGGACTTCATTACAAAAGTAATAGCTAATCTTATTCAGTCTCCTGAAGATTTAGTTGCTATCCTCGTTACCCGTTCAAAATCAGCTGTACTGTGTGAATGAAGTAAAGACATTAAGACGAACCCCTTTCTGGCTGCACGGTCGCTCATGGCAGTTCCACACAGTAGTTGGCGCCCAATGGGGGGGTCCCTGAGACTTGCATGTATACCTAGTCTAGATGTCTTCTTTTTTGTAAGTTTTATTTTTGTAACTGTGCATGTAAAGCATCATTGAGTCAATGGATCTGTTGAAGAACTCAGCTGCTGGAAACCATGCAAAATGTTTTGAATTGCCCTTAAAATATGGAAAATGTTTTCTGAATGCTTTATATTCTTTCTGCTGTAAATTAAAAATGAAGAAAATTTCCCCATATTATCTGTGTTTTGCTTTAACCTGACCTGAAATCCAAGGTGTTGAGGTTAAGATCATAGAACTGGAAGTATTTTTTTACTTCCACATGCAGTGTTTTCGTACGAGGGTGTTAGACTTAGAGCCACGTTCCCAGAGCACTTTGGCTTTCCCCTACACGTCAGCCATTGGTCTCAAGTGCAGTTACTTCAGAGATAAGGATCTCAATCTAAATTCACCCTTTCTCATATAGCCTAGGGTACCCCTAAATTCCCTGTTTACATCCAAGAACGATCTTGAATCTTTCAGCTTTCTACCTACATCTTTCAAAGGCTAAGATTATGGGTTTGCCACCAGGCCCGGTTTTATATGGTTCTGGGGATCAGATTCAGGACTTTGGATGTTAGACAAGCACACTACCAATTAAGCCACACTTCCCCAGCTCTACTGGATAGTTGTGGGGGGAGGTTGTTTGTTTAAAGAACTTTCCTGGCTTACCTCACTTAGGCCTCCCTTCTAGGTATTTTTCGTCATTGTAGAGTCCTCTTCAGTGCAGAGTTCTGCTTCTCTCTAGGAATACCTCACTTCTGATCTACTAGTGAACTAGTGCCCGATAGTTTGTGACTCTCCCAACTGCCGTCCTTAATACTTTCTGGAGCCCAGCGTGTTTAAATGCCACTGTCTTGCTACTACTCAACCCAATCCCCACTTCGTCCTTGGCACTCTCTGGTTCCCAAGACACAACCTTTTGGAATTACCGCCCTGAAGTGGAAGACAGCTTTGTGGGTTGGTTTTGTTGTTCACTTAGGAACCCGCCAGCTGCCCTCATCTGTCTGTGTAAGAGACTTGCCCCTTTTGACCAAAAGTAGAGTAGCTACTCTCTGCTAGGGCAGGAAGTTACAGAAACGGTCGAACTAGAAGCTTCGACGCTAAGGCTCCCTCCAGGGATCCTAACAGCCACGCAATGGCAGATGTGCGTTCTCGCTAGTGAGGACGTGAGCGGGGACTTACCCCGAGCCCTGTGGCACCGACTCCAGGCGAACTTCCTGTTGCCCCCCCCCCCCCCAGGACCACTAGCTTATTCTGGGACATGAACGGCCCGGAGACAATGTAGTCGGGCTCACACCATGTCAGACGCACCCGTTCTCACTCTAAACTGCCTTTCCAGGGCTAGAGCCGGGGCCGCGGCCGCACCGCAGGAAGCTGTCGGGATTCGTTGCCGTGGAAGAGCCCAGCCCCAAGGCGCAGGCGCCGCGCTCTAGCCCCGCCCACTCGACCGCGCGGGCGCTACTTCAGCGCCAAGCTCTGGCCCCGCCCACCCACGGCTCCACAGCGCCCCTCCCACTCTGGTCCGCCCGGAGGTTACAGCCGAGGGTTGAGCCGAGAGCCCGACTCCTGCCCCGCCCACTTCCGGCGCGCCCTCGACGACTGGAAGCGCCTCGCCGGTCCGGTCCTCGGCCCCTGCCCGTGACGTCATCGCAGCCCCGCCCATCTCCTCAGCCTCGGTTACTCGCTGCACAAGCCCACCGGCTCTCGGCCAGTCTCCGCCGCCGCCGCCGCCGCCACCAAAATGTGAGTGACGCGCTGCGCGGCGAGGCGAGGCGGGCCCCGGGGTGGCGGCCCGCTCCTGGGGCCCTCGTCAGGCGCGGAGGCTGCTGCTCCGGGTCCGGACTCGGGCGGAGGCCTCGCGGGCCTGCGCGGAGCGCCCCGGGCCTGCCTGGGGTGGGCGGTGGCCCCGCGGTGCACGCTGCCCTCGGGCGCCGCGGGCGAGTCGTGGCCCCGCAGCTGGCGGGCGGACGCGGAAGGGCGAAGGCTGGCTCCCCGAGGAAGCGGCCGCCACACCCGGTGGCTCCTTCCCCGAGGCCCCGAGAGGGGCGGGGACGCGAGCGCGAGCTCCCCGCGCGGTGGGACGCCGGAGGGTGCGGGGATGGGGGTGGAAGCCGGCCAGGCGCTGGGAGACCCGGGACTCGGGGTCCTCGGCTGCCGCGCTCCGAGCGTGCCCCGCCCTGGGTTTCGCTTCCGTTTTAAGCGAGAACACTCCGGTTTTGAAATCGGTGTCTAGTGGTCGCATTCGGCGTCCCCTTGAGGTGTACCTGCTCCCGCTTCTGTGCGAGTGGCGGTGCCCCAGGTCTGCATTGGAAGGATTAAACTGAACCCGGCTTCACTTAGCCACCTGTGTGTTAGCTCTAAATTGAAATGAGGATGGTATCTGAAGAGGTTGCTGCCGTGCTTTTTCACCCTCTAGCTCAGGAAAGAGGAAGGATGGAAAGAAGGAAATCTTCGCTGCTCTTGTAGCAGCCCTTTTTGGCAGTCTTTAGTCTTTAGCTCACGGAGAGCTGATAAACTAGCATCCAACAAACCAACCCACCAACTGCCAACTACCCACCCTACCCCGCTCTCCTCATACTCAAAGTTCCCAGAAGACCAAGCGGCATGCAATCACAAGGGAAACTGCACAAAAACACTTCAAAGCGTCCTGCTGCATTCCCCCCATCTTACTAAGCCACAAGTTGAATGATATTTATTACTTTTTCTCCGAGGCCTTCTACAAGGCCGTCTGTTTCCCTCTGGTCTTAAGGAGTTGTAGAAGACACCACTTTATGCTTCTGGCTCGCTGAAGTATATTGTTTCTTTGGAGGCTGATTGTGGTTTGGGCTGTTCACCTTTGCAGGTTGGCATGAAGTCAGTTTACTTGATGAGTCATTAGCACATGTGAATCCATTTTCTATAAAAAAGCTATAGGGATCTTCGTGTTTCAAAGAATTCCCAAGATTCGGAGAGAAAAATACATGGATAGTACTTCGCCCCAGAGCACAGTCCTTACATGTTTAACTCTCAGACCCTGTGAGTGCTGTGTCCTTGGTGGTGGACAGAGCGTAGACTTAAAAAGAACGGTTGTATCAACGGTAGGATGACTGAAGCAAGGCACAGGCTAGGTGCTGTCTTAGATACAGAGAGGAGTTTAGTAGAGGCAATAAAGACTTCTAAGCCAGAGTAGTCATGAAAAGTGGCCTTGAGTGAGAATAAAGCATTCGATGGAGTTGTGGAAGACGGATGACTTTCCAGCAGAGGGAGAATTGCTTCAGCCCACCTTATTCACACAAACTCCTCCTTGCACTTGGAATGTACTTCTCCATGTTGGCTCTTCTGTGATTGTTCCTAACTTTGAGAACTCTCACCACAACAAAAAGACCAGGAGAGTACTGAGTGCCTTTAAACATCTGTGTGTCTCAAAGCAAGTTTAAAAAAATAAAAACGCAGAGGTTCCCACTTCACTGACACAAAACAGGTCCTATTCAATATTTGTTTCAGACTTTGATCACTATCAAGTGGGATTGGGAATTACTGAGGGATTATAAAAAATGCATTTGTGCCTTTCTTACTGCAGGACTTTTTAAAAATTAATTTCAGTATAAGGAATTAATATGACTGAGTCCTAGCATAACAGTTTATACACACACACACACACACACACACACACGTGTGTGTGTGTCATGGTGTATGTGTGAGAGCAGAGTCAGTCCTTGCCTTCTACCTTATTTGAGACAGTATCTCATGCTGAGTGCTGCTTCTGTCAGGTTTGCTGGCACTCAGGCTTCCAAGACTCCGGTGTCTCCACCTCCCATCTCACTGTAGAGCCCTGAGATTATGTGTTTGCTTTTCTGAGTCTGGCTCATGTAACTGCATTGGGATTCACAGTGCCCTCACGCTGCACCTTTCTCCTCTCAGGTCCACAGGTGTGCCCTCAGGTGCAAGTGCTGCCACCGGCAGTAATCGAAGACTCCAGCAGACACAGAATCAAGTGGATGAGGTATTGCTTTAAAGTCCTAAAATGTCAATCTTAAACCCGGGAGTTCTCTAGAATTCTATTTAGAAAAGGAGTCATTGGAGCTTGGGAGATAGCTCAGTAGTTAAGAACACTTGCTGTTCTAGCAGAGAGCCCAGGTTGGGTTCCCAGCACTCATATTTGGGCCACTCAACTGCCTGTAGCTTTAGCCCCCAAGGGTACCTGCATGCATCTGCACATACGTCACACAGACACACATAATCTTTAATGTTAGAAAGCAGAAAATGCATCATCAATGATAAGTTTTTACTATACCAGAATCTTTAGATGTGCGTGTGCTGAGCCACAGTGGAGATCCTGTGAGAAACTCAGACCAGTATTTCTATATTCTTTTTTTTTAGATTTATTTTTATTTTATATGTATGTGTTTTTTTGCTTGCATACTCTAGAAGCTGTGTTCTAAGCACAAGGCAGAGTCTTCCTGGCTTCATACGTATTTTTCTACTGTCAAATCACATGGCTAAGACACGAGCACCTGTCCCTGAAAGAATACCCCACAGCCACTTTGTAAGATAGGGTAATTAGATTGCTCAAGCCAGTAACAGGTCTTTCTGATCTGTTTTTTTTTTTGTTTTGTTTTGTTTTTTTCCAAAATGTTGCGTGCCCTGTAGCTGGATTTGCTGGTTACCTAGTGTAGGCAGGTCTGTGTAGAAGTTGTCTCTGACGGTTGCTGAGTGGCAGACACATAGGAGGTGAAACTGCTGTAGCACAGCAGCGCTCTCTGAGTCTTGAGCCAGAGAGCTCTTCCAGCATCTGTTCGGGTGTGTCCAGGTGAAGATTCTGTGAGAAACCCCAACCAGTGTTTTGCGGTTTTTTGTTTTTTTTTTTAAAAAGGACTTGTTTTTGCCGGGCGGTGGTGGCACACACCTTTAATCCCAGCACCCAGGAGGCAGAGGCAGTCAGATCCCTTAGATTGAGGCCAACCTGATCAAGTTCCAGGACAGTCAGAGAGAAACCCTGTCTCGGAAAAATATATTTATTTTTATATGTATGAATGTTTTGCCTGCATGTTTATGTGCCATGTGTGTGCAATGCCTGCAGAGGCCAGAAGAGGGCAGAAGAACCCTTTTGGAGTTGCAGGATGTCAGCAGCTGTGTGAGAGCTGGAAATCAAACCCGGTTCTCTAAGAGCCAGTGCTCTTCACTGCTGAACCGTCTCCCCACCCCCTACTTCCACATTCTTAAAAGCCATGTCATCCAACACAGATGCTTTGATCTTTCTATTCTTAGCTGTTCTAAAACTAAGTTATCTTAGACAGTTATTAAATCATAAAGTGGTTTTGATATGGTTTCTTTATGAACTTAATTCTGAACATTTTAGACTTTTACACTAACTCTGTCACTTGCAAACTCAAATTGCAACCTTCTTTATAAATTAAAGAAATTTTAAAGAGAAGTGAGTTTTTGTTCTTTGAGGGGAAATTCCCATAATGTACTATTATGCATCTTAATGTTCATCATTTAGTGTATTACTATATTTAGGATGTTCACTGGGTTGCACTCCTCTCATAGCCACTCACCCCTCTCTTCCTCCTGGTTGCCTGGTAACCTGTGATGCTTTGTTTCTTGGGGTTTGCCTATTCTAGATATAGCATATTTAAAGATCAGTGTCAAGCTTGTTTTCACCTTGTGTGTTTTCCATGTTCATCAGGTTGTGGTCCTCTCTTGGCAGAGTGTAGTCCATGATCTGTATAAACATGATTTGTAAACTCTTGATAGTTAATAGGTAGCTGAGCCATTCTTCCCTCTCTGTTGCTGTACATATTCAGGAGCCAGATCTTGTTTAAATGTGTTTTTGTGTCTAGTGTCTCTGGTGCTCTGAGTTGGGCTGCAGCCATCCTAGCAGGCAGAAGGTGATATCCCCTTGTGGTTTTGAATTAATGATTAGTGATGGTGAACTCCTTTCTGTGAATATTGGCCATTTGTTTGTCTCTGAGGAAGTGACTGTTCAAGACCTCTAGGTTACTGCTGGTTTTGTTTTTGGTTTCTTGTTTGTTTTGTTTTGGTTTTAGTTTTATTCTGAGACAGTTTTGTTATGTAGCCCACGCTAACCTGGAACTCACTATGTAGCCCAGGCTACTCTTGATCTTCAGATCCTCTTATCTCAGCCTCCCAAGTGCTAGAATTACAGCTGTATGTCTCATATGTGCCTCTTTAGCAAATGATTTCATTGTGTTGTCTTTCTGTTAACTTAATAGGCTTCTTTATGAATTCTTCACATTTAACATTTATCAGATAGGTAGTTCATAAGTATGTCCATACTCTGGGTGGTTGAGTTTCACATTCTTCATAGTATACTTTGATGCCAGAAGTTTTTACTTTTTATAAATCCCAATTTATTTTTTTAAACATTTTTCTTTTGTTGCTCTTGCTTTTGATATCAAATTTAAGAGCCCAGAGCCAAACCTGAAGCTGTGTGCTGGCTAGTTTTATGTCAACTTGACACCAGCTAGAATCATTTTAGAAGAGGGAGCCTGGGTTGAGAAAAGTACCCCCACCAGATTTGCCTGTGGACAAGCATTTTCTTGGTTGGTGATTGATGTGGGATGACCCAGCTCACTGTTGGACGGTGCCACCCTGGGGAAGTGGTCCTGGATGGTGTAAGAAAGCAGGCTGAGCCAGCCAGTAAACAGGGCTCCTCCATGACCTCTGTGTAGTTCCTGCCTTGACTTCTCTGGATTTCAAACTACAAGCTGTAAGATGAAGTAAACCCTTTCTGCCTCCGGTTGCTTTTGTCCTGGAGGTTTGACACAGCAATGGAAATCCAGAACAGGCTGTAAAGCTCCACTCTTTTCATATAGTCTCAGCTTTTAAACCTAACTCGCTGGTCTGCTGTGGGTGCCTTTTCGCATAGGAAATAAAACAGGAATCCAACTTCATTCTCCCTGGTGGTTATTTAGTTGCGCCACACTGTTGAAAAGAATATTCTTTGTTTGATGACTTTACCATCCTTTTGAAAATCAGTTGGCAAGCTGAGAGTGTGGCTCAGTGGTAGAGCACTTGCCTAACCTGTACACCATCTCCAGCACCAAACCTGATCAGTCAGTCAATAAGCCAGTTCAGTTGGCTCTAAGTTTGTAAGCAGATTTCTGGGTTCCCAGTTCTTCCCACTAGTCTTCACCTGCCCTTGTGCAGGTGTCACAGTTTTCATTACTCTGGCTTTGTGCTGAGTTTTGAAATTGGGAAGTATGACCATTATAAATTTTTTCACCAGTATTTATTGGTTTGCTTATTCTCAATTCTTCTTTGAAATTACTTATGGGGGAAAAAAGCCACTGAAATTAGCATTACATGACAGTTTTGTTTTTGTTTTGTTTTGTTTTTGAGGGGAAAAGAGCAGCTGGGATTGTATTGATGGTGTAGGTCACTTTGGGAGAACTGCTGTCTCCACAGTATTAAGTCTTCTGATGTGTAAACATGAGTGTCTTCCCACCTAATGAGACTTTAATTCTTATAGCAATCTCTCTCCCCCTCTCCCTCTCCCTCTCTCTCTCTCTGTGTTGTCTTGCTTGGTTTTGAGACAAGGTATAGCTCAGGCTGCCTTAGAACTCATGATTGTTTTTCCTTAGCCTCCCAAATGCTAGTACATACGTACTGTTGTGCCCAGCTCACAGCAATGTTACGTATTGTTTTGGTCTTTCTTTTGTGAGTGGGTGTGTTGCATGCATGTGTGTAAACGTGGTGGTCAGTGGTCAAAGTCAGTTTTCTTCTATTTTCTTTCCACCCTAATTTTTGAGACAGGATGCTAACACTGAACCCACAACTCATCTCTTGTTGGACTGCCACCTGCTCAGCCTGATGTTGACTAGTTTATTCTGCAAGTCTTCCAGCTTCTTGATTAAACATACTGCTTGTAGTTTCATTCTTTTGAATTCTTTTGTAAGGATGCTGTTCTTTTAATGTCCTTTTCAGATTGCTCATAGCTGGCACACAGAAAAGCATCTGATTTATATGTTGGTCTTAGATGCTGCAACATTGCTGAATTTATTCACTGTAGTAGATTTTGAGTACTTTTGAAGGTGTGTGTGTGGAGTGGAAGGGGTAGAGGTACTTTAGTGGGCACACATGCACCATGCTATATGTGTTGGAGGTCAGAGGGCAACTTTCTTAGAATTGGTTCTTTTCTTCCACCTTGTTAAGGCAAAGTCTCTCATGTTTCTGCCATGCTGTGCTGTGAAATCCAGGCTAACTGGCCTATGAGCATCCTGGTGATCCTCCTGTCTCCACCTCTCATCTTTCCTTAAGAGTGCAGGGATTACTGATGGGCACAAATCTGACTTTACAAATAATGGGGCAGGGAGAAGTGTGCACATTCACCACATGCAGAGGCAGAGAACAGCGTGCTGGAGTCACTTTTCTCTTCCTACCGTGTGGGTCCCAGGGATTGAATGCCAGTCATCAGACTTGACAACAAACACTTTTATCTGCTGACTCTTCTTCCCAGCCTCTTTTGAATGAGTCTTAAGAGTTTTCTGTAGCATTTCTTACATGTAGTGATAGATAGTTGTACTCTTCCTTTCCAACTAGGACACCTGTCTTTCCTTGACTAATTACCCTGACCAGGACTGCCAGTGTAGTATTGAACAGCCATGAACGTGAGCATCCGTTGTTTCAGATCTTAGAGGGAAGTCGAGTCTCTCACTGTGGCATGTGTTATAGCGTGGGTTTCCACAGAAGTGCCCATTATTGAATTCCCATCTATCCCTGGTTTGCTCAATAGATTTATCACAAAGGCCTGGGCCCCATTTTTAAGTGAAAGTTTAACTTAAAGTAATAAAATGCTGACCTGGAAAAAATTAAAAGTGCCCATAGATTTCATGTGGAGTTTTGTTCTTCCCCTCCTTTCTGTGTAACTGTAACATGTCCATTTAGGTGGTTGACATCATGAGAGTCAATGTGGATAAGGTGTTAGAACGCGATCAGAAGCTCTCGGAGCTAGATGACCGCGCAGATGCACTGCAGGCGGGTGCTTCTCAGTTTGAAACAAGTGCTGCCAAGCTGAAGAGAAAGTATTGGTGGAAGAACTGCAAGGTAATGCTCTCTTGACAGACTATCATACCAGCCCCCTCTCGTTCCCAGAGTGGTACAGAGGTCACATTGTTGTAGTCTGTGGCTCTGAGAAGTGGGTAGAATCTGGGCCAACCATTAGTCTACATCCCTTTTCTGTGCCCACAACTAGGAATCCAATCCCATGTTTTGTGGCTAAAGTTAAAAGACATGCAGAATAGGACTGTCCCAGACCAGGCATGGGCAATAGACCCCTCCCCGGGTACCTGAGAACACACTGATGGGGGAGTGCTGGTTTAATGCTAAGATTCCATCAATGGCTCTGTTTGGAAGTGGCTCCAGTTTCAAAGGTTAAATGCTAAGAAGTCTCATCTTCCTCAACAGAAGAGGAAAAAGCGACATGTGAATATGGCCCAAAGCAGACTTAGCTAGCAAACAATTAAATCTCAAATACTTTCTGTCATGCTCTGTTTAGAACGGATACTCTGAGACATTGGGACAAGCTCAGTAGCCTGTATGGAAATTTGTGTCTTTCTAGGGGTCACAGAGGGTTAGAACACACATTTGAAAGCCCGTAACTAAATTTCAGGCCTAAACTGAAAACATCAAATCTAGGCTTTAGAAATGATAAATTATTTCACACTGTAGCTGTTGCAGCAAGCACTGTCTGTTTGGCTTTGCAACGTTAAAGACTTGTCCTCTTGCAGATGTGGGCGATAGGTATCGCTGTCCTGGTGATCATTGTCATCATCATTATTGGTGAGTCACTCCCGTGCTCAGAGGTGTTTGCATGCGCAGGGGCAAGGGTGAAGGCTAGTTCATTTCCAGGCTTAAATATTGTTCTTTACCAAATATTTTGAATACTTGATGGCTTTTGGGGGGAAGGTTGTATTGAGGGAAGTTTGAGGCAGGGTCTACTGTTCAACCCAGGCTGACCCTGAACTTGTGATATTCCTGCCTCAACTTTTCAAGTGCTAGGATTGTAGACATATGCCACCATACTGAGCCTAAATATTGGAGTTTATATGATTAAAGTCTTTTGTTTAGAATGATTGATAGATAGATGGATAGATGGATCTTTTGAGGATTGGAAATCTGTTTTTCTCCCCTCTATGGTTTTAGTCTTGTGTTTCCTTTCGTGGAGTGGAGCGATTAGCTGAGATCACCTTGATCCATCCCAGCTCTACCACTTTGTGGCAGGGTCTGGCCTTAGGCAAGCAGTTGAATATGTCTGGACCTCAGTGTCCTCATAAATAAAATGAAGATAGTAATGGTGTCCAACTTGTGTTGTTAGGAAAATCTGTTTACTGAATAAAATAGTACCTAGCTAGCTGGGCAGTGGTGGCGCGCACCTTTAATCCTAGCACTCGGAAGGCAGAGGCAGGCTGATCTCTGAGTTCAAGGCCAGCCTGGTCTACAGAGTGAGTTCTAGGACTTCCAGGGCTACTTGAAAAGCAAACAAACAACAACAACAACAAAGTACCTGGCATAGGAGAACAGAAATAGTGATTACACAAATAATGTGTACAGATACACATTACCACCACTCTTGTGGCTGTGTAGCAGAGGAAACCATTGCTATGGGAACTTCTAGCAAAGAGTGTCTTCTTTGTAGTTGCATGTTAGTGGCTATTTCCTTTTCCCCTTTTGACTTTAGCCTCCCCCAGACCCCTGTATAGCATGCAAAGCTACTAGAAAATTGGCCAAATCAATTTCTTCCTGACCCTGGTTAGATGATAGAAATCCCTATTGAGTATCTAAGCTGAAAGACTAAACTGTCCTTTCACTGTTTCTATCTTCCTCTCTCCTTAGTGTGGTGTGTCTCGTAATGAAGAACGGGTGAAGCTGAAGCCCACTGTTCAGGAATGTCTTCAAGACTTTCTACTTAGAATCCGCTATGTTATCGAGCTTACCTACTGGTTTTTTTTTCCTTCAAATGATTATTTTTGTTAGTTTACATACAGTTCAGTGCCTAGGAAATGTGCCTTTGTTTTTAATACACACTCCAAGCTGGAGGTGACCTACCTTGCCCACATTTTGCACAGTGCCTTTACAGATTTATGGACCAACTGGAAAAAGGACTCCTGACACTCCAGAGTGCTGGGTCCAGATGGATGTTGTCACTGATGGCTTGCTGTGGGAAGCCCAGGAAGAATCCCCCCAGGAAGGGGACTGTGTTCAAATCAGCTATCCCACATCTGACATTGTCTTTAAAACCACATTTTAAACCTTTGGGTAATTAAGATTCCCAGTTAGTTGGGCACTGGTGGCTCACGCCTTTAATCCCAGTACTCAGGAGGCAGGGGCAGGCGAATCTCTGTGAGTTCCTCAGGTCAGCCTGGTCTACAGAGTTCCAGGACAGCCACAGTTACAAACAGAGAAACAGTCAGGGAAACCCCCCTCCCCCGCCCAAAAAACAACAACAACAACAAAAAAAAAAACCAACTTTCGCCTTCCAAGAACACTACTGCCTAACACAGATCTGTGACAATAACAGGGTGTGCCTTATTTGACACTTGGCTCCTTTTGATTAAGAGGACCCTCTCTTTTGTAAGCACTACTGACTCCGCTGTATTTAAGATGCTGGTGAAGAGCTCATGCTCTTATGTTAGGTATGAAAATGTTTACGTTTCTTGTTCCTGTTGTATATCACTTACTAAAATAGTATTTTAATCAGAAATAGCCCTTTAAAAAGTTTTTCTACAACTATAACCAAAATTTCTATTTTGCCAAAAGTTAAATACTATTAAAATATCCCTAAGTCTGTCCCTAATAGATAAATTCAAATAAGTGCCAAATGTAACTCAAGGTGCCCTTTAAGAAATGTTAATACTGTGTGAGCCTTCAACATCTTGACTGCCCTTTCTGTAAATGCTGTAGATAATGCTGCTTGTTGGGGTTTGTTTCTTTCATAGAGCTATAGAGGTAAGCTAAAGTCACACCTATAGAGAAGACACTTGGCCAGTAGTTTGCAGACTGAACTGGAGCCTGTCTAATGTGAGGTGAGCAGCAGCTCCACGGCCTCATAAAGATGCTCAGTGTGCGCCGTCAGAGCTCTTGAAGACTGTCTACTGCTTTTAGTCACACTCCACTTCCTAATCGTCCTCTACTGTGCTTGAGTGAGGCACTGGTCACTTCCACAGAGGCTACATAACCAGAGGTGTCTGCTGCCCTAGGTGTAGCTGTTGCCATCTGAGACTTTTGGTGTGTATTTGAGGTTCATCAGGTGTGGTTCACAGGTGGAGTTGAGGTGTGAATGAAAATAAACGAGGCAGTGGGGAAAGGGAAGCTTTACTGCTTGCTGTGGCACTCAAGATGTCACAGAATCCGGTTCCAGTTTTTTATGTTCCCCTGACGTTACTGAAAGAATACAAATGTTGAAGACATGCTGGCAGCATGCCTCACTGTGGGAAAGCAGCAGCAGCCTAGGCCTGTGTCCTGGTCTGACCCCACAACCTCGGTGCTGTCTCCTCCATACGCAGTCTCATGTAACTCACTGGCTCCTGCTTTAACCCAGGAATACCTCGCTTGTCTGTGCACTTAGCTGGGAACTTTCCCCGCTATGATCTGAATAAAGTTGTTTATTAACATCATCCTGTCTGGTGCTCCTTGGAGTGGGGTGGATACGCCTGATCCATGTCGTTTACTTCTCCTGGCTGCTCTCCCTATCTCCCTTACTAACTCCCTTTTCTTTCTTCCTCACTCCCCCTGGAAGCACATGTTCCCATGAGTAGCTGTAGATCTACCCTCTGTTAATGTTCTCTAGAGGAACAGAACCGATACAATGAATATATATTAAAAGACTTATTAGATTGGCTTATGTGATACAGTCTGCCTCAGTCTTGAGAGGCTGAGAAACCGGCTGCTCAGTCCATGAGGCTGTGTTTCAGCACTATAGGCCTGGAGAATTCCTGGAAAAACTGGTCCAGTCCATGTTGAAGTCCAAAGAAGCTGAGTTCTGATTAACAGGGAGTGCAGCAACAAAGAAGTAAGTGAACTTGCCAATGACGGTGAAGGCAACCAGGCAAAAAGCAAAGCTCCCTTCTATCTCCTGTATCTGGGCTGCCACCAAAAATTTAGGGTAGGTCTTCCCCACTTCACAGAATCTGAGCAAGAAAACCCCTCAGAAATGCCCAGCATTTTGCCTTTTGGTAGATTCCCAACCCGAAGGAGTATATGACTGGCATTAACTACCACATACCCCAAATGAAAGGTGCTTTTAAGTGCAGAGTCAGGAGCTGGCCTGCAGCTACCAGACCAGTCAGGATTTGGCCCTTGGGTTTCTTAAATATGGGCTTCTGGAAGGGTATGCAGAGCTGGCCTGGGTACACCACACAGCCACCAACCAGCCAGGTAACGTTGGATAGGTGAGGGATGTTCCAAATGTGTGGCTTTTTTTCCCCATCTATATTTGCCTTCCTTTGAATATACTTCCCCTCATTCCTCCACCTTGGAAACAATGTGGTATGGACGGGTGTGCTTTTGCTTGTTTGCAGCACAAAAGTCTGTAAGTACTTTTCCTTAAGTACAAGCCCCACCACAGTCTGGCCCATTCCTTTCTCACCTGCTCTTTCACATTGAGGTTCCCACAACTGATCATGCTGGGCACCAGGATGGCCTGGCAGGAGCAGTCACACTTCCCACACCCCAAAGCATCACTCAGGTTCAGTTTCCCCTTCCCAGTGACCTTCCTTTATTCCCCAGCCTGTTTCCGGGGCCTCTTGCCGCCTCCTACTCTAACCTCCGTCCTTCCCATCCCACTAGCTTATTCTTTATCAGCGTGTTAGGCTCTCTGGACTTTGAGGAGTCACTTGTACGCTGAGTGTGAAGAGATTTGTGTTCTGTCATCAGTACAACAACCCCTGTCCAGGTGTGCACTCAGCTGTACAAAGAGTGCTGAAGAGCTTGGGAGTACGGTGATCTCGTGTGGAGAAACACTGAAAAATAGGTGATTTGTCTAAAAATAATGTGGGTTTTCTCTTTCCTTTGACCTAAAACGCCCTTATTCATCCAACAAATAGCGTATTTATTTTAGGTTGTATCTATGGGTTGTGTGTATCTCTGGATACGTGCGTGTCCACGTGTGTGCTGGTGTCTTCATCGGAGAGGGCTCTGGATCCCCGGACCGTGGAGTCACAGGCACCTGTGAGGCCCCTGACAGACAGTGCCCGGAACCGGAACCATCCAACGGAAGAGCAGCAGGCGCTCCGCTCCGCTCCTAGCCAGGGCGCCATCTTTCCACCCCCTACTGGGTGTGTCTTGACATACCTGGCAGCAGAGCGCTGCAGCGCTGCCCTGTTCCTTCCGTTTCTGAAGAGCAGATACTTGTATAAAATGAGCGTCCCGTCTTTGCATACGCCTATCTTCCTCCTGCTGCCAAATGACTAACTTCAGGGCAGCCAGGGAACTTACGGCCTAACTTCCATCTCTCAAAATTCGGTTGGATTCTACCAGGGTGGGCGGCGGGAGGATGCAGCAAGCTTAGGAACCCAAGAAGACCCGGCTCCCGGAGGATCTGCGTCCCTGGGCACGACCGAGGTTTCCCAGGGTAGCCACACAGGCAGAGCGGGCTCCGCTCACCTGTCGGCCGCGCAGGCCCCGCCCCGGGCACGCCCCCTCGTGACTGGCAGCCCCAGGCCCCGCCTCCGGGGAGCCCGGCAGTAGATTCGCGCAGCTAAGCCCGAGCGTGCTCCCGGCCACTCCGCCCTCGGGCCGGGATCCCGCGGGCCCGGATTGGCCAGGCGCCGCCCTCACTCGACCCGCGCGTTATGTAAGGTGCTCCGGGGCCTTTGCACCCGCCCACCCGACCGCGATTATGTAACCCCTCGGGGGCCCACTCCGCCCCCCGACCAATGGAAGCTCGCGTAGCAGGCCGCGGTGGCCAATCGCGCAGCGGAGGGGCGGGGCCGGCGCCCGGGGCGGGCAGGGGGCGGGGCCGGCGGCCGCTCAGCACGCGGCTGGCCTCGAGACCCGGCGGCCCGCGGGTGGGCGAGGGCTCCGCGGGGCGGCGGGCGGCGGCGAGCGCTCGGCTGGCGGGAGGCGGGGAGCCCGCACGGCCCGGCGCCGCTGCCGCTGCCTTCCGCCCGGGCACCCCGCGGCGTTGCGCTCTGAGGCGTCTCTCATGCTCGCCGACTTGCCCGCACGGACGGTGCAAAAGTTGGTTGGAGCGGAACAGGCTCGCGGGGAGCCGCGCCGGTGGTCCGGCCACCCCGCTTCCGGCAGCCAGCTGCCGGGGTCGCGCGTCACCCGAGCCGACGTGTGGAAATGCTGAGGAGAAGAGCGCCCCTCAGATGAGCGTGCTCGGCGGCCGGTCTCTCCAGAGGCGATGCCCGGGACCAGCACGAGCCGGCTTGGTTTGCTAGCCGCGAACTGAGGGGAGCAGGCTGAGGGCTGCCGGGCGGGATGGACCGCCGGGGGCTCCCGGGGGCGCCTGGCCAGGCGGGCCCGCCGCAGGGCACGGCCGCGGGCAGCAGCCACAGGTGACGCCGGGCGCCCGCTGCCTGCCCGGGTTCGCTGTCCTTCCCCGGAGCTGGGAAAGCAGCGTTTACAACTGCTCGGTTACGGTTTTTGACCCCGGGGGCGGACGGGGCGGGTGTTACTGTGTGTGGCGGGACGCGAAAGGGAAGTTTTGGGCAGTTTAGGGGGAATGGATGGGGGGTGGGGTGGGGCGTTATTACAGTAAATTCCCAGAGTGTGGAGAGAAGGGGGAAAGCGCTCAAAGAATTTGACGGACTTAGGGCTGAAGGGAGAATGAAAGTGTAAGACGTACCTTACCTAGAAAAGAAGGGCGTCGAACCCGTGACCTGAGCTAGTTGATGTGCCCAGACACCCCTAAAAGCTAGGCGTTTCCTGAGTGTCCACCATGACCGGTTCTTGTTTGTTTTCTCTTCAGCGAACATGAAGACAGAAACAGAATGTCTGAAGAACTTATAATGGTTGTCCAAGAAATGAAAAAGTGCTTTCCAGCCGAGAGACGCACTAAACCCAGCACCCTAGATGCCCTTAACTACGCCCTACACTGCGTACGTAGCGTGCAAGGTAAACGAGTTGCAGAGAAAATGGGGTGGCACCGGGCCCAGTGCTCGTGGACAGTGGGGTTTTAGTCTCAAGAGGTTTAAGCTTGTTTTGTGGCCAAGACAAACAAGTCTAATGCTGATTTCAGTGGTGCTTCGGGCTTTCCAACTTTGCAAGCCAGGAGGGTGGAATTTGTCTGATCGTTTAGTAACTATGCAATATTCTGCCAAACAGTTGCAAGAGTTAAGAGTTTTAGCAGCTTAAGTAAAACTCTTGAGACTTCTTCAAGGAGGCTTTTCGTGGAGGTTACAAGAGAAAATACATGTATATTTTCCCGTTGTGCACATACTTCGGAAATTCAGTTCAGGACATAAAAAATTTACTACGTTAAAGAACAGACTTTTTTTTCCTTTCCCTCTGACTTTTCTTCTTGAATTTCTATAAAGTCATCTCTTCAGCACAAACCTTCGCCTATGATAAGTAGGTAGTTTATGAATGCTAATATTTCCACCATAAAATAATGTGTGTGTTTCTGGACTTTGATTTTTATTAACTAGCTTTAGACCTTTAAATGAGTATTGCTCCTTGGAACCTAGAATATGTAGGATTCATAACACTGATGTCTTGAGTTTGCATAACTAACTATATTTTTGATGTAAGAAAGAAAAAAAGACTCGGTTTGAGGAAAACACACATAAGGTGTCCTTATCTAAGAAAATAAGTCGGGGTGCTAGTGCTAAGAAATGACTTCCTAAAAACACTGTTGTCACTGGACTACCTGTTTCTCTCCCTGTGTTGCTTAGCAAACAGTGAATTTTTCCAGATCCTCAGTCCGCTTGGAGCACCTCGAGCAGATGTGGCTGTGTACAGTCTTGAGGAGTTGGGCTCCTTTGCTTCCGAACACACGTCCAAGAACACAGTAAGATTGCATGAGTTTTGCCATCTCTGCTGGGGTGACTTTCTAAGGACTTTCTCTAGGTATTAGAGTAGTCACTGAGAGCTGCACTTGCTGAGGTAAACAGAGGCGGAAGCGCCAGAAAGGCGCTGTGTAGCTTCTGCCCGTGCCAGAGAACGCATCTGAAGCTGCAGTGTGTGCTGGATCAGTCTGATGTGCTGTAGCTGGCAGAGTGATTCCTACGTCTTATTCTAATCTCCGGATTGTTACTTTCTCTTGATGTCATTCTTAGTTCCAATACCTACTTCTTCAAGTTGTAACAACTGGATTTTGTAGAACAGGTGAGTTAAGATGTCATTTTTTGGTGAAATTTTGGAAGAGACCTTTTATTTATATTATATATCTATATTTAATCTCTTCTCGTTGACGGAGTAACCGAGACTCTTTAATTTGACGTTTGGACTTCAGCATCACTGTGACCTGGTGATTTTTATAGTGTGACAACAGGAGTTGTGTAGTGTTACATAACAGTGCTTATTCTACTAACATGCACAGTGCTGTAGTAAGCATTTAAAAAACAAGTTTTAAGAAATACTCACCTCTAAAATCTAGACAAGGAAACAGGTCCGTGCTGGTAAACCACATGGTTGATTATAAATGATGTCAGCGACTAATAAAAACAGGTCTTAAGTACTGCGTCCTGATAGGAGCAGATTGTGAAGGAGGCAGATCTTGAGGTGGGTCCTTAAGCACAGATTCTGCACTGCTGACAAAAAGACAGTCCGTCCTGGTGGAGAGCACAATTTGCAGAAGGGAAAAGTGTATGTGCTGTGTGTATATTTAGTTCGCATAAAAGCTGGTGTGGGCTTTTTGGCATAGAGATTAAACTTTCAGGAAGCATGGTGCAATTTTTATAATAGTTATGGAGAAATCTATTTAGAAAGTTTTTTTCTTTACAAGGGGTGTGTGCGTATGAACGTGTGTGCGTGTTGTATATGTGTATATTTTAAGCCTTGGATTGTGGTAGAAATCTAGAAGAAGCTGACTTTTCAGAGAGCATCATCTGTGAGTTCCTCACTCTGCATTTATCTTAAATGTTCTCGTAGGATACCTTCGTGGCAGTGTTCTCGCTTCTGTCTGGAAAGTTAGTGCACATTTCTGAACAGGCTGCTTTGATTCTGAATTCTAAGAAAGATTTCTTGAAGTCCTCGCACTTTGTTGACCTGCTTGCCCCTCAAGATGTGAGGGTGTTCTATGCACACACCGCTCGAACCCAGCTTCCTTTCTGGAGCAACTGGACCCAAAGAGGTAACGGGGCCAATGGTAGGTTGAGTATCTTACCCCAAGACCCAGTTGTTCTTACAGAAATGGTACGGGAGTTAACATGGTATTTACAACATACAGACCATGTCGTTTCCCTTTTAATTTATTTTATTTTATTTTAGTTTTGGTTGTTTCGTTTTGTTTTTTGAGATGGTTTCCCTGTGTAGTTGAGGCTGTCCTGGAACTTGCTTTGAAGATCAAGCTGGCCTCGAACTCAGGGATTCACGTGTCTCTGCCTCCTAAGTGCTGAGATTAAAGGCATACAACACAACAACCAGCTTTATTTTTTTTTTCTTTTTAAAAAGAACACAACAAAATGGCATTTTTATTGTTTAGTAGCATAACCAATCCATTTTGTTTTACTTAGTGAAATTTCACAGACTTCATATGATAAATAGCTTTGACTACCTGTATATTTCACAGTGGTTGACTGCTATGCAGGCACTTTTCCCTTTGAATTAATACATCCTTTCTTCCTGTGTTGATCTCTGATCTGTTTGTCTAATAGGTTTGACTTTTGATAGCGCCTGTTCAATTTTTCTGGCCTCATGGGTCCCGTAACTTTGCTTCCTTGTGAAACACTTGTTTACCTGAACCAGATACACACAGTCAGTTTTCCTTATGACATTCAGTCCTGTGTGATGTTCTTCTTAAAGTCACTCTATTCCTTACAGTCTTTGTGAACCATTTCTTGAAGAGTTCAGTACATACCGTATGTGTCACCCTTTTGTTTGATTTCAATTCCTTTTCTCTAATTTATTTATTTATTTGTAACCCAGGCTACTCCTAAACCTACTATACAGCCCCAAATAGCCTTAAACTATGATCCTCCTGTCTGTACCTTCTGTATTACGTGATTACAGGCATGTACCACCAAGACAACTTACGCAGTGCTGGGGGTCAAGCCTAGGGTTTCGTGTATGCTAGGGCTGACTGAACTATATCCCCAGCATCCCTTTAGCTAATTTTGTTGTAAAAGATATTTTTTTAATTTATATGTGTATGGATATTGCTTGTATAAACCTCTCAGAAGGATCAGACGGTTTTTTAAGGACTCATTTCCAGAAACAAGAAAACACACATTCACCACCTGTTGAGTTGTTTCCACTGAGGTGACACAGTCTGGCTCACGGTACTACCATGGGTTGTGGTAAACATGCTTGCTGTAATGTGTAAATGTTGAGCAGGGGCAATTTCCTGATTCTTGCTGTGATCCGTGGAAGTGCAGAGATGTAGC
The DNA here is from genome assembly GCA_026225945.1 of Cricetomys ansorgei. Taxonomy (NCBI): domain Eukaryota; kingdom Metazoa; phylum Chordata; class Mammalia; order Rodentia; family Nesomyidae; genus Cricetomys; species Cricetomys ansorgei. The sequence goes on from JAMJFZ010000484.1 coordinate 4,872,033, forward strand.
CCTGTTCAGTATTTCAGATCTGTGGGGTTCTCACTGGTTACGCTAATGCCAATGTGTGCATTTTAACCGTTTTCCGTAGTTCTGTAACTTAGGTCTTTTCGCGTCAGTAAAACATTTGGGCAAAGGTTCTGCCTCCTCGTTTGACTATAAAGTACGTTCATCTCTAGGTTGTCACCTTATGTTTCAGGAAAGCTGATGAAGGCCACTGGCATGAGGGAGAGAAAGCACAAGTGCCACTGTCAGTCGGTCCAGTCCTCTGGAGATGACTTTAGCAGTGCGGGAGAATTGTAAGAGGGCCACACATGTGACCAGAGCACAGCTTGTAGGCACTCCCCACGGACGGAATGGAAGCGACAGAAAGCAATCACATTCACACATCAGAGAACTGAAATCGGAAAATACTCCACATTTCCCCCAAACTATTACCATGGACCAGACTGCCCCAGAATAACTGTCATCAGAGCATCACAGAGACATTGGTGTGGGAATTCCAGATCATTGGACACTGATAATGTTTCCCTGCTGTCCAAAGACACTGTGAAAAGCTTGATAGATGTTTGGTTGCATTTGGTACATAATTTGGTACACACACATAGCACGTGTGCTTAGCTGGAGAGTAAGGGAAGGACCTCGGGCTTACATGAAGGCAAGCTCAGTCGGGCCCTCACACGAGGAGGAGGAGCACGTCTCTCAGGCCCCTGAGTGTCAGTGTGGTGGGACAGAATTGAGTCACTGAGGAGCTGCCTGGGAGGACAGTGCAGTACGCTGCTGTGGGCTCAGCAAGAGAGACACAGAGGCTTACGTCATAGGTGCAAACTCTGCCAGACCTCGGCAGAGGGAACCACCATCCTGGCCAGTGCCGTACTTGTGCAGTACAGTGCAACCACGAGCGTCTCCACTCAGGTGTTTTTATTCTTTTAGAACTCCTCAGGTGTTCTACTGATACCATGTGCAGATCATGAGCAATCAAACATCCCCCACGGAAATCCAACACCTGCAGACAATACAAATACCAAGGCCTATGCATCCCTTTTTCCAACAGTGCACAAAAACAATTTAAATATAACTAAAACTTCTACATCATTTTCTCCTTTTCTATATATATAAAAAAAAATTGCTTCACCTCTACAACACAGTTTAACACTACACCAGCAAAACTATTTACAAGAGGAACAATCATAAGGCTTGCTAATGCACAGGACCAAATGCGACCAAACATCTATCAAGCTTTTCACAGTGTCTTTGGACAGCAGGAAAACATCAGTGTCTAATTATCTAGAATTCACTCATGATCTTCCAGGCTCCTCCAAAGGGCTTGGGTCACTTTTCTGGCTCTGACCTCTGCAGCACACACAGCTTGTGCTCCAGGCTCGAGCTGGCTCCACTGTTGCTGTTCCCCTTGGTCGTCCCATGGCACTGGCATCTCCGAAACTGCTGGAGTCCCTTGCTGCAGCTTGGCTACACTTTCACCAGTAGCCTCTCCTAGGTTCTCTTCATGGTGCCAAGCCTCAACTTCTCTGCATGACCCCTTCGATCTGGGCCTTTAGCTACTACTGAGGCTTCGCTTTTACCAATGGCTTCTGGCTTCTCATCATGCCATGTCTCAGCTGCTCTCCAGTAACTCCCTCATGCCTTCAAAACCAGCACCAGCTGGGTGACTCTTACAGTACTAAGTTCAGCTCCCATCACGAGATACAACCTCAGCCAGTTCTGGAAGACAGCTTCTGTGTGTTGTCCCTTAGGAAACAGTTTATAGGTTTTAGGAGTCTGGTTTGCTGGAAAAATAACAGGTCACCTTGTCTGCAGGAAGGGTCCCCTCATGGGTGAAGTTCTTATCACCATTATCTGGCTGGACAGCTTGTCTTTCTCTTAGGTTTGCAGGAGGGGAAAAAAAACTGTTCAGTTTAACTATGTGGCTTTTTGGCTCTGAGCCAAGGGTTCCATAACAGCAAGGGGTCTTGGGCCAGTGAGAATATCTGGCAAAGTCTTGGCAGTTTGACATTCTATTTCACCACTGCTAAAGGGAAACATACACACTTCATAGACCTCAAACACAACATCTTGAGCTTCACATACATACAACGCAGCTATCAGAAAACTCTGTTTGTAAAACAGTACACTACTACCAGCGGCAGGAGGGAGCATCAGCTCTGTGGTCAGGAAAAGCAGTAAGAACCTCGCTTTCCCTGCTCCCAGCTGAATTCTTTATCTCTAAGGGCCTCCATTCTGTGGCTTTCACCTTTTTTTTTTTTCTTTCTTTGTAGCCTCACAGTATGAACATGCACCAGTGAAATCCTTTTTCTGCAGAATCTGGTAAGTGAAGGATACAGAGCTTCAAAATATGGTGTATTCTCTAATTTCTATTCATCCTTAAGGTGATCCTTCTGTACTCAACTAAATTCTGTAATGGGTACAGCAAAACAAAGCAACCACGACAAAACCCTCTTGAGTCTTGCTGTAAGAATCTGTGGACTGGGAAAAGAATAGAAGAACCGGGAGATGACTGTTAGCCCCTGTGACATCAGGACTTCTGGTTGGAGTGAGCTGTGAAACAACTGTGCTTTGAGGCCCATTTCATTTGCTTTTTGTTTTACAGTTCAGTCACATTTAAAATTAATTTTTAAAATTTCCCCGCACGTACCTCTCGGAGAATTTTTAATAGCAGGGCTTAAAAAAAGAGAATGATGCAGAAGAAAATAGACCACACTTTAACAGGAGTTGGATTCTTGTAGGATTTCCCAGTTAGTCGTCACCTTCTGAACTTAACTATCCCAGTGTTGCTCTCATAGTTAAAGATAGATAGATAGATACATAAATAAATAAAAACTTCAAAGATTCACCTGCCTCTGCCTCCAGAGTGTTGGGATTAAAGGTGTCACAATTGCTAATATTAGTATTGAAGTTAATAACTACTCCAGATGTTTGCAGAGGTAAGCCTGACAGAAAGTCAGCAGGTGGGAGGGCCTGTGTAGTTCACTGAGTTATTCACAAGTGTGTTCCCAAGACCATGTCTGACATGCAGTAAATGACACACAGGCTTATTACAGTGAAGACTTTGGCTCCTATGTGAATCAGTCTGTTCAAAGCAAAATTTTTGTCCTCCTGCACTTAAATTCTGTAAGCAGGAAACCAATGATACAGAATTATAAATGTCCCCACTAGCAACAAATTCTGGACAAAGGAGAGCGAGTTCTGAGCATTGGAGAAATTACTGTTTTATTCAGCGGTATTTTTGTCTGTTTTCTGTTGTTGTAACAGAATACCCGAGACTGGGTAATTTGTAAAGGAGAAGTGTTTATTTTGGCTCACAGTTCTGAGAGTTGGAGAGCATGAAACCCATGTCTGCTAGGCATTTGGCAAGGACCTCATGACGAAAGGCAAATTAGCATGGGCAAAAAGACAGAGGGAGCCAGACACCATAACAACCAGCTCTCAATAAAGCTAACCCCCTCTGATGAGCTGCATTAATCCCTTCACGACGATGTTGCTCACATGGCCTCTTAGAGGCCCTGCATTTCTCCCAATACCATTGCATGCCAGTTTACTTTTGATGTCTGCTTTAGTGGTGACAAAGTGCAGCCAAACTGGTGATGAAGGAACTCTTCTCTGAGGAATCCCAGTTGCAGCCAGAGACCTGAAGAAAGTGAGGGAGTAAGCCAGGCCACTTTAAGGAAGTTGGAAGCATGGTCCCTGTAAGGAACAGAAGTGCAAAGGCCCTGGGGTGGGACACACCTGACCTGTGGCAGGGTTAACAAGGAACCTGGCTGGAACAGAGGGAAGGGAAGAGGCAGGGGCCAAACCATGGGAACTTGACTCTCAGAAGTATTTTGTTGAGATTACTTTAACACCTTTTCTTCAGGACTTTGTAACCTAACAAAAACAGAGAAAATAGTTTAGTGAGCCAGTATGTTCTGAGTGCCCAACTACAACTTTAAACCATGCCTGGCTGGCCTGATGCCATCTGCACCTCCACCAGTTCTCCCCTCTGCCTCCCAGGCATTTCCTCCATTGGTGGTTCAGAATGTGTTTCACCTTTATGCTGATGAAATTGTCCATCTTTGACCAGGAGGAATAGTGTTGGGGTGGCTGCCCTACCCAGGTTCCTTTGTGTAAGTCATGGCTGAGCATAGACTTTCTTACCCCAGACTCCCCTGTTCCAGGTGGAGGGAAATGACATTGCCATCAAGACCCTTACTGCGGACTGCCAGTGTTTGTGGGGACTTCTCAGTGGAGAGAGCTAGGAGGTCTCATCAAGAACGCGTTAGGAAGGACTGCTTAGGCTGCTGTGTGAAGGTGCTGTGAAGGACCAGGTCAGGCTAGAGGTGGTGGGAAAAAACTATTTGGATACTTTACCAGGATGTATTAATGGGTTAGAACTGGGGCGTGGTCTAAAACAAGAGTAAAGGACAGCAACAGGAATCTTGGGTGGAGATGCTGTAGGCCTAGGAGCTTGTAACAAAAGCGCCTTCCTGGAGAGGTACTTAGTCTACATTGAGACTGCATGAGAACTTCCAGGGAGAGGTACAGGCCAGCAGTTAAGGTCTAGGGCAAATGTATATAAATGACATTTAGAACCTTTGGCGTGGACAAGCCTAGAGAATTCGTTCATAGCAGTAGGAGGGAAGCTGGACAAATGAGCGGGAACTCTGTTGTCTGTTGGGTTTGGGGAAGGCCCTCATCCAAATGACTAGAGTAGGAGCAAGGTCACAGGAGTGAGGGGAGTGGTCACAACAGCTCTGGCATCTGGGACTGCCTTGGGGTTAGGGATCACTCATCTAGACTATGTTAAGAAGGAGACTTGGTTCCAAAGAGAAGAGTGGTTCACTCTTGGACACTTAGACTATAGGATGTTGGTATGCCCCAGGAGCAAGAAAGTAGAAACATTTTTGCTCATCCTCAAAGCCACCCCACCTATTGGTCCTCAGTGGGAACTGAGAAGGAGTCTGGCTCTGTTCCAGAGGCCAGGTTGGGCAGCTAGGTTTTAATACTCTTTTTCCCCAGCCAGGCATCTTTTAGGACAGTGCTTACCTTTGAGCCGAGCCTGCAGCTGCCAAGGAAGTAGCTGAAGCTTTGAAACTGGGTCAGTTCTTTCAAAAATGGAAAGAGGAATGAATGCCTTAGAGTTGGGTGTGGCCACGTGATCACATTTCCTACTTGGTAGTGCTGGTGTGCTTCATACTGCAAGGGTGACAGTCAGTTGGGAGTTCGGGGCACAGTCATGAGCAAGTTGTGGGGTGAGTCAGTGATGTAAGCTGTCCTCCATAAAACCTCTTGTGCAGTGAATAGTGAGTGGTGCATTTGTCCAGGGGAACTAAGATTTCAAGCAGACCTTCCCTTGGGAGAAACAGTCGTCTCTGAACACTTCAGACTGGGGTCTTTTGTCTTGGGAGTCACTGCTGGGGCATTCCCCAGACTGTTTTGAAGTGGGCTGAGTGTGCCAGACCAGCTCTGACATCATCTTTGATCTCTTCAGTGGAGGTGGAGACAGAGAACAAGAGAAGCATTACTCCCCTTTCCGGATCCTGCCCTATTTGGTTCATATACATAGCTCTGCCCAGCCAGAGCCAGAGCCTTGCTGTCTAACAGTGGTTGAGAAGATTCACTCTGGCTACGAAGGTAAGCCAGGAGCCCCTCCACTCAGTAAGAGACTAAACGCAAGCGCTCAGACCGGAGCATGGGAAGAGCTGTTGCTATAGTTCTAGGACAAAGATTCTTGAGTTTCCAGTATTGCTCACAAATCCATAAGTACTTCTAGCTGGTGTTTACTGATATTTCTGTACTGACCTTGGTTCTTGTGTTACCACCGCCACAGTGTGGCCTCATGGTCTATACCTCACACTTGGATAGATACCTAGTACTTCAGTCCCTTCTGTGTCAGCACCTGTTCTGTGCCCTTTTGTATCTGTCTCGTATGAGATAATAACAATAAAATCATTACACAAAAAGGCCAAAAGAATGATTGAATTTGCCAGATTTGAGGGACTGAGGCATGGATGCTCTGGGCTGTGGTTACTGAACAAGTTCAAAGTTATCCTGGGCTACCTAGTGAATACCTATCTCAACAAACCAAAAGACGGAGATAAAAGACAAGGACAAAAGAGCTCAGTGGTTAAGAGCACCGGCTGCTCTTCAAGTGGACTCAGGTTCGATTCTCAACACCTGCATGGTGGCTTATAACTGTAACTGGTCCTAGGGGATCTCACCCTCTTCCAGCCTCCTCATGTACATACACGCAAGCAAAACATTCATTCACATCAAAAATGTTTTTAAAGAAAATAATAAAACCATAGGTGTACATATGAAATCATAAGAAAACATCAGTACTGTTGTAATGTGGCTGGGGATGAACTGAGGTAGCAGTAGACGGTTGAAATGTGTGCATGGTCTGTGTATTCCTGGTGGCTCCAAGGCTAGACTCCTTTTTCACATTGACTTAGGGTTTCTCGCAGTTGAAATCATGCTTAAGTAGCAATGATATAAGTCATAGTCTTAGATTGTTGCTTGCATTTTTTCAAAGCACATTCTAGAACAGAACTGACCTGACTTGATGGTACTGACTTTATCACATAACAAATTGCTTTAGTGCTGCTATTTCAAGTGTTTTTGCTTAGTTATACATAACCACCAAAGAATATTTAGCTTTTCCCTTACTCCAACTTTAAATATTAGCTACTCATGATGAGGAAACCAGCTATTTAGAATGCTGTAGACTTTCTGTATTTAAAATTGGTTTAAAATTAACTGTAATGTAACCAAAACATTTGACCTGATTAAAATCAAGTTAATAATGAAAATCATCATTATATTACTGTAGCTTTGACTTTGTGACTATCAGACCTCTAAGTTAGATTTAAATCTTCTCTTGGCCGTTGCCATTAAAAGGTAAAACATCCCTAAGTCTTAGTGGAAAGAGTCACAAGACAGAATCTGACAGAGACATTTGCCATCTTCCTGAAAGTAGAAAAGCTTCAGAGAAAAAAGGGACTGATTCAAGCAACCTCACATCTCTTGAGAAACCACCACAGGTGTCTCTCAGGGAAGACACCCAGAAAAGCACAGCTGGTTTCTCACTGGTTTCTCATGTATGAATGCTAGGGATAAACTCCTGAAGACCAGAAAAGAAACGAGATGGCCTAGATAGCAGGATACTTTGGAGAAGTTTTTTGTCATATGCAGCTTTCCGTATGATTACATGCCGCTTGGACTTCTGGAAACTTTCCTTAGAATATGAAGGAGAGCCAGGGCAGTTGCCAGTCAGCCATCAGTGGGTTGGTCTGCTAGATGCTAGTTTCTCTCTGAAACTCTAGTTCTCCAACTAAGGACAGCCAAAAAGGGTAGTGAACATTTCTTTTTCTTTCTCTTTTTCTCTTCTTCAAGGCTTCCTGCAAGAGGGGTAAAGATTTCTTACTTTCCTATGTCTGTCTTGGGTTAGAGGGTAAAAGGCACCATAGGAATTTGGTACAAGTTGGAAATCATTTACAAGTTACCAATCTGTTACAGTTCCACTACAGTCTCACATGTCAATTTTATTCTCTGTGTGATTAGTAGCTAGTTAGGTAGATGATTGATCAGACGTTTGACCCTTAATCTTTCTGCTTTTTTAATAGCTCCTCGAATCCCCGTAGATAAAAGGATTTTTACCACAACACACACCCCAGGATGTGTGTTTCTTGAAGTAGATGAAAGGTAAGTACTTCTTTGAGCCTAAAAGAAATTTGTTCCTGAAGATAAAGTAAGGTACTAGCGGTCTGCATCGTGCTTTGCTTACTGTTCTGTACCTATGACAGTCAGTGGCCCTTGCTGGTTATTCCTGCTGGTTACAATGCAACTTAAATTGAGCCTTCGAAATACTTTTCCAAATTGCATTTATTTTTTATTTGTGTGTATGTTTGCCTCACACATGTGGAAGTCAGAGGCCGCCCCTCTGGTGCCGGGTCTCACCTCCTACCGTGTGGATCTCCAGCCCAGGCCAGCAGGCTTGGCTGCCAGTACTTGTGCCTGCTGAGCCATCCCACTGTATCAGCTGGCTGACCTGTACTGTGAGCTCTTGCACGTTGTGTTTCTAAAAGTGGTTTACGTGATGTCTTACTAAATTCATAACCTTAGGCCGCAGATGACGTGGGTGTTGTTACTCCTGCTTTACATAAACCAAGGGCAGGCTCACCGGAAACACCTGACTGTAACCATGACTCCGGTCCTCTAGCATTGTTCTAGGGTATTTCTGTTGTCAGATGCTGCTCAAATCAATCTATGCTAAATACTGTAATTAGTCCAAAGAGGACAAAAAGAAAAGAGAACATACGGGGTTTGTTGTTGTTGTTTAAATAAGGCCAACTTTGTTTAAAGAATTTTTCTCTGTTTTGAACTTACATTACCTTCCTTTTTGAGGGCAAATTTAAATAATTTTATTTTGAACATAGTGATAGTAGATGATGCTTATTGCTGGTTTTCAGTTTTTTGTTTTTGTTTTTTTTAGAAAAAAATTCATGTACTTTATGTGAATGGGTGTTTGCCTGCATTGTATGTCTGTACCATGTGCACCTCCAAAGAGGACAAACGAGAGCTCCAGATCACCCAGAACTGGGATTTACAGATGGTTGTGAGCTAACATTGAACTTGGGGCCTCTGCAAGAGCGGCTAGTGCTCTTGCTCTCAGCCATCTCTCCAGCTCCCGCTTCTTAGTTCTTTTGTTTGGACAATAGTGTCTGTAACCCCACATACACACATTCATTTTAGGATTTACTTACTCTTGAAATTTGAAAATCTGAGAAACAGGACTGAGCTGTGCACTAGTGTAAAGCAGAGCACAGAAATGTTTACAGAGCCTGTTTCGTCTAACCCATCCTTGCCGGGCTTCTTTACTTCCATGAGCGCTCTATGTGGTAGTCGCCGTTTGGTACCACATTGCATCTCGGTATTGCCCTGTATTCAGTTATTACTCATCACGTTTCTGTTGGTCCGATTTTGCTTCTGTGTTAAAGTACTAGAAACAATCAAGTCACGAGGAAGAAAGAAAGGCTCCTTCACTACAGTGTCAGTCCATGATAACTTGGCTGGCTCCGTTGTTCTGGGGCTCTGGCGGGGCAGGGCATCATGTGGGGAGCACACAATGAAGTAAATTGCTTGCTTCATGGTCCAGGAAGTAGAGGGAGGTCGGGGCAGGACCCTGAATGTAAGCACCACGAAGAGATGCTGCTTGCCGACTCACTGGCTGACTCACCCATCACCTCAAGTTTTGCTAGCCTTCTTACACAGCTTTGGACCACCTGCTCAGGAAATGACACTGTCCAAGGTAGACTGGGCCCTCTTACATCAAGACAACCAGGGCAGTCCCTCGCTGACGTGCCCACAGATGAACATGATGAAGACAGTTCTTCAGTTAATACTTCCTTCTTGTGATTCCAAGCTGTGTCAAGTTTTAATGTCTACTCAGATGGCCTGAGGGCGTGCCCCAGTACCCTAACTTCTTTCCACTAGGCTTTGCCTACTATCACCTGCCAATAGTGCCATGCACTGGGGACCAGGCTTTCAATGCACTAATTCTTGGGGGACATTCACGGTTCACACTGTACCAATGCTGTATAAATTCATAGGCCACTTTATCGTTAACACCCTTCTGTGTTAGCATGTGATCTCTCTAAATGGCAACATAGTGAAGAGCACAAGACTCCCAAGGAACTTGCTGAAAGCTCATGTCCATGACTTATCTCCAGATCTCTTATTCATAAATTCACAGTGAGCCTGCTAGCCTGTTCTTAGTGTATGAGATGATTTCGATGTAACAGGTCAGATGACCATGGACATCATTCGCTTGTATCTGTTTCCCACAGCACAGGCATTTAGATTTGTGCTTTCATAAATGCATTCATGGACAGCTTTTCATAAATTTTCTTCCTATTTAGAATTAAATAGAGAAATTACGGTTTGGTGCTGATGTTTTGTTTTGCAGAGCAGGAGATAGAATCTGTATGTGCGTTAGGCACATCGTCGACCACAGAGCTATGTTGCCAGCCTGAGTAGGTATTTTTTAAGTATACTTGCTCAGTATAACATGCTTCCTGTGCTGTGTGCCTGTGCCCCAGAGAAGTGCCTTTGCTGGGCTACCTACCTCAAGATCTGATTGGAACATCAATCTTAACATACTTGCACCCAGAAGATCGGCCTCTGATGGTTGCCATACACCAAAAAGGTGGGTCCTGTTCCTTTGTGGAAGTTGTTACTTGCCAATGATTGGTTCTAATTTTTTTCAATTCATTTCTCATTAGAGCTTAGTCTTTACCCAAATAAGCAATGTATTGAAACCACTAAAGTAATTGTTTCCTACTTTAAAATGCCCAAACTTCCCAAATAGATCACTGAAGCAGGCCACCCTCAATCTTATGTGTATAAAATTTGGCTTTAATCTTGTTTCTTCGCATAGTTTTGAAGTACGTGGGCCATCCTCCCTTTGAGCACTCACCCGTCAGATTCTGCACTCAGAACGGAGACTATGTCATCCTGGATTCCAGCTGGTCCAGCTTCGTGAACCCCTGGAGCCGCAAGGTCTCCTTCATCATTGGTCGACATAAAGTTCGAACGTAAGTGCATCGGCTGCTGCCGTGGGGTCCAGAGGTGAATAGGGCAGGTGTCGCTTGTTGGGAGGACGACAGGATTGATTATGAGGTCTGAATTCGGGAGCTCCGCTGCTCTTTTCATGGCAATACCAGCACTAGGCAATTTTCTGATAACAAGTGTGCTGTTTGAGCTTCCAGGTCACTGTGGCTGCACTGTAGATCTGTAACTCTCGTCCAGGAGATCTATCGCCCTCTTAACAACCTATGCAGCACCAGGCAGGCATGTGGTCAGCAGACATACGCTCAGGCAGAACACCATATTCGTAAAATATTAAATAAAAAAGTTTTTTAAGACTTTCTGTTGTAACTCTGGCCGTGCTGGAACTCTCTTTAAACCAGGCTGGCCTCGAACTCACAGAGTTCTGCCTGCCTCTGCCTCCCGAGTGCTATGATAAAAGATGTGTGCTATCACCGCCCAGCTTAGAAAGTGTTCTTAACCATGGGGCAATCTCTACAGCCTCTTGGGTTTTTCTTTGTTTTGGTTGTGGTGGTGGTGGTGGTGGTTTTGTTTGTTCTGTGTTTTCTGCTTCTTGGTCACTTCTTACCTCCAGCATGGGGTCGGGCAAGCACTCTCCCACTGGCCACGTCATCCAGCCCACCCTGAATGTCAGGAATAGCGCTATGTCATAAGACTTGATGAAGTGACATTTCTGACTCAGTTTTCTTCATTGGTGCCTACCTACTCTACCAAAATCCCAAGAGATGGTTCATGTCATGGCAGATGTGTGAACCTTGGTGCCTTGACTGGTCTCTTCCTCTGTCCCTCCTCTCCCCTTAGTAACTAGGGGACCTGAGAAGGTTGAAATCCCACTGAAGGGATGATGCCTGTAAAGAAGTTGGAACAACACCTGTCACCCTTTACGGCTTTTGAAGATATTATTGTCATACTCTACAAATTTGTACGGTTTAGGAGCAGCCCTAATAAATGTTAGTTTCTTCTCTTTGTTATCATCCTTGTTTGCATTCACTATATTCGGGTAGTAATTTTTATTTTTCTAATTAATTGTACAAGATAGGGGAGATGACCAGATGTGTAACATGACATATGTGGAGATCCGAACATCTTGTGTGACTATATCCTTTCGCCATGGGTTATGGGATCAAACTCCAATCATCAGGCTTGCACAACAAACATTTTACCCACTGAGCCTTGTCAGTAGTAGATTTTAAATACACTGAAGTTTGTAAATGAGATGAGAGGTAGTATTGTGACAGCCTCATTTTCACCACTAGGGCGGGCTGTAGAGTCATCTTTATCAGTTAGCATAGGTAATTAGCAGCTTTAAATTTTATTTATTCATTTTTGTTATTTCTGAGACAAGGTCTCATCATGTAGCTCTGGCTGTCCTAGAACTCACTATGTAGACCAGGTTGGTCTCACAGAGCTTCTACCGCTACCTCCTGAGTGCTAGGAGTACAGGCATGTGCCACCACATGTGCCCAGCCATATTTCTTTTATGTTTTATTTTTACTATTTTTAATTATGTGTGGGTGTGTATGTCTGCATGTAGATATGTGCAGTGCCCTGAAGCCAGAGGCATCAGATTCCCTAGGAGCTGGAGATACAGATGGTTGTGAGCTGACATGTCAGCACACTAACATGGGTTCCAGAGATCACACTCAGGTCCTCTGGAAGAGCAGCGGGTACTGAACCTTTGAGCCGTCTCTCCAGCCCAGCTTTAAGCACTTACTGCTTGACAACATCAGGGTCTTAAAATCCCGGCAGAGGTTTATACAGTGAGATTTTGAAACCAGTCCTTACTGAAGTTCTTAGGAGCAAAAGAAGGAGCTTATCACTAGTTTTATCTAAACAAATACAGTTACTAAATAGATGATCTGCCTACAGTTACGAAAAGATCAGTGCTGTAGAGAAGCTTAAGACGTGCCAGGAGTTTGTTGTAGTCCCAGTTATCAGGAGATAGAGGCAGGAGGATCCTAAGTTTCAGGCTGGGCTATTGTAGCAAGAGTTGGTTCAGAAAACCAAGACCAGAGGATGTAGCTTAGTAGGAAGTGTTTCCCTAGCCTGTGCAGGGTCCTGTGTTCTGTCCCCAGCACCATGTAGGTTAGGGACTGTTGTATCTATTTTGTTTTGGGGGGAATTTTGTTTTCTGTATCTAGAATCATGAAATTGTTTTGTCAAAATATAGCTTATCCTTTAAATGGTCTGTTGTAAGCATTTTAGACTTTATTTTAAATGAATTCAGTTGCTTGACTCACTTTTTCACTTGGTGTTTTGTAGGAGCCCGTTAAATGAGGATGTTTTTGCTACCAGAATAAAAATAGCAACTAATAATGACAAAGACATAACAGAATTACAAGAACAAATTCACAGACTTCTCTTGCAGGTAAAGAGAGATGTTGTTTAAAACACATCATTCCCAGAATTATGTTTTACGTTAGTTCAGTCTTGGTAAAGTCGCACCACAAGAATATACTGTGAGGAAAGAGGCCTGTCTACCTCCACATCTTAGAAGCTTTTCTCTTTGCTTCTATGGACTGAGGTCTTTTTATTTTGTTCCTTGTTCTGTGTGAGACTGCACAGAACATTTTTGGCTGCACTCACTTCAGCATGGCAAACAGTTGCAGCAACAAGGACAGAACCTTGCTTTCTTCCTGGGAGAATTCTCATGTTTCAGACAATGGCAGTGTGCTCAGCTCTTGAGTCTAGGCCTTAGTGTTTATAAAAATAATTCTGTTTTTAAAAGTAGAAGAGAGCAATGGTTGGTTTCATTATATTTTATCATTAGAAGCTAAGACTAGAAAAGTTACCTGTTGAACAGAACAACCAAAGATGGGCAGTAAATATTAGTAAACAGAGCTGATTAGTAAATCAGAGATTAGTAAATAGAGCTGAGTGTGTCACGTAGAATGTGAGCAGGGTGGTTTTCAGAAATGTCTTTTATAAAATCTCCAGGATTCATGAAGTGTCTGAAGTTTTATGAAGATCCATTTTTTATTTCATGTGTTCTGTCTATTCTAAATTCAGTATAAAGAACTAAAGTTTATTTTCATGATTTAAAAAAATCAAGTATTGGGTCTAGAGAGATGGCTTAGCAGTTGGGAGCACTGGCTGCTCTTCCAGAGGACCCGGGTTCAATTTCCAGCACCTACATGGCAGCTCATGACTGTCAGCGGCTCCAATTCTGGGAAGTCTGATACTTTCACAGGAATGCACATAAAATAAACTTAAATAAATTATTTTAAAAAGTCAGTTATCTTACGGCATCTAAAAGAATTTGTTGCTGTAATCTCCACCTAGACTATCAAGTTAGGCTCTGCCCTGGGACTAGGGGAGCACTGAGGAATGTCTCATACCAGCATCCAGGCTAAGAGCGTCTGCCTCCCACACCTAGCATAGAGCTTAAGAAGCTCTTGGCTTTGTGGTGACTGTAGACTAGAAGCTCTGGGTCGAATGTCATTACCACTTACGTAGCAGTAGCTGAAGTGAACCCTTTCTTCCAGCCGGTTCACGCCAGCGCTTCTAGCGGCTACGGGAGCCTGGGCAGCAGCGGCTCACCGGAGCAGCACGTCAGTATCACCTCTTCCAGTGAGTCAAGTGGACACGGCACGGAGGAAGCACAGAAGGAGCAGGTATGTGGCGGGCGTGCTCTTGTGCAGGTGCAGTTCTCTAACGTGTCACTGTCGGTCCTGCACCAGGGACCTCTTAGGATTTGTTTATCATTATTTTAGAAAATGGATTGAATGAATATAGATAAATGTCTGTAAAAAGAAAGTCTGAATTAGGCTTGGTGGCCAACACAGTTTCAGCGGCTTGTGGTGAAAGCAAGAGGGTTATGAGTCTGAGACCAGCTGGTGAAGGTCTTGTCTTTTAGAGAAAAAAATCACCTTTGCAAGGTGACGCTTAGATTAACTGTGCACTTTTCTAAAAGAAGTGTGCCGTGGATAGATGGCTGTTCCGTCTGATGGGCCTCAGGGTACCGCGGTACAGCAGGACGTGGGAGTAAAGTGAGGACCCGACATTAAACATCTGTTGTTTATGGCTTCAGCACGCAGTTCTACATTTTGAACCCCCTCGTGTCGTTCTTTTCCCCAAGATGACCTTGCAGCAGGTCTATGCCAGTGTAAGCAAAATTAAGAATGTGGGTCAGCAGCTCTACATTGAGTCAATGGCCAGATCATCAGCCAAGCCAGTGACGGAGACGTACATGGAGCTGCAGGGAGGCGGTAAGTCAACACTCGGACCTCTCCTCACGGAGAGCAGCGTGTGTGCACCCTGAGCAAACCTAGAGCCCTGTGCCCAGAAAACGTTAGTAATATTGACAGCAGTAGTACGCTGGCCGCACAGCTGCCAACACTGGACTGCTGTGCGTTGGCTTACTGAGTCAAGCAACTTGTAAGAGACAAATCCTCAAATTCAAAGCAGTACATTGCTAGTATATTATTGCTCGGTTGAAGTGGCCTGTTGCAAGTGCTTCATGTGGTAGTGGTTAGTCAACAGAGGCTCTGCATAGGCAATGCTGTGTGCTTCACCTTGCAGTGCATGAGATGTGTGTGATGTCCACTCATCCTGGTCTCCATGCCCACTGACCGACTCAACATGTGTTCAGTGCTCACTCCACCCGTAGGTGGAGCACATGGTAGGGTAGCACCCAGCATGTAGGTGCCTCAGTCAGTTGTAATAAACAGTATTCGCTTGACACTGGGCATTCCCCAGCCTTTCATCTGATAGTTACTTTGGCAGGCCTTGCCTGAGATACATGTGTCATTCATTTTTTAAAATCCCAGTGTAATCATTCTGTGTAGCTTACTTTTATGCCTTGTTTTATTCCTTTTATTGATATTTCTGTGTCAGGACATTGGGACCTGAGCTCGTGTTTAATGGTTGCATTTATTAATGTATGTTATGAACTTACTATGATTTGCTGAGTACTTTCATAATACATGCTAAATATTTTCATTGTGTATCCTGTCATTTGCTTTCAGATGGGCAGAAGGACTTTGCTTCCTCTCAGACTCTGAGAAATAAAAGCGTGTGCACCGGCTCTTGTGACGATCTAAGGCAAGAGCATCACAGCTCATCCTATCAGCAGATGAACTGTATCGACAGTGTCATCAGGTAAGAAATGCCAGTTCCAGTGGCGTCAGTTTTAGCCAGACACCTAGTTCATCTCCGGGGAGCCACATAGCATATCCAGAGATGTTTGCATTGATTTCGTACTGGAGATGATAGGGTCAGTTGACGCTCGTGGAGCTCTTAGAGCCGCCGGGACAGCAGTGCCCAGTCCTCTGTGCTAGCCATGGGGTGCCTGTTACATACAGTTAGCAGTTTATTGAACTTCATGGAGGGCGACTTTATGAAGCTGCAGCTCTTCTGTGAAGGAGCTGTGGGATAGCAGACACCTAAGATTGCCAAATTAAATGGCGTGAGATGTGCAGACCAATTCAAACACATAGTAGAAGAGATACTGTATGCCAGTGACCCAGGCTGGCATGGTCAGGGCAGACCTCATCCAGGAAGAAAGGACAAGGTCTCCCACACCCTAGGGGCATGAGCAAAGCACAGAAATAGGATGGTTTGGTGGGGCCAATAAGAAGACTCACCCCAGTTCTGTTGTTGTAGGTACCTGACGAGCTACAATATCCCAGCCTTGAAAAGAAAGTGCATTTCCTGCACAAACACGTCCTCATCCTCAGAAGAAGACAAGCAGAGGCACCAGGTGGCTGGCAGCCCAGCACTGCGAGGTAGGAGTGCCTTCAGCGTGGATGGCTTGACTGTGGTCACAGAGTCCTGGTGCCGCACCGCCTCTGTGTGGCTGACGGCTCTAATTTGTCAGTCGCTGACTTCTGAACGCTTCCGCTTAGGATTTTCTCGCCATCAGTTTCTCATACATCACCAGGTACTGAACAGGCCCCGAACATACCTAAACAGAAAACGCCAACAGCTGGACCACCCACGGACGCTGACGGGGGTCCTGCTCGCACCCTGTCCATGGCCGCCCTGAGCCTGGGGTCTAGCGTAAGCCAGTGCAGCTGCAGCGGCACCGCTGTCCATGTCCCGCCTGGACAGTCAGGTACCACCTGTGCCTTTTGATAGAAAGAAACCGTTAATACCATTTGCTTAATTACAGTTTCTTCATTTTAACCACTTTTCCCTATCTTTCATTCAGTCACCATGTTTGTATTGGCTATGCCTTACAGGCTGTGTTTCTTAAGTATGTTCTGTGTTGATGGACCAGCTAGTGCATGCAGAGCTCTTAGAGGAGCTGGGGAAAGTGGAGCTGAGTCCTGTGTATTCTCTGTGGACCAGTCGGGTCATGCTGTAACTGATCTTTTCTTTAAGAGATTTATTTTATGTGTCTTGATGACTTGTCTGCATGTATGTATGTGTACCATGTGTGTGCCTGGTACCCACAGAGGCCAGAAGAGGGAACTGGAGTTACAGGTGGTTGGGAGCCACCGTGTGGGTGCTAGGAACCAAACCTGGGTCCTCTGCAAAAGATGCAAGTGCTCTTAACCTCTGAGCCATCTTTCTAGTTCCTTTTACGGATCTTTTTAAAAAGTGTCTTCCACTTGTTATGTGTGTACTGGTAACTAGATGAGTCACGTGTGGATCCTCAGTCCTCACTCTGTGTTGACTTGCTAAGTCAGTAGTGCATGTCCTTTACAACAGACTTACTCAGTGCAATGTTCTAATCTTGATCTTTTTATCCTTTTTCATTACCTCCTGTCCTTTGGCTTTCTGGTTTTTCATAGTGACTTGGTAGGTGAAATGGTGACACATCTATTAAGTTGGGTTTGGGGGTTGTCTCTAGCTTACCTTTGCTGTCTTCAGTGGCGTGGTGACTAACATGTGTTGAGTAGTGGCTACTGCAATTCTCTGTTCATTCTTGGAAGTTGTTACTTTTCTCGTTACCGTGAGAATTCTGACTACCACAACCTAAGAGGCTCATGGTTTCAGGGTACAGCCCAGCTGCCTCTCACTGCTGCTGCCTTGCTTCCCCACTGTGTTGGTCTGTGCCCTAAACAAGAACAAACATCTCCCCAACAGGATCCCCCTCTTACCCCCAAAGAGTGCCCAACAAACAGTGTGCATTTGCTCCTGTCCTGGGAGCCTAGCTCAGTTCTGATAAAACTGACTGGCTAGTCAGAACATGGTCTACCCTTGCTGCAGATGTGTCTCTACACCCTCCGTCTCAGAGGACTGTTGGGAGGACAGGGTGTTAGTAATGACTAATCTTGCCAACTTCACTGGATTTAGGCTCTCCATCCTCTTTGCTTTCTGAAAAGCTTAGTACAGCCATACCCGATAATGAACTCCTATCTAATAAACATGATCACAAGGGCATTCCTTGCAGCCTTTATTACTTATGTGGGGCATCTAAGGCATACACTCAAGAAGTAACTTTCCCTGAGTCAGTTGTCTGAGTGGTAAGCAGGGCATCAAATTGGTCTCCAACAGTCATTGCCATTATAGTACCAGGGATTAACCAAGAAGGAGTGTGAGACACAAAGGTTAGCTTTAACCAGTCCATAAAATTGAGATGAAAAAATTTAAAATACCTGAATTCAAAAAATGATCAGGAAAGGAAAAACAACAAAAACAAAAACCTCTCAGTAATCGTTTAAAATGGGCCAAATATATAAGAGATAAAGCTTGGAGCCAGGCTTGATGGCATATCTGCAATCCCAGCATTTGGAAAGTAGGCGCAGGAGGTTTATGAGTTCTAGGCCAACCTGGGTTACATAGTGATGTACTGTCTCAAAACATGCAAACAGAGAGGAGGCAAGAGTTGTGAGAATAGAATTAGAGATCAGTACCTGCCTCTGTGCTGTCTATAAATACGGTTTAAATCTAAGTTCAGGGAGTGTGTTGTGAGGGACCGGAGAGATGACTCGGCAGTTAAGAGCATGTACCGCATTTGCAGAGGACCCATGTCCTGTTCCCAGCACCCACACCGCGAGTTCACAGCTGTCTGTAACTCCAGCTCCAGGGGTCCGACACTGTGTTCTGGCCCCAGGTACAGCACTCACATGCCTTAACCCTACTTAGACACCTATGCACAATTTTAAAATAAAAGAAAAAATGAGTTGAGAGTAAATGGATGGAAAAGGAACAGAGCTCAAATAACAAGTATAAAGAGGTGGACATGCTTGTATTAACACAGGGAAGACAGCGTGGGATGGTTTTATCAGCGACATTTCATATGGGAAGGCTGTCAGGTGAACTCTGTAGAACAATCATAGTAGTCAGTGTATATTCACTAGTAATGGAGCTCCCAAAGCTAGGAAGAGAAAATGGTGTCAGAGAGAAAAAGACTTTTGACAGCCAGTTAAGAAATGAAACACTGTCTGCAGCTGATGAAACATTTGGGCAAAAGTGTGCATGATGTGTATGAGAGATGGCTCAGTGGTTAAGAGTGCTTACTGCTCTTCCAGAGGACCCGGGTTCAGTTCCCAACGCCATGCCAGGTGGCTCACAACTACTTGTGACTCCGACTCCCGGAAGACCTGACGCCTCTGGCCTCCAAGGGCATTGTACTCATGTGGACATACCCACCCACAATCACATGCGTGTGTATGCGAGTTCACAGGTTGTTCCTTGTGTTCATTGTTGAAGGCAAGAAAGGTCAGTCTGGCCCTGCTGTCTTGCTGGCCACAGCAGTTAAGTCGATCGAGACCAAGCCAGAGCCTATTTCCGGAAGTGGCATGGGCCCACACCTAGCCAGCTGCCATGGTGCTGCACAGCCCTGAGGTGGGAAGGGTGTTGGGTAACTCACCACAGCACCCACCATGACCTCTGTTCTTGAAAGAAGTAACTTCTTAGAAACAATTCTGAACCCACGTGCAGGTGCCTGCGAGTGTACACGTGAACAGAGCGGGTGCCTGCAGGTGTACACGTGAACAGAGCGGGTGCTGTGCGGGTGTACACGTGAACAGAGCGGGTGCCTGCGGGTGTACACGTGAACAGAGCGGGTGCTGTGCGGGTGTACACGTGAACAGAGCGGGTGCCTGCGGGTGTACATGTGAACAGAGCGGGTGCTGTGCAGGTGTACACGTGAACAGAGCGGGTGCCTGCGGGTGTACACGTGAACAGAGCGGGTGCTGTGCGGGTGTACACGTGAACAGAGCGGGTGCCTGCGGGTGTACATGTGAACAGAGCGGGTGCTGTGCAGGTGTACATGTGAACAGAGCGGGTGCCTGCGGGTGTACATGTGAACAGAGTGGGTGCCTGCGGGTGTACATGTGAACAGAGCGGGTGCTGTGCTGTGTGCCGAGTGTGAGATGACTGCGCACTGTGAAGTCCCCAAGAACAGGAAGTGGAAGTGGATTGTAGGCTAGTGGACATCAGTGGGCAGCAGATGAGCTCTGCTTCATCTCGTTTGTGCATAGAGAAACTAGAAGGGCAGAGAAAAGGAATGGTTTTCTGTGGAGAAAATAGAAAAGTACCGTGTAGATAGTGGAGGGGCAGGAAGAATTTCTAAATTGACTTTTAAAACTTGCTGTTTGGATCACGTGAATATGTCACCTATTCAGAAAGTCAATTGAGCCAGAGATAGTGGCGCACGCCTTTGATCCCAGTACTGGGGAGGCAGAGGCAGGCAGATGTCTGAGTTTGAAGCCAGTTTGGTCTACAGCGTGAGTTCCAGGACAGCAGAGCTCCATAGAGAAACTTTGTCTAAAAAAAAATTAAAGGCCAGATGTGACAGCACACACTTGTAACTAGGGCTCAGGAGACGGAGGCAGGAGGATCACAAATTCAAGACAGGTACATAGTGGTTCCAAGCTCTGTTTCTAAATTAATATTTCTGACCGAAGATCTAAAAATGTAAGGACATAAAGATGTTTATAATGACAAGATCTAAATAAATGTCTGTGTGTCATTGTAATCATAAGGTACATATATATGAAAACTGTAAAGAAAAATGAGAATATTTGTACTGTACTGTTGAAGTTTTATATTCCAACAATTATGTTTGTAAAAATTTATTGAAAGGCAGTTACAAAATAAAAATGAACAATTGCGGTTGATTATAATTAAATGTGTTTTCTATGATCTCAGAGGAGGGTGCTGCCTTAGCATGTAAGCCGTGGACCCCAGGAGCACAGCCGTCTCACCTGAGTGCAGAAGAGTGTGAGCACGTGGGGCTCACGGCAGCAGTCCTCTCGGCACACACGCAGAAGGAGGAGCAGGACTATGTCGATAGGTTCCGGGAGAAGATCCTGACCCCTCCTTACAGCTGCTACCTTCAGCAAGAACTCAGAAACACAGGGAACCCCTGTGTTCAAGGTAGTCACGGTTCAGAATATGTCCCTTTCATCCTGGGATTATTATAAATCATACACAGGTCGAGCACCTTCCGTGTCAGTGTGAGATTGCTTCCAAGAAGGACTCCCTGACACACTGACACCCAAGTCCACAGACATTCAAGGCCTTCGTATAAAAAGGCATAATACTCAGGCCTTCCATGTCCTTTAACTCATCTCTTATTTAACACTTAACACAGTGTACATTGTTAATTGGAGGAATAATGGGGAAGTCTGCACTTGTTCGTTTATCTGTATTTTTTTAATGTTTTTAGTCTGTAGTTGGCGGGTCTGCAGGTGTATGGCACCTGTGGCTGTGCAGGGCCAGCTGTACCAGAGAGAAGGGTGAACAGTGGGTCGGTCCTGAGAGACACTGAGATGCTGCAGTCTCTTATTGACAGTTTACCTAGGGGCTTGTTAGAGTCGGGATCCGAGAACAGTTTTTATAAGAAAAGCACCCTATATAATTATATAAGCACCTTATATGATTAAGGTGCTTGAATTGGTTTATTTTAGAGCACTAATTTTTACCTAGAGTTTTCGTTGATTTAGAACAACTTTTTGCCATTAAAACAGATACTATTGGCAAATATTTAATTGATTAGAAAGTACTTAAAGTTACCCGCAAATGACTTTCTCTTCGTTTTTACTTTTTCTGTAATAAGTTTTCTGTAACTTTACCGTTTCAGCAGATTCTACTTCTAAGCAAACAAGATGTTCTGGAAGCAAGAGACGAAAGCACAAACGGAAGAAGTTTTCAGTGCCTCTGGACACCAGCAGCTCCAACACTGACGTCTGCTGCCATGTCAGAGGACTCCTTCAGGACGTACAGCCCTGGAGCCCTTCTGTTGTCTCCTCCCCCCATGCCACAAGCCTAGCTTTCCCATCAGCCCTGGTAGTTCCCAGCCAGTCCCCTTATCTCCTTCCATCTCTTCCTCTCCAAGATACGGCCTCTCTGGGTGTGGGGGACTCTGCAGCCTGGGGAGCTGCAGCTGAGTGTCCACCTCTGTCCACTGGCCCTCCGTCTGTCTCAGCTTTCCCTTCTGCTTACTTGGATACTTTCATGACCATTTTCCTGCACAGCGCCCCCATCTTTCCTCTGTTGTCAGCATCATTCTCTCCATATCCATTCCTGGGGACCACAGGCTCTACTGCAGTGACACCGTTAGTACCAGCAACGGCTCCAAACCTGGAACCAGCTTCTTCAGACCACAGCCAATGGAGAGTGGAGGAAAACTGGGAGACACACAGTGAAGAGCACCCATTTATTAGTTCAAGGAGCAGTTCCCCGTTACAGTTAAACTTACTCCAGGAAGAAATGCCTGTACCATCTGACTCTCCAGGTCCAGCAAGAAGGGGCGTTGGCCCAGACGCTGAGTGTGTAAGTGATGCTGTCTATACCCGAGTGAGTGAGCAAATACAGGCCCCCTTTCTAAGTCAGGGGCTCAACACTGACCACCTAGTCAGTGGTCTGTGTGACAGCTGTGGTCAAGACTAAGCCCTGCTCTGTGTAAATGTGAAGTATCCCTGTCCATTTGTGGAACAGAAATGAAGGAATTTTCTGTTCTTGATGTGTGGGGAGGGTTTTCGCAGATTCCATATTTCAGAACTTGTATGTGTACTGGGTTTCCTCTACCTTTTAAAATTTAACATCCAGGTATTGAATTTAATGTGTTCATTCCTTACAACTTATAGCTGGGGTTGTGATGGAATAAGGAGAATAAGCCGTATAACAGGATATGAATTTAGAATTCATACTTAAATTTTTTAATTAAAATATAAGTACCTCATTCTCTCCTTTCCTTTTCTTTCCTCCAGCCCCGCCCATATATCCCCCCTTACTTTCCTCAAAGTTGTGGACTCTGGCCTTCTTTTTAAAAACATTGTTGTTAAAGGTGTGTGTGTGTGTGTGGTGTGTGTGTGTGTCTGTGTGTGTGTCCCTAAATATGTAACTATAATATGTATGTATTCATATATATATGTGTGTGTGTGTGTGTGTGTGTATATATATATATATATATATATATATATATATAGTTAAATAGGTAATTCAGTCTGCTCACTCTGCAGAGTGTTACTTCATGTGTATGATCTCGGGGCTTCCTACTTCATAAGACTGTCCCTCCCACTCTTGGGGCCCTGACCCCCATGTGTCTACTGTCCTGGTTCAGGTGTTGTGCACTCTGGGGCCCTGACCCCCGTGTGTCTACTGTCCTGGTTCAGGTGTGCACTCTGGGGCCCTGACCCCCGTGTGTCTACTGTCCTGGTTCAGGTGTTGTGTACTCTGGGGCCCTGACCCCCTTGTGTCTGCTGACGCTGTCCTCGTTCAGGGGTTGTAGGCAGCCATGTTGTAGAGACTTCTGCCGCAGCTTCCCTTACATCTTTAGGAGGCATAGGCTCAAAGTAGACACCCTGTTCCCCTGGCTCTTACGATATTCATGTCTGCTCTTTTGAGGTGTAAAATCCGTGCTTTTCTGTAATACACATAGAGCAGGAGTGCAGGTGAGGAGCCATGTTTGGCATCATCAGCAAGCAGGCAGCTTATCCTTCCATGCTTATCCATGTCATTTTCAAAAATGAAGAATTTTAGGTAAATTTCCTTTAACTTTCCAAACTCTTTACCTAAAAAACTATTTCCAGATTTCTTTATCAGATTAAACTTAGAGTCTGGCATTCCTGTATTTAGATGTAGAATCAAAGTTAAGTGTTTTACTTTATGTGTATTTTGCCCGTGTGTGTGTTGTATGCACCAGGTACATGCAGTGCCCTCAGAAGCCAGAAGATGGTGCTGGATCCCCTGGAACTGGAGTTATAGACAGTTGTGAGCTGCCATGTGGGTGCTGGGAACTGAACCCAGGTCCTCTGTCAGAACATCAAGGGGTCTTAACTGATGAGCCATCTGCCCACTCCCTACACTTACTTTTGACAGTCTAAATGAATAAAGCATGGGGAGGGGAGGCTAGGACACAAGACAGCAGCTCAGGAGCTAGAGAAGTATTCAGGGGTTGCACATGCTTGCTGTGCAGTCCTGAGGGCCAGAGTGGATCCCAGCACACATACCAGCTGTCTTTCAAACTCTGTAACTCCAAATCCAAGGATCCAAAGTCCGTGTCTGGCCTCTGCAGGTACCTGCACACACTTGTGCACCTACACATACCACATAATGAGTAATTTAACCTACATATGTATTTGATTTACTTCTGGTGAGGGTTGGGGTGGATGCTAATGTGCCACAGTGTGCATGCAGAGGTCAAAGGACAGCTCTGGGGAACTGATTACACCATGTGGGTCTTGAGGATCAGAATCAGGATGAGGCTTGGCAGCAGGGTGCCTTCACCCACTGAGCTATCTTGCTGATCTAATAAAATCTTTAAAAAAATATGAAGACACAGTTGACATCAGAGCTCTGTCACTAGTTAGATGGGTTAACTCCGGCGAGGCATTTGACTTTGCTTGTGTTTCTTCCTGAGGAGGATGGGAAGATAGCTGCCTCGTAACTTATGCTGAGGATTGAATGATAGTTTGTGCGTGGTGCTTCTCCCTGTGCATCTTGTCTCATCAGAGGACTGGGACTTTGTTTTGCCTGATGTTGTGTTCCTAGAGTTTGACACACTGTGCTTGGAACATATAAGATGTCCAGATGTGCTTGCCAGAATACGACAGCGGTAAATGAAAGCCCACAGTTACGTAGCACTCGGCGTGAAGCCAGTGTTTGGAAACTTTGACCACGCTCTTGAAGTCAGGCTTAAGAGTCCTCACGTCTCACTTAGACATGTGAACCTCATTCTACTCAACATGTAAAGTCCATCTGCCTGCTAGCTAATTCTTGGGGTGCTAAAGTGCCCTGTGTCCCCCTTTCCAGCTCTATGTTGCAGATAACAGTGGCAGTAGGAGTGGACACTGTGCCACCGGTGAACTGGCCACAGCATCAGTGCACCCAGAGTCTCCGTCTGCAGCTGCCTCAGGTAGTTGACCAGGGAAAACAGCTTTTCACACTGTTACCACATCCCTTTGTCCAAGGCCTTCTAGCTTGGACACCAGTGTATAAAGTTTTGGATTGTTTTTGCTTTCTTGGGCATCTTTATATTTGACAAAAATGACATTAGTGTAACTGTCACAGTCACCACTTAGAATGTTCCTGTTGTTCTGGATAGTTCTTCTATATCCTTTTACAGCCTGTACTAGTTACTTTTCTCATTGCTGTGACAATATCTACAGAAGCAACTTAACAGGAGGAAGGATTTATTTTGGCTCACAGTTCAGAGGGTGCAGTCTATCATGGCAGGGAAGGCATGGAAGCTAGAACATGTTGGTCTGAGGTGGAGGGACCTCAGTATAGCAGACAGGAAGCACAGAAGTGGGGCCAAATTATAACCTTCAGAGTCCTATCCCCAGTACCCACCTCCCAGGCATCTGCCCCCAGTACCCACTCCCAGGCGTCCTGCCCCAAAGGTTCTACCACTTTCCAGAACAGTACCACGAGCTGGGGACCAAGTATTCAAACGTGCCTATGAGGATGTTTTATCTTCACACTGACAGTTACCACTGCCCTGGTCCTCTGTCTTGGCATGCTGATGATGTGCTTTCTGCCACTTCAGTCTCTATATTTTTCACGTAAGCTGGATCAGACAGTGTGAGAGCTTTTTGTGTTAAGAGTCTCAGAATAATGCTGTTGAAATTCATCTTTATATTTATGGGAAGTCTGCTCCTTTCTGTTGCCCAAGAGGATTTCATTGTATGAATGGTTATTGGGCTATATCTGGTCTGGGCCTACTAGGATCAGTAATGCTATGAGCTATTTGAAATTGTTAGGTCATTTGGTAAGTATCTGGTTAACAGCTTTAGAAACTGCCATTGCTGGGATGGGCAGGTAGTTGCCAGAGTTTGAAAGGACCTCTTTGGTGAATAAACTCTGACAGATGGTTTCCATTTACTGATCTTTGGTAGGAAGCAATACGAGCAGTGTATACTTCAGTAGCAGTGATTATTCTTCTGAAATCTCTGAAAATGGACAGAGGTCTCAGGATAGACAGAGAAAGGAAGCCTTTCCTGGAGTGGCCGAAGAGTCCATCTGGAAACTGATAGAACAGATGCCAGAATGTGTCCTCATGACATACCAGGTGCCCGAGAGGTACGAGAGCACGTGAAAGCCCACTTCACGTTCGGGTGGTTTCTTCCTGTAATCCAGAAACGTTATATGACAGTTTGTTTGTTGTGTGTACGCGTGTGAGTAGCCACGGCACGCACGTGGAAGCCTCCTCTTGTCTATCGTGTGTCCCGGGATCAGACTCGGGCCACTCTGCTCGGTGAGAGGGAAGTCACTTTGACCGCTGAATTTCTGCGGTATGTACGTAAAGGTCGGAGGGCAGCATCCAGTCATCGCATTCGGCCAGAAGTACCCTTTGCTTCTGTGCCATCTCACTGGCTGGTTTTTTTGGTTTTTTTTTTTTTTTTTGGTTTCTGATGTAATTTTTCAAATGTTTTATATATAGTCATAGAAAAACGTGTTTACATACAAGATCCATACAGAGCAGACATTCTGTTCACCAAAACCAGGACACGGGCACATGGGCAATGCTTCCAGTGTGCACGCGGTCAAGAAGTTTCCCTTGGCCCCTGACAGAGGAGGGCTTAAGGAAATGTATTTTTTGATGTGCTTCGTTTAACAGCACACATTGTTTACCACCAAGAGCAGAGATGTGCCGTGTCAGTATGGCAGATGACCCGTTGCATCAGAGTGAACACATGTAGGGTGCATCGGCACTGGGGGAGAAGGGCTGCTCTGAGGGGCCTCCGCTGTCTCTAGGGGCAGAGAAGAGGTGCTGCAAGAGGACCTGGTAAAGCTCAGCAGCATGGAGCAGCAGCAGCCCAGATTCTCTGCTGCGCAGGAGGAGCTGGCCACGGTGCGGTCCTGGATCCACAGCCAGACGGCCCCTCGGGGAAGTCATCTCCAAGTAAGCACGGAATCACTCATATCATGACTGTTTGTGCCAGGTAACAAATGCTCTCCATCTTCATACTTACCTTTTCATATTTTAAACACACAGTGTGTGCCTATTAAATAATTAGTCCAGTGTGAGCTAGGTTTTGAATATAGATCTTTTCAACCCTGTTGGTGAAGTTTCCTAGAGAGGCGTAAGCAAGTGTTGATTCACCCCAGGTAGGGTACAACCATAGACTGAAGTCCTGTTAAAGGCCGACTTGGCGAGCCAGTGAGTTTATTGAGCTTACATTCAGAGCATGGGTGACACCAAAACAACCACATCACCAAAACCATCTCAGCCAGCTTGAATGGTAATTTCATAGCACAGCTCCACAGATGGACTCCCCCACTGCTTCAGTGCCTCCTGCACTCTGTAGACTCTCATCACCCGAGAGCACAGGACACCTGAGGTGAGATTACATAGAACTGGGAGGAAAGTGTAGGAAAGAGGCTGCGGTCTAACGTGAGGGTCTGATGAGTCTCCCTACCCCCTCTCCCTGTGAGGGAGTGTCAGCGGGCCCCATCTTAAAGGTGTCTTGAGAGTAGTCACAGTTCTTTCTCTACACTTGTTAGACAGCATTCCACAATCATAACGAAATAGTTCTCCCTCACAGTTGGAATGTTTAGAGTGATAAAGACACTACTCTGAAACATGACCAACTGAGGGGCTATGAGATGCATGGTTCAAATAATCATCCCTGTTAGAAAGTTTAAATTCCAAGCATAAGAAAGGCCCACACCGGGAGCTCTGCTTCTCTGGAGCTCTATCAGTTTCCTCTTAGTTGTCGGTGCACTCAGAGCCCAAAAACACAAACTCGAGTTCATTTTATGTGTTAATCTCTTAAATTATATAACAGACTGGCAAGCCAGAGTTACAGTATCACACGACTTGGAGTTTCCGTCCTCCGATTCAGTCTGCAGCATTCCTTTCACCAAATTCCTTCCTCTTGTTCTTTCAGTTTTATTTTATGTATGTGGGTGTCTTGCCTGCATGTATGTCTGTGCCACATGTGTGGTTCCCACAGAGGCCAGAAGAGGGTACCAGATCCTCGAGAACTGGAGTTCTGGGTGGTTGTGAGCTGACGTGCGTGTGCTGGAAATCTAACCAAGCTCCTCTGTGGCAGCAGCCAGTGCTCTTAACCACTGAGCCGCCTCTCCAGCCCCACTTTAGCATTCCTTACACTGCAGATACGGTGATATTGTGCCCCTTCCTTAGTGTCTTAGTTAGCATTCCTATGACTGCAACAAAACGCCATGACCAAAAGCAAGTTGGGGAGGAAAGCATTTATTTGGCTTACCCTTCCGTGTCAGTGTTCGTCATCAGAGGAAGTCAGGACAGGTATGCAAGAAGGGCAGGCAGGAACCTGGAGGCCGGAGCTAATGCAGAGGCCATGGAGGGGTGCTGCTCACTGGCTTGCTTCCCCTGGCTTGCTCAGTCTGCCTTCTTACAGAACCAGGACCACCAGCCCCGGGATGGCACCACCCACAGTGTACTGTGCCCTCCTCATCAATCACTAAATAAGAAAACGCCCTACAGCTGGATCTTACGGAGACATTTTTCTCAGTTGAGGCTCTTTCCTGTCTGATAACTATAACTTGTGTCAAGCTAGCGTAAAACCAGCCAGTACATCTAAACTTCGTTTTTTGGACTGATTTCTCCCTTACTTTCTAAGGAGTTTTGCTAGAATAAGGGTTCTTGGTTGGCAGATTTTTCTTTAAGCACTTAGCCTGTATCAGCTCACTGCCTTCTGGCCTCCAAAGTTTCCGATGAGATCTGCTGACAGACTTGCTGAGAATCCCTGTGTGTGATGCGTCCTCTCCTTGCTTTGGTTTGATGGTTTGGTTATAATGTTTCTGTGCGTGTGCCTCTGGCTGAACCCACTGGGAGGCCGTTGAGCATCTCTGGTGCTGTATTCATTACATTTGGAACAGTTTTGGCCTTCATGCTTTCAAGCGCATTCTTTCCTCTCTTCCTTCTCCCTGGTTCCTACCACGCTGTGTCAGCCCCTAAGGCCAGATAAGCTGTGAGCCTGCTCGCTCCCAGCCTTTCCCTCATGCTACGTCGCCCGATATCTAGTCCTCAAGGTCTCTTCTCTCCAGTGAGTTTTAACCTCAGTTTTGTTTTTTTCAAGTATAGAATTTCTTGTTGGTTTCTTTGTAGGTGTCCTCTTACTTCATTGATGTTTCCGTTTGTTTATGTGTTTCTTTCCTCCGTCTTCTTAGTTAGGTGTCTATTGTTGTTATAAAAGGACTCAGGGAGGAAAGGATTTATTTCACCTCACAGACACAGTCTATCTCAAGGGAAGTCAGGGCAGGAACTCAAGGCAAGAACTGAAGCAGAGGCCATGGAGGAGTGCTGCTTACTGGCTGCCTCCCCACAGCTTGCTCAGCCTGCTTTCTTACAGAACCCAGGACTACCTGCCCAGGGGTGGCAGCACCCACAGTGGACTGGGTCCTCCCACACCAGTCGTCAGTCAAGTAAATGTACCACAGATTTTGCCTACAGGCCAATCTGATGGAAGCATTTTCTCAGTTGAGATTCTCTCTTGCCAGATATGTCTAGATTTGTACCAAGTTGACATCGTCCCTTAATTCAGCCTTTTCCTTGTTTTTGAACTCTTTAGATGACATTAATATCAAATAACACTTGCCTTTGTTCTCTTTTGGAGAGCTGTGTCACCTGTGAAGACAGAGGTTCAGTCAGTAACACTGCAGGGGCCGGTGAGCAGCGCCCAGCAGAGGACACCAGCTGAGCAGCTGTGAAGCTGTCCGTTCACACCCTTTCCAGGTCACATGGGACATGGAGATGTCTGTGTTACCTCACTGAACTTCAACTCTTAAGTGACAAAGTCATCGACACTAAGATCTTCCCTCGCTTTTGTCTGGGTTTTGGTAGCACTGGGGATCAAGCCCAGTGCCTGCACACGCTAGACCGGCACTCTCCGCTGTTGACCTGTATGTATCCCCAGCCTTACCTTCTTGGTTTTTAATAGACATTTTCCCAAAGCAGGCATATGCATAGGCTCTTGTTCATGATACTAAAACTGCTATCGAGAAGCCTGCTCTAGCTTAGCTGTCTTCTGAAGACATCGGATTGCCTCAGAAGAGGTACGTGTCTGGTAAAACTTGATTTCAGCAGTCACCCTGAATAAGTTACAGTTAGAATGAGTTCCAAAGGAGCCTGAGTCTCCTTTTAGTTCTGTTGTTACAGAATTATTTTCCCATTAGAATACTTGAAGAGATTCTGTAGTTCGTACAATGTTTTCCATGAGACTTAACACATTGGTCTAAGCTTTGTACAGCATGGTGCTTCCCTTCCTGATTGTGACAAGACATTCCTCCTTCCTCACAAAACGTTAGAGTGCGTTGTTCTTTAGTAATAAAGTGGGAATCGTGGTTTCGG
The DNA here is from genome assembly GCA_026225945.1 of Cricetomys ansorgei. NCBI lineage: Eukaryota > Metazoa > Chordata > Mammalia > Rodentia > Nesomyidae > Cricetomys > Cricetomys ansorgei. The sequence continues at coordinate 4,902,298 of JAMJFZ010000484.1, forward strand.
TTGAGTTTGGTCCCATTGTCCACATTTCGTGTTGACATCTGCCCCTCACTGAAACTCCTTAAGATCTGTCTGCTTCAACAGGGCTTACTATTTAGAGAACTGAAGTTAAGCCTTGCATGTTAAAAGAGCTTCTTGCTCAACCGATAGAATTTCCTTAAGTTTTTTTTTTTGTTGTTATAAAATAAATGTGAAAAGTTTTTAAATCTATGTTAATGTTATTCTGTAGATGTACGTGCTCAAATGCTCAGTCTTACCAAACTAACAGTTAACTTTTCCTTTTCGCTGAATTTACACAAAGAGGTCTCTCCATGCTGACCAGAGGTCTGATTGGCACTGCCTTTTGTTTGCCCTTGAACAGGGTAAATGTTTGGGGCCTGCACAATGAGAAACTCCACTTAGGGGAGCTCATAGACCCAGCGTCCGGGGACTGCAGAGCATCATGGGTCAGTGCTTTCTAAGCAGTTCCGTCTCAAGAAATGAGTGTGGTCGTTTACGTCTGTGTCCACTCACTGTCCGGTGCTCTAGCTTAGAGAAGCCCAAGGCTCCTTCTTCGACTGTGGACTCGGCACAGCGCAGACAGAGGAGGGAACTGACAGGAAGGGAAGGTCGAGGCAGCCTCACACCGTGCACTCTCTTCCAGCAGTCTAACTTGTTTTTACTTTTTGTTGCTTTGTTTTAGGAAAACGCTTTTTTATCCTCCGACAGTGTCTAGCTGTTGGTAAATACACTGTCGTTCTGGTCAGGAGAAGGTGTCCATGATGACTGCTGGGCCCAATGCTCCAACTCTGGCTCAGACTTCTTTCTAAAACAGTGGCTTTTCTGGATGGCAGTCCTATCGGAAGTTGTCAAAACCATTCTCAGATGCTGCCTATGACACCCCTTAGAATTTTCAGGTATAGATCAGATGCACACAAATGTTCCTGCTGTGTGAACAGAGACTTCTCATAATCTACTCCATCCTGGTAGTTAAATGATTTTGGAGGCCCGTGTTATTCATACTGACCTTCTCTAGTGAAGGGTTGTGGTACTTGGAGCGACCGGGATCATTCTGCATTGGTGTACACATACAGACCTAATGTTTTCTGGCAAGATAGGCCCTTTCTTGTTGGTTCTGGATACTTGTTTTACCTACAGTTTCTTATTATTTTTTTGCCTTAGTACACTTCTTAAGGAGTATGTATTATGCCAGGCTTGAGCTGAAACTGGTGCTTGTAGTCAGATCTGTAAAGCCCCATACCAGGTCTCACCTCTGCTAGGAATGTCATCAGTGCACTCAGCAACTCCTGCTGCTGGGGCTGGTCCAGCAGAGATTGCTGCCCCCCATGGGGGCCGTACCCAGTGGAAACGCTGTTGTTCAAGCTTACTAACTTTTTGTATTAATGACTATAGAATTGGTAACAAGAGTATGTATTATAGACATCAATGTTTACATAAATCTTTCCCCTAAAGCTTTATTTTCTTGGGTCAGAGGCAAAAATTTATGAAAACAAGATGTGTGAATGGATTAAATGTACATTATAATTCACAAGGTGGTGACTTTAAACCAGATTGGCAACTTGTTTATAATCAACTGTGAATTTGCATGTTCTCAGTGGCTATTAATCTTTTCATTGGGTATCTTTTTGAGTAAAAACAATAAACAGTCTATGTGTAAAAACGCAGCATGCTCTTCATTGTGTGAGCCAGCCCTGAGCGTGTGGTGCCAGCCAAAGCCGCTTCCAGCCATCCCCGAAGGCACCATGTTAGGTCAGCATCGCCACTCACAAGGGTTTGCCATGTAAGTATGTCTCCATTCCTACTGTGAACACAGGCATTGTCCAGTGCGTTTAGTCCTCATTTTAGCCTTGAGCAGGATTCTCTGGATCCTAGATGTTTGTATGCATATATATATATATATATATATATAACACTATTAATTTACGCCAGTTTGGTAAAATTATCTAAATTATTCCTGAAGCTTCTGTAGGGTGAGCTTGTATTTTACAAAGTGATTGTTACTCAGAGTATCCAGATCTAGACATCAAAATATGGAGCAGGACCCTGAAGCCAGCAAGGCCTTGAATCTCATGTCTTTCCAGTCATGAGTATCCTTCTGTGATGACAACAGCAAGAAAACGTAGCCCAGTATTCGTGGTGTGTGCCTCCAGCCGGGTTAGTGTGAGTGCACTGTAGAAATATCTGCCCCGCCCTCACGTCAGCCCGTGGAGCTGCCGTTCTCGCTTTGCAGGAGAGGCAGTGGAGCACTCACAGCTGGTCTAACTGGGGAGTCGAGATTCGAGTTTAGCAATCTGTCACAAGAGAATCGCCCCAAATCACTACACCCAGGGATGGTTTTTAGGTTATGCTAGTACACTAGCGAGCCACTTAGGCTTGATGCCAGTAGGCAGCTAGAGCTAGTAAGATTCCTGCACTGAGGAACCACGTCTCATAGCCAGACTTGATGTCAGAAGGCTTGAGTTTACACACCCGCTCTCCCGATCTGTCGCTGATGTCTAGATAGGAAAGCTTTGTCCAAGCTGTACTTGAAGGCATTGCTGGTGTTTGCTGACAGAGGCAAGTGAGGATTACACAGTGTCTCATGGTCAGAGCAAACCTGTCACTCAACTGCATGTTTGGTGGAATGGCTGATCTCATGCAGGGAAGCTTGCTTCTGCAGGAAACTCAGTGCGCCCAGCCTGTGGTTCTGTGGTCAGAATCACAGGGCCTGTGGCACCAGAAAGACTGCCACCATTGTGCATGGAATGCTAGTCTATTTGCATATATGTGGATCTTAAAGATCAGTGACCTGCCAACTCCATTCCTCACCCCTAATCCCCTTGTCAGCTCTAAGAACTGTTTCGCCTCTGTTAGCTGAAGGGAAGTAAGTTTCCATTTCTCACACACAGTCAGCTGTGACACACTAAGCTCACAGAGGTTGTGGTACTTGCGAAACATAGATTTATTTTTCATAATTATGAAGAGCAGGGTGTTGTCAGGAGGAGTCCAAGCATCTTCCTTTTTAGTTTTCTAACCGAAGCTCGTCTCTCTTCAAATACAGTATTTCCAGAAGCATTCTGAGGCAGTCCCGTGCTGCTTGCGTTGTTTCCTGGCTCTTGCCAGAAGACGACTCAGTACGGTGTTAGAATCCTGTCCAGAGAAAGCCTGAAACCAGAGCGTCCAGAACAATAGATAAGTAACCCCGAATCCAGAATCTTCATGGCCCCTCTCAGAACTGGCTCTCTTGAGCTCGAATCCAGTCTGATTCACCCTGGGGTTGATTGAGTTGCCCTAACCTCTCAGTGACCTCTTTCTAAGCGGGGCATCCATCCGTAATAGATTCTGGGCACTTACCTTCTGTGTAACATAGATCTCTTCTGTTAAAATTGGCTTGTTTTAAAGGCCAAGCCATAGTTTTCTCTTTATTCTAGAATAAACTGGGCACATCCTACACATATAGTTTTAGGCCTTGGAGATAAGGCTAGTTTTTATGTCATCTTGACACAAGCTAGAGTCATCAGAGAGGAGGGCACCTCAATTGAAAAAATGCCTCCCTAAGATCTGGCTGTAGGCAAGCCTGTAGGGCATGTTCTTAACTAGTGCTTGATGGGAGAGGGCCTGGCCCACTGTGGGTGGGGCCATCCCTGGGCTGGTGGTCCTGCGTTCTGTAAGAAAGCAGGCTGAGCAAGCTAGAGGAAAGAGGAAACAAGCCAGTGAGCAGCACTCCTCCAATCTGCTCCTGCCTCCAGATTTCTTCCCTGCTTGAGTTCCTGTCCTGACTTCCTTTGATTATGAACAGGGATATGGAAGTCTAAGCTGAAATAGGACCTTTCCTCCCCAACTTGCTTCAGCCACAGTGTTTCGTCAGAGCAATAGCAACCCTAACTAAGGCCATCCTTTATTTAGAAGCGTGTAAGCATCTGAGTGATGACTCTTTGCCTGCTGCACGCAGAAGCCATACTAGTCCCTTAAGGGCTTCAGGCAGTGCCCGCTGTCTCTGGGACCGCATGTCTAGTGATTGCTGCCAGGATTCTGGTGGCTATTACAGTAACAGGTGTCTCTGGTCCAGGTGTTTCGGGAAGTGCTTGTTTAAAGGTCCATGAACATTTATTTTGTGGTTTCTCAGGAGATATTTAGAGTCATGAACACAGACTGTCAGGACAGAAGGCAAACACAGGGGAGACCCCTCAGAAAGACACAGAGGTTCCCACTAACTGCACACCATTTGTGTATCCCTACCCCAACCTTTTCCCATGATGCCTTGTGGTGCCCCACACTGACTGGTGTATCAGTCACCTACAGATCTGTTTAACTGCAGGTTAGACCCTGGAGGGTGGAGATTGTGTATTTCTCACCAGCTTCCTACAGTGCTGTCATGTGGTCAGGTGGCAGTGGAGTTCAGGTGGGGCAGTGGGGTTCAGGTGGCGGGGCAGTGGGGGTCATGTGGTGGGGCAGTGGGGTTCAGGTGGGGCAGTGGGGTTCATGTGGCAGGGCAGTGGGGTTCATGTGGCGGGGCAGTGGGGGGCAGGTGGCGGGGCAGTGGGGTTCATGTGGCGGGGCAGTGGGGGGCAGGTGGCGGGGCAGTGGGGGGTCAGGTGGCAGGGCAGTGGGGGTCAGGTGGCAGGGCAGTGTACGGCAAACCTGGCAGGAGCCTGGCCTGCTGCTCCTTTCTCTTACATGTTACTGTATTTACCCAGAACAAGTGCTCGTTAAGTTCTTGTTACAGTTATTCTGTGGATCGGTTTAGAAAAAAATATGCTTTGGAAGAACATTAGCCAATTATTTTAGGGTCCAATTTCCACCAGAAACACTCTGGGTCATGAATTAGGGGATCTGTAAAACTGAGAATGAGAAGTTCATCTTGTTTCCCTCAAAAACCAGAGCTCCTTACCTTTCTCTGGCTGCCCCTCGGGTTGGGAGTATTAGCACTGGGATCTGGAAAACAATTTGAGACCATGTCATCAGAGCTACTGGTTTTTGTTTTGTTTTACCCGCCTCCCTCCCTCCGTCCCTCCCCCTCTCCCCCCCCTCTCTTTTTTTTCAAGCAGAGTCTCACCATGTACACCAAGCAGGCCCCATAGAGACCCACCTACCACATTTGCCACTATACCCAGCAGTTATGCTTATTTTAAAACATACAAAATCAAAGATTCCAATGCTGTGGAGGTAGCTTAGGGTGCATTCTGCACAGGCTTGAGGACCAAAGTTCAGATCGCCAGAACCGTGTAAAAGCTGGGTGGGCATAGAGGCCACCTCGATCCCTAAGCACTCAGAAAGAAGAAACAGGATTCCTGGGCAAGCTGGCTGGCTAAAACATCTAGATTAAGGAGGCCCACACTGAAAAATTCCCAGTGTCAACTCTGGGCCTGCATGCCTGCGCACGTGTGCACTCACACACGCATGCAGACACATGTACAAAGAAGAAAAACAAAAAGAATACCCCTAACTTGTATCTAGTTTCCGGTCCTTTCCACACTGAGGTGATGTGTACTTGAATGCAGACAAGGATTCTGACCTCAGCATTTTTAATTTTTCTCATTAATCGTTTATAGTTTGTCAAAAATACGTTGTCAGATGGCAGTGTCTACCGAAAGCCTCTGTCTTGTACCCAAATGTAATGAGCATTGTGCCAGTGTGTGGAGAAACAGGAGAAAGTCGTCAAAGCCGTCAGCTTTTCCGTCAGTTTCTTTGTTAGTTTCTTTGTCTGTTACATAGGGTCTCAGACTGACCTCAAACCCATGGGTTTACAGGTTTGAGTCACCTTGTCTGCTGTCACTGATCATTCTGACCTGCGAAATTTTGCTTCCTTTTTTTTGTATTGATTCTTCAAAGTCGCCCTAAGAGACCAATTTTGTTGTTGTCAGTTTGGTTTGGTTTTTTAATATAATCTTATGTAGCCTAGACTCGCCTCAAACTCAAACTCACAATCTTGCCTCTGCCTCTAAGTGTTGAGATTACAGGTGTGCACCATCGTGCCTGACGTTAGACTGTCCTTACCACTCCTGTGTCCTGATTAAGAAACTGAGATACAGAGAGATTGAATAGCTGGCCTACGACGATAGAAAGGGTATCCAAAGACTGACATTTGCACTCAGTGGCACAGGGTAGCCAGCACTGCCTGCCTTAAACAGTACATACAAAAAGAGTTCCACCTGTCCTGGGGAGCCCGGGCTTGCGAGCACTTGCAGAAGCCTGAGGGGTAGGCTGGTGATGGTGGAGGAAGAATAGGCTCAGAAGGGTTTTAGGAAATGTTATTTCATATAGTTGGGCTCTCTGTAGAGCTTTCTCTAATGTAGCTATGGAATCCACCCATAAGCCCAAGAATGCCTTTACCTGCTTCCCTGAGGCCTTCACCTGCCTCTGTGCCCATTGTCTGTCGCAGTGTCTGCAGGAGGGCAGTCCTCTCCAGCGCCTCCAGAGCCAATCGAGCATCTTCTTCGAGCTCTGTGTGGTAGAGACAGACAAGTAGCCCACCTTGGCCTCCACCTGGCCATTCTAGTTCCCTGTCTTTGGTGAGTACACCAGGAGCAGGGAGGAGGACACTGGACTCCAGATGCAGAATCGGTGATCTGTCACGGCGACACTCAGCAGAAATAAAGGTCCTACACAAGCCAGCAGGAGTCCAAACATGAGGGACCCATGGACCGCCCCTCCCTGCCATTGTGGCCACCCTAGCACCTTGCCTTGGGCAGGAGGGAGAGCAGTGCTACAAGACCCCAAATGCCAGTTTGGCTCAGTCTGATTGGTCCTCGTCTCCATTTATCCGTCACTACCTGTTGCCCTTTGATTTGAGGTTTCTGAATGGGAGGCAAACGAAAGGATTGCTTATGTTCCTACAGGGCAGTTGATGGTGGCACCTCTGCTGCGCCCCGCAGTGGGGGTGCACTTGAAATTCCAAGGGCTGCATTGTGACTTCTCCTGTGTGAAACATGATTGACACCTGAGGTGTATGAGGTGTGTGTGGTAAGTGTGGTAAATGCCTGTAAGGTATGCTTGGTAAGTGTACTTGGGGTGTGTGCTGTGTGCAAGCTGTGTGGTAAATGTATGGTGTGAAGTGCAATTGCATACAGCGTGTGTGTGGAGCGTTATCTGTGGTAACTGTACATGTGTAAGGTATGTGTGCTGAGTGTACAGGGTGTGCACTGAGTGTATGCAGGGTGTGTGGTAAACATGCCGCATGTGTATGCAGGTGCATGCGGGATGTGTGGCCAATAGAGGCTGGCAGTTGACATGTGTCTTGGGTAGTGCTGGCATGTTGAGATGCCCTAGGCGAGATGCCCTGGGTGAGACGCTCTGGGTGAGATGCCCTGGATGAGACACCCTTGGTGAGATGCTCTGGGTGAGACGCCCTGGGTGAGATGCTCTGGGTGAGGCGCCCTTGGTGAGATGCTCTGGGTGAGACGCCCTGGGTGAGACGCTCTGGGAGTCTGGACGGAAGCCACACATGGCAGCGGGATGCTACAGGCTGACAATATTTATCTGTAACCTTGATTGGAGGACAGGAAACAAACATCATGAAGGCATCTGAGCACATTCACCGCATTCCTCAGGAATACCAATGGTAACCTTTATATTTTGACAATGTGTAAATGTCTGCGATGAAGGATTTTATGGAGAAACAAACCTGAGAAAAAATTCTGAAAACTCTTTAAGCCTCTACCTGTTTGGATTTTGAATGAGAGGCTGCCTCCATTTCAGCTCTCTTATCGTAGACGTTTGAAATGGCATCAGTATCCGAACGTTCTCAGTTTCATTTTGCAGTGTGTACTGTCTCTTTTAAAATAAGAGGATTGGTTCACGCCTGGCTTTGACCAACAGGCGAAGTGCCACTGTGAATTCAGTGATTGACAGATGTGAGTGATACTCAGAAATGATCAGAATGCTGGCAGGAGAAGGCGCAGAGACCAGAAAGTGTAACAGCAACGGCTTAGACGAGAACTCACTTAAGAAAATGAAAATACCCAACAGCAGGGCCAGTGACGCTGGCTGGCAGAGGAAGGTGCTTGCCGCCAAGTCTGCCCACCTGCTAAGAGAGAACCAGCTCCTTCAGGTCGTCCTCTGACCTCCACATCTGTGCCCTGGTATGTGCATGCATACGCAATCAATGTAAAGAAAATTTTGTTTTAAATAGCCAAAACTAAATATTAAATCCAGTTAAAATTTTCATGGAATCTAAGACACAACCGAATTAAGAGGCTGTAGTAAAATTCTATTTTTGTTGTTGTGGTTGTTTTAGTTTAAAATGGACTTGAATAGCACATTAAAAGGGAAGCACAAGCACACCTGGACGTGTACGAGGTCCCCCGGCCTCAGCTGCCACAACTCTGGCCATTTAAATGTTTTTGTTTCATAAACACAATCAGATGATTGCTTTCTAACTCACAGAGTAAGTAGAGTAGAAGACACAGTAAGTACCCTACTGATCTGTGGCTGGAGAGACCGTTCCTACACCCAGCCATTCATCCAAACACGGAAGGCAATGTTTCAAACTCAGTCCAATTTTTATAAATAAAACTGACCACAATGAAAGTTTGAACTACACTTTCAACATGAAATAAGCAATTCTCCTCTTCTGTGCTTAGAGAAGACCGCAGCCATTGCTAAATCTAAGGCACACAGTGAGGGTCCCCTGATCCTCTCTTCAAAATGTGGTCACACCTACAGAAGACCCTGTTAGCCAGAATCCCATCCTGCTCCTGAGGGGCACCCAGAACTGATAAAAACAGTCACCTCACCTGGAAGCTGAAGAGACGTTTCACCAGGATCAGTGACTGGAAAGGACAGGAGTGGGTTCAGGAGTCCTATGAAGAGAAGGCAGCAGAAGGCTAGCCTGTCCATGACGTCGGAGAGAAGTCCTGCTGGGCTCCTGCTCTGGAGAACTTCCGACTCTCTGCTCCTCATTGAGGGATTGCCCGTTTTATCTATCATCCTGTGACCTCATATGTCCCCTCCAAAAAAATAAAATGAATTTATTGGCTAGGGAGGCTCAAAGGCAATCACTTTGCGTTGATGTAATTTTTCAAAGTAACAATTCATAGACAATAAATTTACTGGCTTGTTGACTGGTGTACAAAGTGAGTATTCTGTAAAGCACTGCGAAGTTTATAAATCTGGCAAAATAAGTAGCTCAGCAATAAATCACAAGTGAAAGACGGGGACAGACAAGATGTGGCCGAGGCAAAAGGACAAGGATTTATGAGTCTAAGCAGAAGTGATGCGGCCATGACGTGGAATATGTCCACTTCCTTTTGAAAAAATCTCTCACCAGTGAATAGATGAGTTGTCACGTTGTATTAAACCAGTCGTTTGAAATAGCAAAGACTCAGCAAGCATTGCTCAAAGCTCAGGTCCAGTGCGTGGACTTAGCTTTGTGTAAAATCACAAGCAGTCAAGTCTTCAGAGCAAGATGTCCTTAGAACTGGATGATACTCTCGGAGGCCCAGAGGACGTCTCCATGCTGCCTAGCCAGGACCAGGCCTAGACTCAGCTCAGCCCAGCCAAAGTGGTGCTGTTAGCAGCTAACATCACCTCAGTGCTTTTGCTTAGAACTTTATTATAAGTTCGTAGATGACAGAGAACAACTACAGGGAGATGGCAGTAAAAAACAGTCAACCCACGACGTGTTGTGTGGGATTCGTATGGCATATTACAAAGCTGGAAGTAGTTGTCTCGGTATAAAGAGATTGTTTTTCTTTTCTTAAAATGCTATGCTCTGGGCTAAGGATGCAGCTCAGTTTGTGAAGTGCTAGAGTGAAGTCCTGGGTTCAGTCTTCAGCATTGCATAAACGAGGTGTGGTAATGCAGGCCAGTGATCCCAACACGTGGGAGACGGAGTCAGGAAGATCAGAAGTTCAAGGTCTGTAGATTTTTTTTTTAAGTTTATGATATTCTGGGGCCAGGCATGGTGGTACACGCCTTTGATCCCAGCATTCAGGAAACAGAGGCAGGCAGATCCCTTGGGTTGGAGGCCAGCCTGGTCTGCAGATCCAGTTCCAGGACTGCCAGGGCTACAGAGAAACCCTGTCCTAAAAAACAAAAACTAAAAGTCTATGGTGGATGTGTTTGCATGTATGCAGTCTGTGCACCTGTGCACTCTCTGCCATGTTGCCAACAAGTAGAGAGCAGGGCAACCAATCTAGGGGTCTCTGGTGACCTTGAGGACAGCTGTAGAGGGAGGCAGCCGTGACTTAACACTTTTCCCTCCCCAGAGGCTGCTTGCCAAGCTTTGTCATGCCTGGTGACTCAGGGTCCTGACAGTTACTAGTGAAGGTTTTATTGCTTGGCCTAATTAAGTTACTATAGAAGGCCTAGGCCCCAATGAAAATTAGCATCTTTCTGCAATAGGCTGTCAATGACAATGTCACCTTGTCCCAGAAATGCTCTGAGCCTCCATCCAGCCCCCCCCCCCCCGTAGTTGGTGTGTGAAGGCATGGGGAGCACTGTTGTAGATGCTTTCCTCTGAGTTTGGCAGCCATCTTCATCAGAGACCCTTGTCCCTCAAGATTAGGCCTCCCAGAAAATGGGGTGGGGATAGTCCTCAGACCTCACCTGAGATTCCAACCAATCTCTCCTGTACCCTACCCCCACCAGCTGAATGCAATTCTGCTGAGCTGTGCGTGGTCTCAGGAGGCACCTGAGTAGCTCCTGTTTGCCACCCATCATCCATGCTCTGTGAGCCCAATAAATTCATTGGTTTGCAAGGTTGAACTTCTGGAGGATTGTGGCTTTGGTCTGCAGTTGGTGGGAGCAGACACTTGTTCTGATTTCCCGAGGGTGAGTTCAAACTACACTAGAAGAATTGTGGTGTCAGGTCTACACTGGGACTCCTGCAAACAGGGACCAACCGCTTCAAGAGGTATCATGTCTTAGCTAGCTGCAAAGTTCTTCCTTAAAATAGAGGGACCCAGGTGTGGTGGTGCATCCCTGCAATCCCAGCACTTGGGGGATGGTGGCAGGAGAATCTTGAGTTTGAGGCCAGTCTGGACTACAAAGCAAGACCCTGTCACAAAACAAAAGAAAATCATAGGTTACTGGCATGCAAAGAGATTTTTAATGTATAACAACTAAGTAATGGTTTGCATTTCAGGTAACTGGGTTGCTGGCTATTCCCTCTACCCAAAATGCTCTCCCCTAGATGGCTATATAGCTAATTCATTCCCCTACTTTAATGGGCAAACTTTATTTAAAAAATTGCAACTTCTATTTCCCATACTCGTGTTTGTGTGTGTGTGGCATGCATGTGAATTCACATGTGAAGGGAGCTGTGCATATGTCCCTGAATGAACAGGAGAGGCCAGAGGTCAGTGTCAGATGTCAATAGCTCTTTACCCTATTTTTGAGGCACTTAGCAGTTAGCTCTATTGACTGGCCAGCAAGCTACAGGACGCCTCCTGCCTCTGCCTCCCCCGTTAGGATTGCAGGTGTGGCAGCTGCTCCCAGCTTTTTCCATGGAAATATGAACTCAGGACCTCATGCTTGTCTTGTTAGCACTTTGCCCCCGAGGCCATCTCTGCAGCCCCACTTCTACATTCCTAACGAGCAAACGTTTAAATTCACAAGCCGGTACCTCCTCCCCTGTATCCCACTCTTTCACCCAAGTATTCCATATTCACAGTCCTTGTTAGGTTTGTGGGTGTGTTTTGCTTATTGGGGCTATGGTCTACACAAACGTGAGTTATCCCAGGTGCGTACCCACTCCCCGCACGTAGTAGACACCCAAGCACCTTTGATGCCCCATCCTTTAGCCTGGTGCTTGGGTTTTATGTGTCTTCTTTCAACTGAAGCTTGTTGCCTCATTATTGATCGCACCTGTGGTGGTCTGAATGCAAATGGCCGCCATAAACTCATGATATACTTGAATGTTTAGTCCCCAGTTGGTGGAACTGTTTAGGAAGGATGAGGAGATGTGGTCTTGTTGAAGGAGGTGTGACACTGGGTTGTGGGGGTTGCTTTCAGGTTTCAAAAGCCCAGACTGTGTGCAGCTTACAAATTGTATGTGAACTCTCAGCTACTGCTCCAGAACCACACCTTCCTGCCTGTTGTCATCCTTCCTACCATGATGGTCATGGACTAACTCTCTGAAACTAAGAATGCTCCCAATTAAGTACTTCCTTTTATAAGCTGCCTTGGACATGGTGTCTCCTCACAGCAGTACGACAGTAACTAAGACACACCTCCAAAATGTGGGGGCTTCAGATAGCGGCCTGCTATTGGTTCATAATTCTGGCACTAGCCATGGACTGTTGGAAGCCTGTTGCAGGTCTCACTGAGGAGATGCACTCACTGCCTACTTGGAGCCTAGCCCAGACTAGCCACTAGGCCTCCCTCCCCTTACATCTCATCCCCGCAGTCTAACCTGGAGAGCTCACAGGGCATTTTGAGACAGACCAAGGTCAGAAGTTCTGAGACCGAAGCTCAGAAGCTGCTGGAGCCCACTGCATTCTCGTAGTTCAAGCAAACCCGCAGGCCAGCCTCAGCTCCAGGCCTGATGCACTGGCTTGTAGGGCTGCTCTGCGGAAGCCCCATAGATGGGCCGCAAAGACAGAGAAGGCCACCGTTGTAGGGCTGGTTTCTGCGTGCATGCTCGCACATGTAGAGGCCAGTGGTCAACCTCAGCATCCATGTTGTTTTTCAGACAGCTCTCACTGGCCTGGGGCTCACCAGTATGGCTAGGTGGGATGGCCAGTGAGCCCCCAGCTCTGCCTGTCCCCGCCTGCCCAGGCTGGGGATGGAGGCATGTGTCACCACACGTGCTCTTATGGGGAATCAAACTCACCCTCTTGCTTGCACAGCAAATGCTTTACAGTCGTCTTCCCAACTCCTTAGTCTCTTACATAAGGGCACCAATCAGACTAGAATGGGGCCCGCCCACCATAGCCACCTCTCAACTCTGTCTCTTAACCGCTAGGCCATCTCTAGCCCCCACATACCTCTTTATAAGAGTCTTCAATGAATCGTTTAAATTAGTATACAGAATACTGTGTCTCATCACGGTGTCTTCATACATACGCATCATCATACTTTATTCTCACTGTCCCTCTCCCCGAGTACCCTCCCTTCCACTCCCCACCCCCTTCCCACAGCATCTTACTGAGATAGCACGCAAGGGCTCAGTTCTGGGTGCCAGGATGCACAGACATGAGGGAACCATGACAAGGGTATCCTCAGGAGACACCCAGCTCCACAGTCAACCCTGGAGCCCCAGCCCATCTTCCCCAATCCAGTCAGAATGCCCGTGTCCCCTCTATCCTGTGTGCCGGAAGCAAATGGCCACATTCAAGCTCTCTCTCTAAGCTGAGAAGTTTTGACGTCAACATGCAAGGAGTCTCCAGACTCTGGGCACAGCCTGCAGGTTTGCCTGTTGAAACTCTAATCCCCAATGTGGTGAGGGTCACAGGAGAAAAACAGAGCAAGATAAGATCAGGAGGGTGGGGCCCCCGGAGTGTTATTGGTGCCCTTTTTAGAGAGGGGCAGGGGAGAGAGAGAGACCTGAGAATTCTGCACATGTAAAGACATAGTAAAAGAAGTCCACTGTCCACAAATCAGGGCATGAGCCCTCATCAGGTCCGAATCCACCAGAACTTTGGACATGGTTATCCAGCCTCTTAAGACAGGGAAGGCTTGTCCGTGTGTAAGTCCCCTCAGGACATAGTATGCTGTTCTGGAAGATGGAATGGACTACGTCAGGCAGCTCATGCCTCCAGAGCCTAAGAACAAGGTGAGGAGCTGTGGTGGCTTCCCTCCTGACAGATGCTGGCTCAGGCCAGGCAGGACTGTTGGTCGTTCTGTCTTTGGCATGACCTTGACCATACTGGAGGTGAAAGGTGCGTCCTAGTCCCTTTTAAAGGTAGGCTGTGGGCTCAGAGCCCCTCTGCTGCAGGGTACCTAGAAGGAGCAACTTTGTGCTGCTAGACCTTGTGGCTCTGTCCAACCATCACGGACAGGTGAGCACATAGAAGCAGACAGCCACAGGTCACAGAGCTCTGTTCCAGAGCCTAGTTCACACGCTGAGGTTGCTGTCAACGCTCTAGCGTGAGCCTCTAGAACACAGCCACTGTGGGGTGCTTCAAGCTGTGTACGCAGGCTGGTGCTCCGATCTGGGGCACTGTTCTTCCAGGGGAGGGATCTATTGATATCCTTGTGACCCAGAAAGCCACCTCACAAAGAACAATGAGCTGCCAAAGGAATGGCGTTCCGAGTCTGGGTCTAATCCAGCGTTGATGTGTCACACACCCGCGTGATGGGGACAGGAAGGGTGACGTACAGTAAACATCCGCTCTAGTTATTGATTTGATTCATCCCATTACCCAATGACTCAAATGTCACCTCGCTGGTGCCGGTGCAGCTTCGCCAGGGCATTGTCCTATTACCGATATTAAAGGAGACCGAGAGCCAGCTGCGGAACTAAATGGAAATGAAAAGCCACTACAGAGGCATATCACAGATGAATACTCTGAGGAGTGCTGAGGACCAGCCACCTGCACGATTTTCCTTCATGATTAGTGTGTGCGTGTAGTGTGTGTACTGTGTGTACTGGGTGCACACCTTCGTATGGGTGTGTGTCCATGTGTTTGCATGTGGAGGACAGAGACCATTTTTGGGAGAATTCTCAGTTAATCCACACCTGGTTTTTGCACAGTCTCTCATTGAGCCTGGAGCTCATTGATTCGGCCAGACTACCTGGCCACTGAACTCCAGCTTGTCTCCTCCTGCCCCCAACACCGGGATTATAGGTGTGCGCCACCAACGCCTGGCTTTTACACGGGCGCTGGAGATCCACACTCAGATTCTCAGGTTTGCATAGCACCTACTTTACCCACTGAGCCTTCTCTCTGGCCCTGTTTTGTGATTTTCACTATTTCCTGTCTGTAAATCAAAGGAATAGAAGGGGTAGGCTGAGATGCGTTCCCTAAAGTCCACATGTTAAAGCCCTAAAACCCAGAATCTCAAAGACTGTTTGGAGACGGTCTTTGAAGAGGTGATTAAGACAAAGTGAGGCCTTTAAGGTTGACCCTGAACTAAGATGGATAGTGTCCTTGCAGAAAGAGATCAAGAGACAGACAGACAAAGGGATAGTTGTGAGAGCACCCTGGGGAAGACCCTGACTGCACTTGCAGACAGGGCAAGACCCATCCTGAATGTGGGCAGCCCCGTTCCCTGTTTGGGGCCTGAACTGTGTAAGAGAAGCTGACTAGTAAGTACGTAAGCACACTGTGGTTGTCATATGATCAGCCGCTTCAGCTCCTGCTGCCATGAGTCCCCTGAAGCAAGAGACTGCAACTCGGAATCATGAGCTAAAATAAACCCTTTCTCCCCTCGAGGAGATGTTTGGCAGGATATTTTACACACCAACAGAAATGAAACTAAGACAAAATCTAGAAGGCAGAAAGAACCTTCTACAACCTGTTAGAGGCTAAAGCTGTTGGTGGCAAAGAAGCAGCCGTCATACATGGGGAGAGAATTTAAAAACATTTTAAGACTTAATTTATGAGCATGTGTATATGTGCACCATGTGTGTTCAGGAACCCAAGGAGGTCAGAAGAGGGTCAGATTCCTAGTCGCCTGGAAACTGAAATCACAGGCGGTTGTGAACCACCACGTGGGTGCTGTGGTGTGAACCTGGGTCTTCTGCAAGAATAATAAAGTGCTCTTAACTGCTGAGACATCTCTCCATGGGGAGCCATTTCTGCAGTTCAAACACTGCTCTGTGTTTTTATCTAGGCAGATAGGATTACAGCTGAAGTGGTCTTGATTTCTTTGGGGATGTAAGTGTAGGGGTGTGTGTGCGTGTATGTGTGTGTTTAGGCCAGTGGACAACTCTGGGTGTCATTACTCAGGCACCAGTTTTGTTTTTTGTTTTTTTCGAGAGAGGGTGTCTCACTTTCCTACAACTTGCCAAGTAGACTGGGCGGCTAGCCAGACGGCGCGGGGGTCTCCGCTGTTTCTGCCTTCTCAGAACTGGGATTACAAGCCCCCGCTGCTGTCGTTGCTGTTGGTGTCGGTGTCAGTGTCGGTGTCACTGTATGGCTGGGTTTGTTGTAGTGCTGGGGACTGAGCCCGGGAGGAACCGTGCACATGCTGAGCAAGTGCGCTACCACCTAAACTACACACCAGTTTCTGAAAATGTATTTTAAAATTTAATGCAGGGGCTGGAGAGATGCCTTAACAGTTAAGAACAGTGCTTTTGCAGAGGACCCAGATCCAGTTCCCAGCACCCACCCCAGGCAGCTCACAACCACCATAACTCTAGTTCCAGGGAATGCGAGGTCGCCTGAGCTCTGGGGACACCTCCACACAAGTGGTGCACGTAAGCAAATACATCTTTACTATTTAACTTACTTTTAAATTTCTAAATGTTTTGGTATTTTCAGATAAACTTTCTGCAGCTGATGGTCTAATTGCATTATGGTCTGAGAATTAATTTGATCTAAGTTTAATTATTTTAAATTTCTTAAATTGTATAACCCCCAAATGTGGTGTGTTTTAATTGATATCCTATATGCATTTGAAAAGAATATATAGTCTGTTGTTTGGGGATGGAATTTTTTTGTTTTTAAGACATCAGCCCAGACTGCCATGAAACTTGCTGTGTATCACTAGCTTTGAACTCATAGCCTCGGCCTCTCCAGCGCCACCAAGCCAGATGAACGTTTTTGAAGTCTGTGGGGTGGGCTTGGTGTACAGTGTCCTGCTTGTGTTCTTGCTGATCTCCTGTGCTTGTCTTACCATCGCTGTGAAAGGAATTGTTGAAGTCTCCAGAAGAGCTGAGGGCTCGTTTAATTTCTTCTGAATTCTGTCTAGGTTCGCTCCATGGATTCTGAGGCTCTTTTTTTGGGCATGTGCAGAGTTGGGATATCTTTTGACAGATCAATCCTTTTATCCTTAAGTAATACCCACTTTCATGCCTGGCTGCCGTTCCTGTTCTGAACTCCGTCTGTCTGTACTTGCTCTGCTTTCTTTAAATGCAGCACATACTTGGGTCGGAGCGTTTCCAGTACAATCTGATCATCTCTGTGTGTTAACCAGTGCGGGTGAACCACTTAGATGTGATATGATTGTTGCGGTTGAACTTAAGCCTTCTATTTTGTGATTTGCTACTCCCTTTCTCACTCCTCTTTATTCCTCCTTTATTCCCCTCCCCCATTCTCTTGGATCATTGGAATAATTTACCTATAGCACTGGTTTATTTATTTATGTATATAATATATATAAATATATATAATATATAAAATACATATTTTTTATTCATTCTTTTTACTTATCATCAGTGTGCACGTGACATGTGTGGGTGCTATGGCCCATGTGTGGGGGTCAGAGGACAACTCTGTAGTCTCAGTTCTCTCCTTCCACCTTTACGTGGGTCTGGGGATTGAACTCAGGTCCCTGGCTTGCATTGTTGAGTGGCAAGTGCCTTCACCCACTGAGCCATCTCACTGGCCCGGGCTTGTTTTCCTGCTGTCCTTCTGTACTGACAGAGCTAGTGAGCACAACACACACAGCCCGCCTGTCTGTCCGGGTGCTCCACTGAGCTGCTTAAATCTGTGGAGTTATGTCTTTCACAGTTCCGGGAAGTGTCCTGGCTAGTTTTACCTCAACATAACACAAGCTAGAGTCATCTGAAAGGAGGGAGCATCAGTTGAAAAAACACCTCCATAAGATCCGGCTGTAGGGCGTTTTCTTAATTAATGACTGATGCGGGCAGGCACAGCCCGTTGTGGGTGGCGCCATCCCTGGCTTCTGTAAGAAAGCAGGCTGAGAAAGCTGTGAGGAGCAAGCCTCAGCTCCCGCCTCAGGTTCCGGGCCTGTTCGGTTCCTGCCCTGACTTCCCTCGGGGATGGACTATTACCTGGCAGTGTAAACTGAAATAACCCGTTCCTCCCCAGGCTCCTTTGGTCATGGTCTCGTCACAGCAACAGCCCTAACTAGGACAGGACGCAGTCACCATGTCTTCACACACTTTCCACACTGTTGCAGAAGATGCCTTCCCAGTGAGACACCACCGCAACTCTTTAGACTGGTTCTGGCTAATGCGCGAAAGGGAGCCAGCCCTAAACAGAAATCCCTGTCAGCGTAGTTTCAGCGTCCCAACTTACACTTGAGCAGTTAGACAAGTTTCACAGGGACACAAACTCCGGGGTTGATGGTTTGGACGGAGAGGTTTACAGTGTGAAAATATTGTCACAGTTGTCTCTGGACAGAGCAGGACTGCTTTTCCCGGCAGCTGCTGACCGGGCTGTTCCGCCTGGCCAGAACTGTGCTCTTCCTGACTGCAGAGCTGAGGAGCGCTCCTTTATCTAAGTCTACGTGTGTAACTCAGCGTTTCCTAAGCAAGTTTGGTGGATCCTTCGCGACATTTCTTTTACTCCCAGTTTGTCCTAGATGAATACCAGTGTCTTTCTCTTTATTTCCGAAACTCCCAACAGCACGAACGTCTAGATCTTTCTGGGTTACCCCAGAGAGCTCTAAGATTTTGTTGACTAGTTTTTGGTAATTTCTGATCTGCTTTTCAAATGGAATACTTTAATTTTGATTCCACTGTTTTCTTTCTTTCTTTTTTTTTTTTTCCTTGTATTGTCCTCATTTCCGTTCTGATGTTTCAGATATTGAATTTTCCAGTTATAAAATTTCCATTCCTTTTCATAGCCAGTGCCTTTCTGTGCCTGGAGCGTCTTTCTTGCTCACCAAGAGCCACGCTAAGGCCTTTGTCCCAGTATCTAGGGCAGCTGGTGTTAGTATCCATCCATTTTCTTTTTCCTTGCGAATGGCTCAGATTTTCCCGCTTCTTTGTGTGCTGAGTGACTTTTGATGCTGATGACAGGGACTGTGCCGTGGGCATCTGTCTTTTTATAGCTCTCTGGCAATCACTGAGTAGATTCATGCAAGTGCAGGTAAGAGTCCCTGTGTCAGTAAGCTGTTAGAGTCTTCCCTCTGTTCCTTTGGGTATAGCCCATGCATGTACCATGTAGAGGCTAGTCTGGGGCCAGGTAGAAGTCTCTGTCAAAGCTTCTGCTTCTCCGGCCTTCATTATGCTACCCTGGGTTTGTGTGCACAAACTGGTCAGGGCCATGACTCTGGACCACATAGAGAAATTCTGTCTGGAGATAAAAATCAGAGGGTCTGGAGAGATGACTCAGTGGTTAAGAACATTTACTGCTCTTGCAGAAGATCTGGGCTTGGTTCTCAGCACCCACATGGCAGCTCACAACCATCCCTAACTGCAGTTCCGGGGGATCTGACATCCCTTCTGGCCTCCACAGGTGCCAGCCATGCAAATGGTGCACAGACATACTCACAGGCAAACACACGTACAATAAGATAAATGCGAGTAAATAAACTAGAAACAGTAAACTGTGCTTGAAGGTTGTAACAGGCCGCAGGCGTGTGTCGCCCAGAGACTCATGTCTCACTGGTTTGTCTCAAGTGGTTAACCAGGAAGGCTTTACTTTCTCCAGTTACCAAAGCAGCAGCACCTCCTGGAGTTTCAGTTTTAAAGACAAGACTGCTGGCAGCCTGTAGAGTGGAGGTTTTCAGCTGCAGAGTCATGGCCCTCACCAGAGAACATCATCTCTCGTGCTCCCCCGACTCCTGACTTTCTGCCAGTCCTCGGTCAGCGCGGCATGACTGTCATGTTGCTTTGTTTTTGTTTGGTTTTTTTTTTTGAAAGGAAGATCAGAAAGTAATTTTCAAAAGAAGGCTCAGGTCTGGCCGTTCTTGTGGGGACCCTGTGTTTCTTTCTCACTACACATTGCCTAGTCATCACTCTCAAGCAGCATGGGGTTGGAATTTCGTGGGTATGACAGAGACAAAGTTATAAAACTTGTCAGGAAGCATCTTGCCATTCTGAAGAAGTTCTAAGATGGCATTACATCACTGGCAAGGCCTTTCCCATTTGGGATGCCCGGCAGCAGCCTTCCGTGCAAGGGGGGGGTACCTTACGGCGTGGTACCCTGAGGAACCCCGATGTGACAAGTGGGACTGGACATTGCTTATGAACGGGAAGCTGAGCAGGGCTTGAAGCAGAGGGCAGTGACTCTTCTGCTGGTTGATGAAGTAGCCACTTGCAGATCTGTAACAACAAACACACCATAAAAACCTTCTGGGTATGGGGCCCGAGTACTTGCTGTCATGCACAAAGTCCTGGGTTCCATCCCCACCACGGCGTAGACTGGGTATGGTGGTGCCGGCCTGGGATCTCAGCACTAGGGAGGTGAAAGCGGGAAGATCAGAAGTTCGAGGGCATCTCAGCTAAACAGCTAGTTCAAGGCCAGCCTTGAACTACATCACTACTACATCAGGCTCCCCCACCACCCCGTGTGTGTGTGTGTGTGTGTGTGTGTGTGTGTGTGTGCTGAGGCTGAGGATGTATATCAGTAGTAGAGGGCTTGCCTAGCATGCATAAGGCCCTGGGTTGCAATTCCAGCATAGCTATACACACAGGAACACACTCACAAACACACAAACACACACAGACACACACCTGGAATTTTACGCAGATTAAAAGTGAACTTGGGGTCACTGGTCATTATTTTAAAATGAAGCCACTTCAGGGCTGTGGTGTAACTCCATCGAGGAACTTGCCTAGCAAAGGGAGACTGAGTTTCAAGTCCCAGGCCGGAAATTGAAGAAAATAAATGCCGCTCAGATGGAGGCTTTGCAGAACTGAGTGTCAGGCTCCCGGGGAAAGGCGATCTCCCTCGAAGAGCGGCCAGGCCTCTTCTCAAGCCGCATGTGTGTCTCTGGAAGAGATTAAGACGCCTTACCCCGGTGCTGCCCTCGCTCTCTCCTTGATGCAGGGAGATCTTTGGGATCAGCAGGAAGTGGGGCAAAGGGAGGGTCTCATCTGGGCAGAGAGTGGAGTGAGCCTCAGTCCAGGCAGGGTCCAGCCACCTTCCACTGGGTGGCTTAGCCGGCAAGCCTGACTACTTCTCTGCTTATGATTTCACAGCCTCTCGGCTGCCCTCCCCCACCTAGGCTGTTCCCAGACACACACGTCTTTTACTCAGCTTTCTCCCAAATGTAGCAGCTACAGGACAGCTCTGCGCCCTCCTGCCCCACAGCTCTCCAGCACCAGCCGTGCTGCGCCCTGGCTGAGACTCGGCCTCTGATGTGTCACCAGTGAGTCACGGCTCTTGCTCACTCCGTAGCGTGGTTGGCATCCTGGCTCGTACTGGACACAGCCTCTCCTCCTTCCTGCTCGAACTGAGCATCATCATCCCTGTGCCACGGTCCCCAGCATCTGCAGGAGCCAGGCTGAGGACCTTGTCTCAAACAAACAAACCTTGATATGAGGGCAGATGGTATACCAGCCACTCTTAAGATAATAACAGGGCTGGAGAGACGGCTCAGTGCGTAAGGACATTTGCTGCTCTTGCAGAGGACCCAGGTTCAGTTGCCCGCGTCTGCGTAGCCACAGACAACCTCCTGACCAACAGCTCTGTGGGATCCTGTGTCCTCTTCTGGACACCTGATTTGGTGGGTTTAATTATGGCCTGAGATTTTGCATTTCTAGTTAATTATCAAGATGGAACCTATTTGAATATTAAACAGGATGTGCCTGAGTTCAATCCCCAGCGCTGCATGGTGATAAACTGTGCATGGTGGTATGGGACATACCTGTAATCCAGGTGGAGGCAGAAGAGTCAGGAGTTCAAAATCAGGCCAGTCTACATAATGAATTCAAGGCTAGCCCGGGTTACATGGCACCCAGTCTCAAAAACAAAACCACCACGTTGTGCATGGTTTAGAATGGTCATAGTTGCTTAAATTGCCTTTTCTAATTTTTGTTCTCTGCCCAAGACCATGTTTTCTCTTAATGAGCTGCATTCACATGTTTAAAATACCAAGTCACTGGGCAAGGACACCCCTAATCAGGGACTTCCTGGCTCCAGCTTCCTAGCTTCCTGTCTAATTGAGGGCAAGTTAGCCTTTGAGGATAATAGTCCTGGCCAACAATGGGATCTTCGGTAAGCCCCTGACTGTCATTTTCCCTTCTTGTCTCCAAGAAGACAGGTGTGAATTAGATGCCGCCTGGGCTCCAGTTCATCCTGGAGTCTCCCAGCTCCCAGCCAGTCACCCTCTCACGGGTGGTGCCTACCACCCTCTTGTGGTGGAGAGGTGTTTTTGTTTGTTTGTCTTTCCAGTTTCTCATCTGACAGAAATTCCCAGAAGCCAGTGTGGCAGAAGTAAAAAACTGTGGGTATGAAACACTTAGAGCTGAGTGTCACACTTAGTGACCTCAGGGATGGAGGGGAAGAGGGGTCCAGAGCCCCCTGGAAACTGAACATGTTTGAGCAAGACCCAGGAGGTCGCCAAACAACCCGAAGTCTTGTTGAAGATCCCAGACTCATTTCAGCAAAGGGGTTCACACATGTCATCCCCACCCAAGATGCTCGGTACGCGAGGACAAAACAAAACCAATCCGGCACTGGCAGCTGCACATCGGAGTTTTCTAGTTTCGTGATTTTAAAAATTCTTGGATCCTAGAATGGGTGTCTTCTGGTATTTATATTGGAATATATTTTTGTTACTTTTGCTACTGTTCAAGTTTTTATGGCTCTGATTTTCTTTTAAGACTTGCTTTTAGTTACATGTGAGTGTGTGCCAGAGTGCGCCGAGCACGTGCAGGTGCCTGAGAAGCCAGAAGAGGGCGTCAGATCTCCCGGAGCCGGACTTACAGGCTGATGGGAGCCACCAGACATAGTGGAACTGAACTTGGGTCCTCTGCAAGAGCAATATGCACTCTCCAAACACGGAGCCATCTCTCCAGCCCTCAGATTTGGAGGTTCTAGTGGGAATACTTTAAATTAGTAGTAGCAGCAGTAGTAGTGGGGGTGGTGGAGGAGGTGGTGGAGGAGGTGGTGGTGGTGGAGGTGGTGGTGGTGGAAGGTGGAGGAGGTGGTGGTGGTGGAGGTGGAGGAGGTGGTGGTGGTGGTGGTGGAGGAGGTGGTGGTGGTAAAGGTGGAGGAGGAGGAGGTGGTGGAGGAGGTGGAGGAGGTGGAAATGGTGGTGGTGGTGGAGGAGGTGGTGGAGGAGGTGGTGGTGGTGGTGGAGGAGGTGGAGGAGGTGGTGGAGGGGGTGGAGGAGGTGGTGGAGAGGGTGAAGGTGGAGGTGGTGGAGGAGGAGGTGGAGGAGGGGGTGGAGGAGGGGGTGGAGGAGGGGGTGGAGGGGGTGCGGGAGGTGGAGGAGAGGGTGGAGGGGGTGGAGGAGGTGGAGGAGAGGGTGGAGGGGGTGGAGGAGGAGGTGGAGGAGGGGGTGGAGGAGGTGGTGGTGGTTTATGGTGTCCTGACTGCATGTGTCTCTATGCACCACATTCATGCAGTGCCCAGGGAGGCCAGCAGAGGGCACCAGATTCCCCCGGACCTAGTTACAGAGGTTCTGAGCCACCACGTACAGGCTGGGAATCGAAGCTGGGTCCTTTAGTTCAGTTCAAGCAAGTGCTGGTAACCTCTGCGCCATCTCTCCAGTCTCTAAAAATTTATGATGCTAGGTTTCTAAAAATCTTTTTAAGGAGAAAGCGTGAATGCAGGTCCCACTACCGCGGATTAGGCAGTCAGGTTTCCCGCGTGTGGGGAAATCGCAGGGGTCAGCACATCAGAGAGCAACCGACGAGCCTCGCCCCGGGAAACCACCTGTGGCCGCGGCGTCCCCCGCCAGGTGAGCGCTGTTCCGAACACGCGCAGTAAAGACACATGCGAATGATTTGCTTCTAACTCCTTTCATCTCAGAATGACTCCGGTTACTGCTATTTATTACCTATTCTCAAACATGCACATCATGTAGTGTTTTTTTGGGGGGGAGCGGGGTTGTTTTGTCTTGTTAAAGCACAGAACAAGAGTTAAAGCGAAACCCAATGGGCAGAGAACGCGCTCAGCAGCGGCGCGCTTGGGCAAGAGCCTGGAGCGCGGCTCGAACTCGCCTCTAGATGTCGCTGTGGAGGCGTTCCCCGCCGCGGCAGCATCCCTGCTGTGGCATCCCTAACGGTGGCTGGGCCCCGCTCTTCGGAATTAGAGAAGTGTATCTGGCCCCTGGCTTGGCTCCGCAGGGGCGCTTCCTGCTTTCATTGCATTTCCAGGACGCGTGTCGCAGAAAGCTGAATTAGTCGCAGGTGGAGTTGGAGGTGGCGGCACCAGCTTTGAACACAGTGGGAGCGGCTGCCTGAGGCGCGCACCTACCCCTTTCTCAGACTGCTAGGTTTGGTGGCGAGTGCCTTTGCCTACTGACATCTCACCAGCAGGAGAATTTCCTCCTTGACTTTCCTACTCCCAGGAAGCAGGCAAACACGCAGAAGCTCTTCTAATTTCCCCACCTTGAGCGCAGCGTAGACAGAAATACCGAAGTAATATCACCGGGAACCCAACCCCAAAACCCGAATCCAGCGCGCAGGCCGATGCACACCAACACCCTAAACCCAACGCTGACCAACACCGACCCACCACCATCGCAGCGAGGACCCCATATCAACCAAAACATTGCCAAGTCTCTGAGGGTTGTGAATTGGCCAGAGCTCCCTCCCTGGCCGACACCCCCACCCTCTGGCCTGTCCCTGCCCCCAGACAGGTACCCGTCCTGGTTGTAATCCCGTGGGCTTCGGGCTCCTCCTCTTTGGCCTCTCTCTCTCCCTCTCTCTCCTTCTCTTTTGTCCTCTCTCTCTGTGGCCTCTTTCTCTCTCTGTCTCTCTCTTTGGCCTCTCTCTGCCCCTCTTCCTCTGTTCTCTCTCTCTCTCCCCTTCCCCCCTCCCCTCTCCCTCCTTCCCCACTCGGAAGCGGACACTTCGTGTCTCACCCCACCCCAATAAACCTCTTGGGTGAGGCCCTGCCGCGTGGTGTTGTGCACTTTTCCTTTCACTGAGCCCAACAGCGGCAACGATACCAACCCACAGCACCATGGATGTGGGCAGCAGGACTGTCCAGGGTGAGTGTGCAAAACCCGAGAGCCACAGAACTCCGGGGAAATGTCATCAAGGCATGCGCGTGTCTGGAGTCTACAAACTCGTCTTGGTTACAGCCAGAGCCGTGGGTAATCACAGCTGGCCTGCATGGACACACCTAGGATTACTCCTGAAAGTGAAGCAAATTCTACCTTCTGTGTGAGGGGCTAGGGTGTGGTCTGTGGGCTAATTGCCTAACGTGCACAAAGTCCCAGGCTCCATCCTCAGCGCTGCATGGTAGCACACCTGGAACCCCAGCACTTTGGAGGTAGAGGGAGAAGGATCAGTTCAAGGTCATTCTCAGTTATGGCGAGAGTTCAAGGCCAGCCTGTGCCATGGCAGACCATGCCTGGAGCAAAAAGGTGTGCGTGTTGGCTCAGGGGACAAGGGCACTTACTCCTCTTCGTAGGACCCGAGATTGGTTCCTAGCACTCACACGGTGGCCCACAAATACCTGTAACTCTAGCTCCAGGGGATCTGGTGCCCTCTTCTGGCCTCCTCAGACCCTGCACTCACACGCATGCGTGCATTAAAAATGTAAAAGAAAATGTTTTTAAAAAATTAAGGCAGAGGCCCCAGAGGAGAAGGTACGCCTAAACACAATACTAGGAGAGCAGGGTGGGGGTGAGGGATGGCCTTGGCAGAACTGGGCCGGCTCAGCGCTGCCCCAGAGACCACCAGCCGGTCCATCCTCAGGCAGAGAAGCAGTCGTTCGACTGAAATGGCAAATTATGCTAAAAACATGGCTGTGACATTTTCAAATTCCAGACATTAAACCTCTTAACTGTCTCCCGACTGGAAATGGACTGCGTGGATCTTGTGGGCAGCTCAAGAGTCTCACGCTAGCTACGTCTTTCTCTTCATCCATAACTTTGTTGGAGGATTACCCAGAATGCTCCAGGAGAAAAATCTTTAGAAAACTACATCTCCCTAATACTTTAATCAACTGCTTCACTGGGTCAAACGGAATTCAAACCCCCCTGGCCTCTCAGCCTTGTGCCTTTCTGTGTTCAGACATTCTAGAATATACCACGGGAGATGGCGGCAGGCAGTTTTTCAAAATAACTCAAAACTTTAGTTCAGGAGCTGTACCTCCTTCCCCCTGTAGTGAGTCTTACAGTTGCATCATGGCTGACTGCTGACATAATCCCAGCCCTCAGGAAGCTAAGACAGGAGGGTTTCTGTCATGTGACATAAACAAGAACAGCAGTGGTCATCAGAAGCTAATGTGTGAGTCACGATTCTCTTCAGGAATGAGGTTTATTCTAATGAAAGGCCTCAAACTACGACGGGTCTTAAGGTGGAAAGGAGGGCACTGGCCGGGAAGCAATGCAAGGTTTGCAGAATCGCCATGATGGGCCTCGGAGAGGAGAGGAGAGGGGCTCCATTAAAGTGGGAAGGAGGGGACCGAGGAGATGGGCAGAGGTTACGAGCATCTGTTGCTTCTACAGAGGATCTGGCTTCAGTTCCCAGGATTCACGTGATTGCTCAAGACTGCACATAACTCCAGTTTCAGGGGGTCTTATACCCTCTGCTGACCTCTGCAGGCACTGGGCACACATGTGGTAGACACACATAAACACATGCAGGCAAATACTCATACATGGAGGGGGGGTGTTGGCAGGGAGAGGAGGAGCCAAAGGAGCCTTTTCAGAGAGCACCCTCAGAACACCTCCCTGAGCAAATCCCTTTGAGGAGTATCAGGACCAATTCCCCAAACGCAAAAAAAAAAAAAATCTGATTTTTAAAAACTTTTCTGGTTATAACCTTTCCACCAGGACGAAGAGCATGAAGGAACCAAGCACAGGCTGCTTCTTAACTGGCAAAGAGGCGTGGCCTGATTCTTCGGGCTGTGGGATCTGGCCCACATTCTAAGAGTCTATAGTTCAAGGCCAGCCTGAGCTACAAATCAAGACTTCACCATACACACACACACCTAAAAACAGAAAGAAAGAAAAAAAGACTGTCTCTCCTATCTAGTAGCAGTTAAAATTTTTGAAATGTAAAGGATCTTAGGCATATATGAAATGCCTGTGTAAACCAGGGACGAGGAAGGCCTAACTCTCGCACAAAGGGCTTTAAGGAAATATAAAGGAGGGTTACAGAGGCCCATGAAGACCAGGGGAGGCACAGCAACTAGATCTGGGGACACCCCCGAGGTCCCCGGGAGGGAAAGATGACTCCACTACACAGGGCAGAGTCACAGGGAGCCACCTTGCACGTACTGGAGATGAGCAAGATTTTTGTCAAGCTGGCAGGGGAATTGTCTTAGTCTGTTTGGACTATTAAAAAAAAATACTGAGCCAGGCAGTGGTGGCAGACACCTTTAACCCCAGCACTCGGGAGGCAGAGGCAGGCGGATCTCTTGAGTTCGAGGCCAGCCTGGTCTACAGAGCAAGTTCCAGGACAGCCAGGGCTACACAGAGAAACTGTCTCAAAACAAACACTGGTGTGCTGGTTAATTTTCCAACTTGACATAGGCTATGGTCATTTGGGAAGACAACCCTCAGCTGAGACAATGTCGTTCGGATGAGCCTGTGGGCAAGTCTGTGGGCACTTTATTGGCTGATGATTGATGTGGAGCAGGTGCTCCTGGTTTGTGTAAGGAAGCAGGCTGAGCGCGGCTTGAGACAGCGCCCCTCTGCTCCTGCCTGAGCTCCTCCTGCCTTGGCGTCCCTCGGTGTTGGACCACACTCTGTAAGTCAGACCCTTTTTTTCTCCCAAATTGTTTCTGGTCAATGTTTTATCAGAGTAACAAGGAGCAAACTAAGACAGAAACTGATACCAAGTCACAGGGTACCGTGGGGCCGGACCTGGTCATGATTTGGGGAGGGTTGGGGAAGCGGCTAGAACTTTGGGTTGAAAAAGGCGCTGGGTGTTGACGCTTGACAGACTGTTCTGTGGGAACTTGGAAGAAGAGCATCGAGAGAAATGACAGGTGACGGAGAACTGGCTTGTGACGTTTCAGAGGCAAGCGGAGGCTCCATCGGAGCCAGTCCCGTGATAGACTTGAATTAAGAGTCGGTGGCTTACTGGTCAGCTGGGGTCAGTAAGAGGCCAGCACTGTTGAGGTGAACTCTTCTGGGAAGTATGTCCTCTGGGTCAGCACACAGAGGCTGCGGTCCAGAGAGGGCCAAGGCTGCCTCTCAAGCTGGAAGCCAAACTTAGGGCTGTGTAAGAAGAGTCTCCTGAATGGTGCTTGTTTTGGCGGCATGAAGGGGTCACGGAGAGCAGCCAAGGCCTGACAGCGTGTGAGGCCAGGATAGGCCGCTGGTGATGGTGGGGACTCCGGGACTGAAGGGGGTCATGGAGAGAAGGGTCAGGAGAGGCCATCGGTGCAAGTGCGACCTCAGTTGTCGGTGGGTTCGCCAGGACTGTGGTGGGCGTGGCAGCCTGTGCCTATAAGCCAACTCTGTATGTGGCAGATGGCAAGGCCAGCAGATCTGGGGGTGGTGGGAGCTCATTTGGGGGTCACAGATGGGACTTGTAGCCACGTCCAAAGTATTCCATTCAGCCCTTTGTGGCTGGTTCCATGTGTGAAGGCTTCACCCTCAAGACCTCGTGACCTTCCGATACTGCCCCCTTGGGATTAGGCTGCAGCCTGTGGCTGTGGATGGTGCATAGCCAACGGCCCACAGCAAGTGTTTTCAACAGGGGAGCAGCCTGAGGAGGAGGGTGAGTTGCCCCAGACATGAGATTGCTGGATGTTGTCCTTTGCTTTGATCTGACTTAACTGTGCCCTGCTTCCTCCTTCTTGAAATTATAATAAAGTAGGTAACTTATTTCTTATTTTACAAGAGCCCACAGTTAGGAGACTTTGGACTTTTAAAGAGACGTAGGATATCCTAAAGAGACTGGACTTTTAAACCGTCTGAATTTATTAAAGAGCACAGGACTTTTAAAATTATACTATGCTTTATCTTGTGTTAGTAACATGAGAGATTAGGGTTAGAACAGAGTGGGCTAGCCTCAAACCTAAAGATACCTGCCTGCCTCTGCCTCCTGAGTGCTGGTATTAAAGTCATGTGCCACCACTCCTGGCCAGGTTATAGTTTGACAGTGATGTGTTAGTCACACTAACATGGGGTCAATGGAACCAGCTAGGTTTTTATACAAGTTGGGGTCATCTGGGAAGAGGGTAGTTCAACTGAGACATGCCTCTACCAGACTGGCCTGTGAGCAAGTCCATGGGATGTTTTCTTGATGAATGATAGGTGTAAAAGGACAGGGTCCACTGTGGGTGGTACCATCCCCAGGAAGGTGGTCCTGGGCCCACTGTGGGCGGTGCCATCCCCGGGAAGGTGGTCCTGGGCCCACTGTGGGCGGTGCCATCCCCAGGTGGTCCTGGGCCCACTGTGGGTGGTGCCATCCCCGGGAAGGTGGTCCTGGGCCCACTGTGGGCAGTGCCATCCCCGGGAAGGTGGTCCTGGGCCCACTGTGGGCAGTGCTATCCCCAGGAAGGTGGTCCTGGGCCCACTGTGGGCGGTGCCATCCCCAGGAAGGTGGTCCTGGGCTGTGTAAAAAAGTAGACTGAGCACCTGGTAAGTTGATGTCCAATTCAATTCCTAGACCAGAGAGCACCCTCTGCGAGTTTTTCAACTCCCTTGACTGTCTGATCTTATACTGGTGGCTTTGAATCTTAACGTGGTGTCTTGTGGGAAGCGAAGCCTCAGTAGCCCTGACCCCAGGGGGATCACCTGGCTTCATAGCTCTTTCTGTGAACTCATCAGAATCAGCACTCTTTTAGCTAATAAGCAGGTATTGGTGGCAGAAAGTCTAAAACATGAAGTCATTGCGGGGGGTAGCTGAGAACAGGGTCTCTTTTGTGGTCCAGGCTAGCCTCAAACTTACAGGCCTCCTGCTTCAGCCCCTCCCCAAGTTCTGGGACCATGGGTGTGCACCATGCTCAGCTCCACATTCAAAATCTTTAACGTGTTTGGGACCAACAAGTTCCTTTATTTAGCAAGAATGGCGTACTGGCTCATGATTCGTCCTGAAGGGCTGATGTTGTCAGTGGCTTGGCAGAGACCAGTCTGTTCCCCCAGTCTTACTATCAGACTGTATTGAAAGAATGGATCCCAAGAAACTGGAATTCCCCCTAGGAATCTCATCTGCCAAAAGGAAGAGGCTGAAGCCTGGCGCCAGGCAGAGGGGCGACTTGCCTCCCAAGAAGGGATTTCAGAGTTCCTTAACTTTTACCACCTTGCCAGAGAGCCTGGAGCCCAGACAACCAAGTGTCAGCGGTGAACAGGACTCCACCTTAATAGAGACTGCATAGGTGTGCATGTCCCTGGACCCCTGTATACAGTTCAACCTCGCTTAAAGGCATGCGCCACCACCGCCTGGCTTCTGCTTTTTTAAGACAGGGTTTCTCTCTGTAGCCCTAGCTGTCCTGGAACTCACTATGTAGCCCAGGCTGGTCTTGAACTCACAGAGAGCTGCCTACCTCTGCCTTTTGAGTGCTGGGATTAAAAGTGTGCACCACCATGCCTAGCATGTCTTTTTTCTTTTTTATCTGTTGAATTAGGCTGCTTTAATTGGCTTTTCAAGGACAGATGGCCAAACTTGACTTCCCAGGGTACAGAGCGTGACCTCAAGTCAAGTCTGGTAATGCTGTTGTAATAATATGAAGTTTCTAAACGTATGCTGCCTTGGGCCAGAGATATGGCTGAGTGAGCTGAAGTGCTCGTGGTACAAACATGACCATCTGAGTTGGTTCCCCAGCCCCGAGTAAAGACCTGGGTCCCACTGCACACCTGCAGTCCCAGCGGTAAGGAGGAAGACAGAGGCTTGCTGGCCAGCCAGACTAGCCAGTCAGTGAGCTCCAGGCTCAGTGGGAGACCTGGTCTCAAATATAAGGACTCCTGACACTGGCCTGGCCTCCACATGCACATATATGCACACACCACCACCCCCATACCCAGAAAAGTTAGCTTTTTTTAGCCTTTTATTTTTCTCTAAAGACAACCTTGGGTTTTATGAGTCTTTTTGTAAAAGCACCGATAGTGATCGCTGTCCTAACCCAGCACATGAAGACCACACGGGCCCCTCTGGCTGTGGTCTATGGTACATCCTACCCACAGTGGAAACATCTGTTTGGTGCAGGTGAAGACACCCACTTGAGTAGCCAGACACCCCTGAGATCTAAAGTTTCCATCAGAGTGACATCTTCCACTAAGAACAAAATCAAAATCTGTTTCAGAGATGATGTGGGCTTGTTTTTTTAAGAATCCGAAAGGTTAAATGATTTCATTTATTTTGAGCATTGAAATGCATATTTATTCTGTTTAAACAAATTATCGGATTTCCCAAACCACCTTCCAAAGGGAGCCATGTTCTCCCGTCTCCGTTTGCCTGCTCGTCCGCTGTCAAGGAGATGGTGTATACCCCACGTCCCTGCGTATTTTCATGTGACGCCAAACACACTATGTCAAAGGCGCCACACAGACTAGAGAGGAAGCACAGTCGGCCATGATTTGAGTCTGGACTGTTCTGCACAGGCACATGTTCTGAGCATCTGGTCACAGCTGGCAGTACCGTTTCCACAGACTATGGAACTCTGGGATCTGGGACACAGCTGGGGGTGGAGGCCTTTTGGGATGGGCCTCTGAAGGCTACAGCAGCCGCTGCTGCTGGTCTAGCTCCCTATCCGCCAATTTGTGAGGAAGCATATAACACGCTTCTCCCGCCGCCGCCAAGGATGGGTCACCAGTGCGGCCATTCCTTCCCTACTGTGGCAGCCTGGGTTCCTCTGAGATGCTGAAGCAAAGCAAACCTTCCCTCCCTCCAGTTTCTCTGTCACAGAGATGAGAAATCGCTAACACAGCCTCCATCAGATAAGCACACCATGCTGCGGGCTTTCCATGCTCCTAGTAGGTGCAAATGAGAGTCTCACTCAGATGTGCCACACCCGAGAGGTCAGAGGCCCCATCACAGGGGAATGGTGGAGGGCACAGACCAAGACACCAAGTGCCCAACCAGGGAGAGAAGTCACTTTAGAATTTACAGGGCTCCAGGCAGGTGATGAGTCTACTGTCCCAGCTCCTCAGGACGCTAAGGCAAGAAGAGCCTTGATCCCGGCAGTTCCAGCCCGCAGCAAAATGACACTCCGTGTCACAAAACAAATGTTAATAAGAATAAGAACCAGGCAGTGGTGGCGCATGCCTTTAATCCCAGCACTCGGGAGGCAGAGGCAGAAGGATCTCTGTGAGTTCGAGGCCAGCCTGGTCTACAGAGAAAGTTCCAGGACAGCCAGAGTTACAACAGAGAAACCCTGTCTCAGGAAGAAAAAAAAAAAAGAGGAGGAGGAGGAACAGCAGAAGAAGAAATGGTGGCACGTACTTGGGAAACTGAGGAAGGAGGATCAAAAATTCAGCATCATCCTTTACTACATATGGAGTTTAAGGCTAGCCTGGACTATGTGGCCTCTTGTTTCCTAAAGGCCCAAGCCCCCTCAAGAAGTAAGAAGACAAAGATGAAGAAGAAAAAAATTCTCTACACAAACCAGGAATAGAGAGGGAACTTTCTTAGCCTGATCAAGGAATTTTACATTTTTCTCGTTAAGAAAAGAATTATCACATTGAATTAAGCCCTAGCAAAGTCAAGGGTGAGAGATAATGAACTAGAAGAGGAAGAAGCTACTGCCATTGCATACAAATATTGTCAATGAAGAATGTATCTACATATGATAGAAGTAACGAGCCAACCACAGCTCTACCCCCAACAACGAACCGTTTCAAAAGCAACAACAAAGCAAAGTTCTTAGAAATAATTCTAAGAGTGCTGGAGAGGCGTCTCGGTGGTTAAGCGCTCATCCTGACTCTGCAGAGGGCTGGTGTCAGCGGCTCATATCTACCTGTTCTCCACCCCGGGGATCTGACCCGGCTCCGGGCCGCCAGGGGCACCTGCATTCCCACGCACATCCCTGCGCACAGACGCGGACACGCAGACATTTCACACACAATGTAAAATAATAAATCTTAAATGTTTCTAACAAAAGCAGGAGGGCCCTGCTCGCCTTAAGGACATGATTTTTTTTTTTTTTTTTAATGCTGGGGAGATGGCTCACTGGTTAAGAGCACTGTCTGCTCTTCCAGAGGACCCCAGTTCAATTCCCAGCACCCCCATGGCAGCTCATAACTGTCTGTAACTCCCGTTCCAGAGGATCCAACATCCTCACACAGACACACATGCAGGCAAAACACCAGCAAACATAAGAATAAAACATTTTAAAATGCTGACTTTACATATAAAATGTTTTTCTTTCTTGAAATAACTTGAACTGCTTGAAACAAACACTCAGCCGTTTGAGCTGAGGGTGTCGGTTCCCTTCCTCTGCCTGGCCGCCTCTGACGGGAAACCACCAGCCAAGAAACCCCTTGGCAGGCAACCAGACGGCCCAAGTGTGGTCAGATCCTCCTCTCCCGTTCCGAGGACACGCCACCACGGCTGAGCTAGGACTCCCCTTCAGAAGGCCTTGCTCCAGTCATGGCTGCCCCACAGGCCCTGCCTTGGCCTTGGAAGACAGGCTCCCAGATTAGCCTCTATAAACAGGTCGCCCAGCAGTATTCCCACCTACACAGACCTAAGGAAGCACTCTAACCCCTAGGTGGCTCTGCAGAGAGCTTATGACTGGTGCAACAGGAGACCCGTGATTGGCCTTTATGTAAGGCCTCTGATTGGTGGAACTGAAAACTGTATGGTGATTGGTGCAAATTACAATGCTTCATTTGCATGATGCACCCGCGCCAAGTCCCTTTTCTAGCTTGTATAACCAGGTTGTTGGGCTCACGTTATTCTCTTTTATTACAATTATTTCTGTATGCATATGCATGCACATAACAGGCACATGTGTTTGTCAGCTCTCTCATCACGTTGGGATTGGTGGCCACCACCTTTACCTGACGGGCCACTCGCCAGCCCTGTAGAGTGTTTTATCACAGCAACAAGAAGAGAAACTAAGACAATGGCCAATGATTATTATCTAGAATATATGAGGAATTTATATGGGGTGATAGGGGAAAAAAAGATCAAGTTACTTTTAATGGGGCAAAAAAATGAACAAATATTCCATTTAAGAAGAAATATAAACTGTAGAGAGACAACTCAGTGGTCCGGAACACTGGCTGCTCCTGCAGAGGACACAGGTTCAGTTCCCAGCACCAGTGTGGGACAACTCACAACCTCCTGTAACTCCGGTTCCAGGAGATCGATGCCCTCTTCTGGCCTCTGAGGGTACTGCATGCATTGCTGCACACAAACACAGCACATACACATGAATAAATACAAATAAGTAAATCTTTTTATTTTTGTATTTAATTTTCTGAGTCAGGGCTCTCTGTGTGGCCTTGGATGTCCTAAAATTCTCTATGTAGACCAGGTTGGACTTGAACTCACAGAGATCCAACTGCCTCTGCCTCCCAAGTGCTGGGATTAAAGGTGTGCGCTACCATGCTCAGCTAAATCTTTCTTTTTAAAGGGAACAAATGGTATATGGCTGTGTGACAGGACACTCATCGATCTCTAGAACCCACCTGAGAAAGCCAAGCGTGCTAATGCATACTTGCAATCCCAGCCCTGGGAAGAGTGGACACTGGGAGATCCCTTGGGCTCACACGCCAGCCTCCCAAGCCTCGTCGGTGAGCCCCTGATCAGTAAGAACCTGAGGAACAGGTTGACCTCTGGCTCCCACAGGATGCTAGCAAACACACATCCACATTCAAAAGAAAATGTCCCTTCATGCTGCTGGACCCCAGTGATCCGGGGCATCATTTGTTATTTCTGCATGACTCGGCCCGTCCTAACTGAGCAAGGCACTTTCTTCTAAACCCAGCAGTTCCACTTTTAGGGAATCTCCCTAGTGACTCTCCTGCCCAGACAACAGTAAAAGAACATCAGTAGGCAAACATGATTGTGAAGAGCCGCTGGTGAACCTGGATGTACCTCTGGAGAGAACGGACTCGTAAATTACGGCAGGCGGTCTCTGCAGAAGGGACGCCCTCCGTGCTGCACACTGTGGCAGGAGTTATAAATACAATTCTGAATGATCAAAGCAGCTCACAGCTGCCTCCACACAGCACAGTATCCGAAAGCTCAAAAGCACTTGACACAGTTACAGGTTACTTAACTGCGCAATAAGGATTTTGGGGATCAGAAAAACAGGTTCAACTTTTGCAAGAGCTCGGTTTTTATATTTTAGGTGGTTTTTAAGAATTGCAAGGATAGCTAAGCTGAGCATGGTGCTGCAGTTTTAATCCCAGTAGTCTGGAGGCGGAGGCAGAGGGAGGCAGAGGGCAGAGGCAGAGGCAGAGGCAGGTGGATGTCTGTGATTTCCAGACCAGCCCAAGCCACACAGTGAGACTCTACCTCAAAGATAAGTTAATAAATAAGATTAAAGTCATTCTTAGCTCTTGAGCTGTATAGGAGCTCAAAGACAAGCAGCAGCCATGTTTGACCATGGCAGGGGTGTGTGTGTACTTGGAGGCCTTGGTTCAGCTGTGAGTCTAGAGATGTTCCCTGCTCACAGTGCTCTGAGCCTTCCCTACATGGCCTGTTGTGGATGAGTCTGACACAGGGGGGCAGGCAGAAGGTGTGGGGTTGGAGAGGATACAGAAGCAGACACTTGAACCCCTCTGAAGATCCCCCTCAAACTCCGACAGGTCTTTTCCAGACAGGGACTCAGGGCCTCCCACTCTCCAGACACTGGATGGTGGTACTGTAATACGTGAGAAACCTGGGGAGATTTGGTTGGGAAACATAGTGAATCATATATTGTCATACATGATATTTACATACACACACACACATATTGATTTTACAATAATCTTAGTTGGACCATTAGTCTATGAAACTGACATTTTTTTAAGATTGGATATATATATATATATATATATATATATATATATATATACACACACACACACACAACACATAAAATATATATATTATATATATCCAGTCTTATATATAGTAGTATATGAGATATATATTATATACTATATATAATATAAAATTTTATATATATATTATATATATATAAAATCTTGTTGAAGAGAATCTAGAAATTGGTCTTTCACTGCCAGATCTCCCTATACTCCTATTACAAATGTCAAGGGTAAGGCTGGAGAGATGGCTCAGTGGTTAAGAGCACTGGCTGTTCTCCCAGAGGACCCTAGTTCAATTCCCAGCACCCCCATGGCAGCTCACAACTGTCTCTAACTCCAGTTTCAGGGGATCGGACACCCTCACACAGACAAGTATGCAAGCAAAACACCAATGCATATAAAAAGTAAAAATAAATTATAAAAACAAATGTCAAGAGTGGGCCAGGCGGCGGTGGCACACACATTTACTCCCAGCACTTGGGAGGCAGAGGCAGGGGGATCTCTGTGAGTTAGTTCGAGGCCAGCCTGGTCTACAGAGTGAGTTCCAGGACAGCCAGAGTTACAGCAGAGAAACCCTGTGTCAAAAAACTAAAATAAATCAAGTAAACTAAAATGTCAAGGGCAGGACAGAGACGGCTCAGTGGTTAAAGGGAATGGCTGCCCTTGCAAAGGACCCAGGTTTGGTTCCCAGGGCCCACGTGGTGGTTACAACCATCCACAACTCCAGCTCCAGTGAATCCAACAGCCTTTCTTCTGGCCTCTATCAGCACCAGGAATGCACATACATGCAGGCAAAACACTCGTACACATAAAATTTAAAAAAAAATTTAAATAGTAAAGAAAAATACATTAGCGTTAGAAGAGATTTGGATAGGGGTTCCCGCCTACATATCATGTAGGATGGTGTTTGGAGCAGGATGGTGGGGTCCTTGTGCTTCTCGTTCCCCGAGGATCCCCACATCTCCTAGGGTGACACCTCATAGCTCAGAGCCTCCTCCTTCCTCTTCCTCTGGAAACCGGCAGCTACAGGCATCTTCCTCTTGAGCTGTTCGAATGCTAGCCATCTTAAACGCTAGGAAACAATGGGAGAAATGTAAAAGACACTTCCCATCCGCTGTCTCGGACACGGTTCTGTTTCTTGAGTCACACCAGCCAATGCTCTCAACCCTAATTTGAGCAAGTTTGCCCACAGACGGGGTAAAACGGCGTGGGTGAGCTTTCTGGAGATTATTTTATCTTACAGTATTTTATTTTACCGTGCTTTGTTTTGTTTGCTCGCTCTGTTGTCTATTGTCAAGTGTTCCCTCTACAAGGGGTGACTTATAACTGTCTCTGTGGATCATGCTGGCCTTGGACAGGTTGTGATCCCCCTAGGTTAGCCTTCCAAGTGCCGGCATCACAGGCAAGCCCCCCCCCCCAAAAAAAAACTCGTGTCCAGAGGGGAGGGAAGCAACATAAATCAAGACTGAGAAATGTGGACAGGGTATCTTTTGAAACGGTATCCAAGATTAACCAATAGAAGAGGCTGAACTTTCATGTACTTGCTGTTCTGTACTGTCCAAAACTTGGGACCTATGAAATAAAACAAGATGACGGGAACAGAGGAGCGGGCAGACTGGCCAAGGATCTCAGGGCCTGAGGAAGAGCATGGCGATGCCTTGCCTGGATTTTCCTTCTGCCTCCTATTCCTAGAGGGGCCCGGAATTGCGGGGAGCCTGGGGCCGCCAGCACTGAGGTCGGAAAACCTGCCCTCTCCGCTACAAGACAGAACAGCCTGACAAGACGGGAAGCCTCTAGACAGTGGCCCCTCCAGGGTCATCCCAGCAAGGCCACACGGCCACTCCAGGGCCCTCAGGGAAGGGCTGTGGGGAGCCTTCACTGTCACCCTGGCTACATGGTACCCAGTTTCACCTGCTCTTCCCCAGAGGAAGCTGGTGCAGAGTCAGATGACACTGCCGCCCCTGGGGCCGCCTGGACAGCAGTAACCAAGTGCGCTTTGGCGTCTGAGCCAGGTGGTGTTGGCTGAGGCCTGGAAGCACCCTCATTCAAGGGCAACAGCAAGAAGCCCCTCCCCTAGGGCGTTTAGAGTAGACAGAGGCCCTGGGAGTGACCTCAGGGAAAGCCGGAGAGAGTAGAGGGTTTTAATTAGGCTTTAAAAAGGTTTAAAAAGTCTCATAACAGGGTGGGTTTCAGTGTAACATTACTTACACAACCGGGTAGAGCTCAGTTTGAGAGGGGACAGTGGAGTCAGAGATGTTGGAATCTGGATGAAACAGATGCTAGCATAGGCTTCTAAAGTGGCCGTCATCAAAATGCCCAACAAGCAGCTAGGAACATGCCAGAAACAAAACTAACGGTTGGAGAGCCACACGCAGTGTGCCTAGAGTCCCAGCTACTCGGGAAACTGAGGTAGGAGCCTTGCTTGAGGCCAGAAGATTACTCGGCCGAACACAGTGAGACCCAGAGAGAGAATCGAAAGGAGCCAAGTAGCTGTTTTAAAACTGAAAGTTATGAAAACTGAGATTTTGGAAATCAAAGTATGTCTTCACAACAGAGTGAAGAGGAGAGCGGAGATGCGATTACCCAGTCCAGAGAAACGAAGCGGGAGAACTGGGCAGAGTCTCACGGACACCGAGGGCTCTGACAAGAGATCTAAGGTCACACCACAGGAGCGTGGTGGGCACAAGAAAGGAGACAGGGCCGAATGTCCTAAGGGGCGTTTGAAGAAATAATGGCTGATTCGCCGCCTCCTGCCACCGTCTCAAAGCCAGAAAAAGGCAAAGGCTACGCGTTGTAGAAACTGACAGAACCTCAAGCTGGCTGAGCCCAGGAACCCACGCATCACAGTCAAAGCCATGAAGACAAAAGAGAGAAAACCGTGAGAGCAGCCGGAGAGACGCACGCAGGGGAAACCCCAGGAATAACAGCATGTCTCTGACCAGAAATCACGGAGGTCTGCGGGAGGCGTCCCACATCACACAGGAGGGGAAGCCTCGTCCCTATTTGTAGATGACTTGGCGATCTGTACAGAAACCCCAAGGATGCTGGAAACCACTCCTGGACCACGTGAGCGTGGACGTGTTCATCAGAGTCACAGGATGGAAAGCAGTTTCCCCAGGGCGCTATTTCTAGAGACAAGGAACACACGATCCAGACACTGTCTCATATCCAATCGCTTAAAGAGAAAGAAAAAGACTGGGGTGCAGGGGGGTGGTGGCGGCTCACGCCTTTAATCCCTGAAAGTGTGAGACACACACAGCTAACCCAGAAGTCATTTCCACCCCGCTGAGACACACAGATTTTAGGCAGCCTACGTCAGAGAACCAGCTGACTGTCTGTGGACACAGATGAGAGCTTCATAAAGTTTACGTGGAAGGAAGAAAAGAAATAGAATAAATTAGCTGGAACGAATCTGGAAGAGAAGATGAATGGGAGGGGGAGGGGGTCCTCTACTCTCTACTCAGTTTTGAGACCGGCTTTATACCTACAGCAACCAAGACTCCGTGCTGCTGGAATAGACACACAGCTGTAACAGGAGAGAGGGACTCTGTCCCCCCACAAGCACAGCCGGTGATCAGGGGTAGACCGAGAAGGAAAATTAACGCTTTCTTTGAGTGGCACTGGAAGAACTGGGTACACACAGCTCCCCACCCCGCAAAAGAAAAAAATCTTGACCTTAATTTCTCACACTTTAAATATAACTAGCTTACAGCTTTAAATGTCACCCACAGAAGTGTAAAACGTTCAGGCACTAAAACCATGGGGAAAGTCTGAACCTTTCAGACATAGGATGTGGTGAAGGTCCTTCGATGTGGGCTGGGGGTGGGGGGGAGTTCAGCAAGTAAAAGCACAAGCTTGACAGCGTGAGTGTGATCCCCAGCACCCACAGAGCGAAAGGAGAGTGCCCCACTCCCACAGGGATTCCTCTGGCCTACAGTGCACACACATGTAGCACACACACACCACACACACACACACATATACCACACGCAACACACACACACATGCAACACACACACCACATACACACACATGTGCACGCACACATATCACACATCACACACACACACCACACACATGCAACACACACACACATGCAGCGCACACGCATACACACACACCACATACATATGTGCACGCACACATATCACACATCACACACACACATATATTACACACACACAGGGAGTGTGAGAGAAATGTAAAAACCTATTTTTAAGCCAAATGCAGCGGCGGGCATCTGCAGGGCCGGCTCTCCCGCGGCAGAACTGATGAGAGGCAGAGAAGCTAGTCTAGTCGAGGACCAGCTAGTCTACACAGCTTGGCGGAAGCCAGAGAGACTCTGCCTCGGCCAGGTGGAGAGAGAATCTGCTTCAGAGAGCTGTCTCCTGCTCACAGTAGTGCAGGCACACACACAATTAAAAATGAACTAAAAAAACTAAACGTGACCCTACAGTTGCATTCATCTTAAGAGACACAAAGGCATGTTCGTATGTGACCTGCACATGAGTGCCCCTAGAATTATCTTACCTGGACGAGTGAAAGAGGGCACGGGGCTAGAGTCGCGGCTCGGGAGTCAGAGCACTTGTGGATCTCGCAAAGGACCCTAGTTCAGTTCCCAGCACTCACATAGCGGCTCATAACTGCCCGTAAGTCCAGTTCCAAGAGATCTGGCCTCCATGTGTTCCTACATGCTGGGATACACATCAAACTCACACAAGCAAACGCAACAACAACTAGGGGTCAAAGTGGAAACTAGAGGAGAGGCTGCCAGACAAGGGATGAGGCGGAGGGGGTGGGTCTGGGCTGTGGATGCTTTGGGGGCCTTTGGCTCGTCTGTTGTTGAGTCGTGGAACCCAGGGCTTTGACCTCTAGAGCCTCCTGCTCCGGTCTCCCGCATGCCGGGATCCCAGGCACGCACCCACACTTCACGAGTCCTGTATTGCGGCTGTGTTGCTAGTTCCAGGGATCTACACACCCGAAAGTGACGTGTAGCCACGTGTGTTCTGTGCACCACTGAGCTGGCCTCGTGCGGTTAGTGCCATGAATGGCACGTCATACTATTCTGCTCCTTGTGACTTTCTATAAACACGTAATTATATAAAAATGAAAAGGCTGTCTACGTTTTTTTTTTTTAATGACTGTAAGGCACTCATTACTGATTAATATCTTTGAACAGCTTCACAGGAACCCTGTTGCCGCTCTGGGCGGGGACCTGATGAGGGTTCTTTAGGCAGCTTAGAGGT
The DNA here is from genome assembly GCA_026225945.1 of Cricetomys ansorgei. NCBI lineage: Eukaryota > Metazoa > Chordata > Mammalia > Rodentia > Nesomyidae > Cricetomys > Cricetomys ansorgei. The sequence goes on from JAMJFZ010000484.1 coordinate 4,943,328, forward strand.
CTCCCTCAGAGAAAGGGGTCTGGAGAGGGGAAGACCACGCAAAAGGAACAGATGTCTGCGGCTGGGGCACGGATAGAATCCCCTTCATTGATAAAAAAAGGAAAGGTAGCCCTGTGGGAAGATTTCTCAGAGAAGAAATCCAAACAGCCAATCACATGTGAAAAGGCATCTGACCTCAGCCACCGTCAGTAAAGGCAAAACGAAACCACAACACGCCACTACCCCACCCACCAGGCAGACAGAAACAGGGCCGTGTGCCCACGTTCACAGCTTGGGAAATGGTTCAGTTGGTTCTTGTCCTGCAACCATGAAGAGCAGAGTTCGGATGCCTGGCACCTCGTGACACGTGATGGCCGGCAGGGTGGTGACAGCCATAACCATAGGAGGCAGGGATCCCAGGGGCAAGCTGGGTCGCTAGACTTGTTTATCGATAAGCTCTGAGTTCAGTTTGAGAGGCCCTGATTTAATTAAGCAAGTAGAGGGCAATCTAGGAAGGTAACTCACACATGCACACCTACACGCAGGCGAACATGCATGCGTACGCGCATGCACACCACACATGAATACCCAGTTTTAAAAATGTGTACTGACATTTGATAAAGATGTAAAAGGCTGGAATCTGACCACAAGGGAGCTCCAAGGTGGACAGCTCCTTTCTTCTCTTCTCTTCTCTTCTCTTCTCTTCTCTTCTCTTCTCTTCTCTTCTCTTCTCTTCTCTTCTCTTCTCTTCCCTTCCCTTCCCTTCCCTTCCCTTCCCTTCCCTTCCCTTCTCTTCTCTCTCCCTCTCTCTCTCTTCCTTCCTTTCTTCCTCCATGTACCAAGTCACAAACCACCCCAACTGCCCCCAGACACTGACAATACCCCACGGGAACAAGCTTGTCCAGGCTTCACAACCACTGTGCTAGCTAATTATATGCCCGTAACTTGGAGGAGGAGGAGGGAGAGGAGGAGGGGGAGGGAGAGGAGGAGGGGGAGGGAGAGGAGGAGGGGGAGGGAGAGGAGGAGGGGGAGGGAGAGGAGGAGGGGGAGGGAGAGGAGGAGGGGGAGGAGGAGGGGGAGGGAGAGGAGGAGAGGGAGGGAGAGGAGGAGGGGGAGGAGGAGGGGGAGGAGGAGGGGGAGGAAGAGGAGGAGAGGGAGGGAGAGGAGGAGGGGGAGGAGGAGGGGGAGGAGGGAGAAGAAGAAAAGAAGCAAGCCTGCAAGATGGCTAGGTAGTAAAGGCTCCCAAGCCTGGCCTGAGGACCAGAGATCGATCCCTGAGACAGGAGAGAGCCCACTCCAGAAAGTTGTCTTCTGACCTCTAGATGCGACCTCCCCCCACCCCCCATGCCGGGCTGGCCTTACGCTGTTTGAATATGTAGGAGAATTTCTTTCTGCTCCATTTGGTCACAGAGAGCCAGAGGATGAGGGATATCAGGAACAGCAGCATGGCCGATGTCAGTGCCAGGAACAAGAGAATGACCTGCAAGGAGTGCCCTTCTTTAAGAGCAAGGAGAGAGATGCCAAAGTGTTTGATGAGGACAAGCTTGATCTGAACTCTTACTGCGGGGCAGTGCCCTGGGCACCCCAACCGAGAGCTTCAGAAGCCTAGATGACTTTACTGTTTTTCGTTTGTTTTTGAGACAGGGTTTCATGTAGCCCAGGCTAGCCTCAAGCTAGCTGAGAATGATCTTGAA